>CM046721.1:100805187-102005187 GCA_025584915.1 Monochamus saltuarius | reverse complement strand
GCAACCAAACATACACAATAGCTATTTATATTTGGGAACAAATTAAACGCTCGTTAAATTATTTAACTGCACGATGCATTAAGAAATGTTTAGTAAACATAATAACTGTTCGGTTAAATTTATAAATTCTCAGTGAAAAATGTATTCGCAAACTGGAAATAATAGTTGCACGAGGAAAAAAATACATGTTCGATAAAAACAACAAATGCTCTCTAAACATATAAATGTGTTGATCACAAATAATACTTGCTAGTTAAAAATAATAAATACCCGGTAAAAATATTAAATATTTAATGAGAATATTAAATAAACCGTTAAATATATATATGCAGTAAAAACAATAATTACTTGGAAAGTGTAAATACACAGTTATAAAAATTATTTGCTGAAAATAAGTTCTTAAGTTTGAAAAATTGACTGTAGGTTAGGTTAGGTTAAACAATGAGATCAGCCCGGGACAGTCGTTTGTTCATTTCACTGCTTGCAAATCATTCTATTGCGCACACACGCTTTTAGATTCAAATCTGCAAACCAAAATTAAATATCGTGCATAAAAGTAATGAACACTTTGAAATTTGTATCGTGCAAAATGAATAAAATATCGAAACATACTTTTAAAACTTATCGAGCTATTAGAATTTTTATTATGCAAATGTTATTTAAATACCCAGCATTCTTATACTGCATTCATCATTAGCAGTAAAGCATTTCTCCTATTTTATATTGCAAATATATATTAAAATATCGAGCACTTTATTGGGACCCTTTATATTTTCCTTTCAAATTATGTATATAATCTATTGAAATACGTATTTTATTCTGAACTATATACGAAATGAACCTATTTTTGGCAATTTTAGAATTAACTACAATGATTAGGCAGTTATTTACATATTGAATAACTAAAAAAAATGTGCAGAACAAAATGACTGACTGTCCTGTTACAAAAATAACAGTTTCTCCTTATTATTTTGAATTGTCATTTTAATAAAATATTATGCCATTTATATTATTTTTTTGTTAAAAATTGTCGTACACCGGAAAATCCGGAAAAACTGGAATTTTCTAGCCCCCCATTTTATCACAATCCGATTTTTTTCGATGTACTGAATTGTGCTAGATGTTCTGAACATTGTGCCGTTTAAAAAAAATTGATATCTGTCTCCGTTTGCCGGAAAATGGAAAAAATCGAAAATTTTGACGTGACATTACTGTGCCCCCTATACTTTGCGAAAATCGTGTTTTTCTTTAATGTGCTGAATTGTGCTAGTCGTTCCGAATATTGTGCCGTTTAAAGAAATTTGATATCTGGCTCCGTTCCCCGGAAAATCCGGAAAAACCGGAAATTTGGGCGTGAACTTAGCCCCCCCCCATTTAATTAGGAAAAAAACTGAGAGTTACTATTTTTTTCGGGACTGCCAGTGTGTGGCTAGTCTATTTCAAGTATAATTTGCGAGTGTTACTGCATTTGTTACTTCAAGTCTACTTTTGGTTTCTTCAAGAATATTTTAAATTTACTGCTGGTTTGTTTCAAGACTCACTTCAAGGATGTATGTACTTGTTTCTGTAATTGTACTGCCATTGTTATGGATAGTTATTGAGATGCTTTAGTCCTGTTCCGTTTCGCTGGGATCGCTGCTCGTGCTGCCCTGATCTACTTCTGTTCCTGCCCGTTGTGGGTTGGACATGGACATTTTCTGGCGTGGGGACCCGTATAATCTGACCTTGCTGCATTCGTGTTGGGTGGATGTCCCGTTGGAGGACCTATTGTCTGGAAATCACTTTTATAGTGTTGGATCAAACCTCTAGATGATATTAGGCTACCTGAAGACAAATTTGGTTACGTTGAGGACGTTTGAAATTGGTTATAAATTGATGTCGAAAGTGCAGCTAAGTATTATAAGAGTATATAAGAATTTCGCATAACGATGAACCAATTAAGCAGATATTTGTTATTGTTGTACCGTAACCTTATTTATCATATAGATAACCTGGCGTAGATAGTTATATACAAGTTTTGCCTTTTATGCAATTTTAGTATTTTGGTTGTTATAGCATTAACTTATAAATGGCTTCATCATAGTATAATTAATAAGTCTCATCCTTAATAATGTAATCATTTTATTTGTGACATAGTATTACCTTAAAAAAAATAGTCCTACCAGTGATAATTCTATTTAAAATATTGATGAATTTCTTAATTAATGATTAAAATATGATTTAGCTTTATCATCCCAAATAGGTTTAAGAGTAGAATTTAGGGATAAAAATGGCGACGGGAAGTAATCGGATAACCAATTCGCTCTTTACAGAATTTGTAAGTGAATAAGCTGCTATCGATTTAGAGCACTGTTAGACCATTCGTTATGTAATATCAATATTAATCTCCTTTTGTTTATGAATTTACTGTCTGATATCCCGCCTGATACACTGATGGAGTGAATAATAAAGAGTACTGAGTCATTTGTGTTTTATAATTGAAATGGTTGGTATTGTTGGCCGTGTCCTGATAGTGCACGAACCTTGGATCACCATTAAACGATATAAAATCTATCACTTCCAACTAGCCGATGTGATTAAGTGGAGACTGGAAGCTGATTGCACTAAAAGTACTATTTCGGGTGGTAGTTAGAGAGGTTAGGTGAATCCGTCTCCCGCTGACTATAATTACTTAATTACTTAAGATTTAGCACCATTTACCTCTTCTATTTACTATTTTTCTCTTTCCTTTCCCTTCCGTTTTATCTCTTTGTTTTTCTTTTTTCCTTCTTCTCATTTCAACCATACAACGTTGGAAAGTGTAGGGTGCGTTTTTAAACTGAAAGGCATTCTACAATATTCGTAGTGTAACCTCTAAATTGCGTTAGAGTTGAAACACGTCACATAGACAAACAAACATTATTGTTACTCTTGATTATACAAGAAGTACCCTTCAAACTAATTTCACAACTGTCAACACTTTACTTTGACGTTTGTCAATCGCGTTTGACTACTTAATATAAACTGACTGTGATGGCAGAATTGATCCGCTTATATAGGTTTTCAGGGTTTTAGAAGTTTTCGGCGGTCTCGAGAATCAAATGTGGCCGAGAAAGTTCCAGAAAACGTCAAAATAAAGGCATCACAAAAATTATAAAGTTTATCAATATATCACTGACGTTGGGCAAAGTATTTATCATCGATTTTTAATTTAAATCACGATAACAAGTCCCCATTTTTAGTACGGAGACATTTTGATTTTTGTATATAAATCCAGAGAGGGGATAAATTAGGACTCTGTAGAAATTCTATAATGTCATTTGGAAGCATTTAGAAATGTATTTTTGAATTTCTTGTTTGTTTATATGAGTGTCCGAGATATCAGTGCCAGTATTTTGCTGTATTATAAATGGTACTATACAAAACGTATTGACTTTCACAACACAATAAAATGTAAAATAGACATGTGCTTAAAATAAATGCCGTTGTTTGCGAACAACGTTTACCATACAAACGTTTAGTAGCCAGCGATAAATTAACTTAAGATCCAGCTGGTTATAGTTACTATAAATTGTTTCATTTTTGTTCATGTACACTGACAAATATATCAAGCAAGAGCTAGATACAGAAAAACGAAATGTTGTCCTTTACAGTTATCTCTATTATATACTTCATTAATACATGGATGGATATAAAATACAACTTACAAACAAATTACGTTACAGGTGCTTTTACTTAACCTTAGTTTGTAATTTCGTAACAGTTTTTCAATTTACTACACTTGTATTTTTGTTTTTGAAATGGATGAAAAACTATTGGTTTTAGACATATTTTTCATTGTAATATTCGATATTGGTAAAATCCATAATGTTGTTCACAGCTAAAAATTGCACACTTTTAGATATTAACCTTTTACTCTTGTGATTTATCGTTCATAAATAACATGAACATATATATCTATTAGTTAAGTTATATTTAAAATTGAAATATGTACGTCATTATTTTGCTAATTGCAGGTTTTCTATACGTAAATTAACCATTCACAATCGACAACTATCAAGATATATTTTTTAAGTAAATTTTCAATAAATATTTACTTTATTATTTATTTAGTTTTATCAAACCAATTTAATATGACGGATATTAGCAATAGTTATGCCTGAAAATTTGCTTCTAAAAATCTTTCTCATAAAAATATTGTCTCAAATCCAAGCATCTCGAAAAATAGCCATTTATTGGAACTATACAATGTTTTTCTTTCAGAAATCATTTGCCTTCTTCAGTTTTCGAGATATCCGATTGGGGAGTTTTTAAACGAGACATTCTATATAGCGTCAGTATAAGAATTCACTGGAAAACGTAATTTTATAGTGTTTGCCTATACATAATAAGTATGGTAATTAAAATCCAGAGCAAATTTTCAAAACATTTAGGAATTTATTTTTGTAAATTTTTGAACCCCTCTGGCAGTTAAACGAATCTTATTACAAAATTTGCCTTCAATCAATCTATTTTGAGTCAGGTTAACCGTTCTACACATATTTTCGGGAGACCCTATATTATTTTCAGAATGTACGCAATATTCTTAATTAGACCCTTGCTTTAAAATAACATTCTTTCACTTCAGTGCCTAGAAAATATTGTTATGATGGAAAATAATTTAACAAGTACTTCAAATATTAGTAATATGTTTTTATTATTATGTAATTACATATTTAGTTTTTAAAGAGTGTGAATAAACTCAAGTGCGGTTATTGTAACAGTTATTTACACACTTAAATGTTGCGATTATCCATTCCACCATTTTCATTCATTTTCATTATAAATTTTATTCAACATGATTCCCGAATTGTGTAAATTTTAAATACGTCTATGTATACCTATGCGACATTGGCTACACACAGCTAGCGAGTTGTGGTCTGAAAAGGTGCTCATGCTGATGGGCGACTTATGATTTTGGATCATCAAAATTATCTGTTTTCTTGTTTACACCTTTGGAGGACCATTATCCGGTACTGTAACTACACCACACACAGCTGCTGGAGGGAAAAAACAACTTAGAGGTACAGTCCAATTTTGTGGAGTTGTTATTCCTACACACCATTCATTTAGTATTTTCACACAAACATCTCCTACCTACAAATTAACAGATATGCAGGGCATCCACAGAATACAGGTATGAACAACAAACAGTTATTGAGTAGAAATTTTATATTTTGACTGATTATTTTGGTATTACTATGTACTTTGATACAAAAAATCAGTGGCTCCACCTTAGTCTACTATTTCATTCCGTTTATCGATATCTAAAATCATCAGCTTTGAGACGTGAATTAATACAAATTATTAATACTCATACAGGATGTTCTAATATGGAACGCATTTGAATGAATATTTTTTCATTTTTTGGCCTTTTGAAAATATGTATTCATCCATTTATTTGAGGACAACTTTAACATCTATCTCCGAAGTTAAACATTTCCCGCCCTATATTTATAGAACCGTTATTACGATATTGAAGAATCATCAGATTCATTTATGCAATTCGATACAATCTGCATATAAGGAATTCTCGAAGCATGTCGGAATTATTCTTTTAAACCAACTGTTTTGCTGATGACAATTATATTTATGAATTGGAATTTTGACTAATAATAGTTGACAAAATTATATAAGATTATCTATGAAATTCTTGATGTTTTCTGGTTAATCAATTTTTAGTAGTCTTTGTATAATTCCTTAGCTTTTTAAAATAATACTTAAATGAGTTTTTTTATGGGGAACTGCTAGAACATGCAACAGTAAGTAATTTTTTTCCGAAACTGTTTAACGATTAATTATTATATTGCTAATTGTAATATATTTGAAAATTCATAGCATAAATTTTAGTTTTGAACAACTTTTTTTCCCCATCTTTCGGTTATATAATAATTAACTTTTCTTCAATCCTTTTACCCCCAGCTGCCCCTAATTCTTTTTTTTCAAATGGAAACATAAGCCATGAGGGGCTTGTTGAAAAGCTTATAGAAAACCGAATACAGCCATACGAAATAAACAAGTTTTATGTTTTTATTGGCAAAGTTTTTATGCCCGTTTGCACCGACATTTTACTAATAACAACTTAATAAAGTTGTTCTTACAGTTAAGTTATGCTTATTTTTTACAGTATTGCACCGACCATACTTAGCAAAGTACCTACGTCTTTGTATTGGCAACAACGCACAAATCTAGTAACTTTCGTTACTTTATGTTAGGTATTTTAGTTCTTTCTGTTTTTCTTCAGTTTGTTACATGGGAGTAAGGTTAGATTTCGGTGTAATGTCATGTATGTGGTGTTTGTTTTTGTTGTTGTCATTTGCAATATAGGTATGGTTGTTGTTGTTGATGTCATCAAGACTAGTTAATATCAGAGACAAACTAATAATAATAATAATTTACTTTATTTTCTCTGTGGCTAGTATTAGTGGCCAAATCATCTTCATTCAATTCATCCATTGTATGGAAATGATCAGATCTTGTATAATTATTTGAGAAATGCAAAATCTATAATTTCCAAAGTATCCAAATCATCAAATATAATCTAATATCCATTATAGGTACTTTTATTACTACTTACTTTAATACTACACTCATTAGCATTGATCGTGCAAATATAGATTTGCACTTTCCCGCGTTTTTTAAATTTTTTTGCTTGTTTTTCGCACATTCTAACTGTTTGAATTAAAGAATCTCATAAGTCACTGTCAAACAGGGGCTTAAATTTAAGTATATGTTTTCATACTTAAGAAGATCTTAACGTATGGTGCAATAGGAAAAGCATACTTAAGCATGTCTTATTTTTAAGTAATGCTTATTAACTTCAGTGCAAACGGGCATTAGGGTTGTATAAAGCATCTACTTAACAAGTGAAATAAAATGTAATTATCTTTAGTGGTATCCTCCATGAATTTGCACAGAATAAAATAAAGAATTTGAAACTGTACCTATCACTGCTAACGCAAATAAGATATTTTTTATGTTGCGTTTTTTTGGTACCACTTTCTGATTAATTTTTTGCTTTAGTTGTAAATTGGAGTTCGAAACGTTACTATTGTGTCAAAATCAAGTTATTTACTGAATCTTAGTGGTATTGTCGGAAAGGCAACGCATCGAAATCTTGATATTGCTTGGATGTGGAGACAAAATAAGAAGTCAGGCTGAAGTGCGCGATTTATTTAATGCGAATTATCCCGAAAACCAAATCTCGCAAGGAACAGTTAGTAAAATATTCCACAAATTTGAGGAACCCCGTACAGTATAGACTTTACCTAAAATTCGACGGGCACGTGCTTTGAATGGAGAAAAGAAATTAAATGGAGTGGTTAACAGGCACAACTATTGCTTTTGGTCCCAGGAAAATCCACACTGGACATGCGAATCGCATACGCAACACCCACAGTAAGTTAATGTATGGGAAGGTATCATCAACAACAGAATCTTAGGCTCATTTTTTTTTAAGAAAATCTGACTGCCGTACGCTACCTGGATTTCCTAACATTTGACGTGATATCTGCTCTGGCTGTGATTTTTCCTCATGAAATTAATCCAGGTATACCGAATAAAAGAATTTGGTTCCAACAAGATGACACTCCCCCACATTTTGGTAGTGATGTTCGAAGATACTTAGATGAAATGTTTCCAAATCGTTGGATTGGTAGACAAGGTACAGTTGAATGACCGCCAAGATCTCCCGACTTAACGCCTCTGCATCATTTTCTTTGAGAATATTTGAAAGAAAGAGTCTACCAGAACAGCCGGATAATATTGAGAATGTAAAGAATAAAATTAGGGCGGAGATGCATAATAATTTATCAGCTGAAGTCATTTGGAATGCTGTGGACAGCTTTTACTATCGTCTTGGCGAATGGTAAATAGTGAATGGAGGACATTTTCAGCATTTGCGGTATTGAGTTTATTTTTATAAATTATCTAGTTCTTTCAATTTCTAAATGAAAAAAAAACTTGTTATTGAAAACATAAAACTTGTCTATTTGGTACAGCTGGATACGGTTTTCTATAAGCTTTTCAACGAGCCCCCTCATGCCTTATGCTTCCATTTGAAAAAAGTGGGGGTAGCTGGAGGTTAGGAGGTTGAAGAAAAATTAATTATTATATAACCGAAAGATGGGAAAAAATCAAGATCAGTTAACTTGTTTCGGCGTTTTAAAAAAAATTAACTCATTCAAAAGATATGAATGTTATTTCGTACTTCTGGTCATGCCTGTATAACAAGAAATACTGAAAGTGAAAATAATTTATTGTTGTACAATTTATCTTATCGATATAAGGGAATAAAAAAACGGCATAAGAAACTGTCATAAAACATCAAAAGCTTCCGCGTCCAGCCGGTAAGAAGTGGACAGGACCGTATTTACGTTAGAGTATTCGCTCAATTTCTCCAATTTACAATAAATTTTAATTATAATAATGAATATAAATGTGAAACAAATGCTAAATACATTTTTGATGAAATGTTCATTCATAGTCGTCGTGAAGATAATCTATGATCATTAAAGTCCGCATCAAATGGGAAACTATTTTATTGACTCGATTGATTTAAAAAATTTATAGAATAAATATATTTTTAAAAATTCAAAAACGTAATTTGATGCAGTTTATAATAAATTTAATTATTATTCAAAATATGCATTACCTTCTCGTCAGGGCGAATTATTTTATTATCTTCACCATAAATTGGTCTGAAAACATCAAAGCAGCCAGCTTTTTCAGGTTTTTTATTGGGACACCCTAAAATTATAGTCTCCAAATTGTCTAACGTTATTCCACGACACCTGTCATGATCATAGAGTATATGAATATTATAGTTACGTATTTCACCATAGCAATCTAATAGTTTTATATCTTGTTCCGGTGTATAAGCTTCTATATACATTTTATCTTCTAAAGCATAATCATTTTGTATAAACATGTCAATAAAATTTTCAACAACTTTACGATAACTTTTTCTGTAATTGTCAGAATATATAGGAAGCGTTGTTCCACCTGCAAAATAATAGAAATTAATTTCATTTTATTTATTTAGTCGAAATGATTGCAAAGCTTACACCGTCATCCAAAGATAGGATTCGAAGTTTATGCAGACCATGGACGTCCGTTAAATAAGGTACACGTATAAAAATGAGCTTATGCAGTGCCTTCATAAATGATTACAAGCCACGTGATCAGGGTCGAGATTCTCAAATCAATCACAGAGCAATTCATATGCGAATATCCTTTTCCTCACTACGGCAATTGAGAGAGACAAGAAATCTATTTGCATACGAGTTGTTCTTCGAGAATCACAGTCCTGGTCACCTTGGTGGCTTGTAACACAGAATATATAGCTAACGCTAGCTATATTTTCTGTGCTTGTAATCATTTATGAAGGCACTGTAGTACCTATACGTAGACAATAATTTTATTTATCTATTTATATAAGTGAAATAAGACAGCATATATCTTAATAAATTGTCTCTTGACATATTAGCTTCTCAAGGGAGATGTAATTGAAGCAGTAAAAATATGATCAACTTAAAATTAATTCGAGGGGATTAAATAAGTAGCAACCGAAAATAAATATTTTCCAGTCTCTTGGAAAATACACGCCATACTAACTTATCTCTTAGTATTTGAATTCCTCAAGGAGAGCATATCACGCATTAAAAATATTATTGACTTGAAATGTATGAAAAAAGATAGAGCTCTCAGAAAAATATATTTTCCATAAACTTGGAAAATACGTTATGCTAACTTGTCCTTGAATTCCTCAAGGGGTTATGAAATACAAATATGATCAATTTGAAATGTCATTTGATATGAGAGGTCTTCATTTCACGTAGTAAAAAAATTATGATCAACTTAAGGCTGTAATGTTCGTAATTTTACAAAGTCGTTTTTAGACGTCCACGCGCTTTCATATTTCTCCTCAATGGAAATTCGTATTAAGATAGAGCAAGTTTTAATCAACTAATAAAAGTCTATTTTACTAGACAAGCCATATTTAAAAAAAATTAGATCTAAACAATATTTCGGTCGCAATATTACCCACATTTAGGACTGCGGTGAGGCGTTGTTAGGCACTATTATAAAAAAAGAACGCTGTAGGCTAGTAAATCAATTCTTCATATAACAGACAATTGCCTCAGATTTAAATTTTTTGCATTTATATTCATGAAATCTGTCCGCCAAGAAAACATGTTTTGCTAAATTTGTGCTTACAGTTGCCTAACTTACAGGGGCAGAAAGTTAAATTTGCCGTTGAAGGTGCTGATAGGCGGAGCCTGATAAACGCTACACTGTTTGGCCGAACATTATACCCTTAAAATGGGTTCCAAGGGAAATAAATATCACCCAAAAGTTAGGTATAGGTTAGGTTAAGTGATACTAGGTACCTTATTTCACCCCTGATTTCAAATTTTTACGGCGTGATATGCACTCCTCCTTGAGGAATTCTTTTACCAAGGGATAAGTTGGCATGTATTTCGTGAGATACTGCAAAAATTTTTTTTCGGGTGCTACTTATTTCATTCCCTGGAGTCTTAATTATATTTTTACTGCTTAAAATGCATACCTTGAGAAGCTAACATAATAGTAGGAATTTGGTAAGATGTTTATTTATTGAAAACATTGGAAGATGTGTGTTACCTTATTAAACTTGTTTAAGTTAAGTTATTATCTTTAACTAAATATCTTGTAACACCTTAGGCAACGGACGTTCATGACTATTCAGCAATTTTCGAAAACGGGTGCTATCTTTAGATGCTGCTTTCATACCAGTGCAAAGCTTCATCATTTGTTTTAACAAAATTGTATTTAATTAATAAACTAATTTTCTTTACGTTAAACTTTTGTAGAAATTGTAAATTTTGCAGATTTTCTATAAAAACACCCGACAATTTTTTTATTCTTTATTTTTAAATATAAAAATTTGAATTTATTTTTGAATTTATTACTCGATGTATCTAAACTCCTGGACAAAATTAACGCACCACTAACGGTTTTTTTTTAAACAATCAGATATAATGATAACTTTTAATCTACTAACCCATTTACAAGTAGGTTTTGGTGCTTTTCTGACATTTCAAACACTTATTGTTTTGTTCTAAAAATACAAACGTCAGTTAATCACGGTTGATCACAATTGATTTAAAATCTATTCAGAAACTGCTGATTAGAGCAAGTTATTAAGTCAATTTTTATTATGGGTTTTAAAATTTAGTTAGTGTTTAAAAGTAGAAAAATGAATCGCCAAAGAAATTTATCGGTGAAGAAGGAAGTACAAGCATCAACTCTGTTAGATGAGGGAGACTCGATGCGTCATGTTGCTAGTGTGTTAGGAAGAAATAATTCCAGCATTAAGTCGCATAGTTAGACGGTTTAACGAAACAGGAACTTCGAAGGTCAAGACAAGGAAGATAACGAGGTACCAATCAAAGACATGACCGTTTTCTGAGACAATCTACTCTTAAAAACCGGAGAATAACTAGTAATGTAAAAAACTTATTAGTTATTAGCGGTTCGTAATGTTGTAATATCGTCTCGAACAATTATTAGAAGCCGTTTAAATGAAACCAAATTAAAGATCAGGATACCGCCAAAACCTTACCTAGTCAAATGAAGCTGGAGGACAATGGATATAAACATACAAAATGTTTCTGAAGTGACTGCATTTCGTTAAAGGGGTAATAAAGGGCGTAAATAGACAATTTTCATTAAGCAATGATCTGTCTTGCTTGCTCTTATCGACTGTAGATTGATGCACATTCCATCACTTCAAAATATCTTATTCAAATTGAGAAAAACCACGAGACGTGCGAATATGATTTTTCGTTTGGATGCAAAGACAACTATAAAATTCCAGAATAATGTAAAATTCTGTAGAGAAGAGTAAAGTGAACTCAATGTATAAACCTCGTGAACAAGAAAAATCACAATGTAAATCTTAAATAATAATTGTAATAAACGATTACATATAAAGAAAATGTAAATGAATGATAACAATGGGAAATACATGGCGATTGTGATAAAGACGAAGATAAAGGTTATAATGAAGACGAATAATATGATTGTGGTGATAATGAAGAATATGTTACTACATCCACGGAAAGGTACGCAATACTTAGCAGACAGCACAACATTCAGAGATTGCCTTTTGCCAGAAATCATCAATGTGAATGTCTGTGAATAATTGGAAGTGTGTTCGAGGATTAGTTTAAAATCTTTTGATGGACATGAGCGTGTCAGGCGAAGGTTAGGAGAGAACAAGTTGCTCCAAAGGTCCCGTTTGACGGTGGCTCTCTCTAATATTTTGGGAGGGGTGAGGGGGAGTGGTGGCATCTGCTTCGACGCTCGTACATAGTTGGTCCCTATACGTACGAGGTCTATAAATGCAAATTATTGCCTATAAAACATCGTACGTGAACATGTACATTTACTCTTTTTGTGGGTCCTATTTTTTTCCGTGCAAGGCAATGCGCTTCCCCACGTGGCTGGATATGTTATTGACTACCTGCATGCTGTTAATATTCCGTTAATGAACTGGCAACCTTACAGTCCCGACCTTAACCCTATTGAGCATTTATGGGACCATCTTAAAAAGAAGGTCCGAGGTCGCAGACTCCCAACTAGTGGTTGCTGTAACTGAAGAATGAGAGAATATTCCCTAGGATATCATTGAAAATTTATTTGGCAAGGCGTATGAATGCGGTAATTAGGAGCAGAGCAAAACCTACTAGGTACTGACGTCACATTGGATCCATTATTTCTATTGCTTTCGATTTCTTAAATGTTTTTTTATTTTTCTTATCATTTTCATATCTAATTCATTTTCAACAAAAGACGTGTAGGTATCGTGATTTTAAATGAGGTCATGTTTGGCTAATTTCTTTCTCAAGTGATTGATAATTGATATTTGAAAGTTTTCATTATACTTTAGCTGTTTTTTTTTTCATTTATGCAAAGTGGTGCGGTAATTTTGTCCAGGAGTTTATTTCAGTCCAAAATAATAAAAACAAAGAAAATACCTTTAGTTGACATGCAGGTTTGGCATTCGAGAAGTACAGTTAAATTACTGGGTGTAATTATTCCTATACAACGTTCTTCCACTTGCTTTTGACAGGTAATATGTATTTGGTTATCAGTGGTAAATATTTTAAAGCATCCTGTTTCATTTACTATCTTCGTAGAATTTAAACATTCTAAAATAACTGTTTCATTATTTTGGGTAGTTATTCCCATACAGCTTGTGTTTTCTAACAAATGAATGCATGCGTCATATATCTCGTTGCTTGAACATGTATATGGGCTAATATCTTGATCGGGCGTATAAACTTTATAACAACTTCGAACGGTAGGATCAAAAACAAAGGTGTCTACAAATTGCTTATATTCCAGGATATTCTGTGGAGTTTTAAACGTGGAGCAAAAATACGAATCCAGCAAAATGGAATAATTTCTGGAAGTAGTTACACCTATACTGAAGTTTCCAATTTTTTGCAGACAAATCTCTTCTACGTAGTTACTGGATTTATAAACATTGAAACAGTGCTTGTGGGTAGAAAAAGTGTCGGTATAAAAATTATCTTTCACGTAAGAACCCTCACAGACAAATTCAATAACTTCATTCGCGGGAGTTTTAAGTCCTAAGCACCGTCTTTCTCCTGGCAGCCAATGAACACAGGAATAATTTTTGGGATTTGCACTTTTTGTGCAACTATAATCATTCACATCTTGGGAAGAATAAAATTCATAGCAGTTGTTCAGAGTAAGAGACATGGCGTAACCTTCGGCTGACCTTTGAGTATAGGATTCTTTTATTATATCCGGTGTATCTGAAATAGAGGGTGTTGCATTACGAGAGGGACATGGTTTAATGAAAGAAAACAACTAGGGTAACAAGAATCGCCCTTAGAAATAGCTCATTGGTCATTCATTATTATAATATAGATTTATGATTTTCTGTTAAAAATATTAGACGTTAATACACTAACAATACTTCATTTATACATGTGTGACAGGAAACAATCCAGGTCCGGACTTCATAAATTGTAAATTTTTTGTTTACCTCTAGAAAGTGTTTACTCTGTATGCATTTTCATACGATATTCGAAAAGAAAAAAAATAATTTTAGTGACGTGCTTCTTTTATTATCCGTCACTCTTGTCGCGAGTATAATTAGATGACCCTATATAGTAGTAGTGTACATACTTTTATAATATTCAGAGTAGCAAGCTAATGCTATAGACCACTTCATGGCAGACGTAATTCCTACACAGGCTTCATCCAGAATCTTAGAGCATACAATTTCTTCTGTTTTCATTTCCAGATTAATTACTAGATAACAACCAGATTTTATGTGTTTAAGTGTTTCTTTAGAAAGGCATCCCAAAATAATGATTTCATTGCCGTTTAATGTAGTACCATAACAATTGCTGTTTGGCAACCAGTGGCTATAAACTGTAGATATTTTCTTAGAGTACTCAAAAAAATCTACATCAGTTTCTTGAGACGCTTTAAAATAAAGTTTGCCTAGGTAAGAATTTTTACCCAAAATCTCGTTGGAAAGATACGACGTCACAAATTTCCAGGATCTTCGTCGCCGTTCCACATTCTCAGGTATATACCGTATACCTAATAAAGAATAATTATTATTCAAGCAAATTACGTATACATACAGAATATGAATTTAAAAACATGTTTGTTTCCAGTGCAATTAGTTAAATCAATAAAAATAGATATCAAAAATAAAATGCAAACTATAAAAGAAATAGTGTGTAATGCAGAAATAGGTCAGATCTCATCTATTGTGGTTGAATTTTCGAGTTCCACTGCCAAAAGTGAGGTTAGATATGTATAGTGTTTTCATTAAACCAGGTTAGTAAATTTAGATAGATTAATTTCTTTAGATAATTACTGAATAGAGCTTTTTCCGTGGAATTGTTCATTAGAATAACTAGATGTTTAGTATCAGAGAGCATAGGACTTGCAGGAGATTTGATTTATATTAGCTTAAAATACCTTTCTAATACAGTAAAAAAAGCGTATATAGTATTTCAGAAAAAATAATATACAGGGTGTATTTAAATGAAGTAGCAAAGATGAGACCACAGTTTCGTTAAGTGAAAATAAATCAATTTAACCTAACATACCTCTATCACAAGTCGCATAATAAAAAAAGTACATGGTGTCAAAGGTAAAATTTTATTTTCTATATTTATAGATAACTTAAATTTGTAAATCAGGGGTTTTTGCGGGCGAGAAATTCAAACTTGTTTCTAATTTTGATGTCACTAGTAGAGGGCGCCACTTATGGCACGTTTCGTTTAAATGGCAGAACTTTTTTGCTGCTTAGTGTATCCATCTGACTATTGAAACAATCAATTCTCCTACCTGTTATATCTGAAAAAGTATATCTTGATGAAGTCGTTAGGAGTAACGAGTTTTAGAAATAATCCTATTTGAAATATTCAGTGCACCAATTGAAAACTATTATCGTTTCAGGTAAAGTGCCTTTTCCACTAAAAACACAGCAATATGTTACTTGAAAAAGTTGTTCAGAACGGTAAATTATAGAAACATACAAAATGTCAAAAAGATCGGCCTGCTTTGATAAAATCTTTGTGCTTTGTTGAAAAATGGTTTCATCAAACGTCGCCGATCTTCTTGAAATTTTGAACGTCATCATAATTTATCATTCTGAATAACTTTTTCAAGTAATATTTTGCTGTATTTTCAGCAGAAAAGATACTTTACTTGAAACCAAAACAATTTTTACTCGGTGCACTGAGCATTTCAAATACGACTATTTCAAAAATGGTTACTCCTACCGACTTCAGCAAGGTATATCTTTCAAATAAAATAGGTAGGAGGATCGATTGTTTTAAGTCAGATGGATACACTAAGCTGCAAAAAAGTTCTGCCATTTAAAAGAAACATGGTGTGCCAGAAGTGGTGCTCTCTACTAGTGACGTCAAAATTAGACACAAATTTGAATTTCTCATACAGGTATAATAATAATAATAATAATATCTCTACCCCTCATTCTAATCACGAGGATTAGCCCAGAAGTCGAAGACTTGTGCGGGAGAGGGGGCGGCATATTATTATTAAGCAGGCCGTATTTGCGCCCAGGAACGACTTACGTTGGTAGGCCCTAACCACCATTCAGTGCAGGAATGAGGGAAACCTGGAAAACCTCATTAATTAGGGGGGTAGTTAAATGCCAACCGGTATCAATCTCTCACATTGACCCAAGTCAACATTCTTCCACCCTACCATACCCGCAGAGAGGGTGCCAATCTCTCTACGAATATAGCTTATATACGGTCTACCGGCTGCAGGGGTCGAACCCACAGCGATCCAGTCACCTCGATTCAAGTACTGACGCCTTAAACCGCGCGACCACTGACCGATCAATATGTTAGGTTAAATCGATTTATTTTCACCTAAAGAACTGTGGTCTCAATTTTGCTACTTCATTTAAAAACACCCTGTATATTTGGCATATATTAGGCAGCCTATTATATCGTACGTACTTTGTATAGAATTAAAACGTGCCTAAAATTAATTCATCTTAATACACGCCTTGTATAACTATTTACAAAACTACAAACAAGCTTACATAACCTAAACCATTTTTTTTTAAATAAAAATATTTTATGGAAACGCCCGGACAGGAAGATTTTTTATTACAATTGCGCATATCTTTGTTTACTTATTAATATAATTTCAATTATAAGTTCAAGATGTGATGTCATTGATTTTATTTTAAATAGCAACCTCGATTGTTTTCTTTGGATTTCGAACGAACACTTTTCTACGTGCATTGATATCAAAATTACAATTTGTTGCTACTTATTTATGTATGTATCAAGGGAGTTATAAGGATGTTAATTATCGAGGGCAACATATTGCACGTTAGGGATTGTTAATTTGCCTGAGATTATTAACATCCAATAACTCACGTGATAGATACATAATGAAATATGAAAACCAAATTTCGTTTTAGTTCATACAAAACCAAATTATGTTGGTTTTCAAAATTAAATGAACGTTGTTTAATAATTAAGTAGGCATGATTACCATGGATATATCTATTGACAAGTTTGTAAATAAAAATGTATCAAACTTATTAATTTTTGAAAATGCATTAAAACCTGGAGAGAAATGAGATTTCAGGCTCGTGCCGCACTACTACCAACAAAGTCGGAACCAAAGTATAAAAAAGAATATGACAAATTCCTGCAGTAGCTGAAAGTTAACTGTATTTAAAACGAAAGTATAAGCACAGAAAATATATTGCGTTAGCTATAGGCTTGTTTTTTGCAGCAATGGAAAACGGTTTGGAAACTGTCAGAAATATTCGACCAGTTAAGTTGAGAACGCGTTACCATTGAATTTGACGCAATAAATAGTTGGACGGACATTTCTGATAGTTTCCAAACAGTTTTCAACTGCTGCTAAAACAAACATTATGTATTCTGTGGTATAAGTGAAACTGTAATGTTGGCTTACTTTCAAGACATGGTATATATTTATTCTTCCACGTTCTAGTATAAGTGATATTGATTTTTTACAGTCCTAATTCTCTATGAACAAGTGGTCAATGATGAAAACTTATAATAATACAGATGGGAGAAGGTTTCATGAACTGGAAGCGTTTCTCAAAGGAAAAAGTAAATGCTATGAGCTAAAAAAGTCTAGTGTTTAGTCGGGGTGACAATGACAAATTTTTGAAAGATGCTTCCGATGAAGAACATTTACTACATAAGGTACTGCATTACACATTTATTGCTCTATTGTACAGGTGATTCTGATTATGGGCTATTTCGGGAGCTGATGAGGTCAAGAACTTTTGAATATGAAGATTAATCATATTGAAGATAGGGGCTTGCTTCGGAAAGTAAAACAGATATCCGTAGGACATTTACAATTGTGGAAGAAAATGAGTTTTCTGCAATGAGTTTAGTGAGGAAGTAGGAAGTATATGTCTTTGCGTCCGTCGGGTTTAGAAAGATTTTTTCTCACGTATCGCAAAATCCATTGCACACTTGTTGGGAACAATACATTTGGAAAATGCCATGCAAAATAATTGCTAGTTTGTTGGAAGCGTTCGCGAGACATTGTCTGCGGAGGACTTTCGCGACTGCCTTGGTCAATGCAGGAGCAAATATAGCGACATTGAAGAGATGGTGGATGGCGAAGTTCAACGGTAGCAGAAGGGTATTTGGCCGACAGCATGGAATTGAAAAATAAAACTGCAAGAATGTTGGCTGGCATGTCACATAAAAGAAGTAGAATATCAACTTCATGTTTGACTACGGTCATAGGCAGTGACAACAGAAAATTCTTGCAATTCGGGAAATAATTTCAGTGGAAAATTTGACAATGTCGGTTTATTTTTGTAAATACAATAAAGGGAATTAAGGATTTATAACTACTTAGTAACCCAAGGGAGTTAGGAACATGTTTATAGTTACGGTAACTAAGGGTTTATTTGTTTATAATGTATTAGTATGAAATAAATAATATAAATTGATTTATTCTAGGGAACTAAAAGGTCATTATAAGAATTTGGAAAAAAACAATTTTATTCACATAAATGTAGGTGTGTACTGAAACAGAAATTTGATTACTTTTTTCAAATAACTCTTTTTGTATGTATAGGAGAATGTATCTTTGGTAAAACCAGAACTTAAAAATATATATTTAATTGATTGATTTTTTTTGTCATATAGATTCTGATTAACTTTTCTAACACCTATAATATCTAATACAAAGTTCACAAACCTGATTTTATGCAGAAATAGCAATCCAACAGTACTGTTAAGTTACTTGGAGTTGTGATCCCAATGCATCGCTCTTCCACTTTTTTCTGACATGCAATGTGTAGACTGTTGTTAGCAGTATATATTTTAAAGCATTTACGATGTTGTAAGGTTTTTATGTCATAAGTACAATGCAGCACTACAGTCTCATTATTTTGAGTGACAATTCCTTCACAGTTCTTGACATGGGGAAGTTCATTTACACAAGACGTGAACACGTCCTCATTTAAACACGTGAACGGGCTTATATTTTGATGCTCGTTATATATTTTATAACACCTCTTTATTTCTGGATCAAATGAATATGTGTCTATGAAGTTACTATATATCTGCCTTTCTATATCACTCATTGAAGTCGAACAAAAATATGAATCAAATAATATAGTGAAATTATCTGGTGTCGTTATACCTGCACTATAATTATCAAATGTCTGTTGACACACTTCGTTGTAGCTTTCATCAGGTCGTGTAACATTAAAACAAGTATTTAATTCACGATGATAAAGATACGAAGGATATTCGTCGTCTAAATTTTCGCAATGAAATTCAACAGTTTCATTTGTTGGTGTTCTTAATCCCAGGCAACTTTCTTCTTCATCTATAAAATATATACAAGACTGTTTTTGAGGATTTGCAGGTTTCTGGCAAATAAAAGGCGTCACCTTTTCATGTTGGTCATATATTTCATAACATTTTCCTATTTCTGGATAAAATTTATAATTATCGAAGTTTTTACGCCAGTCAACATCATCACCTGAAATTTGCAAAATTATATTTAAGAACTTTAAAGAATATTTTGTACGAAAAACTGTTTGAGGTAATCCATGATACTCGTATGTAGGTAATTTAATATTTCGTAAAATACAAAATTTATAAATAAACGATCACGAAATAATAAGAAGCGCACGAAAAAAAATTAAAGTAGGTTTTGAAATTTTAATTTTCATTTTCAAATTAGGCATCAGAGTAGGGTCACTGAAGCTCTATCATTGAAATAAATCGATAAACAAATATAACTTTTAGAAAGATAAGTCACTCTGTACATATGAGGTGTCAGATATAAACGGTATTCGCCATTTGAGTGAAACAAAAAAAATATTTAAAATTATTAGAATTAAAATATTTGCCTTGAATCATTTCCATTACATTAAACACTCGACAGAACATATTTTATTGTTTTTAGAAACAGAATCATTTCAATTTGTGAAATAAATAATCGGAAAATAAAATGTCTACATTTGGGAAGAATTCGAACGAAATTATATCGAAGAAATATTTAGTCTCGATTTATTGATATATTTTGATGCATTTGCTATACCGGATGTTCCCTCTAACACTTTCAGTGCTTATATCTCAGAAACGACTATAGCCAGCGTGATGAAATTTGGTGCGCAGGCATTTTTGCAAAAATTTATGAAATAATTTTGAAACAACAAATACTTAGATATTAAGAAAATAGAAAACTCTTGTGTCAAAATCAGTTCGGATTTAGGAGCAAATTGTCAACTACACTTGCCATATATAAGTTAACCTCATTCATAAATAATGGTTATAATGAAGGTATGTACGTCTGTTCGATTGACCTCACCAAAGCTTTCGACTGCATAAGCCATGATATACTTATTGATAAATTACGGTTTTATGGCTGTACACCTGAGAGTACATCTCTTATTCAGTCTTATCTATGTCATAGACAACAATACGTAGTGCATAACAACAATAAATCAAAATATTTAAACTTAAACTACGGCGTACCTCAAGGTTCTGTCTTAGGACCGTTGTTGTTTCTCGTGTATATAAATGATTTTCCAACCTCGGTGAGAAATAATGTGTTTGCCATCCTTTTTGCTGATGACACTAATCTATCTCTGGCCAATAAATCTTTAAACGATCTGGTGGTCGATATACCGATAATCGAAGAAGATGCATCAAACTGGTTTTCTTCAAACAACTTATGCCTAAATGCAAATAAAACAGAAAAAATGATATTCAGCCTACGCGAGTTAAATGCTGTAAATAATCCTGAATCTGTTAAATTTCTGGGAGTATATCTAGACCCAAAATTGCAATGGGACGGGCATGTCCACTATCTCTGCAACAAAATGTCCAAAGGCATTTACATGCTCCGCTGTTTGTACGGCAGAGTGTCTCAGCAGACATTGATTACTGCCTATCATAGTCTAATTCACTCCAGATTATCTTATGCCATTCTGGTTTGGGGTCACACACCTTCAGCCGATTCCGTTTTTTCAACGCAGAGGAAGGCCATTCGCGTAATTTCAGGCTTAAAATTCAGAGATGTAAGACTCTTGATATATTAACCGTACCATGTACTTACATACTTCAGTGCCTTTTGTATGTACACTCCTGGAGCGAAATTCACAGTCACAATACCAGAGGAAAATATAATTTAAATATAAACTTTCACCGCCTAAGTAAAACACGAAATGGCACCTCGTATCTTGGCATCCAGTTTTTTAATGCATTACCCCCGCCAATACGATACCTCGACCGTCCATTGTTTGAAAGAAAAATTAAAAAATTTCTGTTAAGCAACGCATTCTATAGTATCCATGAATTTTTAGATAGTGACTTCAAAATATAATAAATCGTGATTCAAACTTTACATATTTTGGATGCATTATTTTATTTTATGACATTATTTTAATCTGTATCTATGTGCTGTTTGTTTAGTTTAGTCTTTTACATATGCGTTTCAAAAATTACAACTATCTGCTTTTATTCACACATTTATTTTGTTAATTCTTAAACCATTGTGTTATTTATTACATGTCAACACTTATCTGTGTATGTTTCTACTATGTACTGTATGTTAGATATATATTTTCAAATTTTTTTCTTGATGATTTTCTATTATGGCTGTAAACTTTTTCTGACGTGTGTAAACACTTTTGTGTATGTAACACTAATAAATATCTATCTATCTATCTATCTATCTATCTATCTATCTATAGTAGATGGCGCGTAGAATCTGATGATAACACCAATTCTTACTCAGGGTGTTCCATTTTTCAGGAAATCGATTTAATTTTGATTTTTTGGTAGTCAGCCATGCTAAAACTTATATTTAAATTGAAATATACTTAATTATGAACATTCAAAAATATTTAAATTTAACATAAAAAACGACTCCAAAAAGTACCCAAATTTCATTGTTTTGCTATGTAAAATGTGTATAGCCTTGAGCCAGACTTACACAGAAGAAACTAACATCGGTGAACGTCAAAACTATGAATTGTCATTGAATTGTCAAATATTAATGGCATAAAGTATTTTATTGGACATAAGTAACGCTAAATAACGCATTTAATGCAATTTACGTATGCACAATGGTGTTATTGAGTTTTGTCGATAAACATTTAAACTTGAGTTAAGGCTTTTGGAGTATTGGGGTCGTTGCGCCGGCGCAGTCTTCTGTTACAGTTATGGTTACAGCTCTGTTCAACGTGAATATTGTGTAAAATATCTGTGGGTATTTTTTAATTGTTCCATTATAATGTAATAAAACTTCAGTAAATTGTATTTTTTATGTTATTACTGTGTAGGTACATAATAATTAGGTACCCGTATTTTTCATCACAAAATAATTTACAAAATTGTGTAAGTACCTAAAGAATATCCCTCTTTTCCAACTACTGTAATTATTGATTATTTATTTAGCAACAAACAAACTTGAACAAAACGATCCCTAAAAGTTTTTTAGTATAATGTGAACGAGTTTGTTGTTGAAAGTCAGAACTGAATCTACCCCAGCCCCACAAAAGAAATATTACTAAAGCATAACCTAGAAATGATTGATTGTTGTGTCCACATATTTCAGCACTTTATTTATGTTTCTGATGGATAAAATATGTTTAAGAAGACCTCTACATCTGTAAAATAGTAAACAATGAACTACTATTTCAGTATTTCATATGACACAGAACATAAACAAAAAATTTAGCGATGTAAGTTATTTCTTCTGTGTATAAAACAATAAAATTTGGGTACTTTTTGGAGGCGTTTTTTATGTTAAATTTTAAAATTTTTGAATGTTTATTTTTCAGAATTTGTTCAGAATTAAGTATATTTCAATTTAAACATAAGTTTTAGCGGGGTTGACTATCAAAAAATCAAAATGAAATCGATTTCCTGAAAAATGGAACACCCTGTATAAGAACTGATGTTATCATCAGATTTTACGTGCCATCTGGTGTATGTATACCAAATTTCGTCGCACTGGCTATGATGGTTTCTGAGATATTCGCACTGAAAGTCTTAGAGGGAACACCCGATATAAAATATGAAAATTGTAAGTATACAGAGTGATTCACAACTTATCTAAAAAATTTGGGGATAGATGCGTCATGAAAAATGGGGTCAATATCGTATAAATTTTTTTTTTAAATCCTTATAGTGTCCGAGAAAAAAAAATATTTTCAACCCTTATATCGCTGAGCAACTGTAATTTCTAGCCAGGAATTGTTCTTACTTTCATCATTTTCAGAGTAGCAACCGAACTCTATAGACCAGTTCATAGGAGTAGTGACCCCAACACATTTTCTATCGATAACTTTAATGCAAACAACTTGTTCTTGCTCCTTTTCTAATTGCAGGTTATTAACCAGGAAACATCCACGTTTAATATGCCTAGATCTGTCACTGGCCAAACACTCCAAAATAACTCTTTCATTACTGGGCAATGTGACACCATAACAAGAAGTGTTAGCTAACCAATATCCATAAACTGTGGATTTTTGTAACAAATATTTGGGGATTTTCCTTGCAATATTTTCATTAAATGTCATAAATGTAGATTTATCTAGATACGAATTTTTCCCCAAATATTCATTAGAAAGGTAGGTTGTAATGAATATTCCATATTCTCTCAACTCTTCCTCTGGAGCTCCGTAAGTCATACCTAATAACAAATGATATTAAGTTATAAAAATATTTAGTCAACAATTCGTTTTACACAAAAGATATACATAGTGTCTCAAAATTAACGTGCAATAATTTCTCAGCAGTACTTCTACCAAATTGTTTTTTATAAACGCGCCATTATAGGGCACCTCAAGAAAAGCTACCTTTCTAAATATTTCCAAAACGTTTAAACGCAGAATTTTGAATCAGGATTTATTAAATGTAATAAATTACGCATAAGCTATTTTTAAAAATTGTCAAGTGTAGGTATTCTAAGCAAAAGGGTAAAATAAAAAAATACATGACAATATCTTGAAATGTCGACATTAAATAATGATAAATTTGAGTTTCTATGAAGAAATGAAAGTTTATTATTTTTTTATTCTCCCCTAAGTGAATATATCCGTTGGTATTATTAAATTCATAGAAAAATTATTTTTATTGCTCTTTGTTGAATTGGGTTTCAAAAAGTAAGATTTTAATTGGTACCCTTAGATCATTGTGTCACATTAGAACAAGAAAAAACAGAGTTTTTAACGGAAACGGCTGCTCCCAGGGACTTCAATAAGGTGAACATTTCTTAATTAGAAAAGGTAGGGGAATATGTTTTTCTATTCCGAAATGACATACACCGTGGCACAAAAAAGTTGAAGCGATTTGAAAGAATCCTTCTGGTCACTTGTGACGCCCTCTGGGAGACACTCAATCGTCGATGAAACTTGAATTTCCCATCCCAAGAAACTTCCGAATACAAAATTTCAGGAATTTAACTCAAAGCAGTCGAGTTATTAAAGCAAATGTAATTAATTTTTTTAATTTGACAATATGTATATCCTAAACGAAGCCCAGACTCAAGTTCATAGAAATTATTTTGCTTAAAATTTAACGTGGAATAACATGTACATCTAAAATTCAGTGGTAAATAGAAAGGTAAAAGAAAAGTATATGTAAATAAGGTAACTAATTTGAGAACATGTGAATATTATGGTGATTGCTTATTACTAAGGGAGTCAAGATATTTTAATTGTGTGAGGTCGAGATAGATGAGCTAGAACCAAAATTCAACGGCCAATGAAACGATGGGAGTCAAGACGACGCGTATAATATATCACAGTTTACAGTTAGAATAAAATTTTATAGACACAGTAGTTTGTCACACGCCTACATTATTAAAAAATAAATACAAGTATATTCTAATTATCTTAAATATATAACATATAACAAGAAATAGTAAGACCCAACAAATTACTGATCCCATACTTCAAACAATCAAATCTGAAAGTTCAAGGGGGTTTATGGAATTATATATATATAAATTATAAGAGTTCCCGACATTAAAAAAATTGAGCAAATAAATCCAAGTTGACAAGCTCAACCGGTTGACGTTTATTGTCTTTTGGAATAGTTGTTTATACATAATAGAATGACCTCGAGAATGACAATCAAATTCTTAAAATTAAAGTACCACCTTTTTGAAAAAATCAAACATTTAGTTTAGTCAAATAGAAACACAATTTGCATTAGACAAATTTCCTCTGAAAAAAATTAAATATATGCAGTTACATAATTCTTAATTTATTCTTTAAAAGTCATTTCAAATATCATTTCAAACCCTCCACAGCAAAACTTCTATACAAAAATTTAAGAGGCAATATTTAATAGGTTATCAGTCAGTGAAGAAAAAAAATTGATAATTTTTTTTTTTTTTTAAAGAAATGTTGAATGTCGTTGGCAGTTCGTAGATGGTTAGCAAAGAGCTGTCGTCAACAAACTGATTGTGAATAAGAGATACTACTGGAATTTTTGCACGTGTTTGAGCTGCAATTTTAAGCACATGGTAAGCATGTATTCCGATGATACCCACACCTCCACCACTGGTAAGTTTCTAAAGCTGATAATTTTTTATTTCATACCCACTGCCATATTAAGCCGGGTAGTAACTACCTAACTGCAACTGTAACTGCAACCGTTACTGTATCAAGATCGCCTTGAATGTATGCTTGTAACCACTTCTCTAATCTAATGATTAGCAATGCTGCATTTATTTTAATAGATGCATTAATTGAGGAGAAACGTCCTCGAAGATGGTGGCGTCATGCAACCTACGAAGAGGGAAGTGGATCTTCGTTATTTGCAGCTTTGAAGTTTCAACACAGTTTTGTAATTTTCAATTAATGCTAAAACCTTTTTCTCATCCCACAAACTCATGTTCTTGTTTGGTTGCGCAACTAACGAGCGTACACACAGACGAGCCTCCTAGATCGACGTTCACGAACCAACTGAAAATCTATTTGTGTTCGTCCTGAAAACCGACAACTGGTGGCTCGCTGCGGCTCCAAGGATGCTCGAGAACTTGGTTCGCAACGCGTCTACACTAAGCGAAGTTGGTTGCAGTAACGGTTGCAGTTACAGTTGCAGTTCGGAAGTGAGTACCCGGCTTTAAATATCCACACCGAATTTGGTTAAATTATCTCAAGCGGTTTAGAACATCTTGTTTAGGAATTATTTAATTGATAATAAAAGCTGATCACATATTTGTGACACATTATAATTGCAAAATGAAAGACTATATGAAAAGAGGGTGTTAAAGAAAGAGTGTAAAATATTTCAGGAGGTAATAGTATGAACAAAAATAAGCAGAAAAGTCTTAATAAACATGGGTCCGCAAAGTAACGGTTGCGGAGATATGGACCACTATTCGTTTTTCAAACATTTTATTTTATTAGGAATAAACCGACAAAGCAAGCTTTTAACAAACAAAAAACTTACAGAAGATGTTCAAAGTTCCCTCCGTCCATTTCCAAGCAGGCACGACATTTTCGTCTCAACGATATTCGAACTCTTTCGAAAACCTAGGAGGGTGCTTGGTTTGGATTTCTTGACACTTTTGATTAATCCGTAGCTGCAGCTCTTTCAGGCTATTTACAGGAGTACCATACACTAATGTCTTCAAATATCCCCAAACAAAGAAATCTAGAGGGTTCAGATCAGGCGATCTTGGAGGCCATAAAACAGGTCCGGCTTTTCCTACCCATCTATGTGGAAAAGTTTGGTGTAAATGCTCTCTAACGGCCATGGAAAAATGAGCTGGAGCACCATCATGCTGGAACCACATTTGTTGCCTCTGATTCAAAGGAATGTCTTCCAAAAACTCATACAGAGTGTTCTGCAGAAATTTGAGAAAAGCAGCGCCTGTTAATCGGTTTGATAAAATAACAGGACCTAGAAACCTGTCACCTACAATACCCATCCAAATGTTTAATGAAAAACGTGCCTGATGTCCAGATTCTATTAGAGCATGAGGATTTTCGTCGGCCCAAATATGCGTATTGTGAAAATTAAACACTCCATTTCTTGTGAACCCGGCCTCATCAGTAAAAAGAATGTTTGCAAGAAAACGAGGGTCATCAGCACCATAATGTAGAAACCAGCGGCAAAAAACCAAACGTGCTTGATGATCATTTATTGGATTTAAGGTCTGTACTCGTTGCACATGGTATGGATAAAGCAGTTGCTCGTGAAGGATTCTCCAAACAAGAGGACCACTAATTCCTACCTCGGCTGATATTCTCCGCACACTCGCACCTGGATTCAGCTTTACCAGTGCCAGAATTTCTTCTTCTGCTCTAGGAGTGGATACCGACCTTGGTCTTCCGGATAAATGGCACTGTTTGCTCAAGGAACCGGTATCACGCAATCTTTGGTGAATTATTCCAAACATGCGTTGTGAAGGAATCTGGCGATTTGGATAAAGCCGGTCCCAGACGATGTGGCGAATGCCTTCCAACGTTGGACACATCACCATTTGCCACATCGTGTGGGCGGGCGCTGGTGAATTGCATGTGTCCAACGTTGGCTACATGCCACGTTCGGGCTTCTGTCGGTAAATCTGACCCGCGTCAAAGGAGCTTCCAGCGTTGGAAGCATGTTGGAAGCATCGTTCGTCACACACCCACACGAGCGATCGTGTGTTTGACCCAATACAGGAGCGCACATGTTCCTTTTTTTACTGTTCTGTGAATCTGCAGTATAAGTACGACACTAACGAATGTTGGTGTACAATGTTGCAACAAAAGTTCACCCCACTGTATAGGAGACACACTTGCCACATTTTTATGACGCAAATTGTGTCCAACGTTGGCACCAACATTGGAACCAACATTTGAACCAACGTTTGACACATCGTCTGGGACCGGCTTCGTCAACATAAAGACGTCGCGTTTCGGTGGCGTTCCCATTAGCACGACCATACATGAAATGCATGTCTGTTAATTCTGCGTTAGAGTAACCAGCCATAGCGAAAGAAAACTTGTGCACTGAGAACAACTGTCAAATGCGTACTGTTTATTTCACTAAACATCAACCAACTATTATAAGAAAATACACAACGTTTTTGCAAAATAAAAAAAGGGGCTAAAAAACATAAAGCATTCCATATCTTCGCAACCGTTACTTTGCGGATTCATGTTTATTGAGACTTTTATGCTTATTTTGTTTCCTACTATTAAATCCTTAAATATTTTACACTCTTTTTTACCTGTATAATACAAACCTGAGTTAGTACAGAAGTAACATTCCAGTAGTACTGTTAAATTACTTGGAGTCTTAATTCCAATGCATCGCTCTTCCACTTTGTTTTGGCATTCGATGTGTAAGTTGTTGTCGGCAGTATATATTTCAAAACAACTGTGATTTTGTAGCGTCCCTCTATCTTCAGTACAGTCTAAGATTATTGTTTCATTGTTCTGGGTGACTATTCCTTCACAATGTTTAATGTGGGGGAGGTCATCAACACAAGCCGTAAACACATCCTCACTTAAACATGTATAAGGGCTTATGTTCTGATGTTCATTAAATATTTTATAACACTTTTTTGTTTCCGAGTCAAATGAAAATGTGTTTATATAATCATCATATATTTCCCATTCTTCATTATTTATCGAAGTTGAACAAAATTCTGAATAGAATAATATCGTGAAATTATCTGGTGTTGTTATACCTACACTGTAATTATCAAATTTTTTCTGGCATACTTCCCTGTAGTTTCCATCAGTCCGTGAAATATTAAAACAAGTACTTAATTCATCAATTGGATAATAGAAGAAAATATCATCCACAGAATTTTCACAGTGCAATTGAACAGTTTCATTTGTTGGGGTTATCAAACCCAGACAATATTTTTCTTCAGTTATTATTACATCGATACAGGAATATCTTTCCAAATTTAAGGGTCTTTGACAAATTAAAGATGTCACGTCTTCATATTCATCATATATCTCGTAACACCTTCCAATTTCTGGGTCAAATTTGTAACTTTCCAAGTCTTTATGCAAATCAACATATTCCCCGACACAGTAATCTAAAATGTATATAATATACATATACATATATATATATATTGGGGGTGTCCGGAAATACGGAAATAAATGCAACAAAATTTGGTCACAAATTCTTAAAAATAAAATTAGATAATCCGTCTTTTTTGTTTTTGCAAAGTGACCCCTTCCTTCAAAGTTACGGCCCCTTGAAATTTGCACCTAATAATAGTTTTTTTTTATATCTCAGTTCTTTAATAACATCCTTATTTTCCAAAATATTATGACTAATATTGTATGTAAATTTAATTATATTTTTTAACGACTGATATTGAGAAACATATTTTCGTATTAAAATACAAATGGTTTTCTTGGTCCAATGAAAAACTCTATTTATATCATTTTATAATTTAATACAATCATCAATAGAATTAATTTCTCTATAAATCTTGAAATCATCAGCAAACAGTAGACATTGAGAATTTACAATACATCTGACAAGTAGGGGCCCAAGATTAGAACCTTGTGGTACTATAACCAAAATAATGAAGTTTATGTAATAACACATCGTTGTCCGTTTCAAACGCTTTCGCAAAATAAGTATAAATTGCATCCACCTGAGAATTTTCTTCAAGGGATGGTATAGTTGGAAAATTTATCAAATTAGTTGTTGTTGACCGTTTAGGTATAAAACCATGCTATTGCAGTTATATATGAGATTTAATATGATTGTAAATCCTATCATAAAAAATGGTCTCAATCTTGCTAGAAGTAGATAGAGGTGAAATAGGTCTATAGTTTTCAACATTTCCACTGTCCCCTGGCTTATTTTAAACTAATTAAAATAAAAGCGAAAAACTTTTTGTTCTATTTTAGTTTAGGTTAAAAAAATATATAAGTCAAATAATGACATAAGAGATATGATCGATTACGATCTAAACTACATAGTAAATAAGGGATTATTCGATGTTACTACTCCCTTAATGATACAGCACATAATATGCGCATGCTTAGATGTAACAATAAGGGAAACAATGCAAGATTTTCCATTATAAGGCAGTGCTGAAGTAGGATGCCACAAATAAATATTTGCAGACAATATTGCTGGTTTTTACAAACCTTTGTAGTTTATTTCAGTATATAAAAATGTATAGTTAACTGTAAAATTACCTTAGACTTTCACTAATTGGTACTCGGCAACAAATTGTATGTAAGTTTCTGGAACATTTTTATTTAAATAATTTTTGCTACCTGTGTACTGTATTAGTAAAAATAAAAGTACATAAATTTAATGAAAAAAACTTAACCAGCGTAATATAACAATATTAGGCCCGCTACAGACTATGCGTGAATTCGCGATTCGTAATGCGCGATGCGTGATTTGTATGAAGTTCGTGCATAGTGTATAGTTTTTGTGAATAGATTTTTAACGAACAAGACCCTACACACTATCCGCGAATTCCTCACACATCACGCGTTGCGCTTTACGAATTGCGAATAGACGCATAGTCTGTAGCAAGCCTTTTGTTATGCATGAATTCGTGATTCGTAATGCGCGATTCGTGATTTGCATGGAATTCATGCATAGTGTTTAGGGTTTTTATGAATGGATTTTTCACGAACAAGACCCTACACACTATTCACGAATGCCTTACAAACCACGCCCATCAAGAATTGCGAATTCACGTATAGCTTGTAGTAAGCCTTAGACAGAAAGAGAGAATTGTACAGCAGTATCACGTAATTTTTAAAAAAAACAGCTTCATAATTCATAAGTATCATTCCTTATAACTTATAAAAGTAGTGTGTATCACCTCATCTTAGTTATAATTTTTATTTTTAAATATCGGACACACATAGGTTAACAAATATGAAAATAAATATATAGAGTAGTACCGATAATTATTATAAAAAAAATAGAGCTTACCATAACATTTTAAAGTCAGTAATAAGCCAAAGACGACTGTCACTGTAACTTCATTCATTATAAGTTATAAACTCAACTCAACTAAGCCTAAGGAGAAACTTAGAGATGTACACATCCATGTATTAAATATGCAAAACTAGTTTTTTATACACTGAAAAAATTTGTAAATATAAATATTCATGTATACATGATGCTTAAGTCATACTAAAAAACTACGTTCGATGGCTTTAAAGGTAGCTGTTAATGTTTCATATAGACTATTTTATTTCAATCAAATTTCGCAGTTGCTAGCTTACTTCATTTTTAAAGATAGTAATCTGGTAGCCAGGTGTAAAAAGAGAAAAAAGTAGGCTAGCAATTGACAGTAAAAAAGCATGTCAGTTAGACACAAAAATCTGTAGCTATTTTATATTATTCTTTAATATTGTTGTATCTGAATCAAAGGAAATGCATGTACTAGTGCATTACAAATTACATTAAAATTAATGCCATAATTAGTGCTGCATTTATTAACCCAAAAAATAAAGCAGAGCCGTAACAGTCAAGCAAATCAACTGCCGGCTCTCGAACAGTAGGAATAGAAAAAGTTAGAAACGATGATGCAAACTGCGACGGAGTGCGTAATTTGGGTATACATTTAAATAGGGCAAGGCAGCGTTATAAGTAATCATCTACAAAATATCTCATTTTATTCGCTTTTTTTATTTAATTTCTCACCATCGATGCCAAAACAGTAATTTACAAGTCTAGTGTCTTTTTAATGGTGTAGCGCTGGAAATAGACCAGTGCCTTTGAAAATCATAAAAAGTGAAAAAAAAAATAATAGTAGGATGAAAGCCATTGGAAAAGGAAGAGAATACAACAAGAATGAAAGGAAAAATAATTTACGGGCTATCTAAGGTCGGGAAGTGGAAGGGGGTGAGTTTTTAAGGGTAGAAAACGGTTTATCTTAGTTTCCAGCAAAACTACAAGTCCTATGGAAAAAAGTTAAATAGAAAAGTTGTAAGTAATAAAAAGATCTACAACTTTTGTGTTTATACTTTTTTCACATAACCTCAAAATTTAAGTGAAACATTCAAATAACCAAGTTTTTAGTTTTTTATTTTTCTTTTTCAAAAAAATTTTTATTTTTACGAAATTTAGTGAAAACTTACTTTTTTATGTGTCAAACACACTGTAATTTTTTTGTTTTAAAATATTTATTTTTTCACCTTATTTTGACTTAAAATCAAAAAAGCACCCTAATTTTCAATCGAAAATTCTCACGTCAAAATATCTGCTTTTTTTAAAAATGCTTTTTGTTCGTTAAAATCTCTACTTGCTGATGGTGTAAAAAAATATACATTACTATGGTAAATGTTCTCAGAGAATGCAAAGAAATGTAGCTTTAAAATATGTAGTTGTAAGTTGTTAGATTCAAAAAGCTTCATAATAAATTAATATAAATATGAAGCAACAAATGATTTTTAAGAGAATACCAATAATTGTAAATAATGATATAATACCGACTTAATATCTAGAATCTAATTGTACATGCGCAATATTGTTAATTGATAACAACAAAACAGTAACACAAGCCAAACCGTAAATTTAGAAAAGCTAAATAAGTCCTTTCTCTACTAGTCCTCCTTCAAGTTCTATGCATTTTTCTATTCAAGTTTTATCACTTATCGAAATATTTATAAGAACTTGGTGGTCGCGCGGTTTAAGGCGTCAGTACTTGAATCGAGGTGACTGGATCGCTGTGGGTTCGATCCCTGCAGCCGGTAGACCGTATATAAGCTATATTCGTGGAGAGATTGGCACCCTCTCTGCGGGTATGGTAGGGTGGAAGAATGTTGACTTGGGTCAATGTGAGAGATTGACACCGCCGGCATTTAACTACCCCCCTAATTAATGAGGTTTTCCAGGTTTCCCTCATTCCTGCACTGAATGGTGGTTAGGGCCTACCAACGTAAGTCGTTCCTGGGCGCAAATGCGGCATGCTTAATAATAATATGCCGCCCCCTCTCCCGCACAAGTCTTCGACTTCTGGGCTAATCCTCGTGATTAGAATGAGGGGTAGAGATATTATTATTATTATTATATTATCCCTTGATTTTGTATACCTCATTTTTGAGAGAAGTAAGATCTGGTTATCTCAGCGGCCAGTAAATTATGGGGCCTCTTCTACCCATCCACTTGTCCGGATTTTATAGTCATTCAACCACCAGTTGTTCCATATATAGGTGCACTATCTAACTGTAAATAGCAATGGACCCTTTCTAACCTTTCAATTGAATCATTGAAATCTTGTTGCAGGAACTTGTGGAATAGGTTTCCATTTAAATATTGGCTTAACAAGAAATGACTGATAATTCTTCATCGATTTATTTAATAAAAAAACATTTATTTTTTATTGCCTATAATTGACAATAAATTAGAATTTAATTTGCCCTGTAAAACTATTTTAACAACTTATTACACCATTGGCGACAAAAGTAGATTCATCTGTATAAATAATGTTTTTAAAAATGTTTGTATTATTGAAGAAGTTCCTCAATTTGTATTTCTTTAAATTATATCACAGAGATTAGGTAAATCTCTAGAAGTGTCGGACAAGCTGTTAGTGGGGTGATGTTGAAAATAATCAACCTCTGCATTTCTTATCTTATTTGACCATTTGATTTTAGTAGCGCGTCCAAGATTTAACTGCCGGGGAAGAGGCGCAAAATGTAGATTGTTGTGTACTTGTTGGAGTTTAAGAGTGAGAAGGGGAGTTATAACTGAGCAGAGATAAAGAAAGGGTTTTATGACTAACTGATCTAAAAACAATACAATACTCGTATTTCTGCTTTCCTGTTGTTTCCATGACTAATAGAACGGTATTTGTCAAAGACAGTAAGGAAAAGTTGTAATAGCAATTAAATGCAATAAATAATACACATCAGGTTTATAAAATTATTATTATTATTATATTATTATTATTATTATAAAATATCCTATTTTCCTTCGACACTATCGAAATTGATACATATGTAAATCGATTGAAGATATGTGCTTATTTACTTTCCTAAATTCGTCTCATAGAAAGTATTATATTTTAAGAGAAACTGGCTTTTTGTTTATTTTATCCAATAAAAATAAGTCATTCCACTAAAGGTGCATTTACACAAATCAGTGCCGTGTAAGAGTTTTCCGTTATTCCGTTTTATATCCATTCTAAGCAACATAGAATAGTTTAATCATTTTGTCAATAAATATTACGAAAATTACGGAACGAACATTGCTCACAAACTATATAGTGCGATATATCGATTAGTATTGCACAGCAACATTGGGTGTCACAGTGAAAAATTTGGGCGACATTGAACAAAGAGCAACAGCATCCGTATCATTATACACCAATTCAAGACTTGTTTGAAGAACATCCTTTACGGAGAATGAACTTCTGCAGATTTATCTTAAACGCCAGTATAGAAGATGCAACTTTTCTCAGAAGAATTTTGTAGACCGACGAAACCAATTTTAATCGGGAAGGGATTACCAACTCACCATAATGTTCATTATTGAGCCGAGAAAAATCCACGTCAAGTAGTAATTAACAAACACGGTTCAGTACTAATGTTTGGTGTGGTGTAATAAACGATCAAGTAATCGGGCCACATTTTCTACCAGACATATTAAATGGAAGAAGAACTTATTAATCATCTGCCACCACTACTGAAAAATGTGTCGCGAAATATTCGGCAGAACTTTATATTCCAGTACGACCGATCTCTTGCACGTTATCGGCAAGCTGTGAAGGAGTACCTTGATCAGCATTTTCCAAATCGGTGGATCGGGAGAAGAGACCCCATGCAATGGCCTGCTAGGAGCCTAGTGCCTACATCTAAAACTCCTTTAGACTTTTACGTATGAGGCAGGATGAAAGACCTGGTTTATACCGGAGAAATACGTACGAGAGAGGACTTAATACAACGCACGTCTGCCACTATTACACTTATGCAGACATTTTCGACCAGGGTAATCCCGACAAAAATAATTAGAAGGGCATTTCATTTTGAGCAAAATCTTAAGTAATTACTAATTATAATAACATAATAATTAGTTTTTTTTCTATTTTGTAACGAGTTCTGTTAAACAAGTGCTTAATTTCTGCTATTTTTTTCCATGTTATCTTACCTATATGTTTAAATGGTATGAGGCACGCCTCAGATGTGTCCTTATTTATCTTATTGTGCTTTGACAACAATGCTGTGAACGTTTCGACTTGATCAGCTCAGCGCTGACTGGTACGTCGAGTGGCGTACTATGAAAATTACTAAAAAAAGTAGCAAAAAAAAGAAATCAAATTTATGATGTGTCTGTAAATATATGTGTGTATGAGCGTGAGATGATATTCAGATAAAGGATCAATTCCACCGACAGAACCCTATGAAATTATTTCTTTTGATATTTGGAGAAAATATTCCACAAGAGGAAAATTTCAAAAATCGCATTTTTTGTGTATTAAGTGATATTTACGTCATTTTCTCTAATGAATTAATTCTCCGGTTTTCAAAATAGTACACCTGTGAGAAGAAATGTGTTTTGATTAGTTGATCGTCTCGGTCTACCTACTATAACCTAATATATTTTTGGCTTAAAATTACATGAAGACACTTGTTTATGAAAATAATATAGCGAAATCGCTGTGATGTAGTATTATATGCATCAAGATCTCAGTTATAGAAAAAAATAAATGAAAAATACTTCCTTAAATGAAAATAAAAATATACGCAATATTTTTGTGAAATAAAGTTCATACAAGATGTTATCAGTTTTCTAAGCGTATACAGAATAAGGATTATATAACTAATATACTTGTAAGGCATGTATGTGTTCATCTACCATCACGATGCATAATTAATTAAAATATTTTTACAAAACAGTTGTATTGTTTGTTAAGATATTTAATAATTATATTTCAATTATTTTTTAAGAAAACTATACGAGAATGGTAAACAAGACGTGATATACCTGCGGCACTCGGGCCGCGACATGATGCTTCTAGGTCACGTGTCGAGAGGTATCTGATTAATAAATATAAAATTTCTCATGAAAGAGTTAATAATAATAATAAAATGCCTTTATTCAACATTGTACCTCACAAGCATAATTAATTGAAGGCGAAGTCAAGCACTTAGCTACTCCACTTAACCTAAATTAAATTAATATTACAAACACAAAGCATAATAGTTATTTATGCAACAAGTACAAAAAGTAAGTGTTTATTATTACCAAAAAATTATATTTAGATGATGTCTAGAAAAATGTGACGTCGACTTGAAGGTTTATGTTTGTCATGATGACAAAACGCTGTCGTAGAATGACAGATGAGTGCAATAAACATTTTATTGCACTCAAATAAGTGCAACTAGTGCAATAAGGAACCACTTTTTCCACTAAATATAGTTCAATAAAGTATTGTTTTTTGCATGAACGTAGAAAAAATAAATTAATAACACAGTAATGATCCTCATTTAAAATTTGTAAATTAATAAAATGGGATTTGATTTTTTTACGAGAGCTGATTAAGGATAGATCTTTAAATTTTTATCAATATAATTATCGATATTTACAGCATTATAAGAATATGATCTTCTAAATAGTGCAGTGTGATGTCGAAGTATCGAAAGAAACTGAACATTTCTCAAATGAACATTATGAGCATTATTCCGAAAAGAGTCTGTTTCTTAAGTAGTGCGGCGAGGATGTAAGAAGAATACAATGGACCATTACTGAAAAGTGGTAGTTATACATATTTTCAACATTTAACCATCCAAGTTCAACTTCTGGGAGATAAGATCATATTTTTTCAATTTGTAGACAAAACGACAACAGCAGTTTTGCACCTTCTGCAGTGGATATTTTGTTATTTTATCTAAACAAGGAAAATATACGGTATCGCAGTAACTCAAAATTGACATTACCAAATTTTGAAATTAAGTATACTTATATTAATGTAAAGAAACTTCAAAGCAAAGTAGATCTTTTTTATCGACAATAAAATATGTTCTCTAAATCTCAACTTTTCATCAAAAATACTACCCAAGTTTTTAGCGCTATTTACATGTTCGAGAATTTGATTATCAATCTTCAAATTTAAATTGTTAACAATAAATTGTCTTTTTTGCTGAACAAAAAATAATTACAACACACTTATTTGGATTCAGTTTCAAATTATTTTTTCTCGCATACTTTGACAAAGAAGATAACTCTGCACTAATGTTTTCTTCTGCAGTTTGAACCTCATTGGGATGAAAGGAATAAAATAATTGTGTATCATCGGCATATGCCACAGAAGTTGTAAAGTGTGTGCAATTAAAGATATCACTAATCTAAATTATAAATAGACCCTTTCCTCTATTGTTACAACTTGATATCGATTGAAACCAGATAGTGTGAAAGAGCTCCCCAATTTCCATCCGATTGAAACCGGATTGGCGAAACCGGAAAATGTGAAAGGACTCTAAGAGAAGAAAAATAATATGAAGTTTTTAACTTCCTAGTTATTTATAGCAACAACTGTAAACCTACTTTTTTCAACTAATAAAAATTTGTGGACATACCCTTTGCTATTTATTTCCTTCCACGGTTTCGGAAATAGGAACTTATTTTTTTATAAAATAATATTGCATGCTCTTTAAATGATTTTTATTTTTTAAGTCAACATCTAATATATCTTTACATTTCAAATGGTGAATACTTTTCGGAGATCTATGGTCACATTAATTGCACATTAGGCGGGCCGTTGTGGGGTATGTAAAATATGCCACATGGAGTCGTCACAGTAGTATAACAACTTAGAGGTACAGTCCAGTTTTTTGGCGTTGTTATTCCCACACACCACTCATTTAATATCTTTATACAAACATTTCCAACCTGCAATAAAAAATGGTTTATTGAAACACAAAATTTCATCAGTAAACGAGAAGTGCCGCTGTCAAAATTTTGAATTGGAATAAAAAGACAATCAGAGTACTTCAACTTCTAATAAAATATGCTTAGATGATATTGCAATGTATTGAAAGAAATTTGCGAGATAGCATTAACTCTTTTGATTCGCTTTAGTAAAGATGCATGTCTGGAACTGATACATTAAATTGAATTACATATGGATCAACGACAACGAAATACAGGTATACCGAAATTATTGAGAATTCTAACTGTTTTGCATTTTTTTTTTTGGTCACGGTAGTTACCAGGCATCTATTAGCCATGGCTATTCATTTGCTTTAAGTCAACCAGCAGTTAGCCATTGTGTTGTTAAACTGTCAAACATAATTAATATATGAATGGATAAAGTTTCCACAAAACAATATATAAAAAGATTTTATTAAACATGGATTCACTTTACTAGATCATCGTTTTACTAATACAGGGTATCCCAACGAAAATTTGACTCCCCTATCATTGGAAAACCGAATAATATTTCAAAATTCGCCGAGACCCGTCGATTTTTGTTCTTGGGGGGAGGCTTTTTGACAGTCAAGCCAACTCGATATGTTCATCCCCCTAATGCCCCACCCCAACTTAAAAATCTCAAATGCAACTACCCCACTTGTGGCACATCATTTTAAAGCACTTTTCATTGCGAATACAGTGACGTACCGTTTTTAGAAATCGGTTGAGATTTGACAGAATTATTGGTTACAAACGAAAAGATGACCAACCAACTTACGCGTAGTAATTTCTACACAAATGCCCACCACTAATAAGGTTTTCATCTACTACACATGACCGCATTACCTAATTGTTATTGATGTGTCTATCAGTTTACAAAAAAGTCAGAAATGAAATAAAAAAGCTGAAGCAAATAATAAATCAGATTTATTTGATGAATTGCTCAAAATGAGCCCCGTTAACTTCCAAACAATAATACAGTCTGTTTTCAAATTCTGTTCGAACATTATTAAAGACATCCGCAGTTATTAATCGGCATTCTTCTACAATTCTCTGACGTAGCACTTGCAATGTTTCCGGCTGAGTGGCGTACACTCGTGATTTTAAATGACCCCACAGAAAAAAGTCCAAAGGGGACAGATCCGGAAGATCTTGATGGCCATTCGACGGGACCTCTTCTGCCAATCCAATGCCCTGGGAAATGGTCATCCAAAAATTGTCGCACAGCGGCAGCATAGTGCGGGGGCGCACCATCTTGTTAGAAGGTTATTTCATTTTCTAGTAAATTGTCGTCACTTTCTAAAATCTCTGTTATCCTACGATCAATTGTACTTTCCAATAATTCTAGATAGGTGTTTCCATCGAGATTACCTTGGATGAAAAATGGCCCAACAAGATGGTCGCCCAAAATGCCTGCTCAAACATTCAATTTTTGAGGTGTCTGAGTATGAAATTCCCTGATTAAATGCGGATTAGTATCACTCCAATAACGACAATTGTGTCTATTCACTTCGCCATTCAACATAAATGTGCATTCGTCGGAGAAACATGTATTGTAGAGAAGATTTGGATTCAGTAGAAGTTGTTCACTAAAGTATTCGCAATATTGGTTACGGCGATCAAAGTCATCTTCATGTAACTCTTGAACCAGCGTCATCTTAAATGGATGAAACTTGTGTCTTTTCAAAATTCGATGAACACTCGAACGGGATACGCCAGAAGCTTGAGACACAGTTGTAATCGATTGCTTATTATCCATCTGTACATGACCCAAAACTGCCACTTCAACTGCTTCATTTCGAACTGGCCCAATTACTTCACGTTTCTTGTTTAAAAGCGAACCTGTTGCAACAAATTTGTCAATAAGATGTTTAACGTACTGGTGGTTTACATTTTTTTCAGAATGATTGGCATTAAAAATTCGTGCTGTAGCTTTATAGTTGTCGTAAGGTCAACATTATGGAGGAATTTTGTCTACAAGGTTTGAAGTTTATTGTTGTGAAACTGCCATGAAAAAAAATTGTTGGAAGTTTACCTACATATTAAATAGCATTTGAGAGTTATTAAACAAATTAGTAACATAGGCTATGTGACATATATTAAGAAAAAAACGGCCGGAAGTTCATCATTGAAAAATTAAATTATTGGATCTTATTTTTTCAATTCCACAGATCAAAATAAATATTTACTACTATTGGCTTTGGAGAGTACGGGAGAGGACTACCACAGGACCACAGGTAGGAGGACTACAAATAAGTGGTACACGAACAGGTTTAGTTTTATATCTTTGACTTGCGTCTAAAGTCATTGAAAATGTTTATGTTTCAATATTGTGTTTGATCAATATTTCTTTATAGTATATATTTTTAATTTCTCTATACCTACTGTATAGAGAAATTAAAAATGTGTGAGTATGAGAGTACACAAAAAATAAAAAGTAAGAAGAAATCCAATATCCCTACTAACGTGTTACGAGCGTAACTTGCACAATTCCTAGCATAAATTACTTATTACCTTTAAGCTTTGAGGGATCCATATAACGTCACACATTAAACTAAATGATTTATTTGACTTTGAATGGAATATAAAATGTTGCATGAAGTAATTATTGTAGTAAAATAATTTGTCAGCGTTGATATCTGTTTGAATATAATCTGTTCTTACTGGGACATCTACCATTTGTTATCATTCAATTATGTGAAGGTTTCATGTTACAGTGGACTACGTTTGTTAATGTCTATGCTGCCATCTGCCGAATAAAGATCTAACTGCAAGCATTCTTTAGAGAAATCAGCAATTGCTAACGATACTTATATTTGTAATTTATATATGGTTTCACAGATAACACCAAAATGCACATAAGCAATTTATACGGAGTGGGCCATCATAAAAAATTAATTATACAGGGCGATTCTTAATCTACACGCATAAATTTAACTGCGTTTTCTAGATTTCAAAGTAAGACGAAAAGTCTTTACAAAACATCATTTAACGTTACGTTTTTCGTATACACAGGGTGTGAAAGGTTAGTTCTTCAAAACGGTTTTTATTTAGTATTTTCCAAGCGTAGAGATAAATTAACGAAATTTGTTACAGTTCCATAACTTTTATGTAATTTTTGCAAATCTAAAAAGAAGTCAATACAGTTCGTCCAGGGGCGGGTAAAATAAGGGGGTAGTGTTTCAAAAATACCTAAACTTTTTTGTGTATATTTTTTGATAATTTCATAGCATCACAAAAATTCTAAGAATTTTCGCATAAAATAGGATTCTTGTTGAAATTTGTTAAAACAGTTATATCGATCAGACAAGAGAGATTTTTCTGGGAAAAACTGAATGCTCTTTCATATTTTTCGATAACATTTGCAAAATTTCAATTCGGCTATACTTTTTTTTATAAAAAGATTCGTAGATATCCTTTTCTATCACTGGAATTAATACCTATGTGATGATTTTCGGTGTCGATTTATTTGCTCTAAATGATAGTGATATATTTTTAGCGAATTAGAGAATACATAAGTAAATAAAATTCAACGCCTCAGACGCTTTCAGAAGTGAAGCATTTTATGATCCTTATTGATAACAACTTTTAATTTCTGAGGTTCTATAAAGACTGAAGTCCTGCTATTTAAAAGTGAGACATCCTGTATATTTGATTTGTTCTTAAATGGAATATATTCTGTTGGGCAATACATACATTATTATTATTTTAGGGCATTTTTTTAAATAATTACTTAAGAAAGTGAAATAAAAAATTTGCAGGTATAGTTAGATTCATTCATGGAACGTGAATACAATGTATATTTAATAATTTGTTGAACCCTCTAAAGTCTAAACTAATGCGCCCATAGATTGAAAGCGAAACTGCATATTTATGTATGTATAGCATTGCTCAATTTTTGATTTACTTTACTGGTATATCGAGATCAATTTTTTTCCGTTTAGTTTCGGTTTATTAAATATTAAAACGTTTTCCAAAGTAACAAATGATAGGTATTTAGAACGCCATTTTTAATGAAAATAAAAAAAAATAGGAATATGATGTCCCATTTAAAAGTTCAAAGTTGATGTTGTTTTTAGTTAAATCACTCTTAACAGTCACTACAAGTAGATTGATTCGACAATAAGATGTTCCGATTCAATTTAGTTTGACCTGAATTGATCCGCCACTGCATATTTCGGTTGCATTTTGCCTGTGGATCGATTAAAAAATACAGGGTAAGTCATTAATATAGCTTAAGGGCAGATTGTTAACGTCAAAATGAAGCGATTGAGCCCAACAGGCCTTATTCAATTGTTGTTCCTTTTCATTCTACAGAGTGTTAAAGTTAAAAAAATGTTTTTGTTTTTTTGCTATATTTTAAGAACGTATGTACGATTGTTTTGAAAATTGGTAGTCATGTTTTTTTGAGGTGGCAATTGCGAATATGCAAACAGTGTTGAGGTCAAGACTAGGGGGCGCTAGTTATACTGTACTGTCGATGTAAAACTATGTCTAACTTTTTGTATTTTACACTTTTGAATTTTTTAATAAGAAACTATTGAACTACCTTCAATTCTAAATAGAAAAGATATATCTGTTACATATACCTGTCACAAATCGATAAACTCAACCGTTTTCGAGAAACAGACGATTTAAGTTTTTGAGATTTGGCGGAAATTAAATTAGAAAATTATTTATTCCAAAGTAGTAGGCGTTTAGATAATAAGTATGTAGATAACTATCACTACTTACAATACCATATTGTTTCTGTCAGTGCCACTCAATTCATAGATTAGACAGCAGTGTTTTTTATTGTTATGTTTTATATTTAGCCCCGCCATAATATTTTTTCGAACATTGAAATGAAAAACATATGTGTATATGCCTAAGAAAATTTTTGTGGTCGCCGTGCAGCAGCGAGGTAATTATATCGGGATAAATAATAATCATACATAGACTATTTAAGAGAATGTACGACAAATTAGGTGAAATAGGATCATTTCGCCGCCACAAAAGAGGCGTTGGAAGGCCGAAAATATTAACAGCTGACCAAGAACGTACAAGCACACGTCAGTGGCAGTCAGTCAGTCTTCCGTGAGTATTCTACTCCACAAAAAAAAAAATAAATATCCTTATAATTTTCCTCCAGTCCAACATTTAACGCTACAAGACCCTCTAACTAGGTTACGGGTTGCACAGTTTCGTCGCCAACAACAAAGTGATGACCCAACATTTTATAATAAAATATTATTTACGGACAAAGCCACATTTTTAAAAATAGTAATTCTTGGAACTAGAAAATTCTCATCTGCCAATATTTGGTGTGGAATTTTCTCCGATAATTATTTAAATTAAATTTAAATTTTCTAATTAATGACTTGTTACTACTTGTTGAAGATATCCCCTTAAATTTACGGCAGAACTTCTGGTTTTCACATGATGGTGCACCTGCACATTACCCCCGACGAGTAATGCACGTAGCCCATAGAAATCATAAAATATATAGAACGCCAGAAGCCTTTACATTAGGCACTCAAAAATAGTCAGACTATGGAGGGGCTTAGAAATCAGCCATCTAGGGAAAACTTAATGTAAGCAGTTGGTTACACTGCATTTTAAGCCTAGCATACAATTGAATTCAAAACGGAAGGACCATAGAAATCACAAATTGAACGTAAAATGTTCATATTTTGAAATTCCCGCCTATTAGTGTGAAGCTGCCTCGTTAGTGTAACCAACTCATGAAAGCTAAGTTACTGCAATATTACCAGACTCTCGTTTTCTCCATAGGTTGACTATTTTCGGTACCTCTTTTGGCGTTCTATATATTTTATTATTTCTATAACGTAGCCCTGATTTAAATCCGCTGGATTTTTACTTTTGAGGCTATATTAAAGCTGTAGTTTACAAATACATTATTAATAGTCAAGAACAACTGTGGGAAAAGATTCAAGAATCGGTTAATATTATCCAGCAACATAGAACTTTATACAACGTCAGACAAAATTTAAATAAGAGGCTAAGAAGATGCATTGAAGTCGCTGGTGGTCACTTCGATAATTTTTTATGATTAATAATTTGTTAATATATGCATAATAAAATTTTCAGTTGTAATGTTCGTCTTATTGTTAATTCAATTTTATCTTAAGACTCCGTAATTTTCTAATTTAGTTCCAGTCGAATCTCAAAAACTTCGTCTGTTTCTCAAAAAATGGTTGAGTTTATCGATTTGTAAGAGGTATACCTTTTCTATTTAGAATTGAAGGTAGTTCAATAATTTCTTATTAAAAAATTCAGAAATGTAAAATAGAAGAAGTATTTTCTCAACACTGTGGGCATATTCGTAATTGCCATCTCAGAAAACGTGAGATTACACATTTTCAAAACAATCTGTCCATACGTTTTTAAAAAGCAAAAAATCGAAAACACTTTTTCAACTTTAACACCCTGTAGAATGAAAAGGAGCAATAAGGTATGTTGGGCTCCATCGCTACATTTTGACTTTAACAATCTATCCTTAAGCTATGTACCATTATTAATGACACTCTGTAGAAATCAATCCGAATCGATATATCGTTTTGCACAGGAGTAATCGATTCCACTCAATTCAAATAAAATTAAACAATTCTATTAATCAATACGAATCTATTTTTTTAACGTATCGATAATCGGATTACTATTTTATATCATCTTTTCATCTACCTTTAAAAAATTTACGAAACATACCGGTGCCGGTGACGGCATATTATTAGAGAACATAATGAAAAAGTGAAAATTTTACGTGTTCACTGTTGGAGGCAGTTTCTATTGTTCGGTATCGACGGACGGCGGCGCGCTTGCCCGCCGCCGCCAAATCCTGGCTCTCGGGGTGTTACCGATCCTGGAATAAGGGTCAAGGATCGTTCCACGGATACTACCACAAATTAGACTAACCCAAATTGCCCTGCCGCCGCCCAGAGTAAATTCGGGTGATTAGTGGAATGACAGGGTTACAAATGGGAATAGAAAATCATACAAAGATGAAAAAAAAACCTAGAAAAATCGCAGTTCGACCATAAAACCCGGTGCCGGATACCTAATACTACCTAAATGCTAGTTTTGAGATTTTAATTTAAAAAATCCTTCCATTCCGATGCCTTATATTACACTTCCTTATAATTTAGTTATAATACTTCCTATAGATATTCTAAAGGGGTGTTCAAGGAACAAAAGCGAACAAAAAAGTCTAATAACGCTATAATAATAATGATATATTTACCCCTGATTGTAATCACGAGGATTAGCCCAGAAGTCTACTTGTGCGGGAAAGGGGGCGGCATATTATTATTAAGCAGGCCGCATTTGAGCCTAGAAACGACTTACGTTGGTAGACCCTAACCAACATTCAGTGCATGAATAAGGGAAACCTGAAAAACCATTAATTAGGAGGGTAGTCAAATGTCGACCGGTATCAATCTCTTTCATTTACCAAAACCAACATTCTTGCACCCTACCATACCTGCAGAGAGGATGCCAATCCTCGGCTGCGGAGCTCGAAGTACCAACGCCTTAAACCGCGCGAGAACATATTGGTCGAATATCAACGGTTAGTAAGATAGCAATTAAAATATTTTTACCCAAGTTAATTATTGTAATGCATCAGTAAAGAATAGTGTTTATTCTGTAGGTATTATAAATTATAACATCGATTAAAGATCTAATAAGTTAATGAATAATTGCACGGTGATTTTCCCGGTCGAATATCTCCTTTCTTGTGTACACTTTTGTTGCATATCCTAATGATTTAAACCATCTGCAAGGCAGTACTCAAGAGGATCCAAATCTGGCGACCTTGGTCGCCAATTTTTGAATCCACCTCGGCCAATCCAGCGTTGTGGAAAACGATTGTTAAAATGATCATCGTCTAGTAGATATGTCAAATTATTTTCTTAAAAATTCTACATATCTAGCTCCAGTAAGACGACCATCTAGCACAACTGTGCCAAGTAATTGATTGTTAATCATACCACACCACACTTAATGCTGAACCGATGCTGACAGTTACTTTGCACCGTGGCGTGCGGATTTTCATCTGACCAACGATGTTCATGTCAGTTATTTAGTCTGTCACGAGTAAATTGAGCCTCATCAGTGAATAAAATGTATTTGTAAAATGTATGGTTTGCGTTTATCCAATTGCAAAAATACAACCGCAAATCATTATCAACCTCCTGAAAATTCTGGACGCGCTGAATATGGACACTGGACAGGTTTTAAACCATTTTTGTGAATGACTTCCCATGCCGTAGTTTGATTAATTTGGAGACGGGTTGGAATGCGCCTTGTACTTACATCCGGGCTACGTTCTATCATATTTAGAATGTCTTCTTCCATTGCTAGACCAGAACCAGCTTGCCTCTCAGATGTAAATATCACACTGGGAAAGATTTCAGTTTCACGTGTATTGTTGAAGACTGTTTGGAATACATTTATGTCTGGCACTCTTCTGTTCGGGAAGCGACGTCGATATTCAGCAACTGCACGATAAGCACTACCGTTGCAATATCCATTAATAAGAATAATATCAGCATATTCCCGATGACTAAATGTGGCAGGCATTACAAAATTATGTGTGTACAATACTAATCAAACGCACATGTAAAAATAAATGCGACAGTTATAAAATCAGTGTTTAAAGCACAAACGTTAAAATAAATGTGACAATTAGCCTACTCAAAATAAAATATGAAATAATAACAGCTTTCAGAAAAATAGCAATAAAAAAATTGTCATTGCTCTCTCAGTAACCGTTGATATTCGACCATATGTTTATTAGGATTTCTTTCCCTCTAACATCTCTTTCGAATGTTGTGGGTTCCCCCCAATCACCGTGTATACAGGGTGTTACAGAATAATGTTAAGAAAATTTAGGGACAGGTTCTATGTATAAAAATAAGAAAAAAAGTTTATATAAACATGGATCCGGAAATGCTTCTTCTCGAGATACAGGTTGTTTAAAATTTTCTGTTTTTATATAGCCTTAATTTCTTGAAAATCGATCGATATATTGAGATGAGATTTGGTACACAACAGTGTACAGTGAAGAGCTACTTTTACGTGTATAAATTTCTCTTGTAATATATTACCATGAGTGGCGTTTGTGCCATTAAATAGCAATTTTTAGCAAAAAAAAGAAATGTACGCCACTGATTTTTGGACAAATTGATATAGCTCTCTTAAAGCCAAGTTAATTCTGCTTATAAAGTGTCTCTCGAACTTTCTCCTCCTGATGCACTGTTTTCGAGATAAAAATTAATTTATTAATCCTTGAAATAGACCAAATTTGGAATGTGTCAGTTTGTCATAAATTCTATGCCAGAATTAAACGAAAGAAGATAATATAAAATGTCGAGTGGCTTGTTTTTGAAGTATTTAAGTTTTTAATTCATTCTTTTACAAAATAAATAAATCTGGTGAATTATTTCTTTAACGAATTGGCCGACATACATTTTATGTATGGAAAAGCAAACAGAAATTCGAATGATGCAAGACGTCTCTATAAAGATGCGTTCTTCAGAGAAAATATTCACATTTCCTTACTTTGTAAGAAATGTATTAAAAATTAACTTAAACACTTCAAAAATAAATCACTCGACAATTTGTGTTATATTTTTTTTATGTATGACATGAAATTTATGACAAACTGACACATGCCACCTAGATTATTGTTTTTTGATTAGCACTCCAAAGTTGGTCTATTTTAATGATTAATAATTTACTTTTTCACTCGGAAACAGTGCGTCAGGAGGAAAGAGTCCAAGAGACACTTTTTAAGCAGAATTAACTTGGCTTTATTTGTTGCTAAATAAGTAATCAATAATTATTACAGCAGTTGGAAAACAGGGATATTCTTTAGGTATTTACACACTTTTGTAAATTATTTTGTGATAAAAAATACGGGTACCTAATTATTATGTACACTGTAGTAACATAAAAAAGCAATTTACTGAAGTTTTATTACATTATAATGGAACAATTTAAAAATATCCACAGATATTTTACACAATATTCACGCTGTAACCCTACCTGTAGCGGTAGACTGCGCCGGCACAGCGACCCCAATGCTACAAAAGCCTCAACTCAAGTCTAAATTTTTATCGACAAGTCTCAATAACACCATTATACATACGTAAACTGCCTTAAATACATTATTTAGCGTTATTTATGTAAAATAAAATACTTTATGCCATTAATATTTGACAATTCATAGTTTTGACGTTCACCGATGTTAGTTTCTTCTGTGTAATTCTGGCTCAAGGCTATACACATTTTACATGACAAAACAATGAAATTTGGGTACTTTTTGGAGGCCTTTTTTATGTAAAATTTTGAAATTTTTAAATGTTTATTTATCAGAATGTATTCATAATTAAGTATATTTCAATTTAAACATAAGTTTTAGCAAGGCTGACAACCAAAAAATCAAAATTAAATCGATTTCTTGGAAAATGGAACACCCTGTATAAGAATTTATGTTATCATCAGATTCTACGCGCCATCTAGTGTCTGTATACCAAATTTCGTCGCACTGACTATGATGGTTTCTGAGATATTCGCACTGAAAGTCTTAGAGGGAACACCCGGTATATATTATTTTTAGATATTATATTATGTATATAATATAATATATAATTGGATATTATGTCTGTTGGTTGCCAATAAATAAAGAAATATACATAAGGTAAACACTATTTGTTTTATAGGTTAAACAACTTTATTTAAAACGTAATTTTATACTGGCCAATTTAAATTTCCCTTGTAACAAATTCCCAGTATAACGAAAATAATACATTTTTTGTACAGCATACAAACTTATATCCAACATATGAACCTACATACTATTTCTAATATCAAGCAGTTGTTTAATAAAGAAGATCAGTATTTTTTAATGTGTAAATTATTGACCGTATAATACTATTAGCTATACTCGCGACAAGAATTCAGACGACTTACGTCATACGAACAAATGAATAATTCATTACATTTTCATCAAAATATTTAAGAAACTGCAACTGATAGTAATGAAACTATATACTACACTAAATGTTTGCATTTTAAATTGCACTAAATTGTAAAAAATTATTGTTTTTAACGCGACCAAATATCGAAAATTACGTTGACAATAAAAACATATGTGTAACGTCAGCCGTGACGTAAGACGTCTGAATTCTTGACGCGAGTATATATGATTTTAATGCTTAACGAGTGAAATTCGCATTAGGTTTATGACTGACTGTAAATTTATTAATTTGAGAATTATGAAAGTTTTGAAGAATATTATGTTTTAAAAACTTTTTCCAACCAAAGACGACATTGTTCGGTATATACAAATTTTCAATATTTTTTGTAGTTGACCGCATATCGAAATTCTTGCTGCAAAATTTTCACATTTTTATCTTTACCTAAATTAAAATAAAATGTGTACTATTGAATTAATTTAATAGACGCCATTGCAAGCGTTCAAGTTTTTTGTACAATTCTGTAGAAAGATAAACAAACAGATAGTGTAGTTTTCGAAATATTGTGATGTAGGTATATCTGAAAAAGTACAAATAAAACTTGTGTTTAAAAACTAATTGGGTTTGTTTACTTTTTTATATAAAATAACAAATTTGCGGTGAAGTATTATTTATATTTCTGTTACACCTATTATTAAATCCACGAGTCGCCACTGCTCTATTAAATTCCTTTCTTCAATCCGTAAATTTCAGTGGTGGTTTTATGAATCTAGATACTAGATCTTTCAGCCATTTTGTCAGTCCCACACAATGCGACATTGTCCGTTAAGACTCCCAGATTTGTCACAAGAATTTCTACCTGTTACATTTAAGCCAGGCGTATATTTCCAGGAATTTTAGAAAACCTCCCCTATGAGGTAGCTGGGAAGTCCACCCTCAAACCACCTCTTAGTTATTTATTTAGGAATTTGGGCATTTTATTGGCTAACTTGGGTCAGTCTGAATAGTCCCCCCTATGAAGATAAGATTGAATTGTATTAGTACCATTCTAACCTGACATACTTTATAGAAAGTGTCCGAAGACTGCGTGCATAAAATTTAGGGGATGATACTATTCGAAAAAAATAATGTGTTAAGTTTATGTAATATTTTCTCGAAAAGTCGATATTAATGGAACTACGTAACCTCAAAGTTATTTTTTTAAATTTATTTTTTGACTAGGTACAAATTTTTAATGAGAACACTATAAATATCTAACTTCACTTTTGACAGTGGGAACTCGAAAATTCTACCACAATAGATGAGATCTGACCTATTTCTGCATTTTTCGGATTGCTTCTTCAGGTAGCCTCCTTTAAGTTGAGTCAAACGTCATATTTAATTTAAAATTCACTGACAGGCTAAACTAACTTTTATCATTGTCGATATTTAATTTCAATTAATTTTAATTTATATAATAATTTTTATAGTTAGATATTTGACTCAACTTAAAGGAGGCCACCTGAAGAAGCAATCCTAAAAATTCAGAAATAGGTCATATCTCATCTATTGTGGTTGAATTTTCGAGTTCGCACTGTCAAAAGTGAAGTTAGATATTTATAGTGTTTTCATTAAACCAGGTTAGTAAATTTAGGTATATTAATTTCTTTAGACAATTATTGAATAGAACTTTGTCTGTGGAATTGTTCATTAGCATACCTAGATGTTTGGTATCAGAGAGCATACATATGACTTCATTGATAGGAATTGTAGGAGATTTGATTTATTGAATTAGCTTAAATTATCTTTCTAATGCAGCAAAAAATGTTACATAACTAAACACATTATTTTTTCGACTAGTATCATTTCCTAAATTTTCTGCTCGAAGTTTCTGCACACCCTGTATATTTATTTGACAGTAACTTTAATTGAAATAACGACCATTTAGTGTTATGTAGTTCTTTCATTTCATTGTTAAAGAATGTAACAATTATGCACTTTCTAAAATTCATAATTAAAAATTAATCAACTGAAGCAGAAATATAATGTAAATAAGCAAAATAAATGGGCTCGATAGTATACAAAGTGTTCATTCAAGTCCTTAGTTTCTTCCATACTATCATTTGGATCCATTGAAATAAATAAATATAAAAAAATACCTGAATATAGTAGATATTCTTTTAAATGGGAAACTCAAATAAAAAGTATTTCAAAAGTGTTGCTCTAAACTTGTCAATTGAAATAAAACAATCTGTAAGTCAATATTTCAGTTCTGAATAATACTTTTATATATAACTCATCAGTGAAAATGCCGTTTTGACATTTTGGAACCAAATGCCTCTAAGGTTCATACCCATAGATTTATTAATAAAGGCATACAATTTAGTTTGGGCCACACATAATTTATATTTATTACATTTGTCCGATATCTTTTGCCAATAACAGTTAGAGTATTTTTGTAACAGTTACACTAACAATTTGCATGCGCTGTTGATTCGTAGTTCGTACAGTTCTAAACGATAACTTGATACAACTGTAAACATGTGCCAAATATGATACATGATACTGTCATCTCTACAAATATGACCACTATGTGTAAGCAAATTAAATGTTTTTGGGATTATAGAGATGTAAGACTTGAATGATCTAATAAAGATATGACAAGAAAATAATAGTGCCGTACCATAAGCAAAATAATTTGTTTATTAAATACGAGCAATATTTTTTGTAGCACAAAAAATAATGTTTGCAGTTAAGAAAACATGTTTTTTGTAGCTGTTTAAAACCAAGTGTAAAAATCGCTTTAAAGACATTGTTATGGAAGCTCACCTAAGTACCTTTTTAGTTTGCGTTCGAATTTATAATTTTTGTAATACCTTTATTTTGACGTTTTCTAGAACATTCCAGGGTATATTAGATTTGGTTCTAGATACGTTTTAAAGACACGGATGCCAGTAATAATAATATTTGACGAATATTATTGATGATGGGCACGAAAAGGTGATTTCGTAATTTAGCAAGATCCTCTCTAAGCAAGAAATTAACTACTATGTAACCAGAAGAGAGTTGCTTGCCGTTGTTAAAACTATGGAGCGTTTTCATAAGTATCTCTATGGTCAACCGTTCGTCTTGAGGACCGACCATGCTTCCTTAAAGTGGCTACTACAGTTCAAGAATCCGGAGGGACAAATGGCAAGGCAGCTTCAGGAGTGCGAAATTGAACACCGGAAAGGATCTATCTCTTCAAACTATAAGCACTGTCTGCGACAGGAAGCAGGAGAAGAAGATTAATTTCTTTGTTGAAGAATGCCCCAGGGCCCGAAGAATTGGGTTGATAAAACTATTGCTAAAGAACAAAGTGAAAACCCGGATTTTGACCCAATTTTCCAATGGAAAGCGAAAACATGGACAGACCCACCTGGAAGGATTTTTCTAATAAATTTCTAACTCTAAACAACTACTGGACACTATGGAATTCTTTAATCATCGATAATGGTCTGTTAAAAAGAGCCCCAATGAAAAGATATATCAAATAGTATTGCCTCAGAAAAGGATTCCATTAGTTCTTCAAGCGCTTCATCGTGGGTCGGTGGTGGACACTTTAGAATAAATAAGACTTTGAAATAAAGTTAGGGAGCAACTTAGCAGTCGGTCCGATGTGAAAGAATGGTGCCGACATTGTGACACTTGCGCTTCTAGTAAGGGACCTAGAACTCGAAGTCGAGGACAGATGAAGCAATTCAATTCCATTAGAGACAATAACTACTGATATGGCGGGAAAAGCAGTAGAAATGTATACCTATATTTTGGTAGTCATGAACTAGCAAGTGGCCAGAAATATATTCTTTACCAAATCAAGAAACAGTGAGCATAGCCAAAGTTTTATTTGAAAATTGGATATGCCGCTATGGAGTTCCTAGGAAATCCTTTCAGATCAAGGACAGAATTTTGAATCTGAAGTATCCACCAAACCAGGACTACACCCCTTCATCCGCAGTAGAAAGATGCAATCGCACTATTGAAAACTTTCTGAGAACAATAGTTAACCAAATTATCCCAGATATTTGAAGGATCGAATAAAGATGAATATGAACATCAAGAAGTCCGAGAAAAGCTAAAAATTGAAAGTGGCAGACCAGATACGACTTGCGTGCCAGCAACAGCGGGTTTCAAGATAATATGAAAGTGTGACCCAAAAATTATCAAGTGTAAATCTCCGAAACTGCAGTAATAGTGAGAAGATCCTTATACCATCATGTCAAGATTGAATGACGTGGTGTAGAATCCAGAAAAATCCCCAAGCAAAGATGAAGATTGTCCACATCGATCGATTGACACCTTACCAAGAAGGTCATGTGGACAATCGGGACGATAAGTTCTATGATCACTATGATTACTGAAGCTCACCTACCTTTTTAGTTTGTTAATTATATTCCTGTTTGCATTCGAATTTATAATTTTTGTATATACCTTTATTTTGATGATTTATAGAACATTCCAGACTATATTCGATTTAGTTCCAAACTTCGAGAACCCTAAAAATATATATATATAAGCGGATCGGATTCGCCCCCACAATTCAGTTTTTACTGAGAAGGTAAATCGAATGTCAGAAACGTGAAAATAAAGATTTGAGAAGTACCTACTAATTGGTTGAAGTATATTTTTGCGTAGTGACAATAAATATTGTTTTTCTACGTGAGGTATATCAAAGCTAGTCAACGTAAAAGCTACAATTTAATAAAATATGTTTTCTGAGTGTAGGACACATTTTTGTGGGAAATATGCCTGTCTATTTTTTTCTATCTAGTACAACGCACTAGCTTACTACAGGGCACTGAACCTTTTCGAGAATAGTTTTAATTCAACCGTTGCGTTAGTCGTCACACTTTCACTGGGTTCAACGCTTTTCTAGTCGAATTATGTTTCAAATTTTTATTATTATTTGTCTTTTGCCAGATATTGCCCAAAGTTACTTAATATTATCAGCTACTACTACACGTACAGAGGCCTGGCCTTTCCCTTTGAAAGTATCCACTCAGAATTATTAAAATGCTTGAAAAATGTTAATTTTCTTCAGGTGATCATTTGCCTATTACAAAATTTTTAAGACCGAAACTAATGTTTTTCATAACTGTGTGTAACTTCAGAAAGTTTTTCTTTAAGGGCTTCGAATTTGTATAATGGTTTTCTATCAAGACAAATAATTTTATTCATTAGTCATATTAAATTAACATTTTCAAAAAAAAAAAATGGTTAGAAAAATTTCTAAATAATTTGCAAGCAAATTTGTGATTGTAGTTTTGGCATGCATTTAGCGCCTTGTTTCGAACTGCTGACATATTAGTAATGAAATCTACCGATAAGTAGAATGTGGAGTGGCTGCTGAATAATAAGCCAGCAGTTCTAAACAAGTCGCTAAATTCATTTTAAAGAGGATCATTATTATTGCATTAGTATGTACCTAATTGTATACATTGTGATTATTGGATAATTTAATGGTCGACAGCATTTTTGTATAATGTTTGTCATTGTAACTTTTTAAAGGGAGAGGTAAAAAAAATTATAATAGGGGATAAATGTGAGGATATTCATGGAAAAAACAGATACTCGATTCGACGAGTGCTGCATCCACACTCAGGTGCTCGGCCGGTTTCGGACTGTCTCGCCGAGAGTGTGGAGGCGACATATCTTTGCATCAAAACCACCATTACCTGTGTCTCTAAACCATAGAACAACATTCATTTAAAACAACATATTTATCATTGTAACAGTAAATAATTTACAACAGATACGTATTAGCATTAGTTGTAGCTACGTGAATTGTAAATTTACTGTAACTAAAGGTATATCTACAAATATTTGCAAAAATCAAGGAATATATACTAATGTTTCAAGAATGTAATTTTCAGCAAAAACAATTCAACACATTTTCTAATGCGAATGAAACACATCGCAATACAATTTTAGATGATGGATGGACAAATTCCACTAAAAAAATATCCCTGCACAGAAATTATTTCTGTTCCTAACAAGGCCTTCTTAACTTTTGTAGCTGTTTATATATTTATTAACTCGCCTAGTGTATTATTGAATTTTATTAATAAAATCTAGTGCATTTCTATTAATTTGTTATTGTTATGTTATTATGCAGGATGTCCCTTACTATGTATACTTAAACCTGTCCTTTTATTCCATGACGTTAAGAGTAAAAAGTTATCCTTCTTCTCAACTTCATCTGTCAACACACTCTATATGACCAGAAAAATATTATTATTTCATTTTTAAATTGGGTTTTGTTGCACTATTCAGGTTAAATAAAATGAGAATATTGATAATACTGATTTATTTTTTAGATAATATTTACTGTAATTTTTAATTTACATATATTAAGAAACATCGAGTATGTGTTTTTACGTAATAAAATTAGGAACAATGTGAATAATACATTGTACTACTTTGCAACTATTTACTTGTGTTAAGGTGTGGTAGACAAAAGTGTACGGTTCATTAATAAGGACTTTTTGTGAACTACTCGGAAAAGAGCAAGTATAAATTTATATTTTGTAACGTATCCACTTGCAGCTTGTGCCTATTTAAATGTTATGCAATTCATAAATATAATAAAAACTGAAACAGTACGTTGTTTAATTGTGACAGTAAAAATAGCAACAGTTTACAACATATATTAACATTAGTTGTAGTTAAGTTAATAGAAAATTTACCTATTACCTAAACCTGTATTTTTGTACATTTTAACAAGCAGAATGTTATAATATAACCTGTGGAACATTTTTCATGACATTAGAAGTAAAAGACTTTCTCTCTTTTCAACTTCATCTGTCGACACACTCTCTATATGGCAACAAAAATAATTAATACATTTTTGTATTACACTATTCAGGTTAAACAAAATAAGAGTATTTAACTGATTGATGAACTCTTTGGTAGGTACAGGTATACATTTTTAACATGTGCACATTGTTTATTATTTATATTTTTTACACATTCATAGTCAGTCATGTGAAATAACGTGAAATAAAGTTTTCTCTATGCATACTTTAAGTTACAATTACAAAGGTAAGTACAGTATATAAAATTAAAATTACTCAGTAGAATTACATCCCAGCTAGCAAAGTGGTTCTATAAATTTAGAGTACCTAATAGGAGTTTGATATTCTGTTAATATTTTATAGTTGTATTTAGAATACTAAATTGTTGAATTAATGTGGCACATGAGACTATTTTGCCTTCAGAAATTGAATTGTTTTTTTAATTTCTTGCAAAAACGTTCTTAGAGCGTAATTTATAGACCATTTATAACATAACTGCTAATGTAGCCCTATAAGTGTGTACAACATAACATAGTCGTGACTTGTATAAATATTTATCTGCTTGCAGAAAGAAAATGTCATTGCGATAGATAAGATTTATTTGATTGCTAATAGAAATTGATTTTCTTATAGAAATTGAGTAACATATTTGATTTAAACCATTCCAAACCTTCTCCATTTGCACTTCTAGATGTTGAAGTTAAAGAATTTTATAAGATTTATTAAATAAGATTAAAAACCACAATAAAATATGACAACACTGTGGATATTAAGTGGCATAGATCTGTTATAGTAGTTGCTTACCAAGCATATTTGCTCCATAATCATTGCAATCGTCACATAATGTCATATTAGTGAGAATCCATTGGAAGTACAAGATAATGCCTTTCTTTCTGTCGCCATATTGTGAAGAAAGAAAAAAATCTTAATTAAAAATATATATAATATAAATAGGTAAAATGATAACAATAATATGAATATACTTACTTTCTGACAATTTTACATACAGTTGGTTGTTAAATTTATCAATATAGAAAACATTTTGTTTTTATTAAATTTCCAGCAGCGTAGGAAATATAAGGTTGAGCGTCACTGAGGGCGCGTCAAAAAAATACCATTATGTAATACATATTTCACGATAAAACTTTTTCCGCATTAAAATGTACTGTTCCCTGATGGGCAAACCAACTAAGCAATTCGTAATGTGAGTACTCCTATGCAGGCTGATTAGGTCCATCTTATTGGTTCTTATTGTCCCATCCATATTATTTCTAACATACATACAGAAACATTTTGTTTTTAGAAGATACAATTAAACAATTTTAAAGTTCTCTAAATAGAACACCATGCAACACAAAAATTGTATCACAAAGATCTATAGAATTTTTATGCGATTGCTTTGCAACTGTGTTATAAAAATTCTTTAAGACCTGTGAAAACGTTTATTCAACAATTCTATAAGTATTTCCTGCAAACCTTACAGAACCGCTTAAGGAACTAAAAGGTTCTATAGAACGGTGCCCATTTTTATGGTATAAGTGTTGTAAGAACGTTTTGAAAATGTTCTTAGAACAAACATTGCTCTATAAAATTTGCTCTGGAAACGTTCTTACGATTTTTATAGAACAGGAAATTGTTAGCTGGGATACCTATATTTTACAATTCCAACTTAAAAATTATAATGTATAAATCAATACAAATTACGGTGTCGGAAATTTACGATGGAATTTATCATAACATTGTAAATTTATCACGTAATAATACGGAATTTTTCAGTTACAAAATTAGTACTTTTGTAACTTTACATAACTTTACGCTCGTCATAAATTGCCAACGTAATCCTTTTCTTGCTTGTAATGATCGAATATCAAAAAAATTATAAAATATGTGTTGTTCATTTTACGCATGTCTTTTGAAAATTATAGGAAACGACACTATTATTTCGGCGTCCCTATACCCTATAGAATACTATCGGCATTGTCAGAGTGACGGAAGACAGATACGGCTGTTCTGTTATTGTTTATTCGGCACACAGTCTCGCGCGGCGCTATTAATAGTGCCGAAAATGAGGTCAGTGGGTCAATCGATGCTCCAGGCGTCCCGGTGCCTGCAATGGGTGCGCCCGACGCCAAATGGGCCACTCTATCGATCCCTGGTCGGCACTGTTCTGGCCGGAAATTCGGATCATTCCGAACTTGGAAGCTGCTCATTTGAGGGAAGTCCCGGTTGGGGAAGATACCCCTTTATTCGGATTAGCAGCTTTGGAGTAAATTACTCGTCCTCGTTTTCAGTTTTGCTATATTTTAAATTTTGTAAATGTTGTAGTATTTTATACGAAAATTGCTATCTACACCTATTTGTTTCATCAGTAGTTTAGTAGTGGAGACATTTTTTTTACTTTAAATAATATGAATTGCCATGCAGTTGAACGTATGTACATATACAGGGTGTCCAGGAAAATGTGGAGTGCAGATAGACCATGAAAAAATAAGATGACAAGTTCCTATAATTTGTTTTCCTACAGGTCCTCCCTACGGAGACATGTGTCACTAAAGGACGCCGCTGAAAATCAGAGTCGACTAAGCTTTACAAATTAATGTCTAAATTTTTTAAACCCTGTATGGTAAAGACTTTAAAATAATGAATCCGGGTAGCTTATACCACAGCATAACGAAACCAGCAAAATGACTCGACTGTCGGTACTTTGATCTATTTCAGACAGCCGCGTTTAGCGGCACGGGTGCTTGCCGGTTCTTATCTTTCTCCCACATTTAGCAGGGCCGTATTTAACAAATATTTAATACAAATAAAACCGTGAGTCTTGTTGTTTGCAAAGGTTAAATTAAACATATTTTAATTACGTACCTTTACATGTCTCCAAATGATTGTTTTCTGGTTGTATTAACAACTTTGAAATTTCTACTTACAAATTTTATTGTATCATATAAACCTAGCATAGAAATGATGTATATATTTATAGTTAAAATGATTACAATGATGTACAAAATGTAAAAATTCAAATAATGTAACAAACTTTTTCGCAACATTGTTTTGAGCAGAAAGTATTTCAAAATTCTCTTGGAAAAGGATCTCCATGGTTGTTATGAATTTAACGAAATTATTATGAGGCATATATAGATTTCCAAACAATCCAAAATTAATGTGCAAATGTCTGAACATAGTAGAAAGGCAAAGGGGCGCAGTTATTCCAAAAATTTCAAAAATATTTGTTTGTCATTATATATTCTCGGTCCCAAATTATATAGGTAAAAGGAAACTTGTTAAATTATTTTGTTTACTTAGTGCGCCAACTTTAAAGTCATTTATAAAGCATATCATAAATAAATTATATATGGTCTGTGTAGACGACATTCTCAAACTTTTAGAAAAGAAATTTGAAAATTTTAATCGTATAAATAAATTATACAGGGTGTCCAGAAACTCTCCTGACAAACGAAGACCGGAGATTCCTCAGATAATTTTAAGACAATTTGACCCAATTCACCTAGTCCGAAAACGCTTCCTAAGGGAACTAGAGCTCTTTGAAGATGGCGCCTTGTAAACAGTTTTGTTTAAATACCTCCAGAACGCTTCTACTTAGAAAAACCAAAACTGGTACGCTTGTTTAGCCTTCAGAGATGAATCGATTCCATCAATTGCGAATTTCTAGTACCGGTCATAGGCGTCCGCTTTGGGTAGGTCAACGGTTATTTTAACGCATAACTTCTTTGTATTTAACTTTTAAGCATTTGTGACACTAGATTATTAAATTTTCAGTTATACTAGTACTAAAAGGTACTCTTACTTTAAGTCATTAGGATACACCGTTTTCTAGAAAAATGGATTTGAAAATTTTTGGTTTTTTTGTCATTAAAGTTCAATTTATATTTTTTTGCACTAGTTGGCTCTGAACTGCCAACAAAAATAAAACATACGCAATTGATGGAATCTATTCATCTCTGAAGGCTAAACAAGCATACCAGTTTTTGTTTTTCTAAGTAGAAGCGTTCTGGAGGTATATAAACAAAACTATTTACAAGGCGCCATCTTCAAAGAGCTCTAGTTCCCTTAGGAAGCATTTTTGGACTAGGTGAATTGGGTTAAATTGTCTTAAAATTATCTGAGGAATCTCCGGTCTTCGTTTGTCAGGAGAGTTTCTGAACACCCTGTATATGGTCTGTGTAGACGAAATTAGTCCAAAAGCAAGTTTATTTTATACAAGAAACATTGATAAAATTTGTGGATTTGAGGATGCAAATTTTCTATTTAATGGCAGCATCGTGTATGAATCTTTATATTAGATTTAAAGTGCTTCATTGAGAAGTAAAAGAAACGGAGAAATTTGTTAGGCAGGTTACAATAAAATGTATTACTGGGTGGAAAATAACAATATTAGGTTTCATTAAATTAGGAGAATTAGCTAAATGAAAGTATGAAATTTTTATGAACTAGAAGCATTAAACAGCACTGTTTAAAAATTGTTTTGGGGCAATACGCCAGCGTCACAAAAGGCATTTTCTCGAACAACAAAACAATACTGAATACGTATCTGATATCTTACTTCCTCTCCCAACGAACGTTCGCGTATACTGACAGTTACATGGTGCTCCACATGCTGAGAATGCTGCGCGCCATATCCTTAGACGAAAAAAAGATATTCTTGTTTATTGTCGAGAAAATAAAGCGTTACCTTTTTAAAAAGCTTTAGCTTACAAAAAATAGATTAATTCATGTCAGGAGTACGTGGAAACTCTGCGATAGGACTTGTATGTTTAATATTTTTTTTTGATTTTAGATTGTGAAATGCCTTTTCTGCATTCTGCAGCCATTTTGTGTACAAACAACTTTTAACGTCTTCTACACTTCGCTGAGAAAAATTAATTTTCTAAAAAATAAAAATGAATTAAAATATAATGCAGATTAGGTATAATAAATAAATGATGGAGATTTACGAATTGAAGAAACACGCTACACAACGTTCAGTTGTTTTTTTTTAACTCAAATAGCCAAAATGTAATTAATTAATAACCTGTAACGGTAATTCTGTACATTTTTGGAGGACATCCAGTATACCTCATAATATTTATATATTTTTGCCAAGCCATTTGTTTTAATGAATAAACTCTATGTATATAAAACTGATTCATAATTGTTGTTATTACTAAAATAACATTGTAGCATAAAAGGGAGCTTACTCTGGAGGTGGTGCATTATTTTGCATATTGCCTACCCGAATATTATTTACTTCTTTTCGACATATCGTGCGCGGACAGGGTGACGTCGTGCGCCAAGGACTCATTGTAATTGCCAATAGTTTTTCAAAAAGGATTTTCGGCGAAAATGGATTCGATTCCAAAAGAGAACGACTGGCCGCAAATTCCGTAAAGACGGTGTCGCCATTATTCTTTCCATGTACAATTATAATTTTGTTGAGTGCCAAACAAATAGGAAAAGGCCTTTCTAATTAGAAGGTACGTTTGTTTCTATATCGTGTCCAGTTCTTTGCAGTCCCTAGCAGTAAAATGTATGTTTTAAAATACATTACTTCTCTTATAGATCTGTCGGCCTTATTTTTATTGGTTACGTTACTTTTCCGAATAATTCAGAACCACTTATGGAAATCGAATCTTACGAAGCTGTTTTACCTATGATATGATGTCATACCCTGTACCACCTTTAATAATGTTTGCTACGTTGCATTGTCCTGCTGCACCGTAACAGGCAAACCGTTTTCAAGGCATTTATATAGGCATACTAATTCTAGGTCCAGAGAACCATTTTATGTTGCAATATCTAAAGATTTCACCAGGTCAGATCTACCCTTTATATTTATACTTATCAATATTTCAAGGTTATAAAATTCTAAAGTGCAGGACTGCTATAATTAGAGTTCCCAGACTTTATCTGACAATCAACATTTTTTTTATAAATAATTTAGATATGTATGTTCCATTTTATTACTTATTTTAATTTTGCCTAATATGTGAATTTAAAATAGTACTATTTACAGGGTTATCCAGAATCAAGTGTCAATTAAACTAAACATTAAAATAATTTATCATTACTATTCTCACACCGTAAATCACTTCCTTTTTTATCAAATATTACTTGCTGTAACTAAGTATTTATCAAATTAAAATCTTATTGAATCGCATCTGTGCATTTGTGTAATTTCTTAGTTTGAATAACAAAGACCTAATTATAAACTAAGTGGCACCCTTATATAATCAGCAAAAAGTAGGTAATATATATAGTGATTTCTGATACAAAAATTTGCAATCCTTACTCACACCCAGTGTTCACCGAGCGAGAGAGTTAGGTACAAACCTTGTACATTAGGTGTGGGTGGTCCACCATATAGATGCAGAAAATGAATGTCTGAAACCAGCTAAAAGTAAATTGCATTGCAGAGAGAGATACATGCTTAAAATGGACTATTACCTGTATTAGGCTTATTTCACCTTACCTCACTCTACCTTATCATACTGCAACTTACCTTACTCTTACCTTAGCCCTTATCTTACCTTACGTCTCACTTTACCGTACGTCTTACCTTATCTTCCCTTACCTTAAATACCTTACGCCACTGTAATCGTAAGAGAACGCGTACAGGATGTTAACTAGTAACTTGAAAAAGAAACACTAAAGTGTGAAAAATGTTTTACATATTTATTATATCTACATATAGTCTATTTAAAAATACTTGAGGGCTGAATTACTTTTGAAACATTTTATTATATGCCATTTCGATGAGTCAACTAAACTAAATTAAAAACAAACTAGACATGCACTTTTATTTTGTATTGTTGCTCTTATTTGGTAAAAAAAATTCTGACGCTTAAACAATAGCTCTTATCGCCAAGTTTACATAGCCCCACACAAATTCATATATATTATCAATGTCAATCAACTACTAACCTTTAAAATGTCAGTTATAATTAGGTCCAGTCCATTTCGTAGATTTATTTTGTGTTTATTCTTCCTACTTGTTAATTCAAAAGCAAAGAAAATAATTTTTTTCATAATTCAACAACGAGTTGTATTACTTCTTGTGCATTTTTTCTGTTTTTTTTTATTTAGATTTATCGCCAAAATGATTTCTTTTCTTAATCTTACGAATATTGAAATCCAAATACTGTTTGTAGGTACTAAAGTTTTTGTGATGCCAGTCTTTACATTAGTTTTTCAAGTGTCAAAAATGGCTTACGGTGTATAGTAGCAACTCGAAGTTGTTGGATATCGTTCTTTATGGCAATGTGAAAATGTTTTAACAGAACGATTTCCCGGTAAATATGTGCCAAATGCAGCTACTTTTACCGCGGTGTTAAATGAGTGGAAGGGTAGTGCAACACGACGGAAATTTGAAACCGAATCGTGGCAGAGATGGAGGTCCAGGGCGTCCACGGCAATTATATCCATACCATGTACAGTGTGTCCAAGTATTAATAATAAGATTAGACGAAGAGGACCAGTACTTCTTTTTGTGAGATATTTAAAAAATGAAGCGTATTGCACCGAAATGGATACCTACTACTAATGATTTATACAAACGTACCACAGCTGTTGCCAGTAACTTACGAGTTCAAAACGGACAAGAAGCCGAAAGATTTGTGTTAGTTTGTGGAAACTGGGTAAGACGGGCCCAAAATTTTGTTGTAACATCAGGTATGTCAAATTATTTTATTAATTAAAACCACAAATAATTAATAACAACAGGTGTTATAAAATATAATTAATTTCTTTCCGTTTTTTGTCCGGTCGCCGATTGCATGCTTTGCCGCCTTATCAGGTTTTACAGTGGACCAGTTTCCAGTGGCGTGCGGAAGTGTATTTTTAAATCATTTTCGAAATGCTCTTTTTGATTTATTTTTTACAAAGTTGCATTTGTAAGAGTCCCCTGTATTTGAGGTTTTACTGCGGTGTGCCGCTTGGCTAAGTTCGCCCCTGTTAATCCTTTCAATTTTAGTTACTGGGAGCGCCAATTCATTACGCGGGGGGCGCTGCGCACGCTGCTGGAGAAGAGACCCTCCACGTGTCTCCTTGCTGTTACTAGGGCACCGTAGACCACACCGACAATATGCTGTAGTAGAAGATTTACGAGCGTTCCGTTGCTGATGTGCACTGCGGAAAATCGGAAAATCCTTTGCCAGAAACTCGGCCGTAGGAGAATTGGAGTTTTACTTGCAGGGGCCCCCAGGAAAACGGGTTAATGGTGCCGACATTATCGCAGCTCTGACCTCGTTGCGCAACGTGCCAAGGGAACTTTACGTTTCAGCCAAATTTAGTTGAAACTAGTATAGGAGATTTATATAAAATATGAATTTTCTTTATTAACTGTGTTGTAGAGGTATTTTAAGCTGATATAATATCAATTCTCCTACAATTCCTATCAATGAAGTCATATATTGAGATAAAATAGAAATTACATAAAATTAAATGCTATGAAATTCATTTTAAACAACAAATATAAAGAATTATTACCGATTGAAATATTATTATAGGTGTAAAATATAGAGACATTGTTATTATTGGAATTATATAATAAAAACATATCGAAAGAAGCATATTATTATATTAAAAGGACAAAATTTTACAAATTTTATTAAATTTAATTTAAAAATTTGCTACAAGTTTTAACCCCCATTTTCGTAATCAGCGCCCCAAAAAACATATAAGATGGCTAAATTTGCAAAACAAGTACAGTCGAAAAACACCCCTATTTAGGGGTGTTTTGTGCAATTTTGGGGGTGGTTCAACCATTGCTACAAGTTTTAACCCCCATTTTCGTAATCAGCGCCCCAAAAAACATATGAGATGGGTTAGTTTGCAACACAACAAGTACAGTCGAAAAACACCCCTATTTAGGGGTGTTTTCTTGCAATTTTGGGGGTGGTTGGAGTCATTGCTGCAAGTTTTAACCTCCATTTTCGTAATCAGCGTCCCAAAAAACATATAAAATGGCTAAATTTGCAAAACAATAAGTACAGTCGAAAAACACCGCTATTTAGGGGTGTTTTTTGCAATTTTAGGGGTGTTCCAAGAATTGCAGGTAGCTTTAACCCTCATTTTCGTAATCAGCGCCCCAAAATACGTAGGGGACAAGTGGTCTCGTCAAGTCCGGCGTTTCCCGACCTTTTACCGCTGTTTTAAATGTACTAAATAGAGTGATTGCAGGTTTGTAGTGAGACATTACCTATATGACCCAACCAACCCAACCCATGGGGGGGTTCTGACCCCCCCCCCAACCTGTCTTCTGTCTTAAAATACAATAGGACAGTTACGGTTTTGGTGAAAGTGAATGTTGGGAGCTTCACATAAAATTCTTAGCTATCATGAGAAAAAAAATACCATCACATTATAGCTATTGTTAAATAATTCTTAAATAAAGAACAAAGTTTCAGACATTTTTTTGCAATTTTAAGTCATGTATAATGCATGTACCATTAATTCTGTGAATTGATTACAAATTCAGAAAAAAGTTAATGGAAACGTATTTATCAATCAATTAGTCAACATTACCTCGGTGATAAGAAAGCGACACTTCTTGACATATTATGAAAATAATTACTTTAATATCTAACAAAAGGAAATACAACATTATGTCACACGTATACGTCATACAAAAAGATACTTCAGGAAATCCATTGTTTGTGAAATCGTAATTAATTATCAATTTGTAAAAAAAACATCGCAAGTAAGATTGCATGTGTTGTTATTGCCATAATTTTGTTTTTATCATTAGCCGCAATTTATAATAATGCAGTAATAATTGTTATAATTATCACCGTAATTCCATAACAATTTTCTCCTTTTACTAGCTTTATCTCGAGTGTGACGATTTGGGTTTGATGTTGTAACTTGCAATATTTATACAGTGTATGTATACCACGTATAAATCAATTAATACTTTCACAATTTTATTAGCAAAAGCAAAATAACACAGACCTGCAAAATTCTTATATTTATGAATCCGAATCCCATTCAGCTCGTAAAGTTTACTTGTCACAGGATTTTGCAGTTTTCGAAAAAACGTTGTTTGTATATCGAATGTGAAATGCTTTTGCGTTCTCGATTAATGAAAAATAATTATACTTGAACTATTCCGCGTTCTAGATACAAAAATAACTATTTTCGAAAACTGCCATCAAAAGTTGATTTTCGTTAAATTTTCAATTGACAAAGTGAGTTTTTTTGTCACCTAGCTGCGAAACGCTTTTATGTTCTAGTACGCCAGTCTTTTTCGTTGTAGAACATAAAACAAATGACAAAACAATGTGTCACTTTTTCGAAACTTTTGTGCTTTTATTAATTAAACAATATACATTTTAAGTAATATAAGATTGCAATACAAAACAGTAACTATTATAAACAGGACGATTACAATTTATGTTGCACTACGTGAAAATTGAAAGATAGCCGATATTGCAGTGAGTTAAATGTATGCCAGATCCAGTGCTGTCAGTTATCGTAACCTTTAGTTACGTGTATTCAATGAGGGTGCTGCTATAATTGTTTAAGTTTACTATACACGTTTATTATTGGCCAGTTCCGTAGGCTCTGCTGAAGATGGTAACAATTTATTTCCGATTGAAATTTTATTTTGTATAGAATCTTCTATATATATGTCCTCCTACCAGTTAAGGCAAATTGAGATAAGTTGCTATTTCTTTTGACACATTCCTTATTTTGTTTTGGAATAGGGAATTCTTATAATAATTGAATCTTGTCTCGTATAACTATCATTATCTTTAGTAGCTCATCTCTTCTCAAAGCCCCAGAAACACCAATTTAAAATGACCTGAAAAGTTGTCCAAAATTAGTTAAATCCATCGCTTTATTAATTTAAATCACCTTTTCTAGCAGAAATATATCACCAGGTGCTTCTTGTAAAAATCTCATTTATCGTAATAAAAATGTCCAAATCAAAACAAAACAGAATAACCGGAAGGCAATGAAATAAATAATGAGGTTAGGACAGATTTTCTCTTGTTTCGACAGTTCGAACCTGTTTAATTTCTTGTGCTGTGAAATTATGACGTCACTTCAAACTACCGCCCTTAAACGATATTGTCTGTAATTAATTTTAACGAGTCTTGAAATATTCTGCTCATGAGAAAACATCTTTTATATATAACTTTACCTATATCCTTGATAAAAGGAACTAATATTTTATAATTTCAGTAAAAACGGGTGATAAAATAAAATTATATTTTAAAAATAACAGAAGCAAAGATTTCGCCCTGTATATCATTCATGTCTGTATAGTAATGAATGGTACTTATATTGTTACAACGGAGATAAGAATAAACGATTGCAATACATAAATTTTAAGTAATATTTTATCTAAATCATATTACTTTTATTTCTAAAGATTATTCATAATAATGACGAAGGAGCAACAGAGCTTAACTTCTAATAATGAAATTCAATGTAAGAATAAATTGTTTTGTTTCCCAATTGCGGTGTGAAATCCAAGAAAATAAATTGGCTTCATTTGCCGTGCGGTAAAGACTTTTTCTTTTAGTAATCGATGGTAATAATAACCATAATGGCGATAATAACAATAACTCTTCCTAGTAACTGACCCTGTCGTTATCAACACTTTCTAGTAGTGACAGTGGCGTTACCACAAGCTTTCCAGAAGAAGAACATCATTATAAATTTGTAATTTTATTTAATATTATCCTACAGTATGGTGGAAAATCTCCGTAAAGGCGATATTTCTCACAAAAGTAAGACAAAAAGTTTATAGTAACATGTGCCCGAAAATGCTTCGTTTTTGCAAGTGCAACTAAATCGTGGGGTAGAGTGGTGCAATATAATTTGAAGCAAGTTACATAAGAATCATTAGAATATGGATATATCGATAATACACACAATGTCAAAAGTATTGGACCCCCCCCCTCATTCTTGTGAAAGAAATCTTTTTGTCAGAAAAACGAAATACATTTATAAAAGTATATTGTTTTATGAATCTATTTTTTGTGAAAAGAATATGTTCGATAAACTGAGTAGGTACTTAGAGAATTAAAAACCAGCAAATGTGTTACATTTTTGACAAAATTTATTAAATCAAAAAGAAGTAACAAAGCAAGTTCTCTACGTGACTATTAGTTTGTATGACCTCCACCACGTTCCAATAGCATATTGACACGTCTGTGCGTTGAGATAATCAAGCGGTTAACTTTCTCTTGCGGAATATTGTTCCGTTTCTCTTCTGCCGCCACGACTAACTCATTTGCAGTCTGAGGTTGAGGAATATGATTATGAATGGCTCTACCAACGAAATCCCGCATGTTTTCAGTAGGATTCATGTCAGGAGAGTTGGCTGGCTAATCTCATCTATTGATATGTCCTGCTTCGAGTGTCTCTTGAACCCTTCTTGCGCGATGTGGTCGAGCGTTGTCGTCCATAAACACAAAATTTTTACCAAATTCAATACGTAGGAGGTAGATAATGGGCGTACCTTGTTCGATGTAAATGTGATTGGTCATATTCTGTGGTAAGCGAATTAATGGGGTGCGGCGTTGAACATTATTCCACCCCAAAACATTACGGTACCCCCTTCATACGGAGCAACTTTATGGGGAAAATGAAGTCTCTGTTGACGACCTGGTTCTGTCCAGACTCTTTGTCGATTGTCATCAGTAACCAGCCCAATTCTGTAAATAAGACCTGCCACTGGCGTAAAAGCCAACCTCTATGCTCTCACGTCCACTGGAGACGGCCAGCGCGATGCCTTAGAAGTATAGTGGAGACCCGTAATAGTCTTCTAGCACGTAAATTTGTGTTGTGGAGTCATCTTTGAATAGTAGGTATCGATATAACACGGCGAAACGTACCTTGAAAGTGGGCCCTGAGACCTGAAGCAGAAGATGTGCGGTGTCTACGGGCATATTGGACCAAATACCGATCCTCCCTTTCATTAGATACTCGAGGACGTCCATTACGTGGTCTGTTTCCGCTGTATCAAATTCTTCATCTCTATGTTCGATATCTGATCATTAGAATGTTCTGCATCATGTAAAGCAGTCATTCTTGCTCGGGTGTGTGCAGAAATTTTGCGTCCTAGCATTATAATGTACAAAAATTCAAAGGAACACTTGGTTGAATACACTGTCAAACTGACCAGATTTATAAAAACATTGGTAATAAAGTAAATGTTTATGATCTGCAATTTTTAATTGTCCATTTTGTTCCCTAAGTGCATGTAGGTACTTTTTTACCACATTAAGAAAAACCACTATCGAATCATTTTAATCGAATCATTTTAACGTTGTGTGTACATTATCAGAATTCTATAATAGATGGTGTCTATTTTACTCATCTAACTCGATATTATTCAAAATAGGGTGGTTATTAAGGAAATATTTTATATCTCGTCATCAGTCAGTGTTTATTTTACCCCAATCGAACCCACTACTCGAATATAAAAACATATATCGGCACAACGACTACATGCTGCTATTTGGAATGCGACATTGTAACATCTCACAAAACAAAGTAACCGCTTTTTGTACATCACGGGAATGGGTCCTTGTCTTTATAAAATTTGTTTTTTAAACCAAATAGGTATACGGCATTTCAAATTATTCGCACTTTTATCACAAACTTGGCAACTATGCAACTATATTAGACTGCTACCTTACTTTTAACTAAAAAACAGGGCCTAACACTTTAACGACTAAGAACTATTAGTTTTTAATCAAAACAGCCTGAATTTTATGTGAAAATTGCGAAAATAAAATCTCTAAACAAAATGTACAAAACCCGACAATAAGTTTCGATTCACTCTAATACATAATTTACATACATTACCATTTTTAGATGAATTTTTAACGGAAACTTCTGCTCCTAGAGACATCAATAAGGTGTACATTTATAAAGTAGAAAACGTAGGGGAAATGTTTTTTTCCAAAATGACACCGTGGCACAAAAAAGTTGAAGCAATTTAAAAGGATCCTAATGGTCCCTTGTTGCGCCCTCTTGGAGATACAGCCAATTGTGTATAAAATTTGAATTTCCCGCCCAAGAAACCTCCGCATACAAAATTTCATGAATTTAACTCAAAGCAGTCGAGAGTTCCGTATATCCGAAACGAAACGTTTCCAGACCTAAGTTCATAGGAAATTTTTTGCTTAAAATTGAAGGTAGAATAACATACTGAAGTATGTACATCTCCTCCTGAAACACCCTGTATATTATATTATATTTATTTTCATGTAACAAGTTTCATTTTAATCGTTCAACGATTTTTCGTTTATAGATTATTGATATTTTTTGGCGCTCTCTTGTGTACATGTAAATTTGCATAAATCGTCGTATTTTGAGCTCCATAATATGTCTATAATACAATGTTTAAAATCATTTGTCTTTGTCGAAAACACTATTTTAAGAATCCGAGGCCCTTAACCATTCCGCATTCATTACTTTCTAGAGCCAAAATCACGTCCGTGCCGTAACGCAGCGCGGAAAATCCCTGGCAAGGTGCGAAATTCCAAATTCCGCCCAGAGGCAGCTTCACCACGTGCGTAAATCGATTTCGCAAGTGCGTATCGAACCAGGCCGCGGGGGTCGAGGGGCCGCCCAGCGGAATCGGAGAAAATGCTGAGAGCTGAGGCAGTGGTGCCAGGTGTGTGGAAAAATCCCGTTTCGAAGGATTTTTAGCCTTTGGAACAAAGGAAATTTTTGTGGATGATATAGGATAATTGATTATAAAAAAGTTGTTGAAAAATTTGCTAAGGTTTTGAAAATTATGACACTAATAAAAGAAAAATCGCTCATCTGGTAGAAAAGTGAATCGAATTAATGTACTTATATGACATTACCCTCTGCTTATAAGTCTATGCACATTACCTATATTCTGAGCATTTCATATCTTTGTGACAGACGACCGTATTTTTTAAATAGTGTTTTCTACACATACAAATAATTTTAGATATTTAAGAGTTGAGTAATATAAGGTTTGTTCCAACAACAGCAAGAATTGATTTCCAACCGTCCAGATCTATTCAGTCAGTTCAGTTGATAATGTACTTTCGGAGAATGCGACGTAAGACGGAGCTGGTCAAACAGTTCTGGACCAGTTCTCAATTGAATTCTTGTTGGAACAGACGTATAGACCTTAGCATAAGTTGAGAACGGATATTTGTGATAGTTTCAAACCGTTTCCCACTGCTACAAAAACAAACCTTATATGTATTTGGAACAAACCTGGAATATTTCTGACAGTTTCAAACCCTTTCCAACTGCTGCAGAAACAAACCTACAGAAAACCCTACAATGTACGATTTCGAGTCTGTGCAACAGCAAAAAACTGTCCTGAGTTAAAAATTATGGTTCATTGTACGATTTCCTTAGCGTTCCAAATATCTTTGGGACGAGCATTGAAACGTACCACGGCGATAATACCAGTACATGGTCGTGGAACTACTTGCGAATTGTTTGTGTAAACTGTTCAATTTAGTAGTTTTTTTATTGATAAATATAACTCTATTGATAAATAGAATCGAATTTGAAAATGTACATCCATGACTAGTTTTTAATTTTTAATAATCACTTGCATATGACGTTGTTTACAACTTTGAAGTTAAATTAAGAGGTAGCTGATTAGGTTATGTTTGTTCTCACTCATTTCTCTTTCAAGTAAACGTTCCAAACTTTCACGATTCCATAAACGGCACAAACTTGACGCATGCGCCTTATCAGTGCATATAATCTCGTGCCGGTACCGTGCCAAAAAATTTTATTTGGAACAAACCTAACGTATCATGAAACTTGAGCAAACACGCAAAGTACTTGTGAAGTATACTTTGTGGCTTCAAGGTTGTTTCTTGGAAAGATGAGAAACGTTCAGTATAGGGTAAAATTGGGTGGGTTTAATAGTTCCAATCACTCTCATTTCAAATTATAATCTGTAAATTATGGGCAAATTTTACTTTGCAATTATTTGAATATGAATAGCAAACTATGAAAGAATATAATCATTTAATCACTTATTTTGCATATATCAAGAATTATTAACTCAAAGGAATTTTCAGTAATTACTATATTTTGGAAAATCTACGAATTTGAAATACTAATTCCAGTTCTTTTTATTATTACAATAGTTTCAACTACCTCAGAGTCAATAAGATTTCACAAATAGATTACTATAGCTAAGAGTGGGAAATATGTGAAAAATTGAGATCCAAAACGGAACTTTTGAGGTTTTAATGTACCGCAGTTTCCGTTACCTATCTGGCAACACTGACTTGAGACCGCGCTGTTACGCTAGTCCCATGAGCAGTGATGCAATGTACGGTGACCTACTTCCCGGTTCCTCGACACGTGTATGCCTAGAAAACCGTAGTCAGTCTCCTCCGCCCAAATTTTCCTCACCCGTATGTCCTCCGACATCAGATAACTTTCTGATAGTTGAAACCATTGAAAACCCTCCTAATAGATTCGTGTACAAACTGGAAAAGCTCGATTTAGATAGATTTTTCCGAGTTTTAGCGATATTTTAATATTAAATAGTTTCTGTGACGTCATAACTATTGATTTGCAAAACGGCAACGTCGCAAATTCAATTTGATGTTCCGCGACATAGTTTCAGCTTACAGAAATAGATTTGACCAATTATTAGTAATAATCATATATAGCTAATTATTCTCATAATTGATTTGATTATTACTAAGTACCTATCCTTAAGTAATAGACTTTCCCGAAAATACATTCATAACAAAAGTGTAAAATAGCTTTCCACTTTCAAATTTTACCGCCAGGGGGCCAATTTTTGGGAATGTACGCTTATTTGCGTATGGTTAAGATGCGTATGATATGAAACGTACACTTTTCTTCGTACCAATTTTTGGATGATGAGTCAAAATTCGTCTGAGTTAGGCATTCGCAATATTACGCATGGTTGATCAGGCAACACTGCAAATTGAGAGACTTTTGAACTACTGAGGGAAATAATATAACTACTCCAGCAGATTATAACCTTAAGGCCGTATGACACGGTATAACATTGTATATAAAATTCTGCATAGAATTATATAAGCATTTTTATATATTTATAGTACTAATAATTATTATTATTATAACCAATAACCAGTAAATTAAGCAAACATAGGAAATATATGGGAAAGATTCACTGGAGGTTATATTATTGTTCACAAAAAAATATATTCAGAATTTTATATAAATAGAACATGTTTTAATTTTCAGTTTTATATGTACAGAACTGTACACTTTGCTTGTATGATACGGTACGAACCAGTGGCGTAGCGTGTACTAATCTAGACGTGGGCGAAGTCGCATCAGCGAGGCCCTTTTCTTCCGCCATTGGATGCTGAATGAACTGAATATTATGACACATAATAGCTACATGCAAGGTCACAGTGTGCATCAATTTTCATTGAAATATTTTCATACAATCGGGAGAAATTAAAAAAAAAATAATTTTACAAAAAATGTTTAAATGTATCTTGAAAACAAAAGGCGATCGGACATTAGTGTATATAACTTTATTTATTATTTTTTGGTCCTCTATCGCGTGATACTATGCATTGTAGTTTTTTCAATGTCACCCTGTATATTTTCAACAAAAGAATGATGAAAAATCAGAAAGTTTGTTTACAAAATTATTAATTTATGATGAAACTAGTTAAAGTAGTGAAATCCGGATGATATGAAAATTTCATAATTATGAGGTGTTTAAATGCTAAAAATAATTATTTTTTGTAACTTCTTCAGTACTAAAAAATATGTCGATAATAGAGCACACCCAAGCAGGGTGTGCAAATTAATTATAGTACCTACGTGTGGGAAAGCCTCGGTAAAGCTTATTCTTAGTAAGGTCTTTTAGGGTGCTATTCGTACTATTTAGAGTTCATGACGTTCGGTTTTAAATCAGCCCAAGGGGGCCTCGCGCGAGGCCCCTTTAAGTGCGAGGCCGTGGGCGAGGGGCCGCTTCGCCCGCGCCTAGCTACGCCACTGGTACGAACCACTTTAATTAATTATAATATCAAATAAAAAACTATTTTAAATGTTTAAGCATCTAGACAACATAACAACTGACAAGTTGTTCTTAATATTTAATGAACTCTTAGGCCTGCTGCAGACTATGCGTGAATTCGCGATGCGCGATGCGTAGTTTGTAAGTAATTCGTGCATCGTGTGTAGGGCTTTTATGTATGGATTTTTAACGAACAAGGCCCTACACACTATCGCGAACTTCTCGCATATCACGAATCGCGCATAACGAATCGCGAATACACGCATAGTCTGTAACGGGCCTAAAGGTTACTGTCGCAAAAATATATACTTATTAGTGTTTTATAACCAGTTCTTATGAATATCATGTAGATTGTTACTGAACAAAAAAAACCTATTCATTGCTTGTTTTCGCGAATACGATCATCAGAATCAATTCTGCCAGTGGCTCTCGGGGCATAACTGTAAGCTAAACCTGTGCCAAAGTTTCCTGAGCATTTTTCGTCTTCCCGTCCCACAATCACCTAAACTAAACCTAACAAAATAAATACTCTCAGTCAATAGTCCTCGGCCCGACCTCGTTAGATAGTTTTTTAGGTTCTCGCCTACAAACAAATTAACTGCGGTGTGTTTTTAATTCTAAACAAATAAATAGAGGATGGGCTGCCGCGAGCATGTGTCGGCAGAACCGCGGGAAACTGGTACGCGAACGCGTAAACTAGCAGGCTGGCCCACTTCTTTTTTATTTATACAAGGTGATTCAGAATTTATCTAAAAAAAATTGAGTGTTCAGGGGATGCCTTCAAATACAATTTTGTAAAAATGAAATCAAAAAGAGCAGTTCAAAAATGATTTATATATACACTTCCGCACGGCACTGTAAACTGGTTCACTGTAAAAGTTGATAAGGCGACCGAACAAAAAATTTAAAGAAATTACAAGGAAAGAAAATTACATTTTACAACACCTATTTTAATTCAGTAAATTCAATTGCTTTTGTCGCTATTGTTATTAAGTATAAATATAATTAATTTGTAATTTAAATTAGTAAAATAGTTAGACATACCTGATGTTACAACAAAATTTTGGGCCCGTCTTACCCAGTTTCTACAAACTAACACAAATGTTTCTGATCGTTGTTCGTTTTGAACTTGTAAGTTATTGGCAGCAGCTATGATACGTTTGCGTAAATAAATCATCAATACTGTCCACTTCGGTGCAATATACTTAATTTTTTAAATATCCCCACAAAAATAAGTCCAAATGATTTAAAGTCAGTAGATCGTGGCGGCCATGGTAAGGGTCCTCTTCGTCCTATCCCTTCGTATTAATGCTTGGACACGCTGTACATGATATGGATATAATTGAGCCTCATGGATGCCCTGGATCTCCATCTCTGACACGATTTGGTTGCAAATTTCCCGCGTCACGCCTGCATTTCTACTACACTTGCACTCACTGCACACCGTTGTAAAAGTAGCTGCATTTGGCACATGTTTACCGGGAAATCGTTCTCCTAAAGTATTTTCACTTCACCAAAAATTAAAACGATACCCATCCATTGCGAGTTGATATTATTGATATTTGAAAAACGAATGTAAATATGTACTTGCATCACAAAAAAGTTACTAAGATATTTAAAATCGCATGGCTAGAGACAACAGTAGCCCAGCGATGTAAAGCTTGAAACTGCTAGAACTTCAATAATTTTTTTCTCGGAAACTATAAGTAACTATTTAACAAAAAATTTGTTTACGAGTTTAAAAGTTTCTTCAAGCAAAGACATTTGTGTAACACTGGCAATACTGTGAACCACACGTTCAATCTGAAGCGGTATGACTCACAAATGTATGAAAGTCAGCAGTCCTCAACAAGTTTTCTACAGAAAAATTACAAAATTTATTTAAAATTTCTCTTTTTTATTTCTGATTTTTTTGTAAAAAAACTATTAATTATGTGCTCTACACAGTGAACTATACTGCTGGTTAAAATATTTGTACTTATTTAAGGTTTACCCCTGCCCTAAAACGTTAGTTAATAATTTTGGTTTTTGTCAAATATAACGCTGCCAAAAAAGATTTTAACTTGTTCCACATTCAGATATATGTATTGGGATCTCAATATTACACCCCTATTAACTGTTAAGCAAAATATCATGGGGTCATTTAGCATTCTTTTAAATTACATTTTTTGAATGATTTTGAAATTTTTGTGTGATCTGAAAACGTATACCTATAGGTTATTTTCTAATGCCTCTAAAGCCTTTCAAATAATTTGAGAACTTGTCTCGCGCAAAACGCTGTGTGACGTCACTATCTCCTATAGTATGCCGCGTTGCGCTCCCTACCATTTACTTTATAACATAACATAACGATAAAATGCCCAAATAAATTATTTATTAGCTTATTCCGGGATCCCAATAAGCCAAACTTGTGGTAAATACCAATGAAGCGCTACATATTTCTTGGACTCAAAACAAATAAATATGTGTCGTATAATAGGATTTATAATAAAATCAGTTTAATAATAATTTATAATACACCTACTTGTTTAGAATTTATTCTTGATTTTTAGTTTAAATTCTTAGCTACATATACCTATGTACCTTTAAAACTAAACAACATACCTACCTGCTACAATTTAGTACGGCTCGGCCACACAAAGTTTTTTTAAAAGTACACCTCATCTATACCGATAATACATAATATAAAATATATTGAATATAAGCACCAGTACTACATTTATTTACGATTTGCATCATACATAATAAGCTTTTATTACTCTCTTTCATTTCTAAACAGATTATAGAGTTATTATTTGGCATATTTAGTAGTATAACTCAGGCGGTGTAGGAGGATACTATTTGAATCATTATCATTATACCTAGTTAGAATTTCTCCTTCACTGGTGCGTGCAACTAGAATCCAAAATTAACATTCACCACATCCTAACTCTAATTTCCTGCTTCCTAATTCGTCACTTGCGGCAAGGCCCGTCACGGCCTAACTGCATTATTACCTCATTAGGGAAAATTTTAAATGCGCCGGCATTGTCCATTCGCATTCTACGCATCTGGCTACTACTAGGCCATCCACGTGTCGACCCCAAATCGTATTATAAATACTCCGCACTTAAGAGGCCCTCGCTCAAGATGCTGGCACCAGCAGGGTGAGTCTCAGTTGCTCGCAACTCGCGAATACGTTTGTTCACTATTTTGTCATTAGAATTAAAAATGATAGTTTTCAGGCCATAGAAATATGTACTAACTATGAAAACGCCCAAAAATTGTTTTTGTTCAAAATAAATATTTAAAATTGTTTAATGGGAAACATCAGTCAAAGCATAAAATAAAATAATAATATTTATTCACATAATAATTACGTTCCGGTTTTTTTCCTGCATAAAACCATCTTCGGATGTAAAATATACAGGGTGTTAAAAAAAGAGTGCAAAATATTGCAGGAGGTAATAGTATGAACCAAAATAAGCAGAAAAGTCTTAATAACATGGGTCCGCAAAGTAACGGTTGCGGAGATATGGACCATTATTTGTTTTTCAAACATTTTATTTTATTAGAAATAAACCGACAAAGGAAGCTTTTAACAAACAAAAAACAAGGTTACAGAAGATGTTCAAAGTGCCCTCCGTCCATTTCCAAGCAGGCACGACATCTTCGTCTCAACGATATTCGAACTCTTTCGAAAACACCCTCCTTGGTTTGGATTTCTTGACACTTGATTAATCCGTAGCTGCAGCTCTTCCAGGTTATTTACAGAAGTACTATACACTAATGTCTTCAAATATCCCCAAACAAAGAAATCTAGAGGGTCCAGATCAGCCCGATCTGTTTTATGGCCTCCAAGATCGCCGTGGGAACGTTCACAAGAAAAGTCAGTGGTCACTTAAACGTTTTCTTTTAATTTGCTTAACAATTTTGAATGTAAGTAAATCGTTTTACACTATCTTTTACCTTTTGCAGAATAAACGTCTATTTACACACATCAGTGCCGTGTCAGTTCCGTAATCAGTAGCAGTGAAAAATAAAAAATCGTTGCTTAGATTTTAAATTGGCGTGTTTATACACATCCGCCACAGTGCCGAATCAGTGCTGTCAGTGCTGCTTCAGGTCCGTTCAATGGCTTTTAAATACGCCGGCGACGATATTTTTGTAGTTCCACTGACAAACTGACCAGATTTTTGTATTGCTTAGAATGGATAAAAAGCTTATCAAACAAGTTTATCAGATCACTTTATTTGATAGTCTACTAACTCTTTTTACGGACTACGGACGGATATGTGTAAACTGGCATCAGTGATCGACCACAAATAACACTGATACTGAACTGGCACTGAACTGATACGTCACTGATGTGTGTAAATGGACCTTAAACGTTTATTTCTACAGGACAGTATTGTTATATGGATTTGAAGTGTATAATAAAATACCTTATCAATTATAATATAATTTACTCATATAACTAAGATTTAGGAAAAAATCATTAATTTGTAATTAAATCGACATCGTGTAATTTGCTGCCTCCCAGACTGATAGATTTTTCGATATAACACAAATATATGTGATATAAGAACCCCTCCCATGGGTTGAGTTGTTTGGGTCATATGGTAATGTCTCACTACAAACCTGCAATCACTCTATTCGCCAAAATTTAGCAACTAAGTTCTAATTTTATTTTTGTCATTTTTGTAACAAATATTGTTCATACCTGTTTACTAGAACTACTACTAGAAAATTGCAGACTTCCCTGCTTGACGCATTTAGTACAAGTTTGAACAATAAAACTGCAGAATAAACGAAAATTACAGGCTTGCTGAGAATAACCTAAATTCAGAGTTTGAATTCAGAGATTTAAGTCTAAATTCAGAGTTTAAAGTTTAAATTGTAAAAAAAATGGTTGACATGGCTCTTCTACAGCTTTGTAAACATAAGCCATGACAATTGAACAAAAATGTTGTCAGACTTTAAGGAAACACTACTTAAATTAAAATTGCAGACATTCATTGCTTGACGTATTTAGCACAATTTATACTCCATATTGCAGAATAAACGACAATGACAGGCCTGCTAAGAATAACTTTCAAAGTTTAAAGTCTGAATTTAGATATTAAAGTCTGAGTTCAGATATTAAAGTCTGAATTGAGAGTTAAAAGTCTAAATTCAGAGTTTAAAGTTTGATTTAAAAAAAAATGTTGACATGGCTCTTCTACAGCTCTGTAAAAATAAGGCATGATAATTAAATAAAAATTTTGTAAGATCCTAAAGAACCACTAATTAAATTAAAATCGCAGGCATTCATTGCTTGACGCACCATACTACAGAACAAACGAAAATAGCAGGCCTGCTGAGAATAACCTAAATTCAGAATTTAGTCTAAAGTTAGAGATTAAAATTTGAGTTCAATCATTAAAGTCTGAATTCAGACTTGAGAGTTTAAATTTAGAGTTCAAAGTTTGAATTCAGATTTTAAGTCTAAATTCATAGTTTAAAATTTGAATTTTAGACATGTCTCTTTTGCAGCTTTACAAGCATAAGACATGACAATTGAATAAAAATCGCAGACATTCAACGCTTGACGCATTTAGCACAAATTTAAACAATAAAACTCCATACTGCAGGATAAACGAAAATAACAGGCCTGCTGAGGATAACCTAAAATAACGATAAACATTAATCATTTCATCGAGTCCTTTCACAGTCTCGAATAAAACCAAAATTAAGCCAACACATTTCTGTATCCCTTGAACTAGTTTCCAATTAGAATGTGAAGCTTCTTTCTATCGATTTAATGAAAAACTCCACTATTCTAACCGCCTGACCAATCCACTTCTAATCCCCTGACCGACTTAGACTGTGAGCCTCGCTAAATACATAGCGGGCTGCGCCGCGAGTTGCGTTGTAGAGTAGGCGCTGGAACAAACGGCGATCGATGCTTGGCAACAGCGATTTTCCTAACGCGCGCTTTACTAACCGTAGTTGTTAAAAGTGAATGCTTCAGGGAGCTATGAACAAGTAAGTGCATAAAATTTATTATTGTTGAATTCTGGTTGGGTACCGCTATTGTCCTAGGTACATTTGAGTCTTTTGTTTGCTAGTAAATTCAGGACTGCAAGTGTAAGTGGCAGGCTTGGAGATAAATTGACGAGATTTACTCTTCAAGGTAACTTGGATGTTGGATGAGTGGTAGGGTAGGTAATATTAATTAATTATAGTGTGGTTACGTAATTCTGTACTTATATAAACTACAAAGTGATTAGGTATGTTTTGTTTGGAGTTCAGGTTGTTGAAATAATTAAAATTGCTTATCTTTTAAATTGTATTATTATAATACAAAATTTCAAATATCAGATACCTTAAAAAGTAATTTACACCTACTTATTCAGAAAGGAAAAATTAAGCAAGTGATTTCATAGTTCTTGTTTTTACTTATATGAAATGATTCGGTATGTAGGGTAGGTTGGCATATTCAAATACAAATTTTTGATAAAAATCTATACTTAAACGTTATTGATAAACTAATGGAATGTTTAAGTTTTAAGTTTAACCTTCTGTAAGTAGACGAATTAGGGTGGGTATAAAAAAACAAGCAATAAAAATGAAATTTGTTTCAAAACATTTCTAAAAGATTTCAAAATATTATGAATACAATCTTAATAAATATTTCGTTGTGGTTCTAGTGGTAAGTCTAAATATAGTAAATGAGGTCATATCAGTTAAATGAATAATTTATTTTTGTTTATTATATGTTGCGTTTTTGTTGTAAGTATACCTAGGTGTAAATCATAAAAATATTTTTGCAGGAAAGTGTGTTAAGACATTCAGAAGCCATAGGTTTTATGTTTATTAGAACAAAATTTGTGTTTTATATTAGAAAAATATAGGCATTTGACAATCAACGTTTTTGTATTTTCAAAATGTTGCAGAAAATCTATAAGGAATGTAGCACATAAAATTGCATAACTTATAACAATAAAAATTAATTTTTTTTATCTACTTATTTGAGTGAGTCAAAAGACTTGTTTTCCAATTTTTTAGCCATTAACAAATCATTATTTTTCCTAAGTAATTCGTTTATTAAGGTATTTGCTTTTAGCACGGTAGTTAAGAAACGTGCGTCACATGTTTGACATTATAATTTTTATAGAAATCGAAGAATATTTCTAACATGACGCTACACTGTAAATACTCACATTTCATTGCGATTTCCATTAGTATTTGTTGGTAAGCAATTATTTATTTAACGATTTTTTTCTATTGTGTTTGGTTGTATTTGTCGCTAATTATAGAAATGATAGTTTCGTCACGACATTGTACTTTGTCAAGCAACAGAGCTCGCCTCTAGGAGTATTATAGTTAATTGACGCTGTCATTTTAATTTTCTGTTACATTGCGGTTTATATACAGTGTGATTAATATATGTGTTAAAAAAATCAGAGATACAATTAAAAATGCTGCAAGTTGGCTATCAATCATGTCTAAATAATTTGCATTTTATGCGGGATTATATAAATTCTCAAATACTTTTAAACAGTAGATAATTCATTTATTACAGTAATTGGTATATATGGTGTAAATACCTACTTATATTATCCCGTTTCGTAGAACAGTTAGAAAGAGTTTCGAACCGTCAAATGCACGCGTTTTAAATGTAATACGCATGCGTCTATTGTTTGGAAAATGATTCTGGTGTACCAACAAAGCGAATAATAATGCCGTGTTTGGATAGGGCGTTGTATTTTTGTATTGCATACTGTCTCTGTTGCTGTCTCATTCAAGTACTTCATGAGAACACTGTTTTTCACAAATTGATTTAATATGAACAGAAGAGAGAAACCGTTTATATATAAAAACAAAAGTAGGTTTAATACAAACGAAAGATTATATAGATAAAGAGTATTATTTATAGAATTACTATTTAGTTTCATATTTGTTAGACATTTTTTATATTGTATTGTTTAACCATTAATGTATTTAAAACTAAATAATACATGTTTTTGCCAATCTACGGATTTAATATTTTCTGATTTGGCAATACGGTCATTTATATACTTTGTACATTAAGGTCGCCCTTTTTAGGTGCAGAAATCTCGAAAACTAAAATCTGTGGCCAAAAGTAATATGAAAAATAAAATACTTGATGTTTTTTTTATTTATTATATGAATTTTCCTCAAATAAAATAATAACTTTTAAAAAACGTTTGTAGGGCAAATTATTTTGCTATTCTAATTTCACATTTTAACAATTATTTCCACATAGGTACTTATAAACAAAAGTGCCAGAACTACGTAAGTTTATAACAATATTTACATCTACAGATATGTATTTTCAAAGATTTATATAGGTACCCCCCAATTTATTGGTCAAACCGCTTTTTGTCGTTATACAGTGTGGAAGAAAAGTATGGAATAAATTCATTATTTCTAAAACAACGGAGTTTCAAGAAATTTCGTTGGACACGTCGATTTTGCTTTTTAAAGACTTTTTTCTATACCAACGCATTTCCGACGTTCATTTGTTTTCGCGTGATGACGTCATCGTATATTTTTTAAATAGAACCCCTATATTTTTTCATCGGATTCTTATAGAGCTTAACTTGCTGAATTCAATGTATAATTTCAACACTTTATTCCTTCAACTTTCCCAGAAAAAAAATCACTAACGATTTGTTACAATCAAATAAACGCTGCAGTTGACAGAAGTCCTTATTTTGTGATACTGCCGATGAATTCACTATATCCATTTTACTCTCAACCAGCCCATCACAGACACAAATGGGAATATTCACATTTTTTTCAAGCCGATTTTATTGGATCGGTTATTATTTTTTAAGTTGAATGTATAATGTCCATTGTAGCAAACAAATAAATTGAAAGTTAAAAGCATAAATCAGCAGCTACAACTGCTTTAAAGTTTTTTATATGAAATAATTTACATTATGCAATAATTTTGCCAATATATTATGTTGTATCTATCTATATACAATGTATGTATACAATCGACAGCCTAGAAGTGTAGTGACCACATAGAGATAACTTATGTAGTCCATTAGTCATTACTTCTAGGCAGTTGATAGTATCGTCACATAAAAATAAGTTGAGTAAGATATGATGAGACACATGTGGGCAACTGCATATGAAAATCCAAATAGGAAAAATAATAATAAAATTATGTATTTTAAATCCTGATAAAGCAAACTATGTTGTGTACTTTATAATTGATAACTATACTACACAATATTCTAATGTATAATACGATAAATTACATATTTGTAAATTTCTTCGTGACGTTACTAACTTCGCACTGAAAATATGTACCACACTATTTTTCGATTTTTCTAAATCAATGAAAATAGAAAAAAAATACTCGAAAGATTTAATGAGGCGGATAACAAAATTATGATATTTGAGAATTATTTTGCAATTATTTTTAGAATAATCTGATATGTAAAAGAATTAATAATGTGATATGTAAAATAATTTTAAAATATACCTTTTTAGATTCAGACGAATAAAGTACTTGCATCTTTTTAAGTAACCCCCAAAAGAATTCATTGGTTTCAAATATGGAGAAAGTGGAGGCTAAAAAGGGTTTTGTACGTCTTAATTTGGTTGGTGGGTAATATTACGAAAATAGTGACAAATTACTAGTTTCAAAGAGCTTATTTGTTTTAAATTCTGAAATATATATTTTGGAATCAAGAATAAGTTTTTTACTCTATTTTTCTACTTTATCCAGATTGTAACCCATTGCATTTTTTAAGGGGTACTTAAAACGATCTAGTTTATTCTTCTGAAAGAGAATAAAAATGTTCAAGTAGTAAAAAATCAAATTCATAATTTTATTGGCGCGTAGTAAATTCTTGGTGCAAATATATTTAGAAAAATATATCATTTTGTAATAAATTACTTTTAAAAAAATCAATATTTTGTACTGCATCTCTCATTATCAGGAAGTCATATTTTGATTAAAAATATCTGATAATTCATAATCTGTAAATATTACTTGTAAGGGGTATTTTTAACAAGAGACAAATATTCCAACAAAACAGAACAGATTTATTAAATATGGCTAACACAACGTTTCGTAAAGAGAGCTATATTCAGAATGCTCTAACTTATATCATCTCATGCCTTACTCATTAGTATATATCTACATCAGATAATATTTATAAAAGAATAGTGACTGTTTAGTCTAAGCCAATATGCGGCATCTACTTGATGTCCATTGCCACGTGTCAATGACGCATCAAAGAAGAACGGCAAGAAAATGTAGTAGGCCCAAATTGACGCCTTCATACTTAACCAGAAGATGAAACTAAGTTGCCTATTTTTCAGTTACCGACAGAAATAATTAATTTTTTAACTTCAACACCCTCTAAGTTCTAAACCGTTAATAATTGACACGAAGACAAATTTGCAACAGTTTTGATGCCCTCATCTGTATAGCTACGCATTTACAATGATTGTATTATTTTGGAATTTCTATCTAAACTAGGTCAACATAGATTAAAGGTTGTATTACATGAGCGTAGCGCACCCTTCTTTGACATTACCATTACATAAATGATTAAATTTATTAAACAAGTCAAGAACTATGAATATGAACATTTCTATCTATAATAATAATATGAATGATTTTCACAATACTTAAGAGTTATTTTCTGTTGTTAAAATATCAGGGGTATCAAACAAACTTTAACCTAACCGTGGTTGGTACTGTTGGTAGATTACTGCACAATATTTTGAAACAATGTATATCTCATATTCTATGAATAAAATATAACTGTGCAAATAACTAGAAAACGTATTATTCGCAATTATTGCGGATATTCACGTGTATTTCCTACAAAAAAACAAGTTAATTTAAGCTTTAATTCTAACGAATTAACCGGTTAATTCAATGAGCAATTCTAAAAACACGCGTACGTTTAATAATACAATACGTTGCGTATATTATGGTTCTGAAGAATTTTTATTTATCGTTACGGTCGCTTGTAGGTATGCATGCTATCGGAAATGTGTTGTGTTCATGACTAATACATGATATAAATAAATAATGAATTGCTTGAGCAGTGAAGATAAGGCGTTGTTAAATTATTTTTAACATTGCCGTACGTGTCGACAACCAGCATTATTTTTCACATAATCTGCAGTGAAAATTAAATGTATTGTTTTTAAAAGCAAATTATTTTCTAATCGCATTATACAAGGTGTTAGCTTTAGAGTGTTGTATTTATTATTCACTACACCGGTACACCCAAAAAAAGTGGTCTGTAGTTTTGACCACATCCACTCTGAGAAAGATTTCTAAAAAAGAAAACCACGGAATATTTTTCATTTTCATCCCTTTTTTACCACCTGTGACGGGCTGACAAATGAAATACCCTCAAAATTTTAATACAAATCGCAAAAAATCATGTTAGTGAGCGTAAAAAATACAGAGAATTTTTTTCTGCCCTTGATTAAGTCTTTTATGTATTTCGACGAAAAGAGTGGTCTGTACTTTTGACTAGATCCACATAATTATCTACGAATTTTGACGCAGTCAATCTGAAGTCCGTTTAGCTCAAAAATACTCAAAAGAATCATGTGATTTCGGGAAAAAAGTTTCTGGTCTTGGAAATACATAAGAAACACACTTGATTTTCCGAATTGCACCCACTAACGTTCTTTGCGATTTTTGTGATTTACTCAAAATTTTAAGGATGTTTGAAATAACCGGACTTAAGATTCACTGCGGCACAGTTCATGAGGATAGGTGGGTCTGGTCAAATGTACACTCACTTTGTGCGGCAGTGTTATCTTCATGTTTTAAATTAAGTACAATTTCTCTCCGTTGAAACTATCTTGTTCTTCATTATAAATTAACAAAATAAACTTCTATAAATATGTCTCAGGAAACGCTTCATTTTCTACAGGGCGTTAAAATTCCAAAAATAATCGTTTCCTTCAAGTACAAAACGAAATTGGTTGAAGTAATTTTATTCAAATTTGGCACTAGCCCACAAACCTATGTGCACGATACAAGTTATTATATACAGGGGCGTACCAGTGAACGTAGTAAGTAAATAAAGATAAGGAAAATACATGGACAATGCTACACCACAAATTCACCTCTATCCAAATATATTATGAATGGAATTGTTACCAAAAGGTTTTTTAAATATTTTTTGAGTTTGCATTAACCAAAATGTTTCAAATTTGGTACATGTGCAGAATTGTCCAATGTTATTTCAATCAGAAGATATTTTCAGACTTACAAGTTTTCTTTAGCTCTTATATTTTATACCAGTAGAATAACTTTTCAAGAAGCTTCATTTTTGATTGGATAGAAATTATTACAATGTTCTCAATTCTTAAGATCTAGTGTGTACAAATCTGATTCAGATCGAAAATGTCAAAAAATTTCAGTAGCGCACCTACAAATTTTTTCAGGGTAAAAACTAGTACTATCGTCGTTTAAAAAGAATACCCTGAATGTCAACCTTCTTCAGGAATCATGTAGATACTTGTTAATGTTAATGCAAATAAAAAAAAATTATAAAACCGTCTCTCCTTTCAAATGGCTGTATTTCAGAAATGATATTTGGATAGAGGATAGCAACCACTACCTAACGATATTGATTTAAGCACTACTTTTACCTACATATATTAGATCTTGGATCAATACTACTGAATTAATAAAAATAATAATAAAGGAGTTCGTTCCGTGATTTACTTAACCTTCAAAGTAGGTAATAAATGACGAACAAACTGTGGCTACCACGTTTAGTAAAGTGCAGAACGGGGTCATTTGGTATAATCAAATTTTATCTGAATTTGTCAATATTATTACAGATTTCAACAATATGAGCATATGTTTAAAAAATTAATTAATCCAAAAACAAAGGAAATATTTAATGCCCAAAGTTCGCACCGCCTTCAATCAGTGGAGTGGGCAGTGTGACGTCACATAATCTCATATTTTGCGCCATCTCGCCAGCGAGCGTTACATAACCGCCGTTGACGTTTTGTGTTTGGTTGGTGTATTTGTTTTTCGTTACTTTTTTTGTTTTTATACACGATGACATCTTTGGACTCTGATTTTATTAAAGGGGCAATTTTGCAATGGGCACATAAATCCTTTTATATACAGGATGCCCCACCGGTAACTCCCTCTATCGGTATCTGAAAAAGTACTGGTCCGAAATAATTGAAGATTTGGCAACATGGCAAAGACTCTGGGGCGAATCCAATTAAAAGACAATTTCAATTGTACAAGACAGAGCAAAAAAATACATAGTGTTTATTTGAAATAAAAAGATATAGCTGTTTGAAGTTATCAAAATGTAATGGCAAAAACAAAACGCTTCGTATAATATCTTTAAATTTACCATGTGGGTACCATAATTTAGAGTCGTCCAAGTCCTTTATATATACCAAAAATCAATTTAATATCTATCTCTAGGAAGACGTTGTGGATACCTATATGCATTTTTTTCTTAATAACTTAATATTGCAAAATGTGTAAGTCGCCATGTTGCCAAAATTTCAAATATTTCGGATCAAAACTTTTCCAGATAACGATGGAGAGAGTTCCCGGTAGGACACCTTGTATACATATATCTACAGAAATATTAAATATAATTTTACCATTTAACGTGTTTATTCCATATGTATAAAAGTAATTTAAAAAGAAGTATGCAATATTGCTAAAACAACACTTTTCATATTGTTTTACCCACGTTTGACTTTTCGTTCATACAGGGTGATAAAATATTGTATGTATATTGTATTGACGGATTTAATTTTATAAGTAAGAAAACATTTCAGTATTTTTTTTGTGTATTTGGTACCCACCCATCGAATAAAATATATTATTTTTATTGTGTAGGTAGTGTTTATAATACATTTAACTGATTTACATCAAAATAGTAGTATCAAATTTCCATTAAAAAATATTTTCAGAACTGTTCGACCGAGTTATGTTCAAATAAACTCGAGGCGGAAATCGCGGAATACATACATGTTTTCTCTATATCATCTGGCCGTTAATTACAAAATTTTCGCTACTTAACAAAATAATTTTGAATATTAATCAGATTATAATCAGTTACAATATCTAAAAACAGAAAATGAAAATGAAACTAGAATGTGGATTAACAAATTGTCGAACTCTAGAAATGTATTTCATATGTACATATGTATTCTTGAACTGGCTTTTATTTTTGCCTCATTTACCTCACTTTTGGAAATTTTAAGTAATTTTACGGTAATTATTTACGTACAACCCGTAAATTTAGGTGAAGTGGTACATCACCTGGCGAGCCGCCACTGCAACGTTTATAGGAATTTTTATTTGTTGTATTGTGACGTAGAATTGGCCATGAAGTTTGGTCAAGGATGTTAGTGACACCCTAAATAAAAATATATTTTCTCACACGTTTTTCTGGACCGATTTACCGAAATCCTAATTGATAGATTCGTTATCAAATATTTAGAATAGTTTGTCAAAGAAAGTGTTTATTCAAAGAAATTCAAGCTGTAAGATAAGATTAACTCTCGACGGAATGATTGACCTACTTCCAAAAATTTGATATTAAAAAATTCCTGACGGGATTATGCCGGCTGCGGATATTGCGATAACGGTCTAAAAAAATTTGTGGCGCAAACGCTATTTGTAAATAGTTATTAGAGCATTTTGTGAATTTCGTAGGGGCGCATACATGGTGGTCCATTAATTATGGGCGACATCTTTGGAACAAAATATGACCATATAGCTTAAATATGTCTTAGTAAAACGATGCTGTGCTGTTGAAATAATTATTTCATTTTTTTTTTTGTAATAACTTGAGCACCGTTCAACCGATAATAATAATAACAATAATAATAATAATGCTTTTATTACCAAGTATTGCATGACATACAAATAAAAACATAGAGTTTAGAGGTTCACCCAACCTAAAATGAAGAGAAACGAAAATATAAAATTATAAAAAACAAACATAACACGATCAGTCAATAATATACATCTGTGAAAAGCCACAGTGAAAAAAGAGTTAACACAATAAAGAAAAAGTTGGCAAGTTAAATACACGTATTCATATTTTTAGGTATTAATAATATTGTGTGAAACTAACTACTCTGTGGACAAAAACCCCAACCAGCGTTGAATTACACCCACAATATCTTCTCTGTTATTAGCTTTTGTAACATTTTTTACTGTATTAGAAAGGTATTTTAAGCTAATATAAATCAAATCTCCTACAATTTCTATCAATTATGTTCTCTGATACCAAACATGTAGGTGGAATTGTTCATTAGCATACCATACAAAATCTTATCCGGGAGTCATTTCTACGTAAAAATGGTACACTTGGTAGAATTTGAGTCCTGAAGTCCTTCCGTTTTAGAGAAAACTGTCCTAACTTGTGGTTTGTCGGTTGTCTAGGGATGGGAACGATTTATAAAAAATAATGTATATGATAGATAAGAAACAAATTTTATTTTTAAACAAATATCAAAAGAACAAATTTTAAAAGTATAAAAAATATAGTCGATATTAGATTAAACGCAGAATAAAATAATTTAAAAGCCAATAAATAATCGTATATCTTTATAAATTATCTGAAAAATACAAAAAGCAGAATCACAAAAAGTAAAACAAAACTAAATTCTATCAAATTTTCAAAGTCGTAGTCCATCTAAAAACGATAGAGTTGAATAACCTCCGAGGGTAAGATCCATCCTTAGGTAGGAGCGCATGTATTAGTTTTTGGAAAAAGCTGCAAATGATCGATATACTTAACTGAATTACCGATTGTAACTTGTTTTAATAAAGTAACATTAGCCTTAAATCATTAATTTACATTTAACAACCACACAAAAACATGTTTATATAAATTGCCACACTGCCAAACGTCTGTAGCTAAGAAAGATCTCATGTAAATAAGTTACACCGATGCTGGTGTATACAAATGACAAATATACCTCTCAAGAACGAACAAGAAATACATAATTTTATATCCATTCACATGCATTTTTAAAATAAGGACAAACAATGAATCAATCTTTGATGTACTGTTTGTTGCCACCTTTCTTTCAATATGTAGTAAAAATAACATTATTTTATTGAATGCTAGGTATTAGTAAAACAATAAAAGTAGGTACTAGAAACCAAGGTAAACACGGAACATTTCATTTGTTGATGGATTTACTAATCGTTCAACTCGTAATCATTTTTAGATGAATGTAGGTAGGTAAGGTACCTATTCTACAAAATACCTACCATACCTAGATCAATAACTTTTTGCTAGAACAAGACAAACAAGCCTATCGTTTTTTTTGTACCTATTTCAGCAGTAATACTTAATAGAACGTATAAGCATAAGTACCTAAGTATTTTTTTATATTACCTAATTATTATTATTATTATTTAAACCTGAATAAGTAGGTGTAGGTATTGTATCTACCTATTTATGCTACCTATGCATTTCTTTATGTTTTACCTACACACTTTTTACAGCATTTTCACATCCAAATTCATACACATTGACACGGACATTTTTTATGTAGTTATTACCGCATCTTTGTATCTAAACGTAAACATTATTTTGAAACAACGGCAGGTGAAAATTACTACTAATTCACGTTTATTCCATCACTACTATTCTGACCTGTCAATTCGTAGTAGGAAAGAAAACCTCTCTCTTCAAACAACTAGTACTTCCTTACTTTCATTGTTAACACTTAAAATTCACCGTACGCACGATAAACTCTTTCGGATAGCGGCGTTGCCACGGTTACCACCGGGTTCGAGAGCGTGGAATAACCTTGAAAGCGCGAGCGTAAATTAGTCTTTCCAGGAATGTCGAAAAAAAAGGAAAACATCATGAGTTCCGAAATTGTGTTTACTTCTACTTTTTTAATTACGTGTGTTAGTTACGTTACGTCTTCTTTTCCGAGATTTTTTTTTATTGTGTAGAAAACTTGATTGTGATAAATGGACATCTACTTTACCTACCTAACTACTAGTTGAAAATTAATACAGGGTGTCCCTAAAATGTCTTTACAACGCTCGACCAGATACAGTGCGGCTCAAAATAAGTCGATTTAGCTAAACTTACCTTAGTTCAAAGTTGCCCCGTTTAGGCGCTATACGACCCTGAAGTTGCAATTTTGAAATCGTTTTTTTGTTATAAATTTAAAACGCCTTATGCGATTTTGCTAAAATTTGGTAAATTGACACCGTTCTATAGGACAATAAACCCCATATCAAAATTATGAGTGATATCATTCTATTAGTGTGGACGTTGGGTTTTTTATTAATTACACTTTCGATAATTCTACACCAATGGAAGAAAAGATTTTTCAGTATAAAATTTAGATTAAGTAAATTATTAACTACAAAAAAGGTACTCTTGATAAGACTCGATTACTCTCGTGGTTTATTCGAAATTTGTAATTTTAATCATTGGCAGCAATTTTGATATAAAAATTAAATTAGGAAAAATTATTCACAATTGTTTCTGATATTCTTGAAATAGAAATTGGACTTTAACAAACACGCTTATTCGTTTCCGCGCATTCCATATGGTTTTTTCACAAGTTTCCAGGTACTTGCCTTTATGCAAATAATTTTGATTGTTGGTTGGTTGGTAAATAAAACTTCTGACATTTAAGACACCTAAATTATTACTAAGATTGAAAAGTTTGACGTTTACTTAATAATTGTCATACCCACAATTAATATTGATTAAATAGATACCTATAATTTTGTTGTACCTGCCTAGATCATTGTGAGCAGATAACTGTTTCTACGTTCTTTGGAACAAGTTTTATATTATTTTTTTATGAATTATATTACCTATATCTTGTAATATAACAACTAAAATTATTTATTGAAATATCATGGCAAGCAGTAAAATAGGTAAATTAATCTGCAATATAATTTAAACCTAGGTAGGTAGATGATATAGGTAACTTATAACATAAAAGCAAGCTTCGATCGTCGATACTATTTCGATCAAAATTAAACGCACTTATAACATCGTACAGACGCTTGGTGTAATAACTTTATCGGCCACTAATAAATAAAATAAATAAATCTATTTTTTATCTAAATCGCGCGATAAGCCCGCGCCCGAACGCTGCGAGATCCGGCAACAGCGTCCCTTTGTATTATCATCATCTAGAAGCATGTAAGCCAAGGCCGAAGTGGCGACACGTGTATCCTTCTAGTGACCCACTTTTGCGGCCGCGGAGAGTCGCGAGGTCGCCCGAAGCGAGCTGATCAATACTTGAAAGCGAGCGTACTCTCCCCATCAAGTGTGCCTTTGTTCCGTTCTCCGTTCCAATCCAAAGCTCGCTGGGTTTTTTAGTCGTTGGAAAGCTTCGAGTGAGTTGCTTAGCGTTGGTTTTTGGTTGCGGTGACTTTTAATGTTTAGTGTTTTAATTTTATCCATTTCCTTCTGCTGCTGACGTGGTGGATACTGAAACGGTGAGTTGCTCAAGCAATTTTGTGAATAGAAAGTTGCGCGGATTTTGTGTAACGTTAATTTAGGTGAAGGTTCTTTGTTAGCGGTTTCTAAACAACGACTTTCAATCTGTTCTGTAACAGGTTAACCGTAAATTATCTGTTGTGTAGAAAATGTTTATTTTAGTACGAGTGATTTTTGTATTGTGAAAATCGCGTACATAAATTTTTAGGTACGTGTACGTACTGTACGTTGACTGATGTCGGTCAAGTTACGGTTTGTAAAACAGGTTTTGTAAAATCTCCAACGGAAATTTTCATTACGACATCGTACAGAGGCGTAGGTACATACTTATTTTAATTATAAAATACACCTATGTCTGTACTATATTGTTATGCAGCAATTACTGCATTATTTTGTGATAATTATAACCGTTATTCAATTAAAATAATTAACTAGGTACTTGGATATCTATATTGCAACCATCTTTAATATTTATGTGAATTCAAATTATTTTATTGGTTTTTAATTTATGTAGGTACCTACCTATTTAGGTACTTAATTGTTTTGCATCTAGGTAGGCAGGTACGTTTACGTTATAGCCATCTACCTAATGGCTGCTGCATGCTGCAATCTTTTTTTATGTTTATCTCAAGTTTTTAGCGGTAGCACGTAGGAATAATGAGATTGTTAAGTATTTACAAACTGCAATTTTTAAAAAATATTCTAGCATTGCTATCCAGAATTTATTTTGGCATTGTGTGTCCCTAGGTAGTTACGGAAAAAGTACGATTACCCAATAAATAATAAACAAATATGCTTGTGCAATGTAAATAAATAGAGTCTGTCTACTTATTTATTATTTTTTTTTAATTTCTAAAGTCTATTGTAGATATGTATCTAAGAGCTCGATTAAAAATAATTTAAGAAATGTGTGAAAATACGTACCTGTTTAATTATATTTATTTTTTGTTTATTTCAGCAAAATTACGATACATATTTTGTGCTTCACATGCAGTGCAAAATTGAAATACGAGGCAATGACTATTTCCTGCTTGATTTGCTATTCTGCAAATTATTGTCTATTGCACATATAAATTTCATAAAAACAAGTTTTTAGTAAATTAAAATAATGTTGGTTAAAGATTCGTTTAGCGTTAATTTTGTTTGTGTAATTATATTTAAACAGTTTTATTTCTCAACTTAGAAATTATAAGAAAATTAAGATAAAGCAATGAGAAATTACAAGAAAATTAAGATAAAGCAATGCCCTTTACAAAACTAGTTGTCAAACAACGCAGGAACCCTAAAAAAATTATTTAGGAAGTGCCCGTACAGGTGCAGAGCAATTAATCCATGCAAGCGACAAAAATCGTCGGTCATTTCAAAATGTTCCGCTGCCGTCCGCATTCCGCTGTACCCCATTGCGCAACGTTGCAGCTGAAGCAGTGCCCCACGTGTAACGAGGTCAACGAACCGCCACGTGTCATAGTGCGACGCAGACCGAGCTATTGCGCGTTCGCTCTACTCGAACCGCACAAAATAATACGGTTTTGAGAGGGGGGAAGCGAAACGCTATCGAGTGCACATTGCATCACATTCTAATGTCGCTGGAGGGGCGACCAATGCGAGGGCGCAGGACTGCTCCCACCGCCGCCGCGGCCTAGTCGCTGCAGAAAGTCCCCGCGTTTCTTAATTTTGCAGAAATCGTCATGTAGTGTGCTTCGCTCGCGTTCAACTCGCGCTTCAGTCTTGCCTTTGGCATATTCAGCCAGTGCCTTGTAATTTCCAGTGTGTACTTGGGCCTTTACGCCTACTGCATAGGTCGCGGTTCGAGATTAAACATTTCTACTCGAATCTATTCGACATAACGACCTACTTTCGCGATAACTTCCGCATTGCCGATCGGCCATCTTGTTAACTTGCCTGCTACGTAGATCGGCTACGTTCATATTTTTTCGTTACTTGTGATCGCCCGTTTCCTCACACATCTTTTCTCGGCTGAGTGGCGAGATTTTTTATTCGAAATTTCTCAAAAGTGAGAAGAACTTGGTCATCGTTGTGCGGTTGTGTTCAGGTTTTTCCGATGACGTCACACTTGTACTGTGGTGTGCTTATCAAGATTCGGTTTGAATTTCCACGCCTATTTCCAAGACTCTCAATATGGGTGAACAGGGGAGTGATTTGGGCTTACTTTTTTATAATATAGTCAGTCTTTTTCTCTCTCCTATTAATCCATTTGTTACCAACAAGGAAGAATGCCAACGGACGGGCCCGCAATCGCTTCACAAGTTGTGTAATGGACTAGCTTACGTCACCGCCTTGTAATTTCCGTTTACCGCATTCGTGTTGTACGTTTTGTGCGATAACTGCGCCTCAGATTTATCCATTTGTACTCAATTATTGTCTTGGCTTGACTCGACTTTAGAAACTTTATAAATACTCAGGGCAACTTTATTAAAATGTTTCTGGAGCACATAATCATAAGTACCTACTTATTAAAGTACTATTTTTTTTTACCAGTCGGACCATACCGTAGTATACCACGAACTTGTTTAACTTTTGTTTTATTTAATTACTATAAACTTGGAAATAAAAGTAATCAGGGCGCCTCCGAAACCTGTGGGATATTTTTCCTCCATTTGTGGAGCTATAGAATGGCGCCCCGCAGACAGGGGTTGGGCCTCACCCTTTGTGAGATCAACCCCTAGGTAACCTTGACCAGACAGGGCGGGGTGGCACGCACTAAGCAGTCAATGAGATGTCGATTTTGCGGTTTGAAATTACCATCGCAACGCGCGAAATCGACCGTCTGATGTAACAGGCATTGGTTCCGGCTTGGGAATTTTGTGAAGATGTTTTCATAATGGGTGATATAACGCGCGTTCAAGGTTAAATGTGTGCTATTCTAGCGGGCCACGTTTTAGGTCCGTGCACATTTAGGGTGCCTGAGAGATATTCGGTGCCCGGTTCCGACCAATGGGGACGGTCGTTGCGATTTGGCACTCCCAAACTTTTCCATGGCAACAGCGATGTCACGCATCGCGAAGCATGGGCGCTTCTCGAGCTAGTTTTTCGGGGTTCGGGGCTGTTTTCAATTTCGACCAGTGTTGTCATTAGTAGTGATAAATGGCAAAAGTAGCGATTTTTTGACATAATAAAAACGTAAAGGCGATTTGCAAGAAATACCTAGTCTATTTGTAGCGATCTCGAAAGCGACTTTTTAAAATATTGAGGAAATAAATTGACACTGAAGTAAATATTTATAAAGTTGTCATTGCCATATTAGTACTTAATTCCTCACGTAAATGCAGATATGGAATATAGGGAATATGGAATGAAAATTTTCAGATACCTATGTTAGATATAAAAACAAAGAAATAAAATTAGTTGTAATACATTATCTTCAATATTAAGGATACCTATAGGTAATTAGATATCAAACAAAATGCTGTTTATGATATAAACGACAAACACATTTCAGAAATGAAAAGTTTGTATTTAGATAATAAAACATTATTTCAGCAGGATGGTATGGAAATGCTATCAGATACTGATTGATCAAGTTAGTTTTTGTAGTGTTGTGTTTGTCTTAAGTCGACTTTTTAGAAATTACGCCACTTTTTTTTAAACTATTCAACAAAATAAAAAATATTTCTGCAAAAAATACGTTAGATATGTATTTTATTTTACAATGTTGCCTCATAACCTGAGGAGAAAGTAGCGACAAAATAGCGATTTTTTACACTAGGTCATGGCGATTTTTGACTGCAACTCTGGTAACACTAATTTCGACTGATTTTACTAGCTGGGCTGTCAAAAAAAAATAAAGCCCCAACGCAATTTAAATTAAATAGGCGCAATTTTTATTAGTTTGTAATTGCATCGATGAGTAAAATCGAAATCCTATTATTTTTAATATTGCTCTTCGTCCTTTCAAGGTCAAATCAGCTTAGATTTTTATGTAGAGAACCTAATACCTATTGAAATTGTCCGTTTCAAAATAATTAACCAACTACACATATCTAATTATGTTTTTACTCTTTTATAGGTATAAATTTTAGTTGCCTTAGATACCTATCTAAAATTTTCCATCTATTTATGATATCCGATGAATATCAACAAAGACTTTGAACATACAAAGACTGATTTAAATGTTTAAATAAATAGGAATTTAAAACTCTCTTTCAATTTTAACACACCCATTCAGAAATATTGTCGAAAGTTTATATACCTACCTAAAAATCTCTAGGAAGAAAGTTTGTTGGTCTAATTATATGACCTCGTAAGCCACGTGACTGGTCTTTCATCTTGTTCTCCAGATTAGTTCCCTACCAGGAGGAAATGATAGAAGAAAACTAACAACAGAACGAAAGTATATACCTACCTAGATTTTGTACCAAATTGGTGCAGGTACATTTTGCAAAAGAACTACATAATCTGTTACGTTGGCATTATCTGTAACACGTAAGTATGTTGCATACCTAAACGTTAATGTACATATCAGCATAGCATAAGTAACGGAATTACATTTAACCTACATAGGTAGTTGGAGAAAAGTAGGTGCCTCGTAAATACACAGTTTCTTCGAACAGAATTTCATGGTCTCCTGAAATTGGAGCTAGTTTAAAAACTTTACGAAGAACTATTTGTTAAATTTAAAAGAAAATATTTTTCAAATTTCTCTTTACGAGCCGCTACTGAAGTTAATATTGACTCACGTTAAAAATGCACATTATGTATTGGCTATGTTATTTGAATACAATGTTCTGGAGTCTGAGATAAAAATTTATTAGATTAAAGGTGGGTAGTTGGTATCCTTGATATTTGGCTTGGTTTATCAATAAATAACTGTCTCTTTCAAGAGATACCTAGGTACCTATTCACATATTAACATTCAATAACTCAATCATTTCAAAAACCGGTAAACGATAAATAGGTATTTGTGAAATAAGCCTTTCCTGAAATTTACTTTATCCTGTTTTAGGAAAATATAAAAATAATTATAAAAATCCCTACTGCTTTTGTTATGAAGTTTAATTGTACTACAAAAAATACATGACTAAATAAATTGTTAAAATATTTTTAGTATGATTATAATTCATACGATTTAACAGGTCTGGTAGTTTGTAGTTTACGGGACCTTGCTTATCTGTGAAAATCCATCACAAAAACAGTCGAAACTTAACAGTCTGCACATCTCAGTCAGGACGATCATAAACTGGGCTGACTGAATGATGTTATTGAATTCAAAAGATTAAAAGGATAAATTGCCAATATTGCTAGTTTTGATACCACTAAATAGTGATCCACAAGATTACAAAAAAGAAATTAGATGACTATATCCTTATGCGGTGGTCAAACTCTTGTGATAAAAATGATTTGATTTTAAATGAAATTCAAGACTTCTAGGTACAAGTCTATCTCGAAAAGCATTTTTTACGCTTACGGTGCCTATATTTAATTTTAAGTTTATAACCTAAATAGCCTAAAGAGCTTTTCGTTGTTTTGATATACTTATTGCATTCCATTTTTGTTATTTTTGTCGTCCTAGTCGTACATTTGTAATGCATGACAACAATGATTACCACTTCGTAATTGCAAATGCCACCGAAAAGGATTTCACTAACTGTCGTATCTGCATATTTTTACAAAAAAATATATATATAAATAAATAAAACTAATAATTCCGAGGTTATGTCCAATGTTAAATAGACGTAGAATGGAGCTGTAAAAAAATAAATGACGTATTTAGATTTTCGATTAAAAAATAATAATAAATAATAATAATAATAATTTTATTGTCCATCAGATCATTACAATGATATAGGACACGTTAAAGTAAATACAAAGTAATAAGTAAAAAGTTGACAATCTAACATTACTAGAAGAAAAAAAGAACCATAAAAATAAAACACAAAGATGCAATAATCAAATTAGACACACACAAGATAAATATTCACTTACAGAATAAAAACAATGATTAATTAATAAAATTTCTACTTCACACATAAAAGTTTTCAAGCTAGTTATTAGTTTTATTCTACTGGGTAACTTATTATATATTAATATACTCATGTACTCCGGACTCTTCTCAAAAAATGTTAAACTATGAAAAGGAACTATTAAGTTATTACAAGATCTCGTTGGGTAATTATGGTAAAAGCTATTCATTTTAAAAACACTAATATTAGTTTTAACATAAGATAACAACTCCATAATATAAATACATGGAACTGGCATCAACTTTAATTCCTTAAACTTAGATCTACATGACATTCTTGGACCCATTGATAACATATTTCTAACAACCCTCTTCTGCATATTAAAAGCTCTAACTGCATGACTAGATGACCCCCAGAAAACTATCCCATATTTAAGTCGTGAAAAACAATACGCATAATAGTAAGACAAAAGAACAGATTTGTTTACAATATTTCTCAGTCTGTACAAAGCAAAACAAACAGTTGCAAGTTTTTTGCAGAGGATATTTATATGTACTTCCCAACTCAAGGTGTTATCTAAATACAATCCCAAAAATTTAGTTTCCTGTACCTGTCTTACAGATATCCGGTCGATTCTAAGCAAGTGACTAAAACAATTCCTATTACTTATATCAGGAGTAAAATTCATTATGACCGTTTTATCTTTATTCACAATAAGATTATTGCATTTAAACCAATTACAAAGGTCATCCAATTTCGATTGAGCTGTAATTCTCAAATTAATAGCATCATTCTCAGACGCCAAATATGACGTGTCATCAGCAAACAATACAAGATTTCCACTATCAACAGTAGATGTTAAATCATTCATGAATATTATAAACAGTAACGGTCCCAATACTGATCCCTGGGGGACTCCACATGTGATCATTTGCGTCCCTGAGCATACATTATTTATTTCTGTCAGTTGCCTCCTCTCAAATAAATAAGAGCAAAGCCAGTCACCAAGTTTACCTCTGAAACCATATTTACATAACTTTTCAATTAATATATTGTGATTAACCAGGTCAAATGCCTTACTCAGATCTAAAAAAAATCCCAGGCATTTTTTATTATTATTTATATTTAGATACAAGTCATTCAAGAAACTCATTGCTGCTGACTGAGTGGATCTACCGTTTCTGAAACCGTGTTGACTATTATGAAGTAACTTGAATTTGTTTGCAAATACCATCATTTTCTTATGGACAATCTTTTCTAGAATTTTTGATAGAGTAGACAACATAGAAATTGGCCTATAATTATCAACCGAACAACGATTACCCTTTTTGTAAATTGGCTTAACTTTTGCAGTCTTTAAAACCTCAGGGAAAATACCCTGCTGCAGTGACAGATTTACAAGATATGCTAAAGGTTTAAAAACAAACAAACAACACAAAATACATGTGACACTGAGAAAGACGATATGTTTAAACCGCCATATTGGAAATAGAAGCTGCTGCAACTAAAAAGTCACTTTTTGAGTAAATATTTTGGGATTTATACACTGTTATTCAGCTCAAGTAGGTATGTATCCCATTTTGGTCATAATAACACGATTATTCCAAATGCATGCATAGAAAACCGTACAATGTTCGGTATGGAGTTTGCGTAATAGCAAATTATGGTTTATTGTACGATTTCCTTTGCGTTACAAACATTGAACCGCACTAGGGCGATAATATCAGTACATGGTCGTGTGTAGGAACTACTTGTGAACTATTTGTATAGCCATGCGCACTGAGTAATCCCGTTCCCGTTTAGATTTGACATTAAAGCTGTTCAATTTAATCGTTGTTCTGGTTGATAAATCGAACTCTGTTGATAAATTGAATTTTAAAATGTTCATTCATGACTAGTTTTTAATTTCAAATTAACCACTTGCATATGACGTCTACAACTCCGAAGTTAAATTCAAAGGTAGCCGGTTAGGTTATGTTTGTTTCTCGGTTAAGTAAACGTTCCAAGTTCCAAACATTTGCGATTCCATTAACGGTACAATGGTCGTCAGCTTAAAGTCACCACTTCCATGTTTTGTCCCTTTCTAGCACCGTGTATAATAAATGGCACTAGAAAAGAATGGACCATGGAACTGGTGACTTTAAGCTGACGACCATTGTACAACTTGACGCATGCGCCTATTACCAGAGCATATAAGCTTGTGGCGGTACCGTGGCCGTACAAAAGTAAAAAGTATTCATTTGGAACCAACCTACCATTACGTTATTTCAAGGTTAAATGTTATATTTCATCATCTTAAATTGTTGTAGCATGTATCCCCCTGTAACTGCTAATAATTAACGGCGGTGTTATTTTTTACACATAATTTAACATATGTGTTATTTGAATAATTGTGAAAATGGACGGCTTAATAAATTTACATTTAATTCGCGTTTTAATAAATACACATCGAAAGTAAGTTAGTTAGGACAGCTTTAGTTTTATCATAATTACGTTAAAATAAATAAAACAATAACCGAATTGTCAACAATCATTTAAGCAGGGAATACACATATTATGTCTATTACCTGCATAATGGCATTCAACAAACTTGCAGAGAGCAGCTGTGTTCCTTAACAAATTGCCGTATTAAAATCTAAATATATTTTTTTGTTTTTTCTCAAGCAAATCAAATGGATTGCTTAAATCTTTTATCCTTCTTCGTTGGATTTAAATATTACGACATATCTTCGGCATGCATTTATAAAACCACGAATTAAATGTAAATGTAATAAGCCGTCCATTTTCACAATTCAAATAACATATACGTTAAACTATAGCGAAGTCCAATTCCTTATCTTTAAAGGCACCGTATTTTGAAATAGTGTTTTTTTACAAATACATAGGTAATTTTAGACATTTAAGAACAGAATAATATAGAGTTAAGCAAATAACCATTTGGAAATAGCCACTCGAGCCCTGCGGGCTCTCGTGACTATGGCTGGCAACAAGTTTTCAAAAAATCTGTCAAATTATTTTCAATTCTCACTCTCTTGTTATATTATTACTGAAAATACATTCACAACTTAATTGGTCGAATATTTCTAACAGTTTGAAACCAATTCGTGACTCTTGTGAGAACAGACCTATATTCGACCAGTAAAGTTATGAATTTGTTTTCAGTAAACATCGTGCATCGAGCGTTTTTGACAGTTTGGAACTGGCCCGGATTCTTTGCTTGAACAGATATACAGTGCCTTCATAAATGATTACAAGCCACGTGATCAGGGCCGAGATTCTCAAATCAATCGCTGAGCAATAATTCATATGCGAATATCCTTTTCCTCACTACGGCAATTGAGAGAGACATAAATCTATTCGCATACGAGTTGCGCTTCGAGAATCACAGTCCTGGTCACGTGGCTTGTAATCATTTATGAAGACTGTATTATTTGAGGAGAATTTAAATAGTAAAAGGAGTTAAACAAAACATCAATAATTTTATGTTTGATATTACTTTTGCTCTACGTGTTTTATTTTTCGAGATTTCTGTATCTAAAATACACCACAAATTTGATCATTTTACGGCGAGAAATACGGCGACCTTAAGAAACTCTGTTAAAATTATACATAACGTGTTAGAAATAACATTGCCGTTATTTCTTAAGTTAACAAAGGGATACATACTATAAAAATTCAAGATAACATTTAACCTTGAAATTACGTAAATGTTACTATGGCCAAAATGGGATACATACTTGGACAGAATGCCAACCAGGGGCCCGTATTTCTGAATTCCATACTAATTCGAGGAATTGATACGCAAATAAATCCGTAGCGAAAAATATCAATCCTCCGCCTAAAGTCATGACAAAAATAAACCTCATTATCTGCGAAAATTACGTTTTACATCGGCTGAGACGGCCGTGGCCAGACAAACAAGCGCGAAGCGATCAACTCCCATAAACAAAATTCGCGATAAACATTCGGAAATTTTGAGTCAGAAATGAGAATTAACCGTCGAAATCGTAACGGTTTCGCGTTGGCAGATAAGCGCGCGCCAACAGCAGGAAGTCGGCCGAATTGCTGGCAGACAGGGGCGGGGCGACCGATAGACCGACGGGCCAGCCCCAACTGATTGGCAGAAAAAAGTATTTCGATGATATGCTGATGTTACACCGACCCTGAGATAGATGGAAAGTTCAGTAAAATAGTAGGCATTAGTGGGGTGGATTACCCAAACAATGTTATAAGGTTAACTTTACTGGACTAAGATCTGGTGGTCTCGATGGACACTGTTTTTATAAATTGAAGAAAATAAATAAGTATTTTTATTTTATTTTTGTCATTGCTATATTATCTTCCGTATTAAATATGAATGCTTTACAATTTTAGAATTCAAACGTAGTTTCTCAGAGATTTTGATTCAATTTGGTACACGAGTTTTTTTAGTGGCAGAACATAAGTATAAGCTTAACACAGTATTAAAAGTATGGCTAAAAATAGCATTTTGTTGCTATATCGATATATATCTTTATTGTTGGTAAGTAGTTACTTAACTATTTATTTTATTTTCGAGTGACTGTTTTTTCATGACCTCAGAGTTCTCCGAGAATATATATATTTATTCTCTTTTATTTTTTTACAATGAAACAAATCTAGTCTGGATTTAAGTACCTATATTTATATACTTACTTAAAATTTTAAACCACTCAAGTGTACCTATACAGGGTGATTCAGAACTTATCTATAAAAATTTTGGGAATGAATGACAAATGGAATTAATTTTTTTTATAAAATCCTTATAGTTTCTGAGTAAAAAATTATTGAAGTTGTAGTATTTTCAACCTTTACATCGCTGGGCTGTAGTATCAAGCCAGACGATTCTGTATAATGAAATCCAATTATTTTTTGTAGGTATTATCGCTTTTGTAATGCAAGTCTTTACATTAGTTTTTTAAATGTCAAAAATGGTTTACGTTTATAGTAACTCAGAGTTGATAGAAATCGTTTTAATTTATGGCGATGTGAAAATGCTTTAGTAGAACCATTTCCCGGTAAATATGTGAATCCGAATCGTGGAAGAGATGAAGGTCCAGGACGTCCACGGCGTATTGCAGCAGTGTGGCGTATCCTACACGAGGCTCAATTATATCCAAGCATTAATACCAAGGGATTCGACGAGGAAAATTGGTACCATGGCCGCCACGATCTCCTGACTTTAAATCATTTGGACTTTTTTTGTGGGGATATTTAAAAAATGAAATGTATCGCACCGAAGTGAATACCTAGTGTTGATGATTTACGCAAGCGTATCATAGTTGTTTCCGAAACGGACCAGAAGCAGAAACATTTGTATTAGTTTGTAGAAACTGGGCAAGACGGGCCGAAAATTTTGTTGTAACATCAGGTTTGGCAAATTATTTTATTAATTACAAACCCAAATTAAGTCCATTAATAATTAAAAACAATACCGGGAAAAGCAGTTGAATTTGCTGATATAAAATAGGTGTCATAGAATGTTCTTTATTTCTTTTCTTGGGTATTTCTGTCCATTTTTTGTCCGGTCGCCGATTGCATATTTTGCAGCCTTATCAGGTTTTACAATGGACCAATTTCCAGTGTGCAGAAGTGTGTTATTTATTTTTTTTTAGATAAGTTGTGTAGGTATATAAAGTGTATTTGATATATAAATATTTACATGTTCTTGACATCCAAGCATTCTTATAGTTCACATTTTTTTTCTTACAATGACACAAAATATAAGATTTACAAGAGACAATAATTGTAGTATTATTTACTATAAATTTTATTAAAGTCATGTGTGGCAGAAATAAAAATTTGTGGGACCGTTAGGTCCGACATATGACCACAAGATGTAGCTATGTGATGCATCACGTCTACTCAGGTTGGCTTCTGTCGGATAAGTCGTCGGTTGCCTCACTTATGGCATATGAGGAGGGCCAACAAGGTCGAAAGCGGTGCCGCTAATGAATTACTTTGGCAGCTTGCTATAAGTTTTTCAGGTGGTTACACATAATAATTGTATATATACAGTGCCTTCATTAATGATTACAAGCCATGTGATCAGGGTCGAGATTCTCAAGTCAATCGCAGAGCAATTCATATGCGAATATCCTTTTCCACACTACGGCAATTGAGAGAGACAAGAAATCTATTTGCATACGAGTTGTTCTTCCACAATCACAGTCCTGGTCACGTGGCTTGTAATCATTTATGAAGGCACTGTATATACAATATCTGTTTTCTGTGACCCACCTTATATACATATAAATAATGAAATACTACTTAATGAAACATATATTACAGGAACAACTATATAATTTTGATGTGTGCTCTTGAAATGTATATTTTAGTACATACCAGTCATTAAATATAAATTTTTTAAATTGTTCACATTTGTCTACTGTTATATGTCTTGGTTTGGCAATATAAGAAATGGTAACCCTACATATAATCTACCTATCGTGTTTTAAAATCAACGTCGTCAACTCAATCTAGTTAGTTGACTAAAGATGTCACATACTGCTAAATAAATAATAGTATTCGATATTAACAGGTGATAAAGGTTCGTCTTATTGTTGTGAGCTTAGGCCCTCTGTGCCTAGAGGGCAGTTCAGTGACGTCAGGCTTGTCTACACTGAGGCAATACAGACTTTTCGACCTCCTGGAACTTCTTGTTCTCGGTAACATTTTGTTTCAGAAACATTTTGTTTACACTGCATATCAATACTGATTTTCTCTATTGATAAACAGATGTTTTAGAGTATTGTGCGTTGGTTTTCCATTTTTTTTATTTCGTCTAGTTAAAACGCTTTTCTGATTTTTCTTATAAATCGTATTTTAATTTTTGTAATCCATATGAAAAATACCCACAAACACTCACGCCATCTATACTTGTATTCTATTTTTCGATTTAATAACAACTTTACTAATCATTTTTTACGTGATCTTCACTACGTAATTCATTATCTATACCGTAACACGAGGTTATGGGTGAAATAAAATTGGAAAACAAAGATATATTATGTCCACATTGAAGGAATTTAGAATGTTAATACCAAGAAACAAACAATTTTTTCAACAAGTATTTTTTTCTGATCCCACCCTAAATGTGCCATCCATGAAAAATTATATACCTATGTGTATTTTAAATATGCCCCAGTGACCTCTATGAACGTTAAACACACGTTTTCGAAAACGAAGATGCTGATTTTAACTTTTTATAGGTATATGTTTGCACCTTGGTTTCTACAAACATTACTTAGCGTCCTAAGTGCGCCCCTGATAATGACGTCATCTGCGAACGAAGTCCGGGCTTTAATAATAAAGGTTTAATATTAATACATTTTCTTGTACCTTTTGAACTTCGTCACAAATTTTACTCTTACATTTTTAAATATTTTTGTTTTACAACAACTGGATTTTAACATTTTCTCTTTATTTATATTTAATTTTTAAGCCATTTGTTGTATTTGTAGCTCCTGAAGCGCTGATCCTCCACTAAATAAAGTCACGTTGGTTGTTGTCCTGTGAAACCACTTCCTGCAATACAAAAAGCGGTTTCGTAGGTTGAGAGAATGCATAAAAAATCGGTCAGCGAATAGCGCCTGGCCATGACCGTTTACGTAATATGAAATAAATTAACTGCCAACTGGTTGAGTCGAATCGAGAAGGAGAATCATCTATACAGAAGTTAATGGAGGCATGCTTAATAGAAAATGAAGTCTCATTTATATTGGTTTCATGAAAAAACAACAACAATGTATTGAGTTCGATCAGATTGACTAGACTAAAAAGAGATGAGTAAGAATAGAAAATTTTTGACGCTTGAAATGTGTATTTAAATTATACGAGTGGGAATTTTTTTATTTTGTTGTAAAGGTAAACGATTGGCAACACTACACACACAAAAGTAGTGGTTTGTGATTATTGAGGTCCATAATCTTATAATTGCATATTACTTTTACTTTAAGTAAATTTGTATTTTTTTGTCTATACAGGGTGTTCCTTAAGTAGAAGTCAAAAATCCAGAGCTTGTATAAATGTGGGGTCTTAAGACAAAGACAGTCATTGTCCACGTTGTACGTGGCAAAAATAAAAAAATATATAGTTTTTAATTTCTAAACAGCTTGAGATAATTTAACCAAACTCCGTGTGCATATTTAGTATTACATGAGTTATTACTCATAAAGTTGGCCATGGATCTCAAATTTGTTTTTACATATTAAGCGAGATACATGGGAGTGGCCCTCTTATGTGATACAGCCTGCATATCCCTCTGTATAATATTAAATAAAATAAGTCATCATATGTGCCATTGTGTTATCTTCACTTTTTGTTTCTTTACATTTTTTTGTATTCCAAACTGATTAATAACAAAATTGATTTATTTGATCAAGTGCATTTTTACGATACTCATTATTACATTACTTAAAATAATTAACAATGGAATTACGTTACTATGATTTATTATAATAAATGATGGATATGACCACCTTCAGCTGAAATACATGCTTCAGATCTTTAGAATTGCGTTTAATACATTTGCAATTTTTGAGAACGAAAACAAGAGTGCGCGATAGTGACGTGATTTTTGTTATTCTTAAATTATCTGCTTTTTTAGTGTAAGATTTTTTGGTTAGATAAACTTAGTTTCAAGATTAACCCTTGACTGATTCTATTGACCCAAGAGTTTATTCAATTAGACTTTATTATTTAAAAGTGTGGCAGAATATCTAATTAGATTAAAAACTAGAAAACTAGAATTATGCCACAAATAAATAGCTTCAGAAATATACAGAAATAAAGTAAAACGAATATATACCGACAGAAAGCGATCTAACTAAGTGCGATCTTTAATTTTAGATGTAAATATTGTTATAACATAAACTTACATTGTTCTGCATATAAGGTTGTTCACTTTTATTTATAAGTACCTACCTATGTGAAAATAATTGTTAATATGTGGGGTTAGAATAGCAAAATAGTGTGTGCCAAAAAACACCACAAATTTGATCATTTTACAGCGAGGAATTCAGCTACCTTAAAATGATGAATGACCTTCCAAATGTTCTACTGTTGTGTTGTAGCCGAAAGTTGCTAATCTCTCTTGTCTGTTCTGGGGTATCAAATATATGTCTTTACTGACATGAACTCCGACTTTAACTACTTGATATTCACTTTGCAGTCTTTTCCATTGTTTTTTATACAGATTACTCGGTGACCTTGAACAGAGCCGAAAATAAACCGTGTTTCCTATATTCCCGAAGACAGGGGCGTCGTTAAAATATTTGTATGAGAAGATCCTCTTTTGTGTTACATCTGATACAGGAGTAAAGGATGAATTGGACTAATTTCTAATTCGTAGCAGGGCAAACAAACAATAATTTTACAATATTTTTTTTGATTATTTTTTTCAAACTCTTTACTGGTCCAGACAGTTCATGTCTTCCCATTGCTTTTACGTAAAAGAAATAAGTAGGAAGTGAGTCAATAATAGGCATCTGTATGATAGACAACGGTTATATTCCCAATGCTTCACAATCTAAATTTGTAGTAGGAGCATTTCAAATTTCTACTTGATACAATTAAATATTCCACGCCCATTTGGAGACACGCAAACTAACGCAACTAAAGTTATCCATTTCTTTCTCATCGAAGACCAGGAGAACGTTTACACTTTCCAAATTTGTTAATTTAGATTTAGTTGTCGAATTATTCGACAACTTAAAATTTTTTTTTTCATGATATGCAGTTCTTTTTTTTGTTTGAATTTCGTCTCCACCATGAAATCCTTCTTGATCGCTTTGGTGTTCCTGGTAAATTATGTCAAGTCTTCACGACAGACTACAATTTGTCCAATGCCAAGGATTTAAGTCGACACAGTTTAGTGCATTATCTGGGGTTCCTCAAGGTTCAATTTTGGGTCTTTTTTAATTTAACGTTTATGTTAATGATATATCTTGTCTTGATGTTAAGTACTTATATGCAGATGATATGAAAATATTACTGGTCAGTATCTACCGTTGCACATTGTGAATTATTATAGGATAACCTAGAACGAAAAAGTGCAATATTCTGTCCTTTTCTCGTAAGCAAAGTACATTAGTCTTTCTTTATAACAATAATAACACTCCTCTTCTTAGATCCAAAACAGAGATCGAAGAGTTACTTTTGATCCAGGACTCTCATTTAATCGTCATATTTCCGCTATCCCTGTTCATGCCAATAAACATATGGGTTTGATTTTACGCAATTCGAAGAATTTCAGTCAATGGATGCATGTTCCTGTTCCTCAATTTGGCATCCTAATCATGATTGAAAACGTTCAGAGAAAATTTTTAGCGCACGTTTATTTTAAGGCTCATGGACTTTATCCACCTATAGGTCATCCACATGACTTATTATTAGCAGAGTACAGAGTCGACAGTCTAGACACTCATAGCCTCTGTACCTCTTTGACCCCATTGTATAAAATTGTAAATAATTTCATTTTTCAATAATTCAATTCCGATATTACCTTTTTCAATTAAAACGGGTAGGAGAATCGATTGTTTCGATTGTCAGATGGATACACTAAGCAAAAAGGTCTGTCATTTAAAAACATGGTGTGCCACAAGTGGCGCCCTCTACTAGTGACGTCAAAAACTAATTTGAATTTCTCACCCGCAAAAACCCCCGATTTACAAATTTTATGTAGATATTTGTATTTACAAATATCGAAAATAAAATTTTAACTTTAACACCCTGTATCTGTTTTATTATGCGACTTGGGATCGTTAGGTTAAATCGATTTATTTTCACCTAAGCATCTGTGGTCTCATGTTTGCTACTTAATTAAAAAACACATTCTATATCTTTTGCATTCCCTTTTAAATAGATTTTTACTTTTTATTGAAATAATTCCAGGTAGCAAGGAATTGAAAATTTTAGGTCTTAGAGACTTTAACCAAAGAAACGAAATTATATAAAAATGGTGTATCTTACGATTTTATATTATCTATTTCACCTACCAGTGTACAATCGGAGAGAGTCTTCTCGACGGTTGGAATGTGATCCACCAAAATTCATTCGAGTTTGGATCCGAATGTGCTGGATGAATTAGTTTTTCTTATATATTTTTATTTTTTCCAAAATATGAATAAAAAATAAATTTCATTATATGATTATTCATATTCATTATAATATAACATTTTTTTTATTTCATTCTTTTTAAATAAATAAAACTAATATTAATTTTTCATAATATATCGAATGTTATGCAAAATATATTTGCTCTACGGCACTCACCCGATAACTTCAATTTAAATATTAACATCCTGTATATTGCCTCGCTATTCATATCGTTACTTTGTGTATATTAGAAATTGGAATTATGTGTTTATATAATTTATAATAATTGTAGCGTTGCCGTTCTAAAGGAGGCAAGTGCCAAAATTTGGAAAACGCATATTTGTACATCAATAGGTTGTAATTACCATCGCCGTGTTCCTGTAAAGGGGGCAAGTGCCATGCGTTTATTCTAGTAATGTTTAATACACTTAAAAGATGGTGTTGGGTGTATCTCCAGGGTAATTTTCCTTGAAGATGTGGTAAGTGCCAACAGAATCGAGTCACCATAGTCAATAGTTGTTTGTCATTTGCTTGGACTATGTGATCTGAGCATTTATGTTTACGTCGTTTACTTATGTTTTATCATATCCATATTGTTATATATAAATACTGTGGTAGTTAATACAAATACAAACATTTTTAGTAAGTATTACAGAAAAGTATTTAAAAAAGATTTTCCTCACCTATCATTTAAACATCCAAGACAAGACACATGTAAGACTTGTGATTTATTAAATTGCAAATTAAAATCAGGTGAAAATGGAGCAAAGATGAAGTTGGAACTTCATCACAGAAAGATAGAGAGTGCCTTGTCTTACATGAAAGATGATCATACCACATCTTAGCAGGTGAACTCAAAAACTTGCACAATTTTTATTGATCTACAACAGGTATTATTTTTGCCTACTTTAACCCACAGTGATATGTTCTACATGAGGCAACTGTCCTGTTACAATTTTGGGGTACATGTGAGAGGCACAAGTAGTGCTTATATGTATGTGCATCTGGCATGAGGCTATTGCCAGCAGAGGATATATAAATAATAATAACACAAAATAAATAAATAAATATATAATAATAACATTAATTATGGGCACCTACTCCTTTTCTAAAAACATCGATTCCGGGTACTTATCCCTTTTCTAAAAACAATAATTCTGAGCACTTACCCCTTTTCTAAAAACATTAAAGTTTTTATTTTTTTCATAAAAACCCTTATAGCAACGAACTCTAATTGCAGTTACATTTATGATTCCTTACACTCATTAAAGTGGCCAACATGTTAAAGTGCTAAAATTTATTAACATAAAAATTTTATTAAGTTTTTTATCAATATCTCTGATACTTAGTTTTGGCACTTGCCTCCTTTGGGACGTCAAGGCTACAATTATTTCAACCCTACTCCGCTCGTCGCCCCATTGATCCTTTTTGTTTAGATTTGACGACGACCGAGAGTTGGGCCCTTACCCTTGTAAAAATAAATAACGATAGTGTGTTTAAGTGTGAGATAACCACAAGTTTGTAAATTAGTCCCGATTATACTGTCAACTAATCAGCCTCGTGTATTATTTATTAAATGCTCTTATACATTTATATTACTCATTATTTCTTGACCACCAAATATTTACTAATCCGCTTCTGTCCTGACACGGCATTGTCGACAGCAATCAATCCTGCGCTTCGGGATTATACATTTCTTATTCCCAAATCCCGGGATTTAAACTTTTTTCCGAAATTTACAACCGTACTCGTCGTCATGAATTCCAAGCATCGAATTTAACATTTTGGAGTTTCTGCCCGTCAAAGTCGAGTCACTATTTGGAAATCGCGGAGCCAGCTTGATGGGTGCGAGGTATTTGCCTTGTGTGCATGGTTGATTGCATCTAAGGAATTACTGTTAGATAACAGAAGGCAAGTAAGAAGAGTGACAGCGTTGTACGCCGCTCTTCGGATGTTTCGTAACGCAGGTATTGCGCTGCACAGCTGGCGTGGCTTACTGGACTTAATTATTGCGGTGGAAATTTCCGAGGATCGCGAGAGAAATGCGTTTGGTTAGGATTAGAAACTTGTTTGAGACCAGCGGCGACTCGTCAGCATAGGAGCAGTTAATATCTCTTTTTTTGAGGGAGTTAAGTTCGCCGTATTCTCGTCGTAAAATGATCAAATTTGTGGGGTTCTTTAGGTACAGAAATCTCGAAAAATAAAAGCAGTTTTAGGAAAAACTATCAAGAGTACTATAACAATTTTAAATAACATTTTACACTACGATATTGGAAAACTTGTCCATGGGCGTACAACAGTAAAAATGGAGGCAAAATGCCCCCTCAGTTTCTACGTTTGTTTTTTAGGCGTTGTTTACAATAGTAGCCTTAAGGATACCTCTAAACCACAAGAAATTCCTCTATTAAATTTCAAACTGATTCGTGAAGTCATCTGTATCTTTTAAAATAAACATTTTTGTATATAGGTAAGTGGAGTTAAATGGTCATATTGTGTTGTTAAAAAATATGCAGTTAACGGGATGACGTGCTTTGTTGTTACGTATAGGACTTTTTTTGTATATTTTGATATACATATACTAGTGCCTGTTATAATTATGGCAGTCAAACCTCTAACAACCTGTATATACAAATCTGGAAGTCAAATAAGCACAGTACAGAAGCAGATAAACACGTCATTATACAGAGCGTCTCCGATTTTACTTCTTATCTGATAAACAAAGCTATTCGGTGAATGTTCTCACTTTTTTCAGATAATAGAATAAAATTTTAATATTTGTACTGGAAATAACTCTTCACCATTGGCGTAATTTAGGGGGATCAAGGTTGAACAAGGCCCATACCAACGCCACTGGCTTTAGTTAAAAAAGTTATTTATGCATACCAAGTTTGAACGAAAATATATTTATTTGTTTAGTAGATAATAAAGAGAATAAAATATATTTTTTTAAATATTAATCCTTAACGGATCCATATCCATATAATATTAACTCTCACAGTTTTCTTACTTTTTTGTAAATGTATTTAAGTTAACTCAAATATATATTTTTTTTAATTTAAGAAAGTTATGTCTATATTTTGTTCTGTGCCAACAAATATCTAGGTAAGTTAAGGTTGCCGTCAGAAATCTCGAAAAATGAAACATGTAGAGCAAAAATAATATTAAAAATAAAATTATTGTTTTGTTTACCGACTTTTACTATTTAAATTCTCCTCAAATAAAGTAATAACTTTTAAAATACAAATAATAATAATAATAATAATAATACATTTATTTTCAACAGGTAAAAAACCCAATTACAGAAAATTTAGAAACAAGAAAAACTACTAACAAATATTGTGTACAAGCATAACATATTAACTAAATTGATGTGGAAAAATAATAAAAAAAGAAAATTAGGACACAGACAAGGTAACAAACTTTTTATATGTTGACAAAATATGACCAACGCTATCTTGATGAATATCGCATGAAAAACAGATATTATTAAATAGACTGCACATATTAAAAAGCGGTGATCTAAGCAATACATTGCTCCTACATGGTCTATTGAAAAACACTTGTTGCTGACGAGTTTCTAATCTTGGTACAAAATATGAAATATGCTCCACTAACAAAGGGCAGTCAGGTTCGTCATGCAATAATTTGTATAAACACTTTAAAGCAGCAGAGTTGTGTCTTACATGCAGTGAGTCTATGTTAAACATAGCGAGAAGAGTGTGATAATCAAAACCCCTCTCAGGGTAGTGACCATTATATTTAAAAACATATATTTCAAACACTTGCGTTGTACTGACTCAATACTACAAATAGCATTCTGATACAATGGCGACCATATGATAGCACAATACTCTAACTTACTTCTGATAAATGTGAAATATAATAATTTTAACGTATTTATATTAGTAAAACAATTCCAATTTCTAACAAAAAAACCTAATGTTTTGGATGTAGAAGCGATAACTTGGGTAATAATAATAATAATAATAATAATATTTCTACCCCTCATTCTAATCACAGGGATTAGCCCAGAAGTCGGAGACTTGTGCGGGAGAGGGGGCGGCATATTATTATTAAGCAGGCCGCATTTGCGCCCAGGAACGACTTACGTTGGTAGGCCCTAACCACTATTCAGTGCAGGAATGAGGGAAACCTGGAAAACCTCATTAATTAGTGGTCAAATATCAACCGGCATCAATCTCTCATTGACAAGCTAACATTATTCCACCCTACCATACCCACAGAGAGGGTGCCAATCCTCTCCACGAATATAGCTTATATACGGTCTACCGGCAGCTGGGCTCGAACCAACTCCGTCTAGTCACCTCGATTCAAGTACTAACGCCTTAAACCGCGCGACCACTGACCGATGTGGTCAGAAAAAGTAAATTTTGAATCAAAGATCACTCCTAAATCCTTAAATTTCTCTGTTATGTCCAAAATATTACCATTTAACTAATAATGAAACACTAGTGGGTTTTGTTTCCTATGAAATGAAAGCAGTTTACATTTAGATATATTAATATTTAAAAAATTTTCACTGCACCACTGATTAATTGTGTTTAAAACATTCTGTAGGCAAATGCAGTCGTTTATGCTATTAATTTCTTTATAAATTTTCAGATCGTCAGCAAAGAGTAAGTGGTGCGAGTTTAACGATAGAGATAAATCATTGATAAATATCAAGAATAAGAGTGGTCCAAGATTTGACCCTTGCGGGACACCAGATGTGGCTAAATATTCATCAGACCTGAATCCACCATACTCCACAAATTGCCGCCTACACATTAAATAAGACTTTATCAAAGATAACATATTAGATGAAAATCCCAAATTATCTAATTTTGTTAACAACAGGAAATAATCGACATGATCAAATGCTTTTGTATATCCGTATATATGACATCAACCTGCCCCTGTTTGTCAAGAATGTTAGATATATACTGAGTGATACATGTTAAATTAGTAACAGTCGATCTATTTTCCATAAACCCGTGTTGGAAGGGGATATTACTCGTTTTATTGAATTGTAGACATTGTCGTAATTGATCATTTCCAATAATTTACCAAAATTACAAAGAATAGCAATTGGTCTATAATTAACAATTTGTGATGGATCGCCAGATTTCAATATGGGACAAATTTTAGTCAATTTCCATAAATCTGGATACTCACAATTTTTAATATGAGGTTAAATATTAAGTATAGAGGTTTAGCTAATACATAAATGCAATCTTTTACTATAAAGCTAGGAATATTATCAGCACCATCATCTTATTTTTTAGTTTTCTGTAAGCTTTAATAATATCATCTTCTGAAATAGAATTCATAAGTTATATTTGTAAAAAAACACTATTTCAAGAATGCGTTGTCCTTAACGTTCAAACATGCCACGGACTTTATGTTTGACTGTTATCCTGACATGACACGTGACAACCAGTTTTTCAAATTGTCTATAATAATTTTATATCTCATCTAGTAACATGTATTTGATACTGTATCCAATTTTGTTTTTCAATAATCCAATTCCGATATTCGCACTCTCATAATCTTTTCGCTTTAAAAACTTCAATCAATCAATAAAAATCCATAATACTCACAACAAGACACATATCGTCTTGGAATTTGCATGAATTTTATATTGGTTTGAGACGTATTCCAGGGTAATATTTCAAACACATTGAAAGGTCATGTGACATGTGTCTGGCAGTAATATTCACATAATAATTAAAATATTAATAAATCCATTGATACTTATTTTGTAACATTAAAAATAAACCCACTTTGTTCTTTGACTATTTCACATTTATCTATAGTAACAGTTATTTTTCTCAAAATATACATCTTAAGGGTGTTAATTATAATTTTGGGGTGCTTAACATTCCCGTTCCCCAGTCCCCCTTTGTTGTGCCTATGCTCTTAGGTTCGGGAAACGTAAAAATCCTCTTCCTTTGCAAACGAGTAGAATGAATGACAAACTCATGCTGTTTCAAAAAATTCAACGCTAGTTCCAAAGCTCTTAGGTCGATTGTTACATCACTTAATTATATTGCAAATGCTAAACAATGTACTACTGACATTTCCCTTGCCACTTTTATTATGGTTTTTATGTACAAAATTCGAAGGATTTTTAGTTCAAGAAAGTCATAACATGTTAGACAACATGTCCACACCTTCATTAGCAAATATCGACAATATTATGTAATTATATGGATATTATTCAGTTATTAAAGAATCCTTGGAAATATTAAGGAATTAGAATTACTAACGATAATTATCATTAGATTTACTTTGTCTTGTATTAAATCATCATTAGTCATTGATTCTTAACTAATCGTTTCTACTCGTAGTACTGAATATCTTATATGTATGACTCTCCCTATTAACAAAAATTAGAAAATTAACGTAATTGTCCATAAAGTTTAAAATAAAAGTGTAATGCAGGGTTCAGAATAACTTTATGACACAGATCGTCAAGGTGAATCGTTAAATATTTTACTGCAGATGAGTGTTAAGTGTGTTATAAATGTGTTCATAAATATTACTGAGAAAAAAAAACAGTTTATATTTGTCAATTTCTAATACATTATCCAATAAGTCATATTAATAGATGCCAATATTATTTGGCGCCCAATGTGGGGCTTATTACTAACACCATTTTGACCAGAACTATTTTTTCGTACGTAATTCTATCCACAACCAAACTTATTGTCTGAGGCAGGAGCGGATGGGCCAAAGGGGATTTTGGGAATTTTCCCGAAATGCCGGTTGCTTCCGGGCCGCTGCAGCCCGCTACTATTTTTTTTTAGTTTGATAAGGCATTAACATAGTCGAAACAAGGAAAAGCCGTGCGTGGCACGTGCTTATTTTATTGTGCAGGTGCTGGTTAAGAAGCTTTTTTGAATATTACTAACCAATTTTTTTTATATAAGCACGAACGAGTACTGAAATAAAGTAGTATTTCGATAACAGTCAATTTTTGGATATTGGGCCGGTTGGTCAGGGTCGGTCTAAGTGTGATGTGTGATAAAGTTATTTTGTTTGATTTTATTACATATTTCATTTGATTTTGACTTACTTTATAAGTTTTAATATTTATTTCGGGGTGTAACAGATGCTGATGGCCAAACTTCAGGGGGTTATTATACAAATAATTTTCAACAAAAAAGTATTGTAAAATTTTGTTAGAAATTTGATCAAATTTAGACATACCATCGGAAATAGCGTTAAATTTACTACAAGACAAGCATATATGAGTGTTTAAAGGGTGGTAACCCCAAAAATTTTAAAATAAAGACATGTTTTTTTTTCACCAAAAACTACTGTAAACTTTTCAATGATATATCAACTTTTGAGTTTGCTATTTTTTTGGCAACAATACCAAGGGCAAAGCTAATAAAACACAAACCTGTGTGTACCTAGTTTTTGTGGGAATTTCTTCAAAAAGCTGTTTTTTTTTATCTCTTCCTCTTTCTCCTATAATCCAAAATATTGTTACAATTGAGTTTTTGTTTAGAATGCGTCTTTCATGGTAGATAAATGCCAAGGCGGCTGTGAAAAACAATATTGACCGTCAAAGTCATAAAATTACTGTAGTGTTCTTGTTGATTACTTAAGTATCTAAATGTAAGATGCCACGATTTTTCACAAATAACGAGTATCGAGGATATTTTATTTATGTATGGTGTTTGCAATGGAAATTCTATAGTAGCAGTTGAAGAATATTCTTGCCGCTATCCTGAAAGACGCATTCCAAACAGAAAAACTTTTGTAACTACATTTCAGGTTTTGGAAGAAACTGAGAGTGTTCCAGGACAAATCGCCATCAAGACCAAATTATAACAGTGCTTTTTGAAGAAACTCCCACATTAAGTACACGCAGGGCAACAATACAACTTGAAAGAATTTCGCATACGTCAGTTCACAGAAGTCTTAGAAGGAACAACCTTCACCATTATCATTTGACCCCTGTTCAAAGTTTACTGGATCGTGATAGGGCAGAACGTATTCAGTTTTGTTAGTGCTATAATCCAACAAACTAACAGAGATCCGCAATTTTACAAGCATATAATTTGGACTGACGAGTCAACATTTACCAGAGATGGCATATTTAATTGTAATAATGACCCTACGTGGGCAGCTGTGAATCCTCATGCTGTCAGGCGCTCCAATAATCAAAGTTAGCTAATGGATGGAGATAATTGGAAATTACGTTCTTAGACCAATTATACTAGAAAATAAATTAAATGCAGAGGCATTTCTTGATCTTCTTCAGAACGAACTGCATACTATATTAGAAGAGGTTCTTTTAAATTTTCGGATTAATTCCCGGTTTCAAATGGATGGTTGTCCTACACATAACAGCAGGGAGATTTGGGTATGGCTAAACGAGCATTATGAAGATATATGGATAGGACGCTTTGGTACAGTTAAGTGGCCTCCTTGAAGTCCTGATCTAACTCCGTTAGACTTCTTTTGGTGGGGTAGATTAAAATATTTAGTATTTGTAGTATCAATTGAAACTCGAGAACAGCTCGAACAAAGGATAGGAAGGACAGTCTTAAAACAAAAATAAAGTACTATAAAGTTCCTGTATTTTCGATTTTTACGGTTTTATTACCTATGCGCTTGATATTGTTGCCAAAGAAATAGCAAACTCAAAAGTTATATCTTACTAAATACAGCAATTTAATTAGTAATTTTTGGTGTTACCACCAATAAGAAGACACCACTAATTTTTACAGCACCTGGTATAGAAGATTTTTTAAACACTCATATATGCTAGTCTTGTAGCAATTTTAACGGTCTTCCCGATAGTATGTCTAAATTTGATGTGGCTGTAAGAATAACAGAAGTATTTTTGTTTTTATGAAAAAAGGCACAACATTTTTTGAAATCAAAAAATGTTAAATAAAAGAGCAAATATCAACTTTCCAAAACAATCTTATAATACTTTTTTTGGTGAAAATTACTTGTATAATAACCCTCTGAAGTTTGACCATCAGCATCCGTTACACCCAGTATATTTTCGATATTTTTACATTCAGTTGTACTGCTTAAAATATTTTATGCTTATTAAAATCTTCAAAATTAAAGTCTTCTTAAAATCTTAAAAAATTAATACAGAATGTTATCCACGACCGTTACAATAAAGAAATCATACTTTTTTCATCGGATCATATTAATCATATTTTTTCTCAACAAAATTGGGCCGGCCGATCCTACCGATTTTCCGGGCCGGTTTAATCTTCCCCATCCGCCCCTGGTCTGAGGATCATAAACGATAGAAGTTGATGTCATTTGAAATTGCAGATCGGCGTTGAACGTACACGTTTTCCCCCGAGTTTAAACACTTTATGTGTGGTCGACACGGCAATTTCGAGCGAGTCGTGTCGACGTTATACCACAGCAATTTTCCTTGCCTGTTTAGTAAAACCTATCGCGGTTTTGCATATCGCCAGAATGAAATTCTCAAGGTGTATATTACAGTAATCGTAATGAAACCAAGACCGTGTTTGCGTTTAATATTTCACTGATGATATGTTATTCATTTGCAATTATTTTGCAGGGTATTGAAGTTTGACAAATGTATGTTGTATTCTACGCTACTGAAATTACGTTAATTGGCTGTTCTTCGAGTTTTATATTCAGGTCTGGGACTCAGGACTGGTACCGTATAGGATTGATGTATAAGTGTCATTACTCCTTGGATTGGATCCAAATTGTATTTGATTTTAATAAATGAAGTACACGAGGTAATCAAGGATGTCTTATTCCTTACTGTTTAGAATTACTTTTTTAATGCAATTCGGATATTCAATAGAAAGCAGAATATGTGGAAACGGAAGATCAGTAGTATAAATCCCGCTTCAAGAAGACCAAGTTATTGACAATTATACCGCAATTCATAATAAAAGACGCCTTTATTGGTTTGGTTTGCAGACTTCCGTGCTGATTGCTGCTTCCTTATAACTCAAGAAACAAAAGCCGACGACGTGGAAATCTGGAAGTTGAGTATCAGCTTTAATATCTCGGTGGATTGCCTTTCTGTAAAAACTAAGTAATCTTTTTCGTAACCAGTAATTTGGAAAAACAACGTTGTTGATGAGCTATTTGGCTCAGTGTGTGATATGAGTACATCTATGGAAATGTCGTACTATGGTGAATAATATTAGTATGAGTTATGACTGTTCAAACCATCTATACCAAAAGTAAAAATAGTCTTTCTGAAGACGGAGAATCCATCGTTCTTGTCAGAATGTTTGTTTGTGAAGCTAGAAAATCATCCAGATCTTTGAATCTCTAACTGTTGAAACAAAAGGATATGTCGAAAATGCTTCATTTTTCTACCTGCCACTAAATCTATTTTGCAAATAATTTACACAACCTGTACAAATTCTATTTAGACTATTAAAATAAATAGTTCTATATCTAACAACTGATTTTCAGAGTAACCAAGACCACTACCACCCTATGTATGCATTATTACAGTTTACACTTACAACATACATAAATGATTTTTGTCGTCTTGATGTATTTCAGTACTCAATTTTTCCATAAGAAATCTTATCAGAAGTGTTAGAAATCGGAGGAGAAAATAAGATTATTCCTCTTGACCCAAAAATTCCAACGATGGTGCGCTAATCGATTATAATCGCTTGTAAAGCGTCATATTGTGGCAATAATGATAGTTTTAACCAAAGGGCGGAGATTGCGGTTGCATAATCCAGGAATGTGTATGCAGATTTAACCTTTAGGCTGCAAGCCACGATCATTTATTACAGTGTTTCAGTCATGGCCACCCATAATTGAGCAAAAGCTGGTTATTATAGAACGAGTTGTTGGTGTATGTGGGTTTCCTGTAAATGTTTTTTCAGAGCCATATTAATTGGCTCGGAAAATAATGGGGGGCTTTGACATAGTGAAAAATAGCGCCAAATCAATTCGACGCTACGTCTGACGTAATTCTACCTATGGAATTTAGAACTAGATAATGATAAATCAAAGAGCCAATACCATTTCTCCAAAAGGGATTCCAATTTTAAACAAAAACTCTTTTAAAATGAAGAACCTAATTTTGAGATTTATAAAAATGAATCAGAAGCTAGAAATTGTTCTTGAACTTGAAATATTCAATGTTAATGCAAGTGCATATTGTTTTAATAATTTAAAAACATAATTGTTGACTGTAACAGAAATAGGTACGCCACTGCCTAATAAAATCGGTAATAGCTCTATTAGAATGCGGCCATTTTGTTATAAAAAATGTTCGTGCATATTTAACGCGAGGCTATCATTTTCCAGTTGAGTTAATTAAGTTTATTATCTATTAATTTTTTTTAATCGATTTAAAATAGAAATTAAAGAGGACAATATCGCAAATCATACCTTTACTTTGACTCCTATTACCGGGTGAGGAAAAAAACTATATTTAATTTTTTTACTCCACAGGCCATGGTTTTTCCAGGTTGGTTTACGATTATGGTAATACTGTTAATATAAAGATAATTTATAATTATGACCTTCGTGATTCATACAAACATGTGCATCCTTAGAAATGTTAGAATTAAAATATACTTAGAACTTGTCCTGCTACGATGAAATCATACACAGCGTAACTGGTAGAATCATTCACATAAATAATAATTTAATAAAATTTATTTCTTAACTAACTTTGATAAATACTCTGTATACTTTTAACCAGTGGAGCATTTGGATATGTCAGGTGAAATCTTGTAAAATGTAAATTAAATTTTGTATGTCTCATTCCAAAACAGTTGAAAAAATAAGATTATAAAAAACATACATACATAAATAAATACAGGATTAACTATAACTAGGTACAAATATTTTAAGAGGGGATAAAGAAAAGTAAGAATTAACGGAATTGTCCATCCAAAAATTTCCAAACTTATTTATACAGCGAAACATTTTTTTTATTCGAAACTATATTAAACCCTTATTATTCGACGACTCTGATCTTCTCTCATCTTCGAGGTTAGGTGTATGCCACAAATAGAAGGTGTTAAAAGTAGTGACAAGGTACTGCATATCGATTTATGCAGCTTTGAAAGAAAAAAAATATTTGCAAAATGTAGATATTTCGGAATACGAGGATCTTTACTTGCCTGGATTAATTCGTTTTTAACCAATCGATCGTTTTATGTCAGAGTGGGCAATAGTAGATCAGATCATCAACCAGTTCTATCGGGCGTCCCTCAAGGTTCGGTGTTAGGACCTATTTTGTATGTTACAGTTTTCTGTAAAATCCCTTAGAAATTCCTTCTAAGCTTTGATCAGTGTTCTTTGATGTTTGGAGAGTATGCAACTGGCACTGCAAAATGTCAAATTGTCATAATCAAAACCTAGTTCAATACTAGTGACTAATTTTAAACGTGTTATAGTAATTAAATAAAGGAATTTATGTTGTCTGTTTTTATAGAGTCAAGGGCAAATCCAGCGGAGTCCAGCAATCGATTTTAGATTTTACACAAGTACTGGACTGCCGTGGGTGCATTGTATTAGTAGGTATTCATTACATTAAATTTCAATTTTCTTAGAATAAAAGGGTATTTTACATAACACGGTTTGTGTATTCTGTTCTGTGGATAATCCTGACGGATGTGTAATGAGATAAAATACTGAAAATGTAGTTTTAGCAGTGCGCAACGAAGGAACGAAGAACGAATGTAAAATACTGCAGCTAACCGGATTAACTGTTATATATCAGGTACTTACTATTTATTGTTACTAAGAATTGTTATAAATAAAAATGTTTATTTCCGTCGTTGCTACATTAGACAATGCTGTAAAAAACGACAGGTAGGTAGTTGACATGTCTAAGTCATGCCGGACTATGATTGTCATAGGCGTCGGGAAAAGAGGGTTTTGCCCCATTGAGATATAACTTCGAAATACATTTTTTATTGTCTTTTTGGCTGTCTGAGCATTTGGTTAAAATTGTTGTACTTAGTCATACTTAACCCTCTACAAATAAAAAAAATCCTCATTTAAACAATTATTAACAAAAATTAACAAAAAATTATTGATTAACAAAATTCAGTCTTCTCTATCGGTTAATAATTTCAAATTTCACGTATTCCTCTTCTTTGATGGAATGACTGATGATTTTTGGAAGGGGGGATAACTTCCCTGGTTACCCCTCCTCTTTACATGCACCACTATTTTATTTATTAACCTAGTTTATACATTAATTCACAAATGTTACAAAAATGTATACGTTTTCAATAAAATTCCATCTTACAAAAATGAGCAGACCATCGCCTGATTTATGGGAACTACTCTGCACTAATTATAAGTAGTATTACATCAGTTATCGAAATATTACAAACATTTTAATTGACAGAGATAAATTAATTACGTCTAACAGAAATTTTGATGAACGCTTACTTTTTTCGCGTCAAGTTGATAAAAGAATTTTGAAATATTTGTCACCTGACAACAGTAGCGTAGCGTGGACTAATCTAGACGTGGGCGAAGTCGCACCAGCGAGGCCCTTTTCTTCCACCATTGGATGCTGAATGAACTGAATATTATGACACATAATAGGTACATGCAAGGTCACAGGGTGCATCAATTTGAGTTCAAATATTTTCATACAATCGGGATATTAAAAAAATTTAAATTTTACAAAAAAATTTTAAATGCTGTATCTTAAAACAAAAGGCGATCGGACATTAGTGTATATAACTTTTTATTATTTTTTGTCCTCTATCGCGTGATTTTCCAATGTCACCCTGTATATCTTCAAGAAAATAATGGTGAAAAATTAGAAAGTTTGTTTACAAAATTTCATGATTATGAGGTGTTTAAATGCTAAAAATAAATACTTTTTGTAACCTCTTCAATACTGAAAAATACGTCGATAAGAGAGAACATGCATCAGGGTGCGCAAATTAATTATAGTACCTGTGGTAAGGCTTGTTTTTAGTGAGGTCTTTTAGGGTGCTATTCGTACTATTTAGAGTTCATGGCGTTCGGTTTTAAATCACCTCGCGCGAGGCCCCTTTAAGTGCGAGACCGTGGGCGAGGGGCCGCTTCGCCCACGCCTAGCTACGCCACTGCCTGCCAACATGTACTCTACTTCGTACAGAATGGTCACAAAAAGTTGCTCGTTATTCTTATTTACATTTTTTATTTTCTTAGATTTGTTAGTCATAATGTAAAAAACAAAGTTCAAGACAAAGATATTTTGGTAATTATTTACAACAGCGTAAAAATCTCAAATCTTAACAAAAAAATTCCTACCCTATTTTCGAGGGTGCTGATCACGAATTTGAAGTTAGATTTCGACGCTCGCATATAGTTTTCGAAAAAAATAATTCAAAATTGTAACCTCTATGTATACATTACATTAGGTTGAAATTGCAATATAACACTCCTGCCTTCTTTATTTCATGAAGTAACAGTCTTGTCAAAGTAATCAACGATTATATTGCAACTTCAACCTAATGTAATGTATGGATAGAGAATGATTTTTTTTTTTGAAAACTACATGCGAGCGCCGAAATTTGTTTGTTAAGATTGGAGAATTTTACGCTGTTGTAAATAATTACCCCCATTTTTAATATTTTTAAATGTAAATCCCATATATTTTTCACCGTTCGTAAGTTCATAATATATACAGAGTATTTCCATAGTTACCTGTTAGAATGAAACGAATGATTTTATGGCAAATTGAAAGATTGTTCGATTAAGATACGGGATATGTTGCAATTAAGTAAACGCTTTTCGCAAGCAACATAAATTATTTTAAACACTTGTAATTATTTCACATTTTACTCTGCGTTGTGAAAAAAACCGTTCACAGTAAGTATGTTTAGATGTATTTGTAATTATTACGTACAGGATGGGCAAATTTCGAGGTTTTTATAGGCTACCTCGTTAACTATGGAAGGTAGAAAACAAATTATGTAATAAACAAAATTTCATTTTCCACGATACATATGTCTGTAACTTGGTATTTTGTAAAGTTAGAAAAAAAAAATTATTACGTTCTTCAGACACTTTTTTGAGTAAAGTCCAGTGGCTTGTCTAATTTTTTTGTAACTTTATTAATTTTTGAGTTATAACCTAAGGTTGTGTTTGATTTTGAAACCATTTTTCAACAAAGCACAAAGATTTTATCAAAGCAGGCCGATCTTCTTGAAATTTTGCACGTCCCCATAATTTACCGTTCTGAACAACTTTTTCAAGTAAAATTTTGCTGTATTTTCAGTAGAACAGGCACTTTACCTGAAACGATAACAGTTTTCAATCGGTGCACTGAATATTTCAAATAGGATTATTTCGAAAACTGTTACTCCTACCGACTTCAACAAGGTATACCTTTTTTAGATACAACAGGTAGGAGAATCGATGTATGAGTTTTTGGAAGACATTCCTTTGAATCAGAGGCAACAAATGTGGTTCCAGCATGATGGTGCTCCAGCTCATTTTTCCATGGCCGTTAGAGAGCATTTACACCAAACTTTTCCACATAGATGAGTAGAAAGGGCCGTACCTGTTTTATGGCCTCCGAGATCGCCTGATCTGAACCCTCTAGATTTCTTTGTTTGGGGATATTTGAAGACATTAGTGTATGGTACTCCTGTAAATAGCCTGGAAGAGCTGCAGCTACGGATTAATCAAAAGTGTCAAGAAATCCAAACCAAGGAGGGTGTTTTCGAAAGAGTTCGAATATTGTTGAGACGAAGATGTCGTGCCTGCTTGGAAATGGACGGAGGGCACTTTTAACATCTTCTGTAACTTTGTTTTTTGTTTGTTAAAAGCGTCTTTCGTAGTTTATTCCTAATAAAATAAAATGTTTGAAAAACGAATAGTGGTTCATATCTCCGCAACCGTTACTTTGCGGACCCATGTTTATTAAGACTTTTCTGCTTATTTTGGTTCATACTATTACCTCCTGAAATATTTTACACTCTTTTTTAACACCCTGTATATTATTCAGTTCTCAAATGTCTAAAATTACTTGTATTTGTAGAAAACACTATTTCAGTAATACGGCGTCCTTTTAAACTGCATTTACTAAATTACAAAATACTCAATGGCGACAAATTTTTTGAATTCTTAGCCTCGTAGTATCTTCGTCACTTCATTAATTAAAAAATGTTGCCAAGTGGGCGATTTTAAGATTCCTGCAATATTAAATATATCTCGAATATTACTTAATATTAATTATGGGAAAGTGTAGTGAAAAAATCGATTTGAAATGCCTGGGCAGGCACAAATGAAAGTTATAGCAACTAGCTACTTAGCTATTTGCTTTGTAATTATAGTAACATGATACCTAGTAGGCGTTCTAGATAAATAGATACATACACAACATATTTACCGTTTGCTGTTGATAAAAATGAAAGGATGTAAGTAATAACAAACTTGAAATTTCTATATCGAGCATCGTATGTGTAAGCAAGTCGTGGTTTAATCAAAATGACTATTTTTTAACCAATTTTTATCAAGCATTTATGATGTATGGTTAACCCTGAACATTTGAAGTCGATCTGACAAGTAGTTTTCGAAATATACGAGGTCAAATTGGAATTAAATGCTTGTGAGGTGTGACGTTGTTTCCTGCAACTTTTCAGTACTCGTCCACTTCGAACTCTGGCAAGGGCCTTTCTGTGTTAAATTGAAACAGATTAGCAAAAGCTAATTTAAAATTTTAATGTAATTTAAAATATATTCGTATAATCTACCGATGGTAGATTTAATTATGATGAAATATTATTTGAACATGACAGGTGCAAAAATGCAACGGCAAGTTCAAAAACGAAATCGTCAATAGCAGCTAGGTTTTTCAAATAATATAGATAGTAGGGCTGTCAATCCGGGAAAGAAATTTCGATCCCGGGATTTCGGTATTAGAAATTTATAATCCCGGGTTTGATTGCTGTTGACAATATCGATATACAGGGTGTCCGGAAATGATGAGCAAAAAATTCAGGGGACAATTCTAGACCGAAAATAAATGCTACCTCTTTCTATAACATTTTTTTTTCAAAACTTATTATTAACGGAGTGACAGGGTGTTAAAGTTCAAATTTAATTGCAGTTTTTTTGCATTACCTTTTGCCACACTCATAATATTTTGACGAAATTTCGTATATGGGGGTTTTTCGGGATGAGGATTATGAATTTGACTACCGTTTTTCGCACACATATGAACCTTTATTTTGGTTTGTGCTACACTTTATGCGACTTTTGACTGAATATTTTTGTTCTCCTAACCTTTTGACATAAAAGATACCTATACTTTATTTGTTTCGATAAATCTAACCGTTTTCGAGAAAAACGCTAAAATAACATTGCTTGCATGTGATGAATACGAAATCATTTTAATTTATTTTCTACATTAAACATAGCATGCTTTGGAAACAAGCGCTTAGTTGCCTTGGAAACAAGTTTGTGAAGAATTAGTTTTGACAGATAGTAATTTTTGTGAAAATTTGCTGTTACGCTGATGGTGGTTAAAGATAAATAATAAAAAAATAACGTCCTCAACAAATAAAGCATAGTTTTTTACATATTATCAGGTATTAACAATATTGTGTGAAACTAACTACTCTGTGGGCTAAAGCCTCAACCAGGAGATTAGATATATATTAGCTTAAAATACCTTTCTTAAACAGTAAAAAATAAAGAATAGTTTACTAACAAAATCATCAGGTTAAAATGCATAAGTTTGAACAATACAAATACAAATTAAACATTCAAATCAAAAGTTCAAAGTGACGTCCTTCCTCTTCAATGCATAAATTAATTCTTCTTAAAAAATTCCGACGAACTCTATGGAATATTCCTTCCTTTTGCTTAAGTACCTCAATTCTTTCTCTCAGTTCATCGACGCTATTCACAGGTGTTCTGTATACAAGCGTCTTCAGATAGCCCCAAAAAAAGAAATCGATTGGGTTTAAGTCAGGGGAGCTAGGGGCCCACTGTACAAAACCACCGTGTCCTATCCACCTTTCAGGAAAAGTTTCATTAAAGAATTCTCTGGCCGCTAAACTAGAATGCAGTGACGCGCCAAGTTGAAGCAGCCACATTGCATTTCTTAATCCGAGTGGTACATCTGCCCATAGAATAGGTAAGTGGTTCCTTAAAAAAACCAAGTAAACTTCACATTGAGTCTTTGTGGAAAGAAATGTGGCCCAATTAAGTAATCCCCTACAATACCGGCCCACGCGTTGACAGAAACCTTATTGTGATAACCACGCTCTATTGATAAATTAGGATTCTCATCAGACCAAAAATGCTTATTGTAGAGGTTTATTAAGCCATCATGGCCAAATCTAGTTTCGTCCGTGAAAAGAAAATATCTAACGAACAAAATTTTGGCCACCATCATGAAGTATTCTAATTGTATTGCAGAAATTCACACGAGCAGCAGGATCTACGGTAGATTAGGCTTGCACCCTTGCACCTTATGGTAGTGGTACGGATGAAGGTATTGTTTCATGTACGGAGCTCTTTGGAATGCCCCCTTGAATAGCAATTTTTCTTATACTTACATTGGGATTATTTTCTATCCAATTCTAAATACGAGCTTCTGCTTCTGCTGTTCTAGTATTCCATTGTCGACCTACAATCAATAATTTCTAGTTTTGAACGCTTCAAATTCTCCCAGTCTTCGATGAATAGTACTGAACATTTGCGATTGGGGTAGGTTTCTATGTAGAAATGCTTCACGATACAAACGTCGTGCTGCAAGACCGGAATGGTAAATATAAAAAAACCTTATATTATAACTAATATGAATAATTATATATATGACATTTATTTTTATTCATATTTTGGAAAAAATATATACCTAAGAAAAACTAATCATCCAGCACATTCGGATTCAAATTTGAGCGAATTTTGGTGGATTATACGAAGCCCTAGAAGAGCCATGTCTACAATTTTTGTTAGATTCAGACTTTAAACTCCGAATTCAAAGTTTAATCTCTGAATTCAGACTTTTAACTCTGAATTCAGACTTTTAACTCTGAATTCAGACTTTAATCTCTGAATTCAGACTTTATTATCTGAACTTACACTGCTAACAAAATTATGGGACAAGTCGTAGCACTCAGAGCTTTCTAGATAGAGAATTGAGATTTAGAGGACATAATATACAGGGGAAAATGAAACTGTACGACATTTGTCATCAACTATGAAATTTTACAACACCCTGTATAATTTTACTGTTTTTGATTGTAGAGACGATTTAAGGTGCGACTGTACTTGTTTGGTAAATGATTTAGACCACTTCGTTTCCCTAGACCTATTTTTATTTCTGGATCTAGGTTGCCATGATGTGCTAACACCAATTTCCTGATTAAATTTGATTGTATACCATTGTCAGCAACAGTATTATTTAAGTACTGGGTGTCTAAATAACGTTGCACCTTTGAATTACACCTGAAATGCCTATAGCAAACAGCCGCAGTTAGTCGTCAGCGGTGCCACTATTTATGTACTAATTTCGAGCTGGTTAGTTCTTATCAGTATATCACAAATGAAGCCAATAACTCGCAACCTTAGGTGTTCACAATCTGTCATCTAGTAGTCATTGGCTACTCAAAACTGGGCCTGAATACAAGCACAAGCAGAAAGCAATCCACTATACTGGGAGTATCTACTATTAAAAGCCCCAACCATTGCCCTATTTTTAAAAGCGGAATTTTAGGAAATAACTACTGTTGGCTAATGCCCTGATTATATATAGCAAACAACCACGGTTAGCCGTAAGTGGTGCCATCAGACATATATCAGTTTCGAGCTTGTTAGCTCTCATCAGTATGCCACAGAGGTGAGACCAACGACGAGCAACCCTGGCTGTTCATGCTCTGTTATTACCGACGGAAGATATAAGTACGCGAAGCGGCGTGTGGTGTCTACATTTGGTACTCACTGATTACTCAATGCTGGGCCTCAATAAAGCTAGAAGCAGAAAGCGACCCACTACACTGTAGATACTATTGAAGGCCCTATTCGGACATTAAAGTCTGAATTCAGACATAAAAGTCTGAATTCAGAGTTTAAAGTCTGAATCTAAAAGGAATTGTAGACGTGGCCTTTCTACGGCTTCGTAGGATTACGTTCCAACCGTCGCCGTCGAGAAGGCCTTCTCCGATTTTACACTTCTAAGTGAAATTGATAATAAAAAATCGTAAGATACATCATTTTTATATAATTCCATTTCTTTGGTTAAAGTAGAAAATAACAAAACTTCTTATTTGTACTTGAACCTGAATGAAATGGCTACATAGACTCTTTCAGACCTTGCTTTTATGTACTCAACAAAGCCGTATTAAAAACTAGGTATCTATTAGACTGTAAATCAGTTGTTACTTTGTAAAAATGTGATCAATGTTCAAATTTTTAGACTTGATCACTAAAATAATATCTGTATATTAATTAATTATTCTGTGGCCTAGTATTTCATATTAGACCGCAACGTATCTATAAAGTTGACAAGGTCAAACCTGAAAATCCCAGGAACCAAGCCTGGTGGCATCCCGAGATTTTTTAGACTGAAAATTAGCGGAATTCCCGGATCTCAAATTTTCGGGATCACGTAATTGACAGTCCTAGTATACTCGCGTCAAGAATTCAGACGTCTTACGTCACGGCTGACGTTACACATTTGTTTTTATTGTCAACGTAACTTTCGATATTTCGTCGCGTTAAAAACAATAATTTTTTGCAATTTAGTGCAATATATAATGCAAACTTTTAGTGTCGTATATAGTTTTATTATTATCAGTTGCAGTTTCTTAAATATTTTGATGAAAATATAATGAATTATTCATTTGTTCATATGACGTAAGTCGTCTGAATTCTTGTCGCGAGAGATAGGTAATTAAGAAACCAAAATATATGTATTTATTATGTGTACAAAATTAATAATAAAATAGAATGTTTTGATATCTAAAAACATAATAATTTAAAAATAATGTTATGTAACAAAACATTTGAACAAACCTTCAAATTTATACCTTCTGACTATAAACATTTGAAATTTTATATGAAAAAATGCCTAAAAAATTATTGTATTTAAGACCTTCACGAGAAAACTACGGAAACGACAATGCAGCGTATGTTTAAATTAAAAGAGAATGCACACAACTACAGTGCGTTCATAAAGTAACGCATACATTCATTATTAGCTAAATAAACAATTTTATTAAAAATCCCCGAAACGGGTCGATTTTTGATTTTAATTTACTATTTTTTTTTCAAATAATAATTTAATATAGGTACTGGGTGACCTACCTTCAAGTAATGACGTCCTCGCCGGGATCTGGGATCTTTTGCAGCTATTCTCTCTTACAATTTGCAGATCATAAATGTTTTATATTAGTATTGCTATAAGAAAATAGCCAAGATCGATGTTACGTGCTGAACTGTTATTCTGTTTCGTGTACCTATCAAATAATCGGGACGATTTTGATTAATTTGCCAGCAAAACTCTGGAGTGGATTCCGAAAATAGCGGACCAACTTTCGTGCTAGATCTGCTAGCCAGTCCTAGCTGGGTATATTTAGATCCTTTATAGATTTACCACAGGGCAATAGTTATATAAATCGCAAATGTAATATTTCTCGAAAGTACTCGGAGCACTCAAAATAAATCCTATAAATACTGGAATAAATGCTATAAATAAGTAACGGTTTCTTCTTCCATAAAAACATCAAGCGTATTTGGTTGTACAAGCACTCATAACGTAATATCAGATCAATTCTAGCTAGCATAGTACTCTGTGCTGTCGTAATATAAGCTGTTTCGATGTACAGGGTGTTTGGAAAAGTTTGTACAAAACTTAAGGTAGTAAAAGTAGAGCCAAAAAAGTTCCTATAACTGGTACTCCGGAGCAACGTTACTGAGATTATGGGGTCCAAAGGGTCTTACCACTTGGATATTTTTTAAAATAACTTCCATTCTGATTAAGATAATGGAATGAAAATTGTAGGTAATAATCATACCATAAGGGTCTTTAGCTATCATAAGTTTAATCAAAATTAGTTATAAGGTAATGGTAGTTTTCTAACTATCTTTAACATAAACTTTTCGAAATTTTTTATTTCTTTGAATTATCAAGCAAATAATATATTTTATTGAATTAGACTTGTACCATTTTTTTTTATTATGATATCGTAAGTGGGCTAGGCTAGCTTTTGTTAGTATTGGAGCAGTAAGGCCATGGGTTATAATAGATTTATACTTGCGTAGTTGGAGCGCCAATTAGTTTTAAAAAATAAGTGTTTTAAGAAATAATTGCGTACTTTTTTAATTCTAAATAAAATATCCTAAAATGAATTGAGGTGGTGTTAAGTTAAATTAGTTTAAATTACAGGTTTTGAAATAATATAAATAAATTTACCTTAGTTGGGTTTCCTTTGACCACTGGTGGTGCAAGACAACTACTACTTGGCGTGTTTAACAAATGGATGACGTAAATATTCAAATATCTTGCTGGTGATTTACTAGAATCCAGAATCCAATGATTTACCAAACATTTAGATCTCTAACGGTTTCAAACTTCTTATATCGTGATTATATTCAGAAATGGAATAATATTTAGTGGACAAACGGTATACTTGATATTGCCCAGAGTTTATATAAATTCTAGATATATAGAGATACAAAAATTATTTCTTAAGAATAAACTAAAAAGGCCTACAAATGGAGAAATTATGGAATTAAACACTGAACCAGAACAGAACTATGCTGCTTACCTAGATTGACGTACAGCCCTAATCGATATTGCTATTTATTTGCAAATTGAGATTTCGCACTGAACAAAATAACCACATTTGTTTTTATTATTTGTGTGCTCTCAATATGTGCGTTCTTTAGCAACTCTCGCTGGCGCGACCTTTTTGTAAAAAAAACATTTCAATCCTTTTTTGCTTTTAACTAATTTGAATATATTAAACAGAGGACAGCACCGTGCAGATCATAAAAGAAAAATTACAACCAGTAATGTTTAAATGTTGTAAGAGTCAGTTTTAATAGATTTTTTAAATATTGAATTACTAAACATTGAGTAGCATTTTTAAATTACACTTTTTTAAAGAATAAACTTCTCTATTTTTATTCGAGCGTACTTTAATCAGAAATAATTATTTTTTAAATATTGTATGGTTCAAAACACAAACATTTTTTTTAACATTTTGACAGTAGAGTAGGCATCTGTCTGTGACAGTTTTCTTGTAATGATTGTTACTTTCTGTAACGGATATAGTCTGCAGGCTGACATACTTACAAAGTTTCTAATTAACATAACAAAGCAAAAGAGTAAAGAAAATAATTTTTTCTACAAAACTGTTAAAAGTGGGCTTTTTAATTGTCATTTTTGATGTTAAAAATGTCATTTTTTGACACGCGTGTTAAAAGTAAATCAAAGTTTATTTGGTTGCTACGAAAATTTTGGTTCATAAACATTGCGATCTGTGTGGTATTTTTTGATTTCTTATTTTTATTGAGTTTAAAGTTCTTCCGATTGTTTTGTAGAAAAAATAGTGTATGATATACGTGTTAAAAGTGATTTTATTTTGTGAGTGAAGATGATTAAAAAACGAGAGTAGCAAGTTTTTTAACTTCACTTATTTTTAACTCGTATATCATAAATAGCTATTTTATTTTGAATTTTAAGTTATTACTTTGAATCATAAAATGCATAAAAAATATCAATTCCGCGTACGAAGTAAAGACTCAAATTGTCCACCCTGAACCAAAATACAGGCACGTAATCTTCTTAGGAAGTTGAATCGAATACGCTAAAAAATTTCATGTTGAATCGTATGACATCAAAAACTTAACCAATACGTTGCCGCAACTATTCAATGGTAGTCACAGGCGTAGCATGTACCATTATTTTTACGTCGCATAAAAATCATCGGCATTTAAATCCGGCAAATGAGGCGGGCGAATCATTTCCACGACCAATCCAATTTCCCGGAATGATCGATTTAAAAAATCCCGCACTTCCGGCAAAAATAACATGTTTTGCTCGTAATTCAAGGGGAATAGCGTCCAGCAGATCATTTTCCAAAAAGCTTAGATATTCAACACCTGCCAATCGATTCGGTAGAAAGAATGGTCCCAGAAGGTGATTGCCAACAATGCCGGCTCAAAAATTTACTGAAAATCTCAAAAGTGGCATGGGGATTTTCCATCACACCACGTATGAAGATTGTGCAAATTGATAACGCCATCCCGTGTAAAACATGTCTCATTGGTAGATGAAATATTTGAAATGGATGTGTAATTGTCTTACTGGCGACCTAGAATTATGCGACAAAAACAAAGGTAGGCGGCATGATCTTGAATCATACCATGAACCATTTGAAAATGTTTAGGGTATAATGTATTTTCCTTAAGCAACTGCCATACATAAATATTGTTTGTTCTAAAGCGAACAAATGCTCTTCTTACACTCGTGGTAGGATTACGTTAAAAAAATCTTAAAATTACTTCATCTAAATCACGATATCTTGGAGTTAGAGCTCCTGATTCCATCACTCTTGCATGAATTTCCCTTATCAATCTTGCAGAAGGTTCTATCCAGGGAAACGTTGCTGATACTCTTTTTGAGTTGCCAGATTATTTCCACTACAGAAACCATATATAAAATGCATATCGGCATATTCACGGTTAGTAAAAGTATAATGGTTCATGATTGTAAAAATATTGAATGAAATACAAAGTCAAGCACAAAGATCACAAATAAGACAATAAAAAAATCTTATTTAAATTTACGCGAAAGTGACAATCATTACAATGAAATTGTCACCATGACAGATGCCAACTATGTGAAAATGTTAAAAAAATGTTACTGTTCTGAACCATACATCTAATAGGAATATAAAATTCTCGTGTCACAGTGTTAGACGCCATACTCCTCGGAAACGGCTTGACCGATGTTTATGAAATTTTATATGTATATTTGGTAGGTCTGAGAATCGGTCGTAACCTATTTTTCATACCCTTAAGTGATAAGGGTGGTCCACCCCAAACAATTTTTTTTATTTATTGGACAAAAGTTTTTATTTTTATTTTTTTATGATGTGGCAAAAAATATATACAACCCTTAATTTTCACCCTTCTATGACAAACCCCTATTTTTTAATATACTCGCGTCTTACATCGCGTCAGACGTCTTACGTCGCGACTGACGTTACACATTTGTTTTTATTGTCAACGTAATTTTCGATATTTGGTCGCGTTATAAACAAACAGTCACTTTATGCAATTTAGTGCAATATATAATGCAAAATTTTAGTGTAGTATATAGTTTTATTACTATCAGTTGCAGTTTCTTAAATATTTTGATGAAAATATAATGAATTATTCATTTGTTCGTATGACGTAAGTCGTCTGAATTCTTGTCGCGAGTATAGCCATTTTAGTAATTTAATCATTTTTAACCCTGGTAGATAACTGATCGATTATCACTAGATCTGTTATCCCCGCCAGGCGACTACCGGTGTCACTTCTCACCACAAACCTAGAAAAAATATAGACAGCGTCGGTTCATGATATAGGTCACGTGACAGGTGCCGCGTTTTCTAGGGACCTAAGGTCCAGAAAATTGATATTTTATTTGCTTTATGTTGGCGGTTGTGCAAATATGATGGCTGCATTGCATTATGAAATTAACTAACTTGCTGTAATTTTAAATGTCATAAAAGAATGTGACATGAATGTGACCAATCACAGTAAACAATTGAGATTCACGCTACAATACAACCAACGTAAATTAGCATAAAAACCAAGTTTTAGTGATTCTGTACCTTTTAGGGCAGCCATGAATTAGCGGTCGCCGGCAATATGACACTGGCATAGTCTATATTTTTTCTAGGTTTGTGCTTCTCACCCAGTAAACAGCACGGAGTAGGGATGAGAACGAAGCCGACTACCAAAATATTCACTAGAAATAATTCATATGGCAAAACAACGTTTGCTGGGTCACCTAGTTATTTAATAAATAATTATTTCTGACTAAACTACGCAGAATTCGAAAAAAAGTAGACAATTTTTTTTTTAAAAGAAGTCTTAATCATTAAAAAATAGTATTATTTGCTTGATAATTCAAATAAATACAAAAATTTCGAAAAATTTAAGAGTACTTAGGAAACTACCCTTATTTATAACCGATTTTGATGAAACTTATGAAGATGAAGTTAAAGACCCTTATGGTATGATTATTACTTAAAATTTGCATTCCATTATCTTAATTAGAAAGTTATTTAAAAAAATATCCAAATGATATCCCTTTGGAGGACCATATCTCAGCTATGTTGCTCCAGAGGGCCAGAGGAACATTTTTGTTACTTATTTTTGGCTCTACTTTTATCGCCTTAAGGTTTGTACCAACACCCATAGGGGATCCAGCGAACATAGCTGTGGCCTTACCATTAAAACAGGGTTCTTACTAGTTTACTGGTTTCTATATTCCCATCCTGGCTAGTATGCGTGTTGACAAAAATTCTTTATTAGCATAGATAAGCCCTTAATTAATTGCAAACATGATGCGGAATATTCGTGCACCGGGTAAAGTTGGATGTATAGCCGAAACTAATGGGTATTTCGATGCACGAACTTCGTGAATTTATGCTTGGGGAAATCGATAGAATCAAAAAATGGCTGCGGCTTTTATTTATATGCCGCGAATTAATTATTTCCGGGTGAGAAGTTTGCAAGCTGTCTTTTTGTATCCTAAGTATTTACGCAGAATGCGTATGTTTTATCGAAGTTTGTCATAAAAAAGGAAATAGTTTCAAGAAACTGCATAGATGATCGGTTATGTATTGAAAATGTAAAAAATAGCTGTATTTTACAATTCTGGTATTAAATTATTAATTGTGCTATGGCTAGGACAATTTCGTATATTTCACAGTATGGATGTTCGAATAGCACTTGTCGTGGTTCAGTGCACCGTGATTTCGTAATAGTTCGGTATTATTTTTTATCACAAATCGAACAAATTTCGTAACGGTTCAGTGCACCATAAAATACAGGGCGGCCAAATGAAAACGAAACATTGCCATTTTCAGGAACTGCGTCAAGATTGTAGAAAAACGCTCAGACTCGTCGATTTTAGATTAAAGGGGGACATTCTTTGCTGGTATTTTTGACTCCGTCACTTTCACCCCCAAGCAAAGGTAAGCATCACCCCAAAATATTTAAAGGCATTGAGGGTTGAGTAATATTTATTTTGAAAGGGCTTACAATTCTCTTTACAACAGACTTTAAATATTATAATTCCGCCCAATACTTTGAAAATAATTTACATTTTAAAATTTAAATTATATTGAGTTACTTACTTACTACTTAATTGATTAAATGTTCAAACTGATGACCGTCCGCTTCCATACAAGAATAAAGATTTTGTTCGAAACGTTCGCGCACATTCTGAAGCATTTCCGGAGTGATTCGATGTCATTCGTCGACGATTCTTTGACGCAAATCTTGCAGCAACTGGTTGTGTTTTATAGATTTTACTTTTTAGGTATCCCCACAAAAAAAATCAAGGGGCGATAAATCCGGTTACGCATAATGCGGAGGAGCACCGTCCTGTTGAAAAATCAAATGATCTTCATCATACTCTGGAACATTTTCAATAATATCAGTCAAGGCAGGGTCAATAATAGCGTCTTCCAGTAATTGCAAATACATTTGACCAGTCTAATTACCAGGTAGAAAAAAAGGATCACCGGTCACCGAAAATTCCAGCCTATACATTTAATTTTTCCGGTTGCTGTGTATGCACCTCGTGAAAAACTCTTGGGTTTGAATCTGACCAATCGCAGCAATTGTGACGATTTACCGTCCCGTTCAAGAAAAAACTGCATTCATCAGAAAAACAGATGTTAAAAAGGAACTGTTCATCGTTCCCTGCTCGCTCACTCATTATTTCGCAAAATTGCAAACGGCGGTCATAATCATCCTCATGAAGTTTCTGGACTGAATGTATTTTGTATGGATGGAATTTATTCTTCTTCAAAATGGTTTGTATGCTAGTTCGATTGATCCCAGACACAGATGGCAGCTGCCTCGTACTTAATGTAGGATCAAGAGGGATCAAGATGAACTTGTGGCTACGTTCCATAACTCTAAAACATACTTCCTCCTGACATGTCGATCTTGGTGTTGTTCATTAAATAGCTGAGCTGTTCTATTCGCACATTTATTCATAAAGTAAAGCGAAATGTTATCTACCCTTTCCGCAATGGAATAAACCATAGTGTTTTAAAAAACACTATTAAATAAACTATCAACCAACGCTTCCAAATAATACTAGGAAGTACATTTGGAATCCACTAATTTTACGTTCGCTGTGTGTGTATAGTATTCATTTCTGTTTTTTACAATTGTGTTTTTTTTACAAAAGTGATAACAAATGTCCAAAAACCAATGTAACTTAAGAAATACTAAATACCAGCTTACCCTTGCTTGGGGGTGAAAGTGGCGGTCAAAAATACTAGCAAAGAATGTCCCCCTTTAATTTAAAATCAACAAGTCTGAGCGTTTTTCTATAATCTTGACGCAGTTCCTGAAAATGGCTCTGTTGCGTTTTCATCTGACCATCCTGTGTATTTAAACATAAAAGTGTTATGGTTAGTTAAGGCAAAAATTTCGATTATCTCAAACTGAAGCTTCATAAAGGGTTCAGTTTGGAGGAATTTACTACTATGTTATCAAACTGTAACAATTAATTATACTTCTTTTGCCATATTGTGTCACTGTTGTTATTTTATGTAAAATAAATCACTTGTATTCTTTGTGTTGTCAATTTTTTTCAACTTAATAGTCGTTACCGAAAGAAATCATGCATCAAGTATATAAACATTAAATACTCTCATAGCGTTAAAAACACCTTATTAGAAGAATTCGCGAAATTCAAGAACCACTAGATGGCGCTGTAAAATCCAAGACGTCGGATGTAAGGGTGAACAACAATTTGTTTACAATTGCTGCTAAAGATTATAAAGCTTTTAATTTTCCAGGTTGTGTTTTATGGTGCAATTCTTTGTATTTCTTGGGTCAAAGTGTACTTTAGGAGTTATTAAACTTTAATGTAAGACAAGTATATAGTGAATTCCCTATATGTTCGTAACGTCAACCTTTTAGATTCAGGTATAATGATTCGGGCTGAGATATCTATAACAGAAATCTTGGACTTGGTAGATCGTGTGCGATCTATAAAAGAAGGTGAGGTGAGGCACATAGTTTTGTCTGGGGTAGAACGTGAGAACTGAGAAGCTCCAAGTTGTCAAAAACCTATGTTTTCAGTACAGACGTCTGCTTTAGTTCAGCCACCCCATACAGTATATGTTTTATTAATCCTTAATTAATTTACAACATAACCTTGTCATAATTACCTGGCATAAACTTCTCTATAAGAAAATGTTTGTTAAATACTTTCATGTGTTTTTATCGGTTTTCTGATTCTCAATTTAATTTTCCACTGCTTGCAGAGTTTTGGGTCTACGGGAAGTTTATGCAAGGAAATATCAGAAGTAGGTACAGTAAGACAAGCACAGGGAAACAGCACAGATTTTCCGAGAATTTGTGGAACTATTCTTGAGTATGTTTTGCATTTTTGTACACTTTTTAATAACTGAATATCTTACGATCTCAATAAAGTTTGGAAAATTACTAAAAAATACAGAAAATTTTCACTACACCTACACATACATAACCGATTTGTTGGATTGTTCTGCACTACCACACCTAACTTATTACAAATTGTCTTATGCATATTCTGCACTTTTCTTCATTCAAGATAAAATTATACTATTTTCAAGCTGTTCTGGTAGATACAGAAGAAATGATAGAAACATATTTAAAAACACAAAACTTCACACTTCTATTATGCAAAGTAATTTGTTGTAGATTCGGAAAAAATAGTCTTTATTTATTTAAAAAAATTGGAAAATGGGAGCTTCTACTAAAAGTTGGTAAACAGCTTTTGAAATGAAGTCCTGAACTTCTTTCAATTTCAGTATGTCAGAGCTTTATAAATAATAATAAAATAAATAATTGCGTTGGGAAGTCTGTAAATGTCCATAAACTCTCCTCTTCGTCGCGAGACTATAAATGTCGCTCTTAAAGGAGACCCTGATATGTGATGCAATACCACCCGCGGACTTATAAAATAAACTATTCAAAATGAAGAAGACACCATTCGAAGAGGTCATTGCGTCTGTTTAAAGGTTGGTACACATAAGCGCGTCAAGCGCTTGTCCAGAGCAGTCTGTAACGTAGCGCAATGCAGCGCCATAATGGGTTTGTTCCAACAACAGCAAGAATCGATTCCGAAACGTCCAGAACTAGTCGGTCAGTACAGTTGTTAAGGTACTTTCGGCGAATGGAACGTAAGACGGTATTGGTCAAACATTTCTGATAGTTCTGAACCAGTTCTCGACGGCTGTTGGAACAGACCTAATGTATCGACGAACAAGAACTGGTGACGCGATGACAAGAGTAACGAAAGGTGGACTATAATGCCCTCCTTTCTCTTGAGTATTGTTGTCGATGTAGTTGTGGAAATAGAAAGTAAAGTAAACGATTAAGTACGAGGAAAAGTAGTATTTTGCAGTTTTGAAATTGATACGCGATAGCATAATACCAAATACCAAAACAAATTAATACATTTTAGATGCCTACAACTTTCTCTATAAGAAGAATACAGTTATATTAAACCTATTAAGCGACTCCTTGATAGTCTAAAGCAGTTTATACTAACGATGCTTTTATTTAATAACTTTAACCTCGAATGGTATTGATCAGGAGTGGCAAACGAAATGAAGCCATTTCCAGAGCCATTTACCGAGGTTGCTTTATCTCATTTACTCATGCAGCCGTGTTTCAATTAAAGGAAATTAGTCACAATGATAGACGTCGGTTTGTAAAAATCATTTGTGTGTAAGAAGACTTCGTATGTACATTATTATCATTATCTACATGTTAGGAGTATCTATATTTTTAATAAACGAAACTACTTAGCTGACGATGCAACTAAACCGGCTTAAGTAGGTGAAATGTTAACGTAAACATTGATAAAAATGAAAGAGTCTTAAGTAGGACCCCAATATGACTTTTACAGTGTTGAATGACTTTATTTGTATAAGAAAGCTCGAAATGTAAGTTATTGAAATATAGAGGAGACAATTAGAGTAATTGGTGACCTGTGTTGTGTTGATTATTAAGTGAGTTATCACTGAGTATCTTGGCATGCTTATTATTTGTTTTTTTGGCTAATCTAGTATTTGGTTAATGAGTTATTTTGAGATAATGAATGACGATAACGGACTGACTGACGAGGTCTAGTTATTGTTTTGTGTTTTATTTGTGAAGGTCACATAGTGTTTTCTTTATTTTATTAAAATGGCTTATTGCAAGAGCTGCATGCTAGAGGGCCATCCTGACGGCAACTATATCCTGACCTTAGTTCAGTAAGTGTTATTATTCTGTATTTATAGTTAGTGTTATTTGCAAGGAAACAAAACATAGTCAGTTACGTCCAATGATTCACGTCTTGTATACCTAGAGACTAGATTATACTCTTATTATCTTTGATGTTCCTTTTGTCTGTATATTTATTACATTACTCATAGATTTAATTTTTTAAACAAAAAGCCGACTGGAAAAAAAATAAATGAGGTCGAGCTACTGACCGAATAACGTTAACCTAAATAGTAAATTATTTAACATTCAGATATCCTTTTTGATAAGAAGTTGACCTTCGCGATTTATAGGAATCGGCAATCTAAGAACATCTGCAACACAAATGTGTTACAATTCGTAGTTAGAATCTCAAATCGTTTGCACCATATGTAGTATATTAGAAATACACCATGCTATATATCTGTGGAGAGGCGGATGTGAGAACCAATGTTTAGAAGATAGCTCAATATTTTATGGATGTTCTTTAAAATTACATGAAAATTTCATAAAGTAGGGCTGTCCAACATGAGGCCAGCGAAGGAGGCCGCAAAAAATATGCTTTAAAACGAAAATATAGACAAGCGAGTTATTCCTACACCAACGATGAAATGATGATATATAATAACACATCATAGGCGCTGTGACGTCACTGGCGTTGGATAGAACACCGCAACGAAGTTACTAGAACATGGGAAATCTCGCGGGACCGCTCTCGAACATTCGAGTGGCCATGCGACACTGAGCCATGGGTCAAGCTGGATGGTAGAGTTAATAGTTAATAGTGTGGAATAGAGACCCATAGACAGAAAAACGTTGAATATAATTCGCGAAGTTAATTGTTACGGTCAAGTGATTATTTGTTTATAATTGTAGTTATTTTGTTATGCTGTGCGGTACGCAACAATTTAATGTTTTTAAGTGAAATATGTCTTCACAGATAAGAAAAATAACGAAGGAACATCAAATGACCGTTGGGAATCAGACTATCAATCACAACAATATATTTCAGTGCATTGTTTGTAAGTAAGTACTATCAGTTTTTAAAGATTATACCTAATATGATGACATTACACGTGAAAAATTTAAGCAGTATACAGGAGAGTCTAGCAAGGTCTGACACTGATAATAAATGCAGCATTGTCACTGGTATTGCGCTGGAAATTGTCATAACGAAAAAATCTTTAGTGATTGAGTTCTTATTAAGAATTGTGCAATCAAAATCGTAAAACAATCCTATGTAACAAAAATTGCCAAAAAATTGGAAACGGTCTCAAGTAATTACATAACGTTTAGATCCCATTATGTAAAATTCATCAAAAAATTGCATAACACAAATGAAAAATGTAAATATTTTTCACTCTGCCTGGGCGAAAGCACTGGCCTATCCGACATCAGCCAACTTGGAATTTTTGTTTGAAATATTCAGTAGGATTTCAGTGCAGCAGAGGAGATGCTTATTGATCTTATTCCTCTCCTTGGTACGGATATATTTGTAGCTGTAAATAAGGTAGTATCAGATTCGATAATTATTCTGATGGGACCATAGCTATGATAGGAACTGAAATTGAATTTTCAAGCCTCTTAAAACAAAACAATATCACCAAGAGGCTATTTAGAAAGTCCTTCCGTCAAATGAATGTTATGATTGTGGTTGTTAAAATAACTAATATTATAAGAGGCAATCGCGCTTTGACTCCCAGAAAAGTTTCGTGATTTTTTTGCTAAAGTAGATGTTACATATGCAGATTTGCTACTTCACATACCAATACCTTCTTTATTTCACGCAAGGAGATTCCCATTTTCCTTAAAAATGATGCTACGGAACTGGAAAATCAGATGCAGAATGCAATATTTCTATTAGACCCTGCATTTTGAATAGAGGTAACATCTCACCATAACGAATTAAATTTGAAGCTACAAGGAAAGCAGCAAAATATTGCCAATTTATATGATCGCGTAAAAGGATTTAAAAACAAAATTAAGCTTTTCAAATCTTCACTATAAAAGCATGATTCTTCATTTTTTTTCAAGCTGTAAAGAGCACTTTGAAGAAATTAATTATGTAAATGATTCATATAAAATACATTAACACAATTGCAGAAGAAAAATGATTTAACGACTTTAAAATTGAAGGAGAAATTTCAGTTTTTACTCAGCCACTTACTATTTATGGTGAGCGGAGCAACTGGAATTGTGTTACTTGCAGTCAGATACTTTTACCAGGGAAGAACCGAAATACGACTGGATTTTTTTAAGTTACTCCCAGAAGAACGTTACCCCAACTTGCGAAACTTAGGCCTTATGATGGGCTCAATGCTGGGAAGCATCTTTGCGAAAGCAGCTTTTCCAACATGAAATTTATAGTCAAAATATAGGTGTTTCCTGTCTGATAAGTCACTTGTTCAGTTGCTTCGTTCGTCAACAACAAATATTGATGTTAATATTGATACAGTGATTAGTGAAGACCAACATCCCAAACGTATCACTAATTCTTTTTGCATATTTGTTATTTTTTTTAATACATCAAAACAATTTTACACACACATTTTCTTCTACTTTACAATTACAAATCAATGATAAGGTTGCATCCGAAGTATTTTATGATGCGGCCTCACAACCCCAATTTTATTTACAACGGCTGTTGGGTCTCTTGAACTTGGACAGCTCTGTCATAAAAGAATCGAGAGATCATACTTAAATCATCCATTCATTGTAACCTTACGTATTCTTGATTGAATAATTCAATTTTTCGACACCAATGTAGTCAGATTCATGTTTATTTATACAGTTCTACAGTAAATTCATCTCTGTTCAGCTGAACATGAGTAGAATATGCTAACAAGTCAATTATTAGGCATACAAATAGCCTTGGAGAGTTGTAGGATCTAAGGACTGTCTCATCACTTTATAACAACGATTTATACAGGGTGTCCCGTTTCTACGTAAATATTGAAGGGGGGTAGAAAAGACCTCCCGTTTCTATATATATTTTTTTCTATTTGAGCCCTCCCTGCAGAGATATTCGCGTTGGTGGGGAGAACCTAAAATTCTGTTTTCATTTTTTTTCATAAATGGCTAAACCTAAAATTTTTATATTTGGTACGTGTGTTCTACTGATGGAACTACGTATTAACAATACATTTGCACCCTTCACTTCGAAGTGGTTGAAACAAACAACCCTTCCTGATGTTTTGGTCAGAACTTTTTTCTAGATGGTATGGACCAAAATTAAAATTACGGTTTTATGGACCTATGAATTTAGAAACTTTTCTTGCTCTTTCAATTTTTACCACCACCCATTACCACCTTTTCATAATAAATAAAAACACATAGGAAGCGTGTATCATTTTAATGTTTTAGAATTTAAACTAACACTCTGTGGGAATCCACTTAGTTAAATATTATTTTGTCATATCTGTACTGCTGAATGAATAACACCCTGTATATAATATTATATACGCATTAGCTAGAGGGGCGGCTGGAAACAAAGCAATAATAAACACGTGAACGAGGGGCGAGATTCAACGGGTAGTTAGTTGGGTTTTAAGACTTCGGCAGGTTGGCTGGAAGACAGTGAATGGTGATAAGTAGTGCATCTGTTCTAATTTTACAGGTCAGTAACTTGTTTTTGTATATTGTATTTAAAGATTGAATGTCATTGTGTTCCTTTTATTATTTTATTGTCTGTTCAATATCTTATTACAGTTTCATTATATTTTATTATAATTTTGAGGTAAAACAGTACTTGTTGATTTATTGTTGAAATTATATGTATAACTTTAGTTTGAGTCGAAGTTATGCTGTTGTAAATGGTATTGTAAGTTATTATTAATCATCTATGACTACTACTTTATTATTTGAATTTGCGGTTTGATAGTCAGATGTTTGTAAGAGCCTTGGTGATTCTATTAATATTTTCTCCCGTGACTCGACAAACATCCGTTAAAAACATATGAGGCATGAGATATGATTTGAGATGTTTGTTCAACCCCTCAACTACTAGCTGGGTAGCCTCCCGTATGGGACCTCAGTACCTTCTGACGCAAGTCGGCTAACTAACCAAAACACTCTTCAGTTTTGTATGTAGAATGATGATCATATTACCGTGTATTCAAGTACTGGAGTAGAGATACATTTTTATTATTGCCGTCATTAGTATTACCATTGCAATAGCTACAACGATTCTTTGAATTGTGATCGGGGTTTTCTCTGTCGTGCTTTTTTCCCCCATGAATTTAAGGCTGAGTACGGCACTGATAGGTGGTTAGGTAGGCTATTACACCATTGACAGAAAACTAATAAACGAGGTGTATTTAGTAATTTGTTTTGTTTTATTTAAAACTACTCAAATCTCCCTAATTTCGTAAATCTGTAGCACATTCGAGGTAAGTTAATAAATAATATAAATAAACACAACGTAGGTAAATTTTCTCGATTATTGGCCAAATATTTCCTTTTTCAACAATGTTGAACGAACCGGGGTATGTTACACTACAACTCAAAAAGTACCTACGTAAGACATAAATAAAAAAACACTACACCATATTGTGTTCAAAATGTCTTCCGTCGGATGTTTCACAATATTGCAATCTTCTAATGAAATTAAAATTAACACTATGTAGCGTTTCCACTGAATTTCGAATTTCTCTACCAATATTAAATATTCTATTATGCAATTCCTCTACAGAGTTAATTTCTGTAGAGTAGACCACATTCTTCAAATGGTCCCACAGATAAAAGAACTAATAGGCGCGTTTTGATATACGAATCCATCGCTGCGGAAAATTGTTATGAAGCCATTCCCTTACAGTTAAGTATAATGCGCGGGAGCCCCATCGTGCATATACCACATATGCCATCTTAGTTAGAGAGGTGTATCTTCCAATATTTCAAATAAATTGTGCTCTAAAAAGTTCATATACTGCTGTCCACCTAAATGTCTTGGCAGTACATATAAAGGGCCCTATTAAGTATTGTCTGAAAATGTTTCTAAATTCATAGGTTCACAAAACTGTAATTTTAATTTTGATCCATAGCCATCTAGAAAATAGTTCTAACCAAAACATCAGGAAGGGTTGTTTGTTTCAATCACTTTGAAGTGAAGGGTGCAAATAAAAATTTATTGCTAAAACGTAGTTCCATCAGTACACGTACCAAATTTGAAAATTTCGTCCCACCAACCCGAATATCTCTACAGGGAGGGTTCAAATCGAAAAAAATATAGATAAAAGACTAAATTAGGCCATAGAGTACCCTACCCCCCCTTCAACATTTATGTGGAATTACGGGACACCCTGTATATTAACAATATTAAAGTGACAAGCTTTAATAACTTGTTTTGGCCACCGGGTATAAACTGGTATTAAATTTATCTCTATGTTTTGGTCGCGCTAGTAAATGCTTGCCCTAATTTCGCTAATAATAGTCTAGCAATCGAGTTAGCGTCGCCATGGCCGACGAGTGAGTGCGTTCTGAATGAATTTAGTGGGATTTATCGTCCGTGGAGCCATAAAATTTGAAAAGTGTGTCACCGGGGACATAAAATTCAGTGCTGGCGCGGAAAACGAACGAAATACTCTATCCGGTTAGAACTAGGCAGCCGCCATCGCAGCGGCCTTGGATTCGGTGTGAATATTTCTAAAAATAATGCACATACATGAGTTGCTTTTTTCACAGCACTTAACATAGCGCGCGTTTTCATCCATTTGTTGTAAACATGGATAGACAAATAATGGCATTAGTTTGTCCAAATGATAAAATAGTGTCACTTTTGTGAATTAATAAACATGTGCAGTTGTTTCAATAGCCCTTTTTACGTTTCTCTAAAAACGTTTCAATTCCTGTCAACATTCTGTGTATGATACCAATGAACAAACACAATATAAAATCAATATTTCTTACATCTGGGCTCATTGTTATTAATGAATATACAGGTTGTCTTCAAGTAGACGAAACCAGGGCCGCGCCAAGCTATTCGGCCGCCCGTGTGCAAACCATAATTTGCCGCCCCTTTTAATATTTTAAGTAAAATTTAACATTTAAAAAATCGTCACTCCTTACCCCCTTTAGCTAAAAATTGATACATAGGTAAGGTAATAAATAAAATTAAAATTAAATAAATGCTAATAATTTTATTTAATTTCGATATTAGACATATATGTATAACATACTTGCATGACATTTCAAACATGTGTCACAAAAAGATCATTACTTCGAGCAGCGGTGGCGTTAGAGAAGAGAGAGATGGTTAGTCAAGTGTCTGGTCTAGCTGTTTTGCCGCCCCTTGACTTGGCCGCCTGTGTGTTTTGCACACATTCGCCACATAGTCGGCGCGGCCCTGGACGAAACGACTCTTATTTGCTTTCTGGGTTCATATCTACTTATTTGTGAAACGAGTAAGCCTTGGAAATTGATAAAAATCTTAATTTTTCACTGATAAAGTGCGTATTCATTATGAGATATGGCAAAATATTAATAAAAATTTCAAGTATACAAAATTTCAATGTTCTAGGCCTACTTCCATTTTTTGCTTAACTTTAGACGAACAGTTTAATTTGTGTGTAAAATTTGAATGTTCCACTTAGAGAAACATCGAGTTAAAATCAAAGTAAACCTAAACATTAAAATTCTGTACACACTAAATTTTCCGTTCTTGAAAATATTTCTTAATAACATTTGGTATATTGCATGAAGAAAGGCACTTTACCAGTGAAAAATTAAAATTTCTGAATTTTCAAGACACTTGATTTTACTGATTTGAAATTGTAGTACATTGTATTTTACAAACAGCAAAGCTGTTCCTTGTGTATGTTCATAAAATATTTTGAAAATTTCTGCTTAAATACGTATTCACGTGTATTTTTTCGATTTTCTAACATTTTGTAAAAGTTTTTGAATTGTCCTTATATATAATTCGTATGTATCTATTATTTGATATCATATCGCTTAAACAACATAGATTCACAGAGGAAAAAGGCTAACAACTACTGCTAATCTTATTTGTTTCACTCAGTGAATTTCATTGAACATCGCGGTCAGATGGATTTAATATAGAACGACCAAATACGCCGTATAATTTTACATAAACTTAGTTTTGTATTCTGTAGCGATTTGCATATTTGTTCAGTCGTCTGTATTATGTCACCACCTCCAATGGATTTTTGCCAAATTATTACAGAAGTACCCCAGAGTTCTAATCCAAGCCCTCTTTTCATTTCTGCGTTTATTAACGATGTTAACAACTTTGTTAGCTATCATAAATTATAATATGCAGACGCCTAGCTTAATTTTTTGCTTAATATTTTAGATGTTTTTCATAGTAGGCATAGGACACTACAATTTTGCATACGTCCTCAATTCTTCATTCTGAGATACTTTTCATAAATACAATTTGTTGTATCTTATTTACAAACCGTACTTCACTAGCAAAAAAAATCAGACAAACATTGAAATTGTGCACACATACTCAGTTTTTCATTCCGAGAAACTTTTCTTAATAATATTTTGTCGTATCTCATACAGAAACGGCACTTTACAGGTGTAAAAAGTCAGTTTTTGTTTCTAAAACAAGCAGAGCTGATTTTCAGCAAGCCATTTTCAACACCAAAATTATTGTTCTTACAAGAGTCGTTCTACCTATCCAAAGATATGTATATGTTTTAAATTTTGGTCACACCCATCTGTAACTAGGTATTCTAAAATCAGTGATGTGCTCAGATTTGAAATTAAAAAATCGCTAATCTTTTTTTTGGATCTTTGCGATTGAAAATAATTCGAAGTAGGCTTTAAAAATTTAATTTTTACTCTAAAATTTGAGCCCAGTTTAGCGTTATTGAAGCTCTCATTTTTAAATTTAATCGGCCAACAAATATAACAGAGAGGCACTCTGGATATTTTAAGGTCGCCGTATTTCTCGTCGTAAAATGATTAAATTTGTGGTGTTTTTTAGGTACAGACATCTCGAGAAATAAAACATGTAGAGCAAAAGTAATACCAAAAAATAAAATTATTGATGTCTATCCCCTTTTACTATTTTAATTCTCCTCAAATAATATAAGTGACACACATGCTATTCTAGTCCCACATTTTAGGAATTATTTTCACATACTTATAAACAAAAGTGAACAATCTTATATGCAGGACTATGTAAGTTTATGTTATAACAATATTTACATCTACAGTAGTTGTATTAAAAAAATAAGTATTTTGAAAGATTTCTGTACCTAAAAATGTTTTGGTTAAACCGTTATCAGCATTTATACAGGGTGTTAAAAAAGAGTGTAAACTATTTCAGGAGGTAATACCAAAATAAGCAGAAAAGTCTTAATAAACATGGGTCCGCAAAGTAACGGTTGCGGAGATATGGACCACTATTCGTTTTTAAAACATTTTATTTTATTAGGAATAAACCGACAAAGGAGGCTTTTAACAAACAAAAAACAAAGTTACAGAAGATGTTCAAAGTGCCCTCCGTCCATTTCCAAGCAGGCACGACATCTTCGTCTCAACGATAATCGAACTCTTTCGAAAACACCCTCCTTGGTTTGGATTTCTTGACACTTTTGATTAATCCATAGCTGCCTTTCAGGCTATTTACAGGAGTACCATACACGAATGTCTTCAAATATCCCCAAACAAAGAAATCTAGAGGGTTCAGATCACGCGATCTTGGCCATAAAACAGGTCCGGCCCTTCCTACCCAGCTATGTGGAAAAGTTTGGTGTAAATGCTCTCTAACGGCCATGGAAAAATGAGCTGGAGCACCATCATGCTGGAACCACATTTGTTGCCTCTGATTCAAAGGAATGTCTTCTAAAAACTCATACAGTATGTTCTGCAGAAAGTTGATATCTCCGCAACCGTCGTTACTTTGCGGACCCATGTTTATTAAGACTTTTCTGCTTATTTTGGTTCATACTTCATACTACCTCCTGAAATATTTTTTTTAATATTTTTTAAGATGTCCAAGATATGTTTAACAATGGAAAACTTATTATTTTTTCTTTTAAGAAAATAAATTACACGTTTCCAGGAATGTACCGTTGAGAAGGTATTTTCAAGAATGTCGCCAAATGTCATGGGTCCCAAAACATCCTGTTTCATCGTTTATTTAAAAAGCATTCGTTTACGGAATAATGGTAGTTTATTCAACGACGTTGTACCTTAATTTACCTTGAGTGTGTCTCTTTTTGTGTCAGGTACGAACATTCGATAATAACGTCCAATTATTACGCGAGCGCGTATCTGGAAAACAGCCTGCGATAAAGGCAGGGCCGGCTTTAATATTTTTTATACAGTTTTGTTTGACCGTTACAACTGGTTTTTTTTTGTAAATTTTTCATGAACATAAAATGCATTGTTCACCGATTTTTCTCGGCAAAATTCAAATAATTCCTTAAGACCATATCTCTACCTTAACAATCCAAAACTATAACTACTCGATTCTCTTCTAGTTCTCATGATCTCCGAAATATATATATTTTTTCTCGTTAGCGGAGCCACTTGCATAAAAACACCATCATATTCAACAGTTAGATTACATTTCTTAAATTTTGTGTTAAAGTTTTCATGAGCTTAAAACGACAAAGTTGCCTAATAAACAATAATGTAATTTAAGTTCTAAATGAGTGAAAAGTGAAAAATAAAGCTTAAATAAGTGAAAATTTCTCAGTTTTACTCGCCTCTAAGTAATTATTCATAGATGCAATCATTTTTCTCTTAATATACAATAGTTATTTATGATGTGAGTATTAAAAGTGCATTTTTAAGGCACGCATGTAAAAGTTCGCTGCGCTCATTCTGTAATTTACTTTTTTAACACAAATATCATACAATATTTTTTCTACAAACAGAATGTAAAAGAATGAATCCGGGTATAAATAAGTTAAGTTTTAAATAGCATCATAGGTACTATATCAAATTTTTAAAGTGGGCACTTGCCAATGATATATTAGTACCTAACCATGGTGGCAACCACAGTTGTATTCATCATTTACGAAAAGTTTGAAAGCTTTGTGTCACTCTTAAACGTTGTGTGTTTTTGCCCTTAAAAAGTATAAAGTAAATGTGGGTAAGAACAATCCATTTAAAGAAATCGATGAAGCGGTTAACCGAGCTATTTTGGACTTATTACCAAGAAAATCCCGGATTCAATATGAAATTGCATACAATAAGTTTGTGAAGCGGTGTGAAAAAAAAGGCGTTCCTGGAAAATATACTATAAATGTATTCTTGGCCTATTTTGAGGAGAAATCGAAGGTTTGGAAATCTTTAACTCTATGGTCTAATTATTATATGATTAAAGCTATGTTACGAATAAATAACGACGTAGATATCAGCAAGCATTTTAAGCTCAAGCGTAAAGTGAAGCGTCAAGGAGAAGGTTATCAACCCAAAAAATCAAAGATCTTGACCAGAGACCAAATTGAACAGTTTTTGAAGTGCGCGGACGACGAGTATCTTATGATGAAAGTAGCTACTATTTTGGGAATATTTGGTGCCTGCCGTAGAGAGGAGCTTTGCCAGTTGACTCTCGACAACTTGGAAATTGTGGGCACTTCCAGTTCAATATTGGTTAAGATATCAGATACCAAAACCAAGGTTCCACAAAATTTCACTATCGTTGAAGAATTTTATTTGGATTTTTACCGGAGATACATGGCTCTTCGTCCAGCAAATGTGGGACATCGGAGGCTTTTCCTAAAGTATGTGAAAGGCAAGTGTACGAAAAACCCTGTGGGAATAAATACGTTTGGAAAATTTCCTGCAGCTATTGCTAAATTTCTGCAACTGTCAAATTCTAACCTCTATACTGGACATTGTTTTCAGCGTTCGTCGGCAAGCTTACAAGTGGATAGTGGAGCAAATTTAACGACAATTAAGTGGCATGGGGGATGGAAATCGTCAACAGTCGCCGAAGGATACATCGAAGATTCGTTATAAAGTAAAAATTCGATTGCCCGAAAACTGCTTTCAATGCCATCAATATCAGCGGATTCTGCTCAAACATCAACTAGGAATGCGGTCGTTTCAGTTTATAGTGGTAGAATTGTGGAATGATTTAATTTTTCAAATTGTGTGAATTGTAATATAAGTATTCACGTTAATAAAGAAAATACAAATTAAATGTATTGCAAATTTACTGTCACAATTTAACATTTACTTTAAGGCGCTAATGCTTTAAAGTGACCATTTTAAGGCACTGGTGCCTTAAAGCAATATTTTTAATGCTACAAGAGAGTGTTAAAATTTTTGTAGAAAAAGATTGTTTTCAATTCTGTGCTCTTTCTGGTTTCAGATCAAATCCTCTTCAAGTTTAGATCCTGCCCTGGGGAGCACGTGACCCGAAGAATGCGTACTCGAGGAATAATGACTTCTTGGCTTCTCGGATTTACCGGTGCAAGAAAGTAATGTTACGCATAATGTTCAAACTTACCGTTACTTCAATTTAATTCAATCTCACGCCACTCCATCGGAATGGAATCCATTTTCTCGGCAGTTAATTGTTTTTTACAGCAGCCGTTCCGCCGAAGTCCTGTCTCAGGAAAACAACACCGGCAGGAGTTGCAGTATCCGGTCGGAGTGATGGAAATGGTTAATCGATATTTCTACGTCCCTTCCAATATTTTCAATTGAGGGAGATAAAGGATATATTTTGTGAAGAAATACGTATATAAATCGGTATTGTCGAAGGCGAATGTAATTTCCTTTAATTTCCACTTATGCTACCTTTTTCCTCCAACTCAAGCATATAGTAGGTATATCTTAGTAAATATTGATAAACCACACTTGTATTTTGATTTTCAAAAACATTTTTTCATGAAAAGTTGGTTGGACCTCACTGAATGTTAATACCAGTGAGAACCAGTACGAGTGCCTCAGTAAAAATTTGAAAACGATAAGTAACAAATAAAAATCACAAACTGCTTACTTTAATCATCAAATTGGCTATGTAATACCTACGTATATCTATAAATTACTGTAAACACACAAACAACAGCATTAAAGGCGGCACGATAGCGACGTTGACGCACTTTTAAATTTGCCTTTGTGTATCTTAATACTGGTAAAAACTAATATAAAATATATAGGCAATCTTCAATAGGGTCATAAGCACAATAAGATAAATAAGAACGCATCTGAGGCACGCCTCATGCCAATAAACATATAGGTAAGAAAGAGATGGAGAGCATGGAATCCGTTGGTACTTAACTTTTCCATTTTTTACTGTTTAAGAAAGGTATTTTAAGCTAATATGTATCAAATCTCATACAATTCCTATCAATGAAGTCATATGCATGCTCTCTGATACCAAACATCTAGGTATGCTAATGAACACCCACAGACAAAACTCTATTCAATAATTATCTAAAAAATGTACTATTTACTAACCTGATATACTCTATATGTGGGAACTCGAAATTCAACCACAATAGATGAGATCTGATCTATTTCTGCATTTGGATTGCTTCATCAGGTGGCCTCCTTTAACTTGAGTCAAATATCTAACTATAAAAATTATTATACTAATAAATTAAAATTATTTGAAATTAAATGTCATAATTAAATTAAATAATGTCGACAGCGTCAAACTGATTAACTGTCAAGTATCATAACGACCCACTAAAATAAATAAAAATGTACCTTTTATGTATAGTTTTTTCATATATTTTCAGGTATTAACAATATTGTGTGAAACTAACTACTCAGTGGACAAAAGCCCCAACCTGCGTTGAATTACACCCACAATATCTACCCATATAGTTTTCCATATTGTACGGTCGTTTCGTGGCGCCTTTTCGGCTATTAATATATTGTATTTAAAATTTCAGTGCACTGTAATTACAATTTTATTGTCATTTCTGATTATTTTAGTTAAGTTTCAGATGTGTGTACTGTAACTGTGTAATATGTGAAATGGCAATGCTCAGGGCCTCAAGTACAATAAAACGTGAGGAATATGCTAACGATATTATTGATTATTCAATAAATAAGCGCGTTTTTTCAACATTGGTAAAAATAGGTATGTAAAAAGTTGTGGTGAGATTTATTAATATTTCATAATAAAATTACTCATGTTGTCTCAAACTGCAAATTAATAATGATAAGTTCAAGTAAACAAAACGATGCACGTAAAATAGAGATTTACCTATAAAATAATTATGAAAGAAGAGTAATTATTATTTACATTAGCGGAAATCTCTCCAATCTTCAAAAATCCTACAACTTTTTTTTTGAAGGGAGCTGAACACGAATCTAAAATTAGTTTTGTTGGTTGAGTCTAGTTTTCGAAAAAAAAAATCCAATTTTCAAGCTGTCACACTGTTGTCAATGTAATGTATATGTAGAGATTACAATTTTGATTTTTTTTTTTTGGGAAACTAGATTCGACCGCACAAAACTAATTTTAAATTCGTGCTCAGCACCCTCGAAAACATGAGGGTAGGAATATTTTTATTAAGACTGGAGAGGTTTCGGCTGTTGTAAATAATTACCGAAAAAGTTTCCAAAAAATGTTAATTCTGTAATTTGTATTTTGAACTGTCTCAGCCTGCTAGTTTACGAGCCGTCACTGGTTAATACATATTATTTTTGTATTGTATTTCAAAATTCAATACAAATATAAAAGGTGTACTTTTGAGATCAAAGTACCTTGTTTTCTATAAATATATATCCTAACATGCACACCCTGTGAGGTACAGCGATCACAAGTTGCATAAAAAGATCAATTACTTTTAAGTGTGAGTACGGTTATGCGTAAATTTTCTAAAAAATTGTAAGCCCTTCTTTTTTTAAGAGCTCTATTATTTTCTTTTTTGCCTCAAAAATGGCGTAAACCTAAATGGGGGGATGATGCTATATCGGAGGGAAGTCTACACTTGTGGTGGTTCTTTGTTTCCACTGAGATATTTTACAATTAAACGTAACTAAATTGATCTAGTCAGGCATGCAAAAATCCTGGAAACTCAATTTATTATTGAAAAACTGGATGCACAATATTAATTATCTAATTCTCTTTTGAAACTTTTTCAATCATATTTAAGCAACAAATTCAGTTTGTTCAGAATCGTAGTCTCACATCTCAAATAGCCGACGTACCTCAAGGTTCCATATTTGGACCTTTACTTTTTCTATTATTTATAGATGATAGTGTTGGAGAGTTACAGGTGCACTTTCTAATGTATGCAGATGTATGCCATTTTTATGTGAAATTTAAATTAGCACTATTGATGATTGTGTTAGGTTGCATAGTGCACTTGACATTGTTTGTAGTTGGTGTCTACATAGTGGTTTATCTTTGAAAATCTAAATGTAATAAATATCTTATTATATTTAATTATAAACTAAAAAATGTGATAATACTTCATAGATCTAATGGCATTACAGATCTTGGAATAACATTTGAGCAAACTTTATCTTTCACGAAACATATTGACATTGTGACGTCATCCGCATTCCAGACTTTGAGTTATATCATAAAAAAATCCAAAGAGTTTATCAATATCTCTAGACTGCAATTGTTTATATATTACGCTTATCCGTTCAAAATTAGAATATGCATCAATAGTTTGAAGATTTATGCCAATCATATCACGACTTTGGAAAGAGTAACTTTACGAAATCAGCCTTGTACTTACTAGACGGTGCGTATCTCCCAGAGTTTTCCGCATGACTTATTATTACTTGATCGTTTATATTATATATTTATACTGTGAAAGAATATCTGTCTCCCAAGTAATTGTTGTAAGATTGTTCATAAGATTTTGGATTGTCCAAGTTTGCCAAACAATGTTGCATTCAAGATACCACGATTTTGAGCAAGAAGTAATAACGTTTTCAACTTTCCTATTGCACATACCAACATTTTTGTAGCATTTCCTTTGTATCAAATTATCTCAAGGTACAATAAAATTGATGCTAATGTCGATATTTTATGTTGTTCAATGCAAATTTTAAAAATGCAATGTTTAATTTTGATCTGATATGTTAGCGGTTTCTTTTTTTATTTTCTTTATTGCATAGGTATATTTGTATATCTGTTTGATTATTCTTTTACTCTCTCTTGAAAAAAAAAATACAGTTTAATAGTCAATCTCTTTCCATTGTATTCACAGCGTCAGTGTAGGTTTTTCTTACTGAATATTATTAGAATATAAACTGTTTCTAATTTTTTTTCTTATCACGAATATTTTTAGAAATATTTCAAAATATTCATGATCTCAAAAAGATTTACAGAAATAATCTGCGTCTACTTCATTATAATAATGATCTACTTTCAACAGGCTTTTTATATGAAAAATACAATACTAATCATTTGTTAAAATTAAACATAAAAGAGATGTTTCAACAGCTATTTGAGAAAACCGAGGTCACGATCTAGTCCACATATCCATTCAATATCTAAACTGGAACTACAATAGGTTTTGTTAGTAACATTTTTAGACACGCAATTCGTTGTGAAGTGAACGTTTCTGCAATATTTTTTATGTGAGATGCCTACAAAGCTTTCAATTTCATAGATAATGTCCCAGCCACGTAGGAATAAATATGTTGCTAAACTGCTTAGTGAAAACGCTGACTATTTAAAATTACTACACTCGTTTATATACCTCATTGTTTTCGACGTTCATCGTCCTCTTTATTAGCTGTTGGTGGGGCCATGTTATACAGTTAGACGCGGATGATAGAGGATAGGCGACTTCGTAAGAAAACTGAAATGTCCAACAAAGAGTGGAATGGAAATGTTTACATTTTTTATTTAAATAATTAAGTGGACAAAAATGTAAGGATATTATTATTATTATTATTAGTCTCTTATGCCCAATAGGCGTCTAAACACAAAAATGGCTTAATTACTAATGTCACAGAATAAAGGAAGTACCCGAAGCGAAGGAGAGAGCTGCCGCCAAAACACAATTTTAGTGCGCATGTGCGGCGCCGCCATTTTACAAGTAGTTTATTAATCAACCTCGCTTTGCTTTCTTGTTTATGTGTGTCGCTGTGTCGGTTTGGTGTGTTTTGGAAAGTGATAGATTCTTTTAATTTATAGTTATGTAAAATAGGTATTGTATAAATATATATTTCATGAACCATATTTGTATTTTCTTTAAGACCATCTCCGTTATTATTCTGTAAACATTGAAAAATAAATTACTTTTATTCAAAATTAAAACTTTAGGTGTCTTGAAACTAGTTTCAAAATAACTCCCATAATATTGATCTCATTTGAGTCTTACACCAGTGCTCTTAGAATCTAGTGTCCAGGGTGCTCTAAATCATATTTTTTGATACAAGTAAACTAAGGTTTAAAACGTAAAGTGAACAAAATAAAGTGAGGGGAAAATTATTTTTTTAAATTTATGTACACTTTGTTTCTGAAAATAATTAAGAATAACTTTATAAATTTGGAACTAGGAAAGAGCAAAAGATGTAAGAGAAGTCGGATGGTTGCTGTGTGCTTTGCGGAATAATTGAGTTGACCTGCATCTAGCGTGGCCCACCAAGTACTCATACCTGAAATCTATTAATTACTTGAAATGAAAATAGCTTCCATAACTGAAACAAAGGAAATATTAGTGACTATACTATTTAAAACATCTATTGCAGTATCAAATCTTCTGTATGGCAAATGTATCTGAAAAAGCTCTCCCACGTTAAATAAAATACACACACAAATTCACAACAATAAAAAAAAATAAACAGGAATAAATGCAATTTATGCATGTATTTTATATTTTTTAATAATTTTATACATAGTAGGTATTTTATACTGCTTAAAGCTTCAATATGACTAAATAAATATAGTGTCAACTTGTTTCTTAGTGTAGACTGTAGATATTATATACAACTTTCTCTCAGTGTAGTAAGTAGTAGGTATGTCAAATTTCAAATTCAAGGTTAAATTTTTGTGACCATCCAAGATCAAAGGCGCCGCCTTAACTTTCGCTTCTGGTTAGTTCCTTTATTCTGTGCTAATGTGACAACAAGACGGGCATATATAAAACCATAAAAAAGTATATACCTACTTGCATAAACAGAAAACCCATAAATAATTAAAAAATACTGCAAAATGATTGAAAACGTAATGAAAAGTTAAATAATAAAAAAGAAATCGAAATAGGTCATATCTGAACAAAGAATAACAATCAAACTAGCACATTCAAACTAGCACGATGACGATCATAACCATTCTTGAATGAATTGATGGATAGTGCAGCAAGAACAGAGTCAGGAAGATAGTTCAATTATGAAATTATACTAAAATATTAGCTATCGAATAAAACCATAGTATTTTCAGAACTTCATTTAAGTGCTTAGGGTTGAATCTCACTGATGCAATAATGACATTCCATAGTAATTAAAATTACACAAAGCACATAAACTATACCACTTCTACCACATAAAATATAATAACCTCGATCTGTAGTGATGTTCCTAACATATCCTTGGGCACATTTCATCTTTATTCGTGACATATAACAATAATAATAATAATATCTCTACCCCTCATTCTAATCACGAGGATTAGTCCAGAAGTCGAAAACTTGTGCGAGAGAGGGGGCGGCATATTATTATTAAGGAGGTCCATTTGCGCCCAGGAACGACTTATATTGGTAGCCCCTAACAACCATTCAGTGCAGGAATGAGGGAAACCTGAAAAATCTCATTAATTAGGGGGGTAGTCAAACGTCGACTGGTATCAATCTCTCACATTGACCCAAGCTAACATTCTTCCACCCTACCATACCCGCCACCTACACTAGATACAAAAATATTTACGGTAATTGTTTTTTTTAGCATCATAGTTTACTTTGAGGGGAAACAGTATTTTGTTCAATGATAACGGTTGGGGACATCATAATCTCAATAGCTAATGTTAAGCAAGTACCTTATAAAATAAGCATATATTGCTGTGAACAAAATCCATTATCGACATCCTACGCATAGGAGAAAGACCTAGAACTTAATGAATAACATTTTTTCATTACAGCTGACAACTTCAACTTACTAAACATTCAATATATCAGTTCAAGGTTCTTCGCCTATTCCCGTGGTGTACCCGCGGGAACCAGTGGCGTGCTCAGGGGACGGAGGGAGGCCATGCCCCCAAACTTTCGAGCTTGTCACGGAAAGTAAATCATAAAATGGGTTTGGTGAATTACACACGTAACCACGGTGGCCCCCAAACTGCTCCTGAGTACGCCCCTGGCGCAAATGGCGTATCCGCACAAAGCCGAAGCTTTAAATATTCAAATGGTAAATGTGTTTCGTATTGATTGCTTTGAATGAACACAACATACGCCGGTTGTTTAGCTGAAAGTTACAAGGTCGGCGTTGATAGATCGGTTTACGTAACCAAACTGCGCGACCATGGGCTCGACGGAGGGAATTTTTAGAGGGAAACTCGTCGAAAATGATAAAAAACCAAATTTGTATGAAAAACTTAAAATAGGTGTTGAAAATTCACGGAAATATACGTCTAAATGTTATTTATTTTTATCACAATGGAATATAGTGATGACCTTGTAGTATATTTAAGGGCGCCGTATTCTTGAAATAGTGTTTTCTACAAATACCTACAAATAATTTTAAACATTTAAGAACAGAATAATATAGAGTTTAGCATATAACAGGAATGTTATCATGCCACCTGCAAATATTTAAAGGTACCGAAATAAAACCAATATATAACTGCAGAAAGCTGCCGAACTAACATATTTTTAGCTACAGAAATCTTTTCAAATACATATATTTTTTTTAATTTAACTATAAATGAAAATGTTGTTATAACATAAATTTATGTAGTTCTACATATAAGATTGTTCACTTTTGTTTATAAGGATGTGAAAATAATTGTCATTGTTTTATTTAGCAAAGCATTATATAGAATAGCAAAATAATTTAAGTTATTATTTTATTAATGAATTAAGACCATTTTTAGCAGTTCCTCATAGACACAAAGTATTCCAAAAGTATTTCTTATAACCTTTATTCCTATATTCTAGAGGTCACGAATTATCGAATTATTTTGAATAACAGCATACGAAAGATTACTCAAGTATTCCACCCTCATTGCATTATTACATGCAATTAATACCGTTTTAAAACCTTAGCACAGACAAACAGAAATAATTTTGTTTGTCTTTTATTGAAGAACATAAAGCTACGAACACATTTTACGGATTTTAAGTTTACAATGAAATTTATTTATTTAAGTCAATTAAGTACCTATTTTTACCTACAAGTTTATCTAAGTTATCTAAGTACAAAATAATTTTTTGTCAATTATTCAGTATTTATTTGGTTCGCGATTCCCAAAATTTGTATGAATTATTTTTTGGTTCAATTTCTTAAAGTTTAGTTTGGTTTTAGTAGTAGTAATTTCAAGAAATTAAAACAATAAATATGTTACAGTTTTACGTATTTCACTAAAGCACAAGTCGAATGCCCTCAGTGACCTTGCAGAATACCAGGTCTCTTTAAAATATATACATTATAAATGCACTTATAGGATAATATAACACAATTCTTATTTCCCCCATATCTAAATGTTACATGATTGTAGGTATGTAAGATCTTATACACTATAACCTCTAATATTGCACCTTGAATGTCAAAAATTATTTGTCAAACAATTATGGTCACGTGTTGTAAAATCATATACAAAAGAACATCTGAAGAACTACTCAAAATATTCACTCTTATTTTATTCTTTCTATTTATTCCACATAACTTATAGCTTTAAAAAAATAATCATGTAAAGTAAATTATTAATCTACAATGAAACACAATGAAAATTAATTAACACAAATTACTTTTACATGATAGTTTAAAACTGCATAAAGGTCGCAAAATAAAGAAAAATAATTCATTATTTGTAAGTTCTTATTGTAATGATCTTCAACTTTGCTATCAAAATTTAATTCTGTACAATACATATATTTTAAAGCCGTTATAAGAATTAAAGAATTTATGAATTTACTCTTAGCGAGTATTTAATTTACTCTGAAGTTCGACCTTCTCAATGTCACAGAGTTTCATATGTCTACGAGAGCAAGTCGAATGTCCTCTATGACCTTGCAGACTATGAGGGGGCATCACATTAATAATATCGTGTATAATATAATATGATAATATATACCTATATAAATCCATATAAAGCCTAAACTGTTCTTTTTTGTGAAGAAAATACTTTTTCTTCAAGAAAGAATAGTTATTTATGCAACAAGTACAAAAATTCAATAAACACTTTTTGTACGAGTTACATACTATACTTACTACTTCTACGTTCATGTAAAAACCAAAACATGTTTTTTTAGATGACACTAAGTCTAGGAAAATATGACGTTTATTTGAACGTTTATGTGTGTCATGATGACAAAACGCTGTAGTAGAATGACAGATGAATGCAATAAACATTTTATTGTACTAGTGCAATAAAGAACCACCTTTTCCACTAAATATAGTTCAATAAAGTTTTGTTTTTTGCATGAACGTAGAAACAAATAATTACGACACTACTATAAAAGGTAACACCTGCATTCCTAGTTATTAATATTAGGTAGGAGCCTAATATAAGTGTCTACCTGGTTTGATGATGATTTAAAATCTAATTTAAGAATTTTCTAAGGACCCTTATCTTTAAATAATGTTTTGTATAATAACAAATAATTTTTAATTAAGTCTCTGTAAAAAAATCAAATACTATGTTTGTTAAACTTAAATAAAACAAACCAAGAAATATGTTCTACGTTCTCAATATTACAACTTTACGTATCCAGCACAAGTCGAATAGTCGAATGCCCTCAGTGACCTTACATCAGCATTCGAGCGGCGAGTCTCTTTAAAATATTTGTATACATACCTATGTACATGCCCTTATATGTCAGTATAACAGAATTTGAGTCTATATAAGTTAATTATTATAGTTATCAAGGATATTATAAGTATTTAAATAGGTTAAGTACATATTTAAAAAAGTAAAAATTTTATTTTTAGTACTTTAGTCGATATCTATAGAAGTGAGTTTGTTCAAGGTTACAGCTGTACATATACATACAACAAAGCACAATTCGTATTTCCTCCATATGCAAATTTTACAGGATTATAGATATATAAGATCTTAGTTATACATTATTATTTCTATTATTGCACTCTGAAAATAACAAATTATCTATCAAAAAAATATGGTCGCGTTTTACAAAATAGTATACAAAACGTTATTGTTTAATTTAAAACAGAAGCAGAAATAAGTTTATTTTGATATAACTAAGAGCTCTGATGAGATAATAGGTAATGCAAATTTTAAATCTACAATAAAACTTAATTAACATAAATTAGTTTGACATGAAGGTTTATGTAAAAGTTCATTAAGGTTGTAAAATAAAGTAAAATTTTTGAGTATTTACAAGTTTTTAGAAATTAACCCTAAATAACCTTCAAAATTTCTATCAAAATTTAATTCTGTATAAATACAGTACTTTTTAATGGTTGTTTATGAAATAAAGTATTTATTGAATTTACGTTTAGTAAGTATTTATTTTACTATTAAGTTCGACCTTCTCAATGTCACAGTTTTTCATATATCTACCAGAGCAAGTCGAATGTCCTTTATGACCTTGGAGTCTATAAGCAGACAAGACATCGCTAATGTATTTATATAGTATAAAACCTAACTGTTGTTTCAAGAAAAAAAATTATAACAACTATAAAACGTAAGTAGCGTTCCTCTTATTATTTAGATAAGGGCTTAATATAGCAGGTTAAATCGGGTGTATTATATATACAGGCTGTATATACATAAGAGGGCCACTCCCATGTATCTCGCTTAATATGCGAGACACGTCAAAAATCTTTAATTGTTTTTTGTTGCATTTTTGGAGGCCTTTATGCTCGTAAAAACAAATTTGAGATCCATGGCCAACTTTATGAGTAATAACAAAAAAACCTGTAAAGTGCCCAAACTTTAAGGCTGTCTAACTTTATTATTTTAAAAGATAGAGAAAACTTATTGGTAATAAATTTTTATTGCATAATTGTTACTTCCATCTGATATAAACAGATTTTTGAAATATCGTATGTGGTTCGCTGCGCCCTCTAGGCGGATAAAAAAATTTTTTATTGAAGAGGCTATGGCCACAAAAAATTGCCGGTTTTTTCGTCTTTCATGCAATATACTGCATGTTGCCCTTATATTTTGTGTTTATTACATTTTTTCAATTTTAGTTAAAAAAAATGTACCTAAATATTTTCGTGTTGCTCAAGATAATGTAGAACCTGTCTTAAAGACGCCAACTGCAAAAAAATAATAAACAGAATGTACTTTTTTATGCACTATGCAGATTTTCTTATAATATTATTTTATTGGTTTTCACATTAGAAGCAATTGGGTCTTTAAAATTATTTTGACACAGACAATGTAACACGTCATGCAAAGCATAAACGAAACAGCAAAAAATTAATTTTTGTACCTTTCTTCTACATTTTTAATTTTTTGAGACTTCGGTACCTAATGACAACAGTTGATTTTCTCTGCTATCAAATCATTAAGTTTTAACTATAACTTTCTGTTAACAGAAATTCATCCGAAAATGTATAATTTATGAATGAGTATATGCTATATGATGTCTGATGTCTTCAATAACCTTATCCACTCTAAGAGGGTTCTGTTGAAATATAAATAATAATCTTTTAACCGAGTGCATTATTTTTAACTTTATATTGTAACCGAATAATTTATTGAGCTTTAATATAATTATTATAAATAATAAACTGCAAGGTACAATATAAATAGGTACAATAATATATTACTTAAAAATATGCTATTATTAGTTTATCAGGGTAATAAATAAATTTGTCTAATTGACGGAGAAAATATAAAAGAAAAAGGTAAAATGAATATTCGTACCTGTCCTTACTAATCTTAATTATTAGTACTGTAAAATAAATTTTTGAAATACCATAAATAATATCTTGTTATTTTTACATCCTCGTATTTTTAATCTCATTACATTAAATTAACAATTATTTGGTACCTATTGATTTGTAACAAATAAAAGTGGTCATTATAACTAAATTGAGTACGGACAGCGAAGTTTTGGTTTCGTGTCAAATATTAAATACTCGCCAACAATTTTCGCCTAACAGACCAGTTGAAGCTTGTTAATTGAAGGAAATATTATGAATATTCTATTCTTAATGTTAAGGTCAGGTATTTATAAAGGTATTTGTTGGCTTTGACCCGAAGTTTTATCTTTTAATTTTCTTGTGACAAACTCTGACGGAACTTTGTCATTCTCATTTTTTTTTTGATAAATTCATGAAACTGCTAAGTACAATAAAGATTTAATTTAATGATTGCCAATTGATATACAATATACGCGCACAACACATAGTTTGTCAGCTTTGTAAAGATTAGGTACTTCGAAGTGCAAATGACCTTCAACTAACCTTATTGCATTGGATTAAAATTCACCTATTTTAGTCACATTGTCATAATGCACCGAAAATAATTAATCTTTTCCATAACAAAGCATTTTCTTTTTTTAATTTTCTCTAATTTAAAGGTGTCTGCTAAAGAATATTTTTAAAGCTACAGAAACTTTATTTGTACACGTATAAGTAGATAAGTACTGCATTTATTCAATATAGTATATAAATTATAGTATTTCTGACACTTGAATTGCAATAAGTACAAAATAAATCGATAAGAAAAAAAATACAATTTAATATGAAAAATTATCTTTCAAACTCGGAAGTATGTAAGTATATATTTGTTTAAAGATTTCTGATCTCAATAACTTTTATATTATGAAACGAAAAATATAACTGAGTCTTGAATACATTTTTTCAGTTTAATTAATTTAGTAAAAAAGTACTGAACGTTAGTACTTAATGATACATAGCATTTTCAAACACAGTATTAGATAGGTAACTTTTTCAAAACGTTTAGTTAGTTTTGTAAAATTGTATTTCAATCTTTCATTAAATTGTAAAAGTATTCTGTATTCTTTACTATTTGTATGCCATTTGTGCAGCTATTTTAATATTTGAAATGTTTTTAAAAAATAAAATTTTTAACAATTTTGTAGTATATTCCAAAAATAAAATAGTATTATTATTCAAGGTCACGAACCCCAAATTTGAATTTTCACTTCGACAATGTTAAGATTCCAATGTCGTTTTATCTCAAGGTAAAATATCAAGGTCGCATCAAGGACAAACTTTCGTATAAAACGGAAACGTGTCTGGATGAAGTGTTCAATGTTCCTACGAGTGCTAAGCCTTTACTACACATTCAACTTCATCAATTTTATCTCCTATCAGGTAAGAAATACATTATTATTTGAAAGTAATTTTATAAAATTTAAATTTGATACTTAATGGTTCGGTAAAATTAACAGATATTGTCATTGATTAAATTTGCTGCCCAAAATTTCTAATAAAATTTGAATTTGTACAAGACACGCACTTCAAGGTCATTGTGTCTGTTGTTTATTAAAGTTCAAATTTTGTCCTTGGTTTTTATTTCATATTTACTTTAATTTCTTCGACAACCTAAATTTTACAGGATTATATTTTTTAAATTTTAGATACCATATAACTTTTATTATTTTACCATATAGATCACAAGGTTACTTCCAACCTCAAGATCCCTGATGCTAAAATATGAGGATCTAGCCCAATTTAGCGTAGTCTAAAAGTTGTTAGTATCCGAAATACAGGATCAAAGTTATTATTTTTTAAAACGTTTTTGTAAATAATTGTCTTAATAATAGCATGATCCACACAAAATTAGGTGCCTAGGGGTTTTTTAGAATGACAAATCGACGTGTGATCCATGCGGCAGAGGGCGCCACCAGCAACACTTCGTCAACATCTAAGCTGCATAACTCTTTTGTGTAAATGTAAATTCGATTATCTCAAAATCGACTACTTGAAGCGACACCTACTAGGTATACCTTTTTTGGACAAAAAACATCAAGGGACAAGAATTTTTAACTAGAAATCTAATATATCGAGGCATAAAAAATTATGCAGCTTTAGATGTTGGCGATGGTGGCCCCTCTGAATATACACCAAAACTGTGACCAGATCTTGATCTGCATAGTTTCCGATATAAATATGTCTTGTAATTTGTAAAGTGTAAGTTTTGATTAAGAAGCCTAGGTTTATAACCATTGCAATCACTATAACTTTATTTAAACAAGACCAAATATGATATCTACATATACATATATAGAGAAACAAAAAACAACTCAAAAATAAAATATGAAGTTTAAAAAATAAATAATATTAATCGTCTGGATTTTCGAATATTAAGAAAAAACTATTTTTGCTCTCAAAATCCGAAAATTAAATTAACAACTAATGTTAATTTCGGGGAGGGGGTGGGTCCAGACCCCTGGACCCCCTTGGCTACGTCACTGATTATAGAAAATACGCTTATGCGTGACAAGCATAAGCGCAGGGCGTTCTCTGTTAGGCATGGTATTTTGGCTTCGAGGACCACACAATTCCAAATTGCAGGTAGTTTTAACCCCTCGCCCGCTTGGAATTATTCCGATTTCACTGGTCCCAGCCAGTGTCTTGGGAGCCAGTATTCTTACGAAGTGCAAAGCCATTAGGTTCTTTTTAAGTAAATATCGTATATCTTATATTAACTAGGTAAGAAATAATCTTCATAAATTATATTTTTAATTTTGCTATGTGTATTTAACTTTCATAATAAATAATAGTATAGTGAAATTGTCATTATTGATTAAAATTACTTAGATATTTTAAGCAGGTCACATAAAAATTGAGAATAAAAAAATAAGTAAAGATATTTTACAAAAATTTAGATAAATGAAAAACTGGGTTATTATTAATCTTAAACCTTTAAAATCAATAAAACTCATCTAATTATATAAACAACATTAGCAGACATATAATTAGAATTAGAACAAAAAAACTAGTATTGCAATAACATACAAAACATACGTATATAAAATTTAACAAATAATAATAAAAAGTTACATAAATAAAAGTCAGCTATAATACATACCAGAATAAAAAGAACAATACAATTTAATAAAGTTATGTGGGTAAATTTACACTACTTGTTTATAAAAACTAAGAAGTAAACACTTTCATATATACAGTATGCGCCAAAAGTATGGAATAATATTGTCTGAAGCTATTTATTTGTCGCATAATTTTAGTTTTTCTTTAGTTTTGTTGGGTTTTTGCCACACTTCTGAAAAAATAATAAAGATTAATTAAATAAGCCCTTGCGCCAAACGGAACAGTCAAGGGTTATTTTCGAAACTAAGTTTGCCTAACCAAAAAATCTCACACTGAAAAAAGCAGATAAGTAAAAATAACAAAAATCACATCATTATCGCGCACTTTTCGAATATTGACGTTTCGAAAACACTATTTTCGTTCTCAAATTTTACTACGATTTTGAGAACGAAAACAGAGAGTTTTTCGAAACGTCAATAACACTGGAAGTGCGCCATAGTGATGTGATTTTTGTTATGTTTTACTTATCTGCTTTTTTTCAGTGTGAGATTTTTTGGTTAGGCAAACTTAGTTTCAAAAATAACCCTTGACTTATCCGTTTGGCGCAAGGGCTTATTTAATTAATTTTTTATTTTTTTCAGAAGTGTGGCAAAAACTCAATCAAACTAAAGAAAAGTATGGAATAAATTCAATAAAAACGAAACAATTATTTTTTGGGGAAAATCCTCGAACAGGTCGATTTTTAATTTAAAAAATACATATTTTAGCGTAAAATGCGATTTTCAAATGTCATTTGTTTTCGAGTAATGACATCATCGATTTTTTTTTAAATGGCAACACCATATTTTTTCCTTGACTTTTGAAATTTTAGTACTGTCTGATAGAGAATTAAAGTATTGATTGATGTCAAAATTGTTTCTTTTCTTTCATTCCTAACTATGTTTCAAGTTCCATATATATTTTTAATGAGATCCTCAAGTCACACAAAAATTTGAAAACGAAATAAATAAGTAAAGATATTTTACAACAATTTAGATAAATGAGAAACTGAGAAAACCTAATTGTCTATGCCTATTGCAGCATTTGTTTATTATTAATCTTAAGTACGTTTTTATTGTAGCAGCACGTTTTTCCAAACTATTTTATCAGAAATATAATTAAATTAGCAATCTACATAATTAATTGCTTACACACATTGCTGCTTTGCCTTGCAAATTATTGCATTATTGTTTCTAATGCATATACCATTCTTCCAACAAACGAGAATAAGTTTCTAATCGTAATGCACCATGTCCTCTAAATTAAAAAGTAAATAATACAAATTAGTTCGTGCAACATATCGTCTCACGTATTTCGCTTGCTATTGTTTGTTATTTCAATATTTTGCTTAGCTTCATTCACCATTTTCAAAATTATTGAATTTTAAACGTTCGTTTATCAAGTGTGTGTTGGTTTTATTCATCTGGTTGGCTGTGAGAAATAATACATGAACTATATTTGACAATGCAGGAAATTAAAAATAAAAACAACGTCCTCTATATCAAAATCGAAAAACTTTAGGACCTGAAACTTTATTTTATTTTCTGAAATGTCAAAGATATTTGGAGATATTGAACTGTATTATTCTCACAGTCTAACCCGATTTCAGCCAAAATATTTACCAAATATATTATCTAAGCCGGAAAAATCAGGTTTATCGCGGAACGGCAACATAATACTAAACACATCTTATATATAACTTTTTTTATTGAATCAGTGGTACTGATTACCCATTATCTTCGCGTCTATGATCTCAGCCTTTTATAACAAATCTCCTGAAATCTCACGTCTCTCCAGGTTTTCATTCATTTTCACAAATTAATAAATTTGATAAACTTTTATTTACAAACTTGTCAGTTGATATAGCAATGGTAATCATGCCTACTTAATTATTAAATAACGTTCGTCTAACTTAGAAAATCAGCAAAATTTGGTTTTCATATTTCAGTAGTATGAAATAAAAATCTGTATCTATCACATGAATTATTGGATGTTAATAATCTCAGGGAAATTAACAATCTGTTGCCTTCGATAATTATCATCCTCATAACTCCCTCGATACACAAATAGCTATTGCATTCTTTGAACAAAATTTGGTTTGAATATTGTTGACATTTAAGAAAATCAAAACTCTTCTTTTAGAAAAGTTCAACTCTCTCACAATCGAAGAACTTTGTGATCTATATCCATACGAACTGTTTGCATTAAAATAAAGCTCTTCTCAAAATTCTGATCAATAAAACCAGAACATTAGTATCACAGTATTAAAAATGGAATATTTCTTTAACAGATGCCATGCAACCAACTGAAATAATGAGCGGAGAAAATTTAAATTCAACATCTCAAAACACAGGAATCAAGGAGGAGGAGACGGAGGAAGAGAATGAAGAGGAGGCATACAGCGCGGAGGAGGAGGAGATAGAGGAAGAACCAACAATAAATGTTGAGAAAAATCTTCAACAAGACTCACCACGAGAAGATTTTGGAGTCAAAGTACTAAATGTATGCAAAGACTTCACAAATACTATTAACGACCTTATCAAGAAGAAGAATGAGAGCCTAACTAGAAAGAAGGAAGCACATCTTCTTCTAAACCAGACAAATGTAGCCAAGCAGTTGGCTAAACAAGACGTAGATAGGAAAGAAGCCAGTTTGAAGTTGCTAAGAAATCGTATGGAAACACTTCAGCGACAACTAGCTTCTGCTGAAGAAGATTTGCAACGTTCTCGACAGCACTTTGATAAATGCGAGAATGATGAGAAGGCTGCCAACGCAAACTTCAGATACTCTGTAAAGGAACTGCAAAAATATCAGTCGGCTGACGAGGCGACTTCTAAGTATTTATTCAATTATTTTCAAGACAGGAAAAGAGCTAACGCCACTCAGTACTATCAACATGGTCAGTGAACAGTGCCTGGAAATGAACCAAATATCAGTTGCTTGATAAATATTTTAGATGTAATAATACTTATGATAAGAACACTGATATTTGAGAGTATGTGTAGTAGTAATCCATTAATAACTTTGGAAAGGCTGTATACAAATAAAGAACGTCATTAAAATACAACATAAGTATTAAATAAAGTCTGTAAACAATAATTAGTTTTTATTAGTTCCTTTTGCTCTCTTTGTATTATCTATTCGTTTGAATACATTATACTAAAATAAATACATTTTATATAAACTACTCAATTTTTTAAAAACTAAAATACATTTAATCAAAAAAATCAAAGAAAAATAAAAGTGTAAGCAAGCTTTGTTTCTTTAATGATAAATATGAAGAGCAAAATTTAATTATTACTGCTTTAGGATTTAGATATTTTTTGATGTTTTCAAAAATTAAGTGAAGAAATTGGACCTAAACTTATATTTTTGGTGCATTATGTTGTTTGTGGATATTTATTTGTGTACCCTACAAATCACTGGCTATTAAAAAAATTGAAATGGTTGAACAAAAGTATTATAACTCGGTTTAAATTCGCAGTGACACTTATTTAAACAAGTTATCATACCTAATTGAAAGTAAGACTTTATCTAAAACTTTGAAATAGCTGAACACAAGTATTACAATTCGGTTTAAATTCGCAGTGAAACTAGTTAATATAGCAAATTGTAGGTAGAAATGTATCCCAAACTGTCAAATTAAATTTGTCAAATAAGGTACGAAGTACATTTTTATCAATTATTCGGTATATCTTAGGTTCAAGTTCTTAATGCTCAAATACTATAATTTTAATAACCTTCACAATTTCGGTGAAAATGTATATCCAGTTTCACCTTACTTTGACCTCTCTATTTCTATAACGTTCGGCCTTCTCAATGTTACAGCTTTTCATATAGACACATACATACACCAGAGCAAATCGAATACCCTCTATGACCTTGGAGATAATGAAAGGGCATCACATTGGTACAATAATACATGCCTTTAAATTTCATATAATATTTATATTCTTTTTTGTAAATAAGACATTTTTTCAAGAAAGTTTTTTTAAGATATTTATTTAAGTTATAAAATATTTTAGAGTATTCAAGTAAACGTAAAACAAACAAACATAATCATGTAATAGATCTTTAATGATAAATATAAAAAGCAAAATTCAATTACATGTTACTACCTTAGGATATAGATTTTTTGATTTTTTCAAAAATAAAGTGAAGAAATTCGGTTCAAACTTATGTTGTTTTGTGCATTATGTTCTGTTTGTGAATATTTATTTCTGTACCCTCAGATTACCGGCCAATAAAAAATTTGAAATGGTTGAACAAAAGCATTATAATTCGATTTAAATTCGCAGTGAAACTGATTTAAACTACTTAATATAATCTATATTAAGATTAGATAATTGTATTTAGAAATTTATCCAAAACTACCAAATTAGATTTGTTAAATAAAGTACGAAGTGCATCAATTATTCGGTATATCTTAGGCTCAAGTTCATAATGCTCATATACTACAATTTTAATGACTTTCACAATTTCTGTGAAAATATATACCCAGTTTGACTTTGGTTTGACCTCTCTATTTCTATAACGTTCGACCTTGTCAATGTTACAGCTTTTCATATAGACACATACATGCACCAGAGTAAATCGAATACCCTCTATGACCTTGCAGATTATGAGAGGAAACCACATTGGTACAATAATACATGCCTTTAAATTCCATATGATATTATTTATATACTTTTTTCTGAATAAAATCTTTATTCCAGAAAGTTTTTAAAGATATTTATTTAATTTATATAATGTCTTAAAGTGTATTCAAATAAACGCAAAACAAACTAACATAATCGTGTAATGGATCTTTAATGATAAATATAAAAAGCACAATTCAATTATTATTGCTTTACATATTTTTGATTTTTTTCAAAAACAAAGTGAAGAAGTTCGATCTAAACTTATGCTTTTTTCGTGCATTATGTCCTGTTTGTAAATATTTACTTCTGTATTATGCAGATCACAGGCTATTAAAAATTTTGTAATAGTTGCACAAAAGCATTATAATTCGGTTTAAATTCGCAGTGAAATTTATTTAAACAAGTTAATATACCTAATAGTACGTAGAGTTTATCCAAAACTGCCAAATTAAATTTATAAAATTAAGTACGAAGTGCACTTTTATCAATTATTGGGTATATGGTATATCTTAGGGTTCAAGTTCTCAATGCTCAAATATTATCATTTTAATGATAATATATGAATTTCTGTGAAAATATATAAGTACTAAGTTTAACCTTGCTTTGACCTCTCTATTTCTATAACTTTCGACCTTCTCAATGTTACAGCTTTACATATACGTATCTACCAGAGCAAATCGAATACCCTCTATGACCTTGCAGATTATGAGACACAATCACAATTGTACTTTAATTGCCTTTAAATTCCATATAAAATTCTTTTTTGTGAATAAAATATATTTTCAAGAATGTTTTTTAAGATATTTATTTAATTTATAAAATGTCTTAAAGTGTATTCAAGTAAACGTAAAACAAACTAACATAATCGTGTAAGGGACATTGAAAATGTAATTAGGAAAAAGTAAAACAAAAGTTCGCAAGTTTTTTATATGTAGGTAGTGTCATTTTCAGTCACACTGAAAATGCTGCAAACTATGTATTCAAAGTACCTAGAAATAATTACTTAGGTATGTCTAAATATTTGTAATTTAAGGATTAAAATTAATAATAGGATTATTAATTTAAATCAACAATTATTTTGCATTCACTACGTTTTATTTTGATATTCTCCAGGTCGAATTATGTATTTTCTATTATTTCTAAAGTAGCTTCCTGAAAAGGTAATTTAATACTGCCACATAGTACCTACTTCTAACTGCAGTTACCTCTAATTGTTGTAGTATTAAAATTGTTTATTTAATATTTTCACCTATTTTTGTCATATTGCAACTCAAGGTTAAGTGAAATTCATCCACCTCGCAAAAAAGTGTTTAGAATCCAATGTCTACACCAAAATAATTCATCTTTTCAAGGACAAGGTATTTATTTTCTTTTAATACTAAGGTGTTCAAAATAATTTTTATCAAAACTACTGAAATTTTATTTCTATAATGGACAGTTATATGCATTTGCCAAATATTACATTATACTTAATCATATTTGTGTAATTTCACTAGCTACTAAATAAATTGATAAGATACAAATATTATTTAAGATCGGTAAAATACATTTCGATAAAATTTGTAAAAATTATTTGGTTCATGAAATTAAGTATATTAGCTGATTAAAGAATAATTACCTGAACAATCTTCAGATAGTGAAAATATTAATAGAAAATGACAAATCAGATTTAGTCTTGACTTGTAAAAAACTCAAAAATTTTAATTTCTTCAAGGTTGTATTAAAATTTTTTAAGATAATCTGTCTATTGTTTTATTATTTGTATACCATTTATCAAGCTGCTCATATCTTAATAATTTTTGTATTAATTCAGTTTGCAAAACATTCAGTATGAGATTATTTTAATATCGTTTGACAATTTGAATTTTGACCTTGACAGTATTAACATTTCAAAGTCTTTTCTCAAGATCAAATTTTCTCAAGGTAAACCTTCAAGGACATATCAAGGTCTAACTTTCGTATAAAACGGGAACGCCCTTCCCTGGAGTTCACTGTTCTACGAAGTGCAAAGACTTTAAGTTCTCTTTTAAGTGCATCTGTTCGATCTGACTTCGTATTTGGTGAGTAACAATCTTCACAAATTTTAATTTCGAAGTAATTTTAGTAGTTTCTACAATTTAAATTTGATGATAATTAACAATTTGGTAACATTTTGTACAAGTTTTGTTTTTATTATCTATTTATTTGATATCTACTTATCTTTTAACTTAGATCACAATAGTGTATATCTAATTTCCTCAATTACCATGTACCACAGCATTACTATTACACTCATTACTACCCTCTATACAGGGTGATCCTTAACCTATGTAAAAAATGTAGTAAAATATTTTTAGTGTCGGAAGATTACAAAAATTTATCTGGTGAAATATTTTGCTTATAAAAACTAAAAATTAAACATTTTCATACATATAAGTATTGATTGTATTTTGACCTTGACAGTATTATGATTTTAGAACAGTTTTATACCAAGCTGAAATTTCTTCAGGTCATGTCAAGGTAATATTATCAATATTATCATATAAAACGGTAACGTTCCTCGCATAGGGCGCTTCGTTATGTGTCTTATTTTGGATTCGGAGACCATAGAGCCTCCTCAGCTACAACCGTATAAATCGGTTCCAAATAGCAGGTAGTTAGACCCCTCCTCTGGGTTGATATTTTTATTTTAAGTGTTCCTAAGAAGTGTACAACTTTTAGTTCCCTTTAAATACATCTATTCGATGTTAGGTAATCATTACATTTAAATACAGAGTGAGGAAAAAGTGGCGCAACGTAGCTGTAACTAGTTAACTATTAATTTTTCAAAAAAATGTGCCAAATAAATGTTGCTAGACTTTAAATATGTTACATTTCTATGACCTTGAATTTTTATTACGTCACAAAACTTTAACTTTTTAAGTGGCAACTAAAGTTCTTTTGCCTTTTTGATATAAAATGTTATGTGGGTTGCATAACTAAATTTTTAAGGAAAATTGTAATTAAATTTATTTAATTTAAGTGAGGAATAGTTTAATAAATGTTCATAATGATGTCCATTGACAAAACAGGTGCCAACTGCAACCAATAGAAATAATGAACGGTGAAAATTTCACTTCCACCCCAGTAGACACAGAAATAAAGGCGAAGGAGGAGGAGGAGTCGGAGAATGAAGAAGAGGTGGAGACAGAGGATGAAGAAGAGGTGGAGACGGAGGATGAGGAAGAGGTGGAGAAGGAAGAAGACACAGCAATGATGGATTTTGAAGTCCACATGGCGAACGTCTGCATACTATTCACAAAAACGATGAACGACCTTAATGAAAGGAAGCATAAGAGTTTGGTTAGAAAGACGGACGCGCGTCTTCTTTTGAACCAGGCAAATGTCGCCAAGGAGTTGGCTAGACAAAATGTAGAAATGAATGAAGCAAATTTGAAGTCGTTAAGAAACCAATTGGAGTCACTTCAGCAGCAACTGGCTTCTGCTGAAGAAGAATTGCAAAACTGTCGGCAGCACTTTGACAAATGTGTGAACGATGAAAACGTTGCCAATACAAACTTCAGATATTCTGTGAAGGATGTACGCAAATATCAAAGGGCTGACGAAGTAATGGTTGAGCATTTCTTCAAGTACTTTCACGGCAGGAAAAACGCTAATGACGCTCAGTACTATCAAGATAATCAATGAATAGTGCAATACCCTGGAAATTAACCAAAATATTTATAAAACCAAACTGATGTGTGTATTTTGTATAGTGCTGATCAATTTGCAACTTTAATAACACTGCAATGTGCATACATGATTATTAAAATAAAGTATGAATAACTCTTTTTTTATTCCTTTAACTCTTTAAATTCCAAGTATTATTGTAACAGTAGTACAATTTTTGTTTTTATTCATACGACTCAAGTTTTGAAAACTAAAATAGAGCTTAATCTAAAGAATTACTAGATATAATCTTATATCTTATTGATGGTGAATATAAAAAGCAAAATGTAGTTATAATTTTGAAAATATCGACGTTTGGAGGCGTTAACTCTTGAAAACATGCAAACACTAAACGAATTTTAAATTCACAATAAAACTTATTTACACACACAGTTACCTACTTTTATTACTCAATCCTTTTGGGTAGAAGTTTATACAAAAGTTCATATTTAAGATTGTAAATAAAGTACAAAGTATATTTTTATCACTCATTATTTGTCTAGCTTTATATATTCTACCAAAGTACAATGCTGTTAATAACTTGACAGGCTACGAGCGAGTGTGTTTAAAATATAATAATTGCCCTTATAGTCAGTATAACATAGTTTGGATCTGTATACTTTAAGAATATTTTTTCAAGGTCATGTTATTATGATTGTGTATTATCATAGACTTATGGTATTCAGTATTTATTAAAGTAAAAATTTTGTTTTTAATATTTATTTGTTATCTATAGAAATAAGCTTCTTAAAAATTACAACTGTACATATACAGGGTTTTTTAAAACATGTGACGGAAAATGACGTGGGTGATTTTTAGGCTCAGTTTAAGAAAAAAAAGTTCTTGTCAACATGAATTAGAGCTCAAAAGTACAGTATTTTGTACATTGCATGTATTAATAATACATGTACAAAATTCGAGTTCTGTATCTCAAACGGTTCCTGAGATTAGATATCATCAAAAACCTAAAAAAAATATTTTGTTTACGCCCTATTTATCGAAAACAGTGCGTTTATGGACCCATATTAATAAAAAAAAATTCTTAGAATCAGCCAAAAAATCACACCTTCTATTTTCTGACGCATGTTTTGGAACACCCTGTATAACATGTACACGCACATACACCTTGAAAGTCACAAATTATCTTTAAAAAATAAGGTCGTATTGCAAAATAGTATACTTTGCAAAAGAATACCTGAAAAAACTTTTTAGGTCATCCAATGTTTTAAATTTGGAACTATACAAATTTATAATGCGTTTCAAGGTCATTATGATTGTTTATTAAATATTTATTTTCTTCAAATTTTGTTTTATTTGACATTTATGAATGTAAATGAATTCACATTTTATTTAAAGCATATAAAACGAATTTTAAATTTACAAAACGCATATCAAAGATAAATTTATATTTTTGTCAATTATGCTAAATGCAATAATTTCAATAACTTAAGACTTTTAAATTTGAAAATTAGTTCTATACTCGTACATACTGAAATGAGGATTCCGTGACCGACCTGTGACCTTCTCAAGGTTACAGCTTTGTATTTACCAAAACATCGTATGCCTACAATGACCTTGACTATAAGCAGGTTTCATTTCAATATAACATATGCCTTGATAAGCAATTGTATTGTTTAAACATGAGAAGAAAAATAATGTTTTGTCAAGAATATATCTTTAATTTAAATAAAATTCAATTATAAAAGACAACCGTATGATCATCTAAAGAGGTTGCCTAATATAAAAGTGCTTGGTTTGAGGGTGTTTCAAAATTGAGAATACTAGAAAATGTGAATTTCAAATACTTTATTGTATTTGTAATTTTTTGTTATTAAATTACATATTGAGCAGTAGTAGTTAAATGTAATCATTATCATATATAATGAAATTGAGTGAGCTAGAAACTCTTCAATTTTTAAATACCTGCCAACAATTTTCGCCTAGAAGACCAGTTGAAGTTTGTTAATTGAAGGAAATGTTATGAATATTCTATTTTTAATGTTAAGGTCAGGTATTTATAGAGCATATACGTTGGCTTGTACACGAAGTTTTATCTTGATATTTTCCTGTAGAAAATTTATACGAAACTTTAATTTTCCTGTTTTTTTTTTCCAGAATAAATTCGTGAAACGAAAATTTAATACTGTTGCACAATATGTAAAAGACAATAATTATTCTGTGTATAAAAGTAGACTTTCAACTGTAAAAGAGCTCTAACTGCTGTTGCATTAAAATTGTTATTTATTTGTTATTAATATTTTTACTTATTGTTGTCAGTTTAGAACCCAAGGTCACGACTAAATAAATAATCTGCAATAAAATAATTCATCTTTTCAACAGCCTCCAGTCATATTTGTAAAAGCTTCACAAACTTTATTGTTTATAATGCACAGTGTGTAAGGAATTAGGTATTGATTTCACTGTCGCTTTATACATGTGTTTGAGGCATTTGAATTTCAGTACCTGTCAAATAAATGGATAATGTACAATAAAATACTACTTATAATGATAAAATTATTTTCTAGTGTTATTTTGTTTATGAAATTAGTACATTTATTATGTAAACCATTATGACCTGAATAACCTTGAGATAAGGTGGTATTCATAGGTAATTAATGAGAAATCAGATTTCCTTTTCAATTACTTTTCTTTTGCAAATACATACTAACACATATCGAGATTTATTCGGTATATAAAAGATTTAATCTTCTCAATGTTAGAACTTCGCATTTGTCAAATCATAAATGGAATGTCCTCAATGACCTTGTAGGTAATATTGTACCTGATAGGTCAATGCAATGTTTAAATGCTTTGTGAAGAAAATAATTTGTGAAGAATATAAACCTTTACTTAAACTATATTAACTCAAATAAAACAACTGTATTCACTGTTAGTGCTATCAGGGAATGAGATTAAGAGTTCCTTTTACTTATTAAACTTTACTATTCGCATACTTGAGTAGAGAGTAGAGTAGTGGCTTATTTTTTCTTCAGATTTTAAGATCAGTTGAAAGCTACCATCAAACCCAAGTTTACTCTCTACTCAAAGCATAAATACAATGTCCTCAATGACATTGTCGACTGTGAACGGATGTGGCTGAAAAAAATATATCTTTAGTAAGTATTCTTTACCCCTTTTCTTGTAAACGAAATATTTTCTTTGGGTTATATTATTATGTAAAAGTATTACATCATAATAATGTAACTGTACCTACAGTATAAATATTTATTAAAAGTGACCTTTTTCTTTTGCCTTTCCTATTTTTTCCAGAATAACTCCGTGAAATTAATATTTAATTCTGTTACATTTCATATAACAGCGATCGTATACAATTGTTCTGTAAAGACAGAATCTCCAACTGCAAATGACCTCAAGCTAACATTGATGTATTAAAACTGTTCGATTAACATTTTTACCTATTTCTTGTTATTTTGCAACTGAAGGTTGCAACCTCACAATACAAAAAACGATAGAATATGTCTACACCGAAATGATTCATCATTTCAAGAACAAAGCATTTTCTTTTATACTATTTACTTGTTCGTAAAAGATTTTTTTGAAGCTACACATCTTATTTGTACAATATACCTGTTCTATTGTTTTCACCAAATAGCGCTTTATATAGGGTGATTATTAACATTTACGCATAAACTTGGTAAATTATAGCTGAGGACAAATAATGACAAATAGTGAAAAAAGAAAAATGTTTTGCAGTTACGGAGATACCAATTTATTTCAAATAAAAAAGGTGCATTTCATGAAGCTGAAAATGGATTAAATTTATTATAGTAACTGTTCGAAGTTATTTTCGTGATTTTCAAAGACAGAGTTGAGCTCGCGTAATCCATGAGTTGGATACTCATGGATTACGCGCACGATCGCACGGTTCAAAGCAGGCTGTAGTTAAAATGCTACAGCAGCAGCATGTATGCGATTTCGCAACTTTTGTTGTAACTTCGTTAATATACTCCTTAGCTTTTATGAGGTTCCAAAAATAAAAAGCAAGTGGATTTAGGTCGGGCGATCGAGGGGGGCCACCCAATTGGACCATCTCAGCCTATCCATAGTTCGGAAAATGTTGTCGCACTAGTCTTGCATAAGTCTTCGAGAAGTACCGGTATTATTATGCAAAAAATGTAGATAAAGAGTACCACTAAACTAAATCTATTCTTTCTTTAAATCTGCTGATAAAGAATATAAAGAAATTGATAAAACTGATGTCGTTAGTGATTACAATTAATTGCTTATTTTAAGCTACTTCTCCATTTCGCATAATATACAGATCCTTTCTCAAATAAATAGATATTGATTGACATTGAAAATTTATGAACAAAAAAATAGTCGTATTTTTTGCTACTTAATAGTAAATATATTTTGGATTTTACATCAATTTAGATAATGACCTATTGCAACATTTAGTTTTTATTAATCATAAAAACCTCTTACTATATACAGTGTTTATTTCAACAAATTATTTTATGAACAATTTAATTAAAAAGTAAATACGAATTAGTTCATGCAGTACATGATCTGAGTTTATGAATTTTTTAGTATTATTATGTTAAAAGTAAATAACGCTATGACGATATTATTTTTTTAAAATAACTTTTTTACAACACCATATTATTTATATATAACTTATAAAACTATCTTCTTTTTAAATGTTTCTTTATTAATTCAATTAATAACTCTTATTTCAATATACTCAAAGAATCAAAAGATGCTACAGTTATTCAAGGTCACGACCTCATATTTACCATTTTACCTAACCTAACCTGACCTCATTAGTATTAAAACTTACGAGCCGCTTCATCTCAAGGTTAAATTTGCTCAAGGTCAAATTCTGTCAAGGTCAAACGGGGATGTTCCTTGCTGGAGTTCAGTGTTTCCACCAAGTGCTAAACCTTTAATTCGAGTTCAGGTGCAATCAATCTACTATTATATTAGGGAAACAATAGGTATTCATAATTTTCAAATCATTTAAAAATAATTTTAGTAGTTTTTTAAATTTAAAGCTACTGATAAAATTGATGTTAATTATTTCAATTGCTTATTTTAAGCTACTTCTCCAGGTGGCATATACAGGGCTTTTCTAAAATAAATAAATATTGATTGATATTGAAAATTTGTGAACAAAAATATAATAAATAGTCCCAATTTTCTGCTACTTAATAATAAATATATTTTTGATTTTACAGCAATTTAGATAACGACATATTGCAACATTTAGTTTTTATTAATCATAAAAATATTTTACTGTATACCGTCCATTTCACCAAATTATTTTATCAAAAATTTAATTAAACTAGCAATAGCTGACCCACGTAATTAATTGTTTACATTCACTGCTGTTTTGTCTACGAAATTGCTGTATTATTATTGCTAATGAATATATCGTTCTTTTAACAAATGATTTAAATTTAACAACTTCATGCACACTGTTTTACATATCATGCCCTCCAAATTAAAAAGTAAATAATACAAATTCGTTCGTGCAACACATGATTTCAGTTTATGTATATTTTTATTATTGTTTACTATGTTTTGTATATTGTGTTTAAAATTAGATATTCATTGATTCGTTTTCAAAATTTGTATGTATTTGTATCACCACTGCTCAAGTAAAACTCGACATTATAATTTACCTTTTAAAAGAATATAGTTTCCTTATAACGCATTTAAAAGCTTTATTTAAATACTTTCTCATTTCTACGAAAATTGCCAGCTCTCGATGTCAGTTACATGGTTATACAATTTTATATAAATATGTGTGAAATGTGTTGTAATAAACATCGATTCGAACGCCAATGTGGTATTCTTCAAGGCTTTCATTGAGGAGTAACTACTCAAGGTCTGTCATCTAAAATTACACAGGTCGTGCATCTGTTGACTCTGGATTAATTTCTGCCAGTAATTTCTATTTTTCAGTGAACGTTGCCTTTATAATTATGTCGTTTATGCTGGTAATATGTATTTGGAAAACGTAAATAATTATTGATCTACACATATACTACTAAACTTAACAAAATAATAACATGTATTGAATTTATTTTGGCCAAGATCATGTCTATCTCTAGTCTCTAGTATAACTGTCTCTGTTATAAAATCAAAAATTAATATGAAACATTTCTTCAACAGATGCGACTGCAACTATTAGAGAAAATGAGCAGTGAAAATTTATCTTCTCCGTCAAAAAATATAGCAATGGAGATGGAAGACATACTACCGCCAAATTTGGAGGAGAATGTTCAGCTAGACCCATCAGTAATAGATTTTGGACACCAAGTGGTAAACGTGTGCAAACAATTCACAAATACGATCGAGGATCTTAACAAGAAGAAGAATGAGAGCTTGATTAAGCACAAGGACGCGCGTGTTCGTCTAAACCAGGCAAATGTAGCTAAGCACTCCGCTAGAAAAGACGTAGAAAGAAAGAAAGCCAATTTAAAGACGTTCAGGAATCGTTTGGAAGTACTTCAACGGCAACTTGCCTCAGCTGAAGACGAATTGCAGCTTTCTCAACAGCACTTTGACAAATGCGTGAATAATGAAAACGTTGCTAATACCCAGTTTATAAACTGTGTGAATAACGTTCACAAATATCAGATGGCTAACGAGGTGTGGACTAAGTATTTACTTAAGTATTTTCAGTACAGAAAAAAAGTTATTGCTACTTAGTCCATCAAGATGGCCAGTGCTCAGTGGCACAAGCCAACTACTATATGACAACAAAACCATTGTATGTTATTTTATATAGTAACAATCCTTTTATATGGTATACTAATCCTGTACTGCACTGTATACTCATTTTTAAATATAGAACGTTGTCAAAATGCACGTGTTAAAATAAAGTCTGTACTGTACCTATAACTAGTTTTTGAGTGACGAGTAGGTTTTTTAAGAAAGCACATATACCTGACCATAATTTTATAAATACCTCAAGTAAAATCATCTATTTGGACGTATTCAACAGCATTGTCGCCGTAATTTTCACGAGCCGATCTATACAGGGTGTCCCTAAAAGGTTGGGACAGCATTTCGCCACATAAAGTATAGCTGAAAATAAGTCGATTTAACTGAACTTGTCTGCCAAAAGTTGATAATCACGGAGCTACAGGGTGTCAAAGGTTAAAAATTAAATCGGGTTTTCTTTAATAACTTTCGACTGTTTCACGTTAATTTCACGAAATTTTGTATCCAGGGGTTTCTTGGGATAGCAAATTCAATTTTATTGTCCGTTTTGGTATATCTTCTAGAGGGCGCCACCGGCGACGATTTCGAACCATTTAAACCGTTATAACTTTCTAGTTCCACACTGTATATTATTTTGGACTAGAAAAATCTCTTCACTAGTCTTTTATATTTAAGAAAGGTTACTTTATTGAAGTCGTTTGGAGCAACGGTTTCCGAGAAAAACGCCAAATTGGGTTAGATATGTTAGAATATGTGGCTTTGTCCAGATCTTTTAGAGGCAGTCTGTACTCTGTAGTCGATATACAGGCACCAAAAAGTTATGACGATTTAAATGCATATGGAGTACTTTAGGTGGCGCCTTATACAGTTGACAGCAAATCCGCGGACATAAATTTAATTATTTACTACAATTTATATGAAATTATTGAGAAAAAACTAAAATAAAATTGTATATCAACACCCTGTATCTCAGAAACTATTAAATTTTGGACTAAAGTTACTTAATTTAGATCAAACATTCTGGCCCATGAAGTATGTATATAGGGTGTCCCAAAATTATCCTGCCAAAAATTAACAGTGGATTCTACGATGAAGAATAAGAACAAAAAGTTATTTAAATATAGTTCCGTAAACGCCTCCTAACGGAGCTATTGCTCTTTGAAGGGGTACTCCAAAATTTGATTTTCTCCAAGTATTTTCATTCTTGGTCAAAAAACTGATTATGATTCTAGTCACACTCTGTACAAAAAGGAAAAAAAACGTAAAAAATTATTCGATGCCAGTGGCGAAGATGCGAAAGATTGGTTGAAACTCTCAGATTGACAAAAAATGTGAAATTGACAGTTTCTTAGAAATAGCGATTTTTTTGTTCTAAGTTTTACAAAAAAAGTTGAATAAAATAGTTTCACAAGATGCGAAGCGCCGAAGTTAACTCTTAAGCTAACCCTCGACTGGCCCCGCCCCCAGGTACAGGGTTTAAATTTTCTGTCACTAAAATGTCTAATTTTAAATTTCACAAACTGTTATACAAACTGTATAGAGAGACATTAACTCAAAATTTAACGTCGAAGTGTAAAGCCAATAAAATGAAACAAAAAACATTAAACTTTGAGGGCTGTTGAAGAGAAATTCATGTTTTTTTATTCCTCATATCTATTGCATCGATTTGGATCGGTCAGTGGTCGCGCGGTTTAAGGCGTCAGTACTTGAATCGAGGTGACTGGATCGCTGTGGGTTCGACCCCTGCAGCCGGTAGACCGTATATAGTATATAAGCTATATTCGTGGAGAGATTGTCACCCTCTCTGCGGGTATGGTAGGGTGGAAGAATGGTGACTTGGATCAATGTGAGAGATTGATACCGGTTGGCATTTAACTACCCCCCTAATTAATGAGGTTTTCCAGGTTTCCCTCATTCCTGCACTGAATGGTGGTTAGGGCCTACCAACGTAAGTCGTTCCTGGGCGCAAATGCGGCCTGCTTAATAATAATATGCCGCCCCCTCTCCCGCACAAGTCTTCGACTTCTGGGCTAATCCTCATGATTAGAATGAGGGGTAGAGATATTATTATTATTATTATTATTATCGATAAGTGGACGTTCATTGCGTCGTGGCATTCAGAATATTTAGATAAAATTTGTTGTTTGTTTTTATCGTTCGTTAATAAACAGTTCTGACATTTCTTAAATGTAAATCTCTGTCATTTTTACTTAAAAAATCCTTTTTAAAAACAAGTGTACCTCCTTTATTACTATCCACTGAAATGATAATAATAATAAAAAAGACAAACAGCCTTCCAGTAGTTCCAAACAACCATGCTACGTGTCGCGCACATAATAATGTGATCTGGAACCTGCATTATTCGCGAAATGGAAACGCAAATAAGCATAATCGTCGATAATGAGTAATGACGCAAGGTTTACAGTATTGTTAGTCTTTACGGGTAAATTTATCTCCAGATGACGCGGAATTTTGCATAATTTCGCACGATTTCTTGGGATTTCGCACGATTTTTACGGATTTTGCAGGATTTCGCTAAATTTGGGGCAAGATTTCCATGAGTGGTTACCTCCTGGAAAATTATATTGCGCCGAGTATGCGTCAATCTAGTTAGGGAAAAAATAATTTTACGGTACCGTCTAATTAAACATGTTGACCCATTTGCACGCCTCTGCTCTTGTAATTATGGCCTTTGAAGCAGAACGAGCCTAATAAATAAACATATTTCACAAATGCAAATGACAACGTCAGAGATTTTAAGGTCACACACCATAAGCTCTTACATAACGAGGATAGGCGAATAGTTTTTCAACACTGACGTGATTGCGTAAACGCTGTTTTCATGCACATTTTTTGTATGGTACAGGTTAAACTTATTGCGTGCGTAAGTATAACTGGAAGGTTATCGACGTGCCTGTTATGCTGGCTGCCAAGAATGGTTATTTTGGGAGAAAGGATAATTTTTCCTGGACCTGATTAAAGTTGTTTGTCGTTTGATTTCAAATGTAAAATTATTTTTTATATATTTTTAGGTATTAATAATATTGTGTGAAACTAACTACTCTGTGGACAAAAGCTCCAGCCAACGTTGAATTACGCCCACAATATCTACCCATATATTCCTTATTATTAGCTTTTGCAACATTTTTTTACTGAATTAGAAAGGTATTTTAAGCTAATATAAATCAAATCTCCTACAATTCCTATCAATGAAGTCATATGTATGTTCACTGATATCAAACATCTAGGTATGCTAATGAACAATTCCACAAACAACGCTCTATTCAATAATTATCTAAGGAAATTAATCTATCTAAATTTACTAACCTGCTTTAATGCAGGTTTATCTCTAATATTAACAACTTCAAAACTAAAAGAATTGGCATAAAAACGGATGGAGAAGAAGCGTCAAATATAAAATAAAATTTGTTCGGTGAAGATGAATATTGTACAATGAATGCATTGGACGTAATAAAGACTAACCAGACAAAAGGAAAAGATGATATAAAAATTCAAAAAGATTGGTAAATTTGAGAAATTATTGTCAACTGTGTAATTTTACTATTAATTCAATCCGTCGTGAAAAAACAGCTTATTTAAATTACGTTCTAAGTCAACAAGATACGAAGAACCTTTGGAAGGCTTTAAAAAATTTAAATGTTCAGCATAAGCAGGTTATAAATTATGATGGTACTTTATGTTTTAGTAACAGGTAGCCCATCTCATCTGGTTTTACCCTATGAGCACCTACAATTGCTGATGTTAAATAAACAATTAGAATAAGTATTTATTTGAACTACAAAATTTAACCGATTGCTAATGTTTTTAACATCACTTTCACTCATTTATTTACCACTTATTTGATTATAAATTTTCAATTAATTCAAAATTTTCTTTGCCGTCTGCTTGGCTGTAAAACCTGGAACTTCTTTTACCAAACAACTGGCCAGGTGCATCCAAGGTGAACATATAATATAATCTATGCAGTAGCCGTACTTGTTTTCATACATTTCATACCCTCCACGACTTGACTACGCTTAATATGATAAATTCGTTATTAAACCAGATGCAAGTGCAGCGGAAGCCATTAAATAAATAATAGCTATGTTTCCTGTTTAGATTTGTGCGAATAGATCTGTATTCGATATCAATTTACAACTTACAACAATTACAGCACGTGTGGGAGCCCATATACTTTGCTGTTTAAATCATGTGAGAATATTGCCAATGTGCTCTGAAATATTCAACAGTGCGGATATCGAATAGACCAGTGCTTGAAGCCTTTGAAAATCGTAAAAAGTGAAAAAAAAAATAATAATAGTAGGATGAAACCCATTGGAAAAGGAAGAGAATACAACAAAAATGAAAGGAAAATAATTTACGGGCGATCTTAGTTCGGGAAGTGGAAGGGGGTGTTTTTAAGGGTAAAAAACGGTTTATCTTGATTTCCGGCAAAACTACAAGTCCTATGGAAAAAAGTTAAATGGCAAAGTTGTAGGTAATAAAAAGATCTACAACTTTTATATTTACACTTTTTTCACATAACCTCAAAATTTATGTGAAAAATTCAAATAACCAAGTTTTTGGTTTTTTATTTTTCTTTTACAAAAAAAAAATGTTCACGAAATTTGGTGAAAACTTACCTTTTTATGTGCCAAAACACACTGTAATTTTTTTTTATTTAAAATATTTATTTTTTCATATTATTTTGACGTAATATAGAAAAACTACCCTAATTTTCAATCGAAAATTCTCACGTTAAAATATTTCCTTTTTTTAAAAAGTTGGTGGGCTTTTTGTTCGTTGAAATCTCTACTTTATGATGGTGTAAAAAAAATATACCTACATTACTATGGTAAATGTTCTCAGAAAATGCAAAAAAACGATGCGACAAACTTGAATCCGAAAACTTTTTTTTAATCATTATGTACAATTTTGAGCTATTTATTAAAATTTATACTTTAATTACTCGAAAAACGTATGATTCCATGTTACATTGATAAACAAAAAAAATTGCAAGTCGAAATATACATACCACTATAATTAACAACCAAATAAGTTAATAAAGTTAATATTTAATAAGACATCTACAATATTTTTTCGTTTCTTTTTTCTAAGAACATTTACCAATGTAATGCATATTTTTTTACACTATCAGAAAGTAGAGATTTCAACGAACAAAAATCCCACCGACTTTTTTAATTACGTATTTAATAATATTATTTTTTGATCAGTAACAAATAATTTTTATATCTGTTATGTCACCTATACAAAATCGTCAGTTCGTATCAATATGTACATTTTTATACAGTTATATTGAGGGTCAAAAAAATAGTATAATAATCTTAATGATTATGATTAATGTTTTGTATTAAATTATTTGTTGAATAAGGGACAACTTATTTTATCATATACAGTATGCGCCAAAAGTATGGAATTCAATAAAAACGAAACAATTATTTTTTGGGAAAAATTCTCGAACAGGTCGATTTTTAATTTAAAAAATACATATTTTAGCGTAAAATGCGATTTTCAAATGTCATTTGTTTTCGAGTAAGTCATTTACTCGAAAACTTTCCTATGTAAGAGGGCAAAATTTTAGTACTGTCTGATAGAGAATTAAACGATCTTTCAGAATCAAGGAAAAAAATATGGTGTTGCCATTTAAAAAAAAATCGAAAACAAATGACATTTGAAAATCGCATTTTACCCTAAATTATGTATTTTTTAAATTAAAAATCGACCTGTTCGAGGATTTTTCCCAAAAGTAATTGTTTCGTTTTTATTGAATTTATTCCATACTTTTGGCGCATACTGTATAGTATATTCTAAGTGTATAAAATTATAATTAAGAAAAAACTAGGTACTGATTAAACATTTTTGTTATACATTTAAAACATAATAAAACAAGAAAGTAATTGATCCTTAAACAACAATAATAGTGAAATTTAACCTCCGTAACCTAATTAGATTTGATAGTGACAAGTAAATATATTTTGTTCTTTAAATGTATGTAAAAATTTATACAATTTTTTATGTTTATTTCTACTATATGAAAGTGGTACATATTAAGTATTCAAAAATATACTCCTTAAATTTAGTCGTTGAGTGAATAATTCACTCAATGATTTAGTGTAGTTATCTTTTCATCTTTAGGGAATCTAAAATTGTAATTCTAAATAAAACTTCAGCAAGCAAGCAGCACACTTTATTTTATTCACAACAACATTATTCTGTTAATTATTAATTACTATATTTTTCTTAATAATACGGACCGGGTACAGACACGTATGAACCAACGACGATCAAACAAGCGGCAATATGGAATCATTCAAATTGATGTAGGTATGTGATTGGTGGGCGAGAGACGTGGGAAATTGGCAGGATGCGAAATAGTCTTTTCCTTATCTCCCTCTTCCTAAATCTATGAATTTAACGAATATAAGAAATTAAAAAGTAATCTAGTAACTGACAAAAATAACATTAGGAAATATATAACTATAACAAAAATTATTAGAAAAATTAAATTTTGAAACCACATGTTATTCAATTTTAAATCACTATAATTACTTTTTTCTACAATGAAATATATTTAGTGGAAAAGTGGTTCTTTATTGCACTAGTGCAATAAAATGTTTATTGCATTTATCTGTCATTCTACTACAGCGTTTTGTCATCATGGCGTTCAAATCGACGTCATATTTTCCTACACTTAGTGTCATCTAAATAAAACATTTTTTGGTTTTTGCATGAACGTAGAAAAAATATTGTATGCAACTCGTACAAAACGTGCTTATTGCACTCGACTGCAATAAACACTTTTTGTACTTGTTGCATAAATAACTATAGTTACTTAATAACTTACACTTATGATAAAACAAAAAAAATTGTAGAAAGCGACATAACTCAAAATCTATTGATTTTGATATACAGTGTGTCCATAAAGTAACGCATAAGTTCATTATTAGCTAAATAACAATTATTCCTATCATTATTATTATTATTATTAAAAATTTCCGAAACACGTCGGTTTTTGATTTTAATTTATTGGTTTTTCAAATAATAATTTAATATACAGGGTGATCTACCTTCGAGTAATGACCGGTGATGACATCATTACTCGAATGTAGGTCACCCTGTATATTAAATTATTATTTGAAAAAAGTGTAAAATAAAATCAAAAATCGACCTGTTCCGGGAATTTTTAATAATTGTTTATTTAGCTAATAATGAATTTATGCGTTACTTTATAGACGCACTGTATGACATAAGTTGATTTGAAATTACACGGAAAATCTGAAAATAAAATAAGAAATATCATATAATTTAAAATAGGCGAGTTCACGTCTACTTCCGGTATAAATGAATGTGGCACGTCATTATAAATATTTTACTTCAACTTAGCAATGTTGAAAACTGCAAAAATGCAGATTTCTATCATTTCCGGTTTCCTAAATACTCGTTGTGGGACACCTTGTATACTATTTTCTATAAACATTCATGTTGGGACTACAGTTACCGTCACAGATAACAAGCAAAAATTATGTAACTTCCAGTAGAGTAGGTACTCATGGATAACACCAAGTGAGACGTTCGTTCACGTACTCCAGGCATAACAGGCATTTCGAATGACAAGTGCGTATGCTATCGATGACAGGTCCGCTTCACTTCAAACAACGGACGGTCGGGGTTAGTGCCCGCACGGCCTACTAGGAGGTATTTTGGTTGGGCGTTTAAGAGGCCTACATTTTAAAATTAAACCCAAGCCATCTTCCTACATTACTTTATAGAAGCTCAATTATTATCTTTAAAGTAACATTTTTAATCTTTTTATACACACTATACCTCATTTATATTATGTTTGTTTTTGTAGCAGTTGCAAACGGTTTGAAACTGTCAGAAATATTCGACCAATTACGTTGAGAACGCGTTACCATTGAATTTAACGCAATAAATAGTTGGACGGGCATTTCTGATAGTTTCCAACTGCTGCAAAAATAAACCTATTGTTTGCGTTTCTAGATACAGAAAAAGGTCAAAGACCTGGCTAAAGGAATATCTGTAAAACTTATATACTTCTTTCTTAGTAAAAACTCTGTACTTTTTGGACTTGTCACCCCACTTCTTTTCAAAATTGTGATTAGTTGAGAAAATCTGTTTATATCTCGATTTTTCGTAACTGAAATCATAGTTCTCAAGATTGTGTAATGACTCCATAGTGTAGATGGTTTCTGGGAGCGTTGGATTCCGGAAACAGTGGCGTAGCGTGGACTAATCTAGACGTGGGCGAAATCGCACCAGCGAGGCCCTTTTCTTCCACCATTGGATGCTGAATGAACTGAATATTATGGCAAGGTCACAGTGTGTATCAATTTTGGTCCAAATATTTTCATACAATCGGGAGATATTAAAAAAATTTAAATTTTACAAAAAATTTTGAAATGCTGTATCTTAAAACAAAAAGCGATCGGACATTAGTGTATATAACTTTTTTATTATTTTTTCGTTCTCTATCGGGTGATTTTCCAATGTCACCCTGTATATTTTCAAGAAAATAATGGTGAAAAATCAGAAAATTTGTTTACAAAATTTCATAATTATGAGGTATGGAAATGCTAAAAATAAATATTTTTTGTAACCTCTTCAATACTGAAAAATACGTCGACAAGAGAGCACGTAGTACGTGTGGTAAAGCTTATTTTTAGTAAGGTCTTTTAGGGTGCTATTCGTACTATTTAGAGTTCATGGCGTTCGGTTTTAAATCACCCCCAAGGGGGCCTCGCGCGAGGCCCCTTTAAGTGCGAGGCCGTGGGCGAGGGGCCGCTTCGCCCACGCCTAGCTACGCCACTGTCCGGAAAAATAAGATTTTAATAAGATAATAGGATTTTCTCACACATTTCCTTTACTTTGTTAGCTTTGCACCAATACGCCAACTCATACCGCGCCTTGGATTTTAAGTATTCAATATAATTTAATAAAAATTTAATGTGATATACACTACTGACGACTTCTTAAAATAGTGTCCTTGAAACATATTTAGCTATTTTAGTTTAGCAAGGGCGAGCTAGGCTTTACAAGTTAATGTCTTAATTTTTGACATCCTGTGTGATAAATACTTTAAAATAATAAATCTGGGTAGCTTCAAACTTAGACTAAAAAAGGTGCTCTTGCTTATTGTCGATAAAATGAACCATTTACGAGAAAAAGTTTGACCTATATTCGCGTGTTGAACCCTTATGAAGTTTTTCAATAATTTCGTTAAGGTGCCTCCTGACACCACTGCGTTTTTTTAATATTGTATTTTTTTTTATTAAACATCTTAAATGAAACTTTCCTGTTTACGGTTCACTTTATCGACAATAAACAACAGTATCTTTTTTTAGTGTAAAGTTGAAGCTACCCAGATTTATTATTTTAAAGTCTTTATCATACAAGGTGTTGTAAAGTTTAGCCCGCACCTGGTAAACTAAATAAGCTAAATATGTTTCAATTTTTTTTTAAATTATATTGAGTACTATAAACATTATGCAAGGAAAACTGTAGGAAAAAAAATTATAGGAACTTCATCATCTTCTTCGTCATCTTATTTTTTCATGTTTTATCTGCACCCGAGAGATTTCCCACATATTCCCCGTCACCCAGTATATCAGAAGGTAAACTGCTATCACTCATTTTGAAAAGCTCTTTTATATCAAATAAAATTCGTAAATTGTATGAGTTTGTTTGACAATAACCATGCGGAAATAACATAAGAAAACTTGATCCACTTTAATAATATGTACTTTCTTCTGTTCTGCTTCTTATCACGTCGTTTGACACTTTTTGTCAAATATATTTTTTTGTGTTATTAAATGCAAGTAGATAAAATTTTGCACAAAATTAGATGAATAACTATTAGTAAATGATTTTCTATGATGATAGCGCAAAAAGTTTTTATTGTAACATTGTGCCTTTAGCACAGAACTACTACAAAATCATTTTAATTTTTTCCGCTAACATATTTCTTCAAAAAAATAATACAATAAAATGATATTATGAGATATTTGGCACCAAAATATAATTGTAAGTCAACACAAACTAGTTAGTACTGGATGTAATAATCAATCAGCACATATCGGTATATTCTCCTACACAATGGAAAAAGAAACGAAAATTACACATATTACTGGACACGTAGTTGTATTATTGTAGTCGCGTAGCCCTCTTAAATGTTAGGTTCAACTGATGTTCAAACAACCGTCTTTTTGGAGGACATATCTTAAAGAAAGGTAATAAATAACCTTTCTGTTATGATGGGAGTAAATATTTTCTTGTTTGACTTGATGGCTGATTTGGTGCACATGAATGTTTATAAATCGGTAATGGACTATATGAATGCAGTCGAAGTGCTTGTACAGTTATTTTAAAGGTTTCCTTTCCGCTCGTATTCGATGCGAGTCATAAAAGATTCTCTATAGGAAAACCCGTAAAAATCACAACAGACTGAAAATAACGCAATAAATTTGTTTGCCGTCATTTACGCCTTGGGTATACGGGTATTTGTTTACTAGTGGATTAAAATCGACTCCCAATTATGCCGTTTTTTAAAGAAGGTACAACTGAATTAAACCTTTACCATCATGTAGAAGGACAATTTGAGCGTCGGAATTAAACTTTTACAACTTTTTTCAATACGTAGGTAAGAACTTTTTAAAATCGAATTTTTGATGCTTCGTAAGTTATTTGATAATTATGTTTTTCGCAACAAATATCGAGTTTGTAAATCAACAATTTTACCTATGTTCATAAATTTTTCACAACTTATGGGATGCGAAATATTTCCAAAATACAGCATATTAAAAATGCTGAAAAAAACATATTCTTTTAATTAATTGCAAATATAAAAATTTGAAAATTGGTACAAATATTTTTTATTTTATGCTGCGTTTTCGGAAAAATCTTGAGAAAAAAATATATTACATATTTAGAATCCTATAATTGGGAGCTTCGACCCATTTCTCTTCTCCAAATTTTTTTCAACGTACACCTATGGTATTGAAACTGTTCATTTGATAGCAAATTTCATTTTCAAACTTTTGTCATTTTGATATTTTTTTAAATCAAATAAAAAAAGTCAAGACATAAATAAAAGTTTGCAAATCAAATGTACTATCAAATGAACTGGTTTAAAGACCATAGGCGTACGTTGAGAAAAATTTTCTGGGGAGAAATGTGTCGGACTCCCAATTATAGGGTTGCAAATATTTTTCAAGATTTGTTTTAAATAAGTAGCATAAAGTAAAAAACATCTATGCCAATTTTCACATTTTTTTGTCTACAATAATTAAGGTCATTAATGATTTCTTTTTCAAAATTTTTGAAAAAAAAAAACTGTATCTTGGAAACTAAGCATTTCCCAACCCACATTTATATGAACTTATTTTCTTTATTAATTTTCGATCGCATCGACCGTATTTTGTGAAATTTGGTATAGGGGGGTTTCTTGGGACTAGAAATGTCGACGATTTTGGTGTATCTGCTAGAGTGCGCCACCAACGATGGTTTGGACCCCTTTAAATCGCTACGACTTTTTTGTGCTACACTGTATCTCATTTTGGACTGGAAAAATTTTCTTCCCTATCTTTTCTAGTTAAAAAAGGTAGATCTTGTTGGTGTTGCTAGAAGCAATGGTTTCTAGAAAAAACGCATCTAAATCTCATGATGCATGCAATTTATCTAAAAGTAAAGTCAAATTGTTGCGTAAGTAATGGGCCATACTGTAACAGCATAATACTGCGACCAAAATAAGTCGATTTACTTTAGCTTATCCTAAAAAAATCCAAAAATCCACCAAAATCAATAATAACAAAGATACAGGGTGTCAAAATTGAAGAAATAAATCACATTTTCTTTCTTATCTTTCGATCGCTTGAAGCAAATTTCACGAAATTTCGCTTAGTTGGCCCATTCTTTACTTATCACCCTGTATACAAAGTTGCACACAGGCAGAGTTATAGACCTTTAAAGTTTTTTAAAATTTAACAAGAGCAAAGAAGTGTGTGTGTTAAAATTAAATTGCACAGCAAGTGTAATAAGCTTAAGTTATCAACATTTGATGTATACCATTAGAACGACTATAGGTTTTTATATAAATTTTATAAAAATTATAAACATTGGTAAAATCGTTTTACAAACACGATATCTAAAACAACGAAGTTTCATGAAATTTCCTCGGACCCGTCGATTTTGCTTTTTAAAATATTTTAAATAATATTTTTCTATACCAACGCATTTCCGACGTTCATTTGTTTTCGCGTGATGACGTCATCGGATATTTTTTTAAATAGAACCCCTATATTTTTTCAACGGATTCTTGTAGAGCTTAACTTGCTGAATTCAAAAATGTATAATTTCAACACTTTATTCCTTCAACTTTCCGAAAAAAAAATAACCGATCCAATAAAATCGGCTTGAAAAAAATGTGAATATTCCCATTTGTGTCTGTGATGGGCTGGTTGAGAGTAAAGTGGATATAGTGAATTCATCGGCAGTATCACAAAATAAGGACTCTTCATTTTTAAAACAATTTAACAATAAGTAACTAATTAATTAATTAAATTCTGGTTGCCTCAATCGTATTTGAACCCTTAATTTATTATTTTGTTTTATTAGATGCATGTTAGAATATTACATCTTTTGATAGCAAAACAACAAATTAAATCAGGTCACCTCAGAAACTGTTTCTGACAGCTAAACAAAATTTAATCAGAATTTACATCTGTCAACAGCAGCGTTTCTTGGATCGGTTATTATTTTTTTCTCGGAAAGTTGAAGGAATAAACTGTTGAAATTATATATTTTTGAATTCAGCAAGTGAAGCGCTACAAGAATCCGATGGAAAAATATAGGGGTTCTATTTAAAAAAATATCCGATGACGTCATCACGCGAAAACAAATGAACGTCGGAAATGCGTTGGTATAGAAAAAAGAGTCTTTTTAAAAAGCAAAATCGACGGGTACGAGGAAATTTCATGAAACTTCGTTGTTTTAGAAATAATGAATTTATTCCATACTTTTCTTCCACACTGTATGTTACGAAAAACATAATTGTCAAATTAACGTCCAAAGCATCGATAATTTGATTTTAAAAAGCTCGTCCCTACTGAAAAAAGTTGTAGAAGTCCATTTCGAATACCCAAATTGTCTGTCTACAGAATGGCAATTTTTTATTTGATTTTATCTTAAAAAAAATCTACCAGAAATCAGCGGGATAGCGAAGCGATTTTACTCCACTATACTGTTAATACTTGTATGTATAATTTTATATTACTCTCTGGTGTGGTACGATAGGAGTATATTGAATAGAAACAAACGTTTAACGCTGATTACAGTTATCAAAACGTGTAACGATTGTTATATGTTGAGTAACAGCCAGTAAACCACAAGTTACGATAAAGCAGAAAACGACACCAGATCAAGGCTATTTATGGTAAACTAGGTTTACAAATAGAATTTCTCAATGTATTTGCTCAAAACGGGTCCGTTCTTGCGCATATTTGAAGAAATTATTTGGCTATTGACTAATGTTTGAAGTGATGTTACAATTGAGTCACCGCCTGACATCATAAATCATGCCTATTTTTATCAGTTGGCACTCCGCACGCCCATGTATTACGTCAATATTTCGCGGAATAGGAAAATTAGACACCGCGGTTTCTATTGAAAAGGGGCAGTACTGCAGAATATTTAGGGCGCAAGATTCTCGTGAATAGTGCATATACAGAGTGTCCCCATTTTTTTTGTTCTTAACTTTGAAAATAGATAGAGCATGAAGCAATACTTAGTAAGTAGGGGTATTTTCTATGACACTCCGTTTTCCTGATATTGATACGTTCAACTTAAAAACATATATACAGGATGTTCCGCATAAGAACCGATCTTTCGTCATTTAATCAATATGACAGAATAACTGGTCCAATCAAATAACGATCAATAATACCGTCCCTAACATTTATCTTAAACTCGCGTTGAAAATGTCTAGGAGTTATTGCATAGCGATTTACATCGGAATATTCATGAAAACTGTGAACATTTGCAAATCCTTTACAGTGGAGCAATCGTTATCACTGAAAAGATTTTTTTTATTCCTTGCTAATTGAACTGAACAAATAAACATTTTTTCGATACATGGTAGTTTTCCCGGTTGTTGTGCCGTGACCTCGGTAACTGGTAGCTGCACATCCCTAGCATTAGCCGGGATTCTTTTACCTGCCCTGGTTGTTCTCGGGCTAGACTCTGTGGGGATAGACCAGCTATCGGTGTCTCTGGGCGCGTCCCTATATTGATTTCGGTTCCTATTGTTGGTATTACGACTGCTACGGTCGGAACCGTTCCTCGGATAATGGTAATCCTCCGAGGCGTTCCGTAGCCGCCGCTGTAACTGGTCGCATCCCATGCTTCCAAAGCAGCTACCAGTTACCGAGGGCACGGCACAACAAGCCGGAAAATCACCATGTATCAAATCACAGCACTGGCCGTGAAAGCCTAAAAACCACTAGAAACATTTTTTCCCTCAATAATCTTAGCAATATGTTAATATTTTTACGGAAAAACCTTTTCCAAAGTAATTGGCGTAGCTATGGATTCTAGTTCACCATTGAATCCCCTAACCTACTACCTACCTATTTATTCAGTTCAAATAGTAACATTTTATTCTATTTTCTGAAAAAAGTGCTCTTGAGGAAATTCACTAAGAAGTTTTATTTTTAAGATATTTTGGCTTTCTAATCAGGATTATCTTATGGGATTACACAGATCTTACAGAAATTATACGATTAAGTACTTCGGTATTGCTTGTTTATAAGTTTGTAACAATAGTATTGACAAATGTTATGTCAAATCAGTTTCTTCGTCGTGCGGTTAGAGCATGTTGAAATTATAATAAATTGGTTAAATACAATCTACGGGAAAATATGGATTGATCGAGGTAGTCCAGTTGATTGACCAGCTCAATCACCAGATCTTAATCCACTAGATTTTTTTCTCTGATGCTTTTTAAAGGAAAGTTTGTATGCAACTCTGGTGTATAATAGAGAAAATTTATTCCCTACATCGTATTTGAAGAGTATGGGGTGAAATAAATAACATGCCAGTTCGGAAAAGATGTTCGTTAAGAGATCGATGTTATTATTGCATTGACGGAAATAGATGTCACTTTGAGCACCATTTAAATTAAATTGTTTAATAATTGATTGACTGCTATAGAATTGCATAGGGTAAACTTGATTAGACAAAATCAAAAGAACTGAAAAACAAAGCTGCTCAGTAAATTTCTTCAACAACACTTTTTTTCATAAAGTAGAATAAAATTTAATATTTGCACTAAAAAATACTTTTTACCATTGGCGTAGAATTTTAGAAGGTTCAAGGGTGAACAAGATGCCATACCTACGCCACTGGCTTTAGTTGAAAAAAAGTTATTCACATCAAAATATTACATTTTTATTACTGCATCCCAAGTGTGACAGAAACAAATTTATTTCTTTAGTAGATAAAAAAGAAAATATATTTTTTTAAGTTGACCTATTATTTTTTTATTATATTATTTATTATATTATTATCCAAAGTTAAAAAGAGAAATCGGGGTCACCCTGTATAGATTTACAAACAAATATTTAATTTGAGATATCTCACCTTCACTTGGTTTATATGTGAACATACATATGAAGGAACAGCCAATTCAATTGTCGGTCACCTCACCTATGGCATACTGATGAGGGCTAACAAGTCTGAAACCGTCTATGTCTGATGGTGTGGCCGAAAAGGGTTCTTGGCTGTTCAGACATGTAATGCAGGTGTAATTGAATGCCGATCGGGGCATTACTCGGCGGAGCAGTTGTTACCTGCAGTATAATTTATAAATATTTAATTTATTGTTATTGCGGGTCCTTCTAAAATCCAGGTTATTTGAGATGGGTAAACAACTAAGTAAAACTGAAATTAAGGAAATATGAACTACTTCAGATATAGTTCTCTATTTTGTGCAAGTAACCGACCTAATATTTTATAAAAGTAAATGTTCAGGCAAAAGCACGATTTAGTGTACCGACATGCCTTTGGCTACATACCAAGTCCCGATCCAGAATTTTAAACATTAGTAATCCCACGTTCTCTGCAGTTATATTGACCTACATACCTAAAAATACGGGTTCAGTTGCAGTTTCTAATGCTTTTATCTAGAAACTGAGAATTGCGTCTAGTAAAGTTTCAAATATATTGGGCCCCGCATTGAATACATAGTACTAAACCCAGTGACGACTCGTAATTTTTCGACTCCAATTCCCTTAAAAGGCAGACGCTATTCAATATTTAAGAAAAAATTGACATTTTTTATTTTTGCTGTAACGTTCTGTGTCTAGTACTACATGCCCAATATGTATAAAAATTATGAAATATACACGTTGTACTGTACCTAGACCTGTACCTACAAGAAACTCCAGGTAAATACAGTAGAATTACATCTTTTTTGTCAAATGACATAATTTTTATCAATATAAAAATAAATAAATTAATTTTTTATTTAGCACGTTAACGGTAACTGTCAAACGAATGAACAAAATAACACAAAATTATTGTTATAGCAACTATAATTATTTTTTTTTGCTTTTGCATAATAATATGAGTATTCCAATGGGAATGCCAGACAAGCTGCCCGAGAATACCGACGAAGATACCCAAACAAACGTCATCCTGCCCTTACAGTCTTTAGTGCATCATTTCCTAGACTTCGTGAAGAAGGCGTAGAGGTGGGCAACTCGATTCTTTTTGATGAATCGATTCACACGATTCAATTTGGTAAAATGAATCGACTCTTACGATTCGTTCATTTCAACGATGAAATTTAATCCCGAGTTCTAATGCTCTAATACTATAATTATAATATAAATTATAAAAATACAGTTATTTGAAATTTGAAAAATTAAATCGGTGACCGCGACTTATTCACGCATGCAATTTCTGTATTTATTCACTGGTTTTTATATTTTACATAATGTAAGTGTATAATAGTTATACCTATGTGAAATATTAAATTTATAATGTTATATCTAACTGTATGCATTTAAATGGAACGTTCTGTAAAATATAAAATTCTATCCTTACTTAATAACAATTATTTTACTACAAAATATTGAAAAATGTGTAAAAAAATCAGATAAACAAACTCGTATTCCATCTTTTTACTACGATTCATTTTAAGCGAATATTTGTTGTAAATTATAAATACAAGAGATGCGCGAAATAATTAAAAATGCAATAATTTATATCATGTGGCAAATGGCGATTTCTTTGAACGAGTTGCTTCTCAAATATTGGACCGATGATAAACATACTACGATTCATTTCTCGGCTCAAGAATCTTCACCTGGCAAGTGGTTATTTATTTCAACGAGGGTTGCTTCTCAAATATTGGCTCGATAGTCGATACGCTACGATTCAGTTCGCGACTCGCGAATCTTTTGACAAGTGGCGATTCATTTGAATTAGAGTTGCTTCTTAAATATTGACCCGATGCCATTAGGATTCACGATTCATTTAGGGACTCGCGAAACAGTGCATGGCGATTCATTTGAACGAATCGCTTGCCAAATACTACGAAAGCACCCTGGTGTCAAACATACTTTTTATTTTTAGAAAACTCAATATATTGAGATTATTCTCAATATCTTGACTTTTTTCTCAATATAATGAGATTATTCTCAATATCTTGACTTTTTTCTCAATATAATGAGAAAAATCTCAATATCTTGACTTTTTTCTCAATATAATGAGAAAAATCCCAATATCTTGACTTTTTTCTTAGTGCTGTTTTAATTACACTCCACTAGCGATTTAGGTTGTAAAAGCGTGTTTAGTCATAGGCGTTGCACGTAGAATCGAAAAAGGGGAGCAGTTTTTCGAGAAAAACATTTGCGATTTCTTTAGGAAATTATTTTTGTCGTATTCTTATTCACTTTCATTTGAAACCCTTCTGTGTAAATGTTGGAAACCTAATCTCAAAAGTTTAACTTTCCATAGACTCATCCTTGTAATTTGCTAACAAGAGCGACTTGCTTGTTATCCAATTGCTCTGAGTTTTTCGTAGCTTATGCATACTGATAAAGTAACTATTTTGACACTATGTTAATTTAGTCATAGGCGTCGCACGTAGAATTGAAAAGGGGATCAATTTTTCGAAAAATTATATTAGCGATTTCTTTAGGAAATTACTTTTAACGGATTCTTTTTCAGCTTTATTAGAAACCCCTCTATACCAAATTTTGACAACCTACCTTCAGCGCTTCTTTACTTTTCAATAAATATATCAAACATTTATGTCGCCGGTTTCAGACCCCTACCTCATGTGATACATGTTATTTAGAAAGATCATGATAAGATAAATATGAACAAATAGTTATGTAATAATATCGTTATAGAAAAAAATATCTAACACACTAATAAATTTAAAAATTGTGATGACAGATGGAATCCCATTTTAAACAATTTTTAGTGAATGAAAAATTTATAGAGAATGTGATACTAAGCTTAATGAGAAACAAATAAACTGTTTGTCTAACTAATAATTTTAAAATTAACAGATAAGCGAACGTAAAAAAACTTAATTTTGTGTGATCATATCTTGAATAATTTTAAAGATATTTCATTAAAATTTAGCATAAAAAGGTTTCCTTTCGAATCTCATATCGGACGCCTATAATTGAAATTCGATATTATTAGGGCTCTGAAAGTGACGATGAATAGTAAATAATCGTTAACTGTATATAGGTTGCAAAATTTTGGTACAGAGAAGTTTCTAACGAAGCTGAATAAGAATCCATAAAAAATAATTATCTAAAAAAATCTCAAATGTTATTTCTCGAAAAATTGAATTTGATACCACGAGCGACGCCTATGACTAAATTAACATATTTTTACTACCTAAATCGCTAGTGGAATGTAAATAAATACATAAAAATATCACAGTACTAAGAGAAATGTCAATATATTGAGAAAAAAGTCAAGATATTGAGATTTTTCTCATTATATTGAGAAAAAAGTCAATATCTTGAGAATAATCTCATTATATTGAAAAAAAAGTCAAGATATTGAGAATAATCTCAATATATTGAGTTTTCTTAAAATAAAAAGTATGTTTGACACCAGGGTGCTTTCGTAAAATACAGAGTCGATTCACATGAGTTGTTCAAATGAACGACTCGTTCAATCTTTGCCCATCTCTAATTCCGCGTAGTTTCCGCGGTATCGAGAACTAAATCGAATATGGCCTGGAATGTTCTAGAAAACGTCAAAATAAAGGTAAGGATTTATTAAATAAACAAATAAAAACAGCTTTTAAGAGATTCTTTGTATCTATCTCAGAGTATAGTTGAGATATAGGAATGATGAAAATTGCTTCCGAAAGACTCTCTCACGTAGACGTACTTACTTGTAATTTCTCTACAGGTTGTCTCTTTTAAAATATGGCTGAAGCATGGAAGACTTTTATGCCGTACAATAGCCTTTGATTAAATACATACATGTTGTTCCATTTAGAAAACCCTGGTATTACAAAAATTATTAATTCTGTCGCAAACAAGAACAGAATTAACAAACTAAAAAGGTAGATAAGCTTCCGTAATATTCTCGAATGTCTTCTATAAGTACGATAAAACGAAAAGAGAGAAATAAATTAGTATTTGTCAGTCATCGTAAATTAATAAAATTAAAATTGAAACAATCAAAACTTCTCAAAATATATACATGTAAACCTAAAGAAGTATTTATAATATAGATGCAAATGCAAATTATCTTCGATGGTTTGTCTTCATTGAAATAAAGTGATTTCTCAAAACTGCAAACCACACGTTTGCTGAATGATCACTTTTGCGACAGAGTTGATACTTTCGGCCGATGTGTTTTATTTAACATTTTTGTTATAAAAAACATAATGCTTTCTGATTGGCTCTAATTTAACTGCACTGTATTACATTTGAAATCACTAAAATAACTATATTATACCAACATAACTTGGCATTTCATTTGATATTCTCCTAACATACTTAATAATCAACAGCTCTGACAAATACTAATATTTCTAATAATTGAAAATGATATATTAGGTATAACAGCTCATAATGTGTTAAATAAATATATGCCTATACAATTATTAAAATACAATACTCGATCATTTTAGGTTACATAAAAGTGCTTAATATCTACATTTGTTTTATTCCACATTCATAGGAGTTCTGCTTCTTCTTCGGTAATGCTAAGTTCAGATCACAACATATGTCTATTCGCGAAAATCACGAATCACTAGATGGCGCTGTAAAATTCAAGATGTCGGATGTAAGGGTGAGCAACAATTTGTTTACAATTGCCGCTAAAGATTATAAAGCTTTTAATTACCAGGAAGGTTGTGTTTTATGGTGTATCTCTTTGTACGAGTATATTTTAGGTGAAAGTGTATGTTAGGAGTTATCAAACTGTAATGTAAGACAAATTAATTGAGTGCATATATATCGTGAATGCCTTATATGTTCGTAATTTCAACCTTTCAGATTCAAATATAATGGCTCGGTCTGAGATATCTATAACAGATATCTTGGACTACTGGACTGAAGGATCATGTGCGACCTAAAAGAAGATGAGACGAGGCCATGCAAGTTTTGTCTGGGGTAGAACGTGAGTTGTCAAAAACCTGTGTTTACAGACATCTGCTTTAGTTCAGCCACCCCATAAATATCTATTTTATTAAATTGGCAGTGTAGTGTAATACAGATTTAAAAGCATCCTTGATTAACTCATAATATAACCTTGTTATAATTACCTAGCCCTTTTTATAACTAAATATCATCTCAATAAAGTTTGCAAAATTACTAAAAAATACCGAAAATTTCCACTACACCTACACATACAAAACTGATTTGTTGGATTGTTGTTCAGCCCCACACCCGACTTATTACAAATTATCTTATGCAGATTCTGCACGTTTCTTCATTCAAGATAAAATTATACTAATTTCAAACTGATACTATTATGCAGAAAAAATTATAGGAAAATATTAAAAAAACACAAAACTACGCACTTTTATTATGCAAGTAATTTGTTGTTCACCTCTACAGCTGTTCCAAAATCTAGTAATAGATGTCAGCCACTTCGCGACTTTCGCCGATGTCTAAAATCTAAAGTCAGGTTATGTTTGACACTTGTTGATAGTCAATGGTTAATTAATAAAAAAAATAATGATCTACACATTACAAATCTATATACAACTTAACTAACATGTACATAACAATGAGTTGATGTTACTTATGAATGATAAATCACAAGAGTATATTATACAAAACTGAAAAAAGTGTGTAATTTCTAGCTGTGAACCTGGAATATTCAATTTTACTAATATAGAATGTTACAATAGTATGCGCTTAGCTTCAGTCCACGAGCCGCTACTGGATTATTCTATTCCAACTTTTAGTATACCTGCCATCGTTGAGGTTGCGAGCGGGACTATACAGGGCAATTTGTTCAACAAACGTTAATCAGCAAATTCATTACCGTATATCTTGCCGTGTAATTACATGTTAATTGCGAGGCTGATTAGTCATTCATGAGTTAGCAGTAAATGCCATCGAAGATAGCACATGAAATTAAAGTATTAGAGTATGAGAGTATGACGGTTCTGATTGTTTATTATCTCTGATTAAAGATGGAGATAAACGTTATAAATCGTATGTCATGCTTAGATGCAGGTGTTATAAACGGAGAAATTGAGTTGTCGACAAGACTGCCTTATTTTTAAACAAATTAAATTCATTCAATGGTTAGCTGCTATGATCTTTAAGGGCGCCGCATTCTTGAAATAGTTTTTTCTACAAATACAAATAATTTTAAACATTTAAGAACTGAGTAATATAGATAATAATAATAATATTTATTTAATCCTCACAGACATATTTTTACAATGTATAGGATGTAGGGCACAAACAAACATATGTATCACACACAGACAAACTATAACAATAATAAATAATTAAAAATGAAAAACAGTGCAACAGTTACACAGTCAAAAAATCCTTATCTAAAAAATATTCATCTATGCTATAATAACATTTAGTTAATAACAGTTGCTTAACTCTGCATTTAAAGTGTATTGTATTTAAATCTTTTATGTACTTTAGAAGATGATTATATAGCTTAATACCTGCATATGCAATTGATTTCTCAAATTTATGAGTTCTGTGTACTACTAACAAATTTTGATCTCTTGTTGCATAATGATGCAAAGATGAACTAAGGAGATATTTGTTCAAATTTTCTTTGATGTATAATAAAGAACGATATATGTAGATGCAAGGAAAACTCATAATTCTATTACTAACAAAAATTGGCCTACAAGAATCTCTAGGAGAGGCATTGAAAATAATTCCGACAATTCTTTTCTGCGACCTGAATATTCTTCCAGAGTCAGTGGCGCTTCCCCACAGAACCACGTTATAAGTAAGTAAATTATAAAGCAAGCTGTAGTAAATAGTAACTAGAGAACTTTCTGGCAGTGATTGTTTAATTTTCAATATCGCGTAGTATGAATTGTTAAGCTTTTTAATTAAAAAGGTTATATGTTCAGACCAACTTAAATTGCCTTCTATGTATACTCCTAAAAATCTGGTGCATTAGTTATAAGATTATTACAGACAGTAAAACTTAATAGAGGTTCCGGGGTTGTGTTTGAGAAGTGAAAATAAATACATTCGGTTTTATCAATATTAACTGTCAACCCGTTCTTTTTACTCCAATTGACAAAACATTGTACCAAATTCTTAGTTAACAATTGGAGTTCTTCTCGAGTCTCAGCAGTAACCACTAACGATGTATCGTTGGCAAAAAGTGTTAAGACAGTTGAATTTATATGATGAGGTAAGTCGTGTACTAATAATAGAAATATTAAAGGCACCAACACGGATCCTTGCGGTACTCCTTTATCAATGTCGTAAATCTCTGAACTTTCATTTTTAAATTTAACAAACATTTTTCTATGTTAAAGGTAGTCAACAACTCATTTCAAAAAAAATCCCCGAAATCCCAAGATATACACTTTACTTTTAATAAATTTGATATTCAAGCAATCAAATGCTCGTGACAGATCGAAAAAAAGACCTGCCACCTGTTTACTCACATCTAACTGTAAATAAATGTCATCCAATAAGGAGCATGCAGCTGACTGCGTCGACTTACCAGCCCTAAAGCCGTGTTGGCAATTATTTATAATGTTAAATTCTAGTATATACAACTCTTTCTATGACCATTGATAACACACTTAAAATTGTTATCGGCCTGTAATTTGCTATATTTTCAGCGTCACCTTTTTTATAAATAGGCAAAACAGTTCCAATTTTCAAAGTAGATGGAAATTTACTGCTGCTAATCGACAAATTGATTATGTGAGCAATGTGTTTGGCTAAGACAGAACTGCCAGATTTCAATATTCTCCCAGATATTATCCAAACCTGTAGAACCTTTATTATTTAGGTACTTTCAATTTGATAATTTTGCGGTGAAAAATACGGCGACCTTAAGAGATCTTATTGTTTTTTTATTTATTGCGTCTCTAAAAGAGATGAAATGGCCTTATTAGTGATAATTAGTATAAATTTATTAATTGGAATTCCATTTTTTGCCTTTGAGTAGAAATACTGTACAATTATTGTTTTATTAAGAGGCGGCCATGCCACGAAATTGAAACAAATGAAGCGTTTATTGTCACCCAAAAATCGGCTAAATCAAAGCAGCCATGCAATTTTCTAATTCGTTCCGTTGTCTTGATTGATTCATTGCGATTTAGTAGCTTTCACAGAGCCTGATAAAAAAATATACTAAACTAAATCATGTTGGAGTAGACAAAAGTTAATGTTCATGTACAGGACAGGACGTTCCAATTTGATTGTAATTGCAGGCTATCTGCTAACTGCAAGAGATAGATGGAAGACTGCGGTGTTCATAGCGCTGGGTTTCTTTTTCAATAAATTTAAGATGCCATAATCAGAAGTTTTATAAACCTTTTCGGCTCTTAGAGGGACAAATTTTAAAACAAATTTTTTTTTATTCAATTTAATTTTATTTGTTTGATTATTTTTTAATTTGTGTATTTATCAATTACATGTTTACCTCTCTTCGATTGTGTTGTGTGATCTCCTTTTGTTTTTAGTTTTTGTTTATTTGTTAATTTTTTTTTCGTTGTTTTTAGTTAAGATTAGTTCAGTTTTTATTTATTATGCTTGTTTTTTTTTGTACGTAATTTTTTTTTAGAATGTTCTTGCCTCGTGATTGGGTGTGTACCTGTAAAGTAAGGATTTATTAAATAAATAAATAAATAAAGACAGCTTTTAAGAGATTCCTATCAGATTATAGTTGAGATATAGGAATGGTGAAAATTGGTTCCGACAGATTTTCTCACGTAGAGTTTACAGACGTACTTTCTTGTAATTTCTCTAAATGTTGTCCCTTTTAAAATAGACTGAAACATGGAAGATTTTTATACAGTGTAATAGCATTTGATTAAATATATACAGGTTGTTCCATTTAGAAAGACCTATTTTTGCGGTACAAAGTTAAGCAATTCAACAATAAATTTTCAACATCCTGTGTAAAATTAAACAATTTTTAACATATCTGTATCAAATGATAGGCATCCCTCTATCTTTCTTATAAATATCATTGTTTCAGCTTACACAATGAAAAAATAGGCACTTTTGAATTAGGCTATTGAAAAACAAATTTTTTGAAAAAAAAATGACCTATTTTGAAGATCATTAGAGATAGATATAAGGAAGCTTGACAAATGTCCTGATATTAAGCGTAGAATCCAAATATGCACAAATATACGGGTTGTTCAATTTAAAATAAGCAAATAGATGGCAACTTTCAGTTATAGCCAACATCTAGATAAAGAACTAACAATTGGACGAGGATAGAGTATACTCACGTATACTCAAAGAGACACAACGGTAGTGGCGTGATGTTAAGTACGGAATATATTTTGACATGCATAAAAATGACGTATTATGATTGTACATAAACGTGATACCCTATTGATTACTCAGTATTTAATGTAGAAAGCCTCACCTTTTTCCATGAATTAATTACAAATATTGAACCTCGATGAATTTATTATTTTCAGTGTTAAATTTAAAAATACCACTATTGTTAGAAAACCCACGCGCTAATGACTACCGCATCCAACAAATTCTAATCTGCATGTGTCACGTATTATCTTCGAACTCTCGTCGATGACGCCCAATAATACCGATAAATTATGTCCATTGTTGACACTTGTTTTGTTTATCTGTATTTGCAAAGAAAGCCTGAAAAGCCTCCTTTTAGTGGTCAGGATTCGTCAGAAAAATCTATCCGAAACAATTTTCACCACTCTTGGCACCGGTATCTTAGCTAGTCTTTGAGATACGAAGAATCCCTTAAATATAGCTTTTTAAATTTCGCCCTGTATCTCAAAAACGAAGAGGTCTATGGAAATTCTGACTGAGGTATCTTCAGCTTCTCGAAAAAGTAGAGTTGGACATCCTTCTATCTCTTGTAGTTTCGAATATACCCTGCAATTACAACGAAATTGAGACACTTTGTATATTGAACCAATGCAATGAAAAGCAATGAAAACGATGTATGATGTTCTCCTTCATTATACACGGTTTTTTGCATTCACCTTGAAATCTTACAGAATATAGGAACGTTCTTGAAGTTTTTGTAAGATTTTATGAACCATCGACTTTGGAGTATTTGCCTAATTCTTCACAATTTTTCGGATCACGCGTTCTCTGTAATTGCTTCAATACAGATTCAGTCACGGCCGATTCAGATGATTTTAGTAGATACCTGATGGCTTTTAAAATATTTCGAATCGCAATAAAAATGTTTCATAAAAAGCTATTTTAATGATTGGGTAACAAATTTTATTATATACAGGGTATTAAGGACATGGCAATATTGCTAGAGCTAAAAGTAAGTGAATGTTGCTTAATAAATGTATGTCCTAGAGCTACTCATTTTTGAGATACAGGGCGTGTAAGATAATTTTACAAAACTAAATTTTGGATGTATTTTTTACAACACAACATATACAGGTACGTTTTTGGTGCTGCTAAATACGCTGGTGTTATCAGTTTTTCTTTAAAGAATGGAGGACGCTATACCAGACTTCCAAAATTGTAGAGGGTGACTACTGTTATAAACCTGCTCACAATTTATAGCAGTTATGCAGCCCTTATATTTTTCCTACAAAATCGTGTGCCGCATATCTCTGAGAGCATACCCGATTACACAGCTTCTGCTACGCATGCGCTGCTGGCATTTCATTGGCTGCAACAAATTGTCGGATCATTTCCAGCGCTATCATGGGCGGGTATATCGTTCGGGCGGGCAAAATTTCGGGTATATCTTTTCGTTAATTAAATTATGAATATAATTATTGATTGAAATGAGGAATATCGATGATGACAAATTCGCATAATTTCGGGACGGAGACTTACTAATCTTTCTCCAATGTGTGTTATATATCGGTTGCTGTGGATTTTGTCCTATATAGGTCATCCTAAAACTGACGATATTATTAGTTCTTTGTCCATTTTTCTACATATGCGACCCGCGCGTACAAATAAATTAAATTTGAATTCTGATAAAAGCGGGCACACAGGTTTCCGGCGCGGACCTGCTTCAACCTGTTTTCACTGTAAATGTATAGTGGGAGTCAGCTTAAACTTACCAGTTCCATGGTCCATTCTTTTCTAGTGCCATTTGTTATACACGGTGCTAGAAAAGGACAGAAATGCAAGTAGGTAGTGACTTTAAGCTGACCACCATTGTACGTGTCCATTTAAAATTAGGTTATAATTTTCAACGTATTAAGCGCGGATCCGCCGTTTTAAAACTGGTGTGTTGATATGAAAAAAATTCTAATACTTGGTATTAAAATTTTAATTTAGATAGTATACCGAGTAAAAGAAGAAATTTATCAAGTGCGATGGTGGTGTAATGGTCAGCATAGTTGCCTTCCAAGCAGTTGATCCGGGTTCGATTCCCGGCCATCGCAATATTTTTTTTATCTACTTTTAAACGATTTGCAATGAAGTACATTTTAATAAATTACATAAGCATAGTTTTAAATCGGACTTTTATTGTTTAACTTCTACAGTGTCAGATAAATATAAACAGTGATTAATTATCTCATTTAGCAAACCTGTTTGGAGTCGTTTATTCAATTGCCTTTGGGAAAGTATCTACACCGTAGCAGGTGTTTACTTTTACTTTTTGTTATTTTATTATTACGTAGTCAATTAATTGCGGATAATGTCGACGGGATTGTAGTTGTTAACAAATTTTAAACAATTTTGCCATTATTTAGCATAATTTAATAAAAATATTAAGCCGATAAAAATACGGTTATTGGCAATCATAAGTATTGTTAAACATTTTAACAATCATTTTCAAATTTAATTATGCAATTAATTTGATTTATGTTATGTAAACTGTAATTCGGCGAGCGAAGCATATTTTTGTTTTATGTAGAAATTATACTTTATTTATACATTTTCTTAATATACTTAATAGTAATTGCATGAGATAGAAGATTATGGCAGAGTGGACACAATCATATCGGAAAGTATACAGGATGGAATAAACATAATACAAGGGCAAAATAAATTTAACTGTTTGCACTTTAACATTAGAAGCTTACGTAAAAACATGGATAAATTATTAATATATTTAGATATGTTTGATTTAGATAATATTGATGTTTTGATTTTGTCTGCAACTATTAATTTGGAGGTGCTAAGTGATTTTTACATAAATGGTTTTAATTTGCATTATAATGAATCAGTAGGTAATTAATAAAAATGATGGTTTAGTAGTACATATACTTATATATAAAAGAACATTTAAATGTTGTTGATGTAATTAAACTAAGTGAAACAAGTATAATTGAGTTAAATAATGCTAAATATGGAATAACAGCTTTATATAAGGTCACCGTCTACTGAAGTATCACAATTTTTAGATGCACCAGAAGAGTACTTTAATCATTTAAATTGTTATGACACTGAAATTTTTACAGGAGATATAAATATAAATTTATTAGACTTGGATAACTATGACGTAAATAGGTATTTGAATATTTTGGCTGTAAAGGGGTTCTTTTCTTGCATAAATGAACCCAGTAGGGTAACTGAATTATCCTCAACAACAATCGACCACATGTTTATGTGATAACTTAAGTGAGAGACAATCCGACATTAAGCCTGTGACTTTTCAAACTTCAATAACAAATCATTACACTATAGTTTTGTCAATACATAATACAAAATGTTCAAAAGATAACACAAGGAAAACTATGTATACAAAATTAATAGACTTTACTAAATTCAACAATGTGTTAATGGGTGAATCATGGGATGATATAATAAATATTAAAGATATTGACCTAGCATATACAAAATTTAAAACATTATTATTAAATTATATTAAAAGTTGTACAAAAACTGTAAAATTAAATAGTCGCTCTCGAAAGAGGGAACCATGGGTCACGCAAAGTATTATAAATTCTATTTGGAAAAAGGATAAATTAAAAAAAGAATTTTTCAGATCAGCTTTGTAGTAAATATAAAAAGTATAGAAACATAATAAACAAAACAATAAAAGTTGCTAAAAATACATATTTTTATTAAACCACGAATATATTATATTCGTGTCGTTGGAAAATAATGTAATGTAAATAATTGCATGTTTGTTGTTTAAATGTCATTGAGAATAAATAAAAGGATTGAACTCGATAATTTTTTAATACAGTTAAAACAAAAGGTGATGAAAGCAATAACTAAACTTAAGAAATGGGGCAAATGTCCTCATACTACATACATATTACCAATCTATTCTCTATATGACCTCTCATTTCAAAACACATATCCAATATTCGTCTGAATTCTTTGTGGGCTGCGTTTATTAACATGTCGCCGTTTAAGTCATTACAAGCGTTTGTGTTATTTTTTCTTTCAAATGATTAATATCTCGCGAAGGTGTTTTGTAAACCTTATTTTTTAAAACTCCCCATAAAAAATTGAGGGGTGTTAGATCTGATGGCTTTTCGGTCCATTAATCCCAATCCATTTTTCTGGGAAAATATTATCTAAATATTGCTGCACAATCCCAGCTGCAAAGGCACATGGTCCAGAAGTGCAAGGAAGTTCTTGTTGTAGAAAATTTAGGTAAAAATAAGCACTTTAAACAACGAACATTCAACTATTTTCCAACTACCACTTGATCCGCTTCCACCGCTAATGTGATTCTTAGGTAGTATTTCTTTTGACACTCTTTAGGGCGATATTGCTTTTAACTTTTAACGGGAAGTAATACAGAAAAATTTTTGAAATAAAAGTTTGTTAGAAAATATGACTTTTTAACAAGAAAAAAATTTGGGTATATTTCTGGAAAAAAATATACTTCATAACGTCATTAGTCGTTTCTGTCAAATCTCAAAGATGATACTTTCGATTGAAAATGGAGCTTATCTCTTCCCTTTTAACACCACGTGTCTCAAATTTTGTTTAAATTTTTTGTGTTCTCGCAGTAGGCCACGGGCGTAGCCAGGATTTAGTTTTGGGGGGGGGGGATTTGGTTTGAAGTAAATAAGACAACAAAAATATACTTACATGAAATTTAATATCTATATATTCATCGGAAAAATTACGACATAGGTATTTATAAAGAAAGTTCTTAACTTTAAATGAAATGGTTAAATTAATTTCGTTCCTCTGTGCTAAATCTAAAACCATTAAAGAAGAAATCTTCGGCTTTTTCTTTTAAATATATCCACTACTTCATCTGCATGAATTTCTGTTCCATAGTGAATGTTCATGAGAGCCAAACCATTAAGTCTGTTTTCACTTGTAGTGTTTCGTAGATAGTTTTTCAGTCTCCTTAGGCTGGAGAAAGACCTTTCTGTGGTAGCAGTGGCAGCCAAGATTTGTAGTAATGTGTAAATATTGGGATAATGGTTTTTATCGCACATATCTAGGCATTCCAAACTAGATTTTGGGGTAGGCGAGATACTTGTCATCACTGTAGTCCAGTTATAGTTCGGCTGCAACTGAGTCTGCCTCTCGTCAAAAGATGGCGCTAGGCACTACTATATACTTATATATATATGAAAATGTAATAATTTAACTCTCTTTCACTCCTCGTTTTTTTGCGCTATAATATTAGGTAATATTTTGCTTATTTCGGGGGGTAGGTTTGGACCCCAAACTCCCCCTTGGTTACGCCCTTGCAGTAGGCCCATACTGTCGTGTTCAGCTATACAATATTGCACAATAAGATAAATTCAAAATTATTTATACACTAGACAACAAAAACAACTAAATATAAAAATTACCGAGATGTGTTAAACATTTTACAAAATCAATTAAAAAAAAAACAATTATTGAAGAACAATTATTAAAAAGAGCTGGGAGCTGGGAACAGTAGAAGTGGGGACATATAAATCGAATTGGCCTTGAATGACCCGGAAGACTTTGTGCTTGGATATCAGCTTAATGAACTAACTGTTTATTGACAAATTATTCCGTAATTCGTAATGAAACCGTAAGGTCGTCATGTTTATAAAATGTTATTACTTCACCGGTAACAGAATCCCACTGGGCTTAGTCTCCTTGACTTTAACATACGAATTTAACGGTGAAAGGATATTGCATCATGTCATTGTTTCCTTTTAATTCTAGATGATGCCAAAGGTGAAACAGAATGCTACATTCGTGGCTGTGTCCTTCCGAAATAAACATTACTACATTATTTTACTTTATAGTTAGAATGTATTGGTGCACTATTATTGCCGTTATTCATTTTGTTTAACAAATCTATAAAAACTTTCCAAGAAAAATGGATACGAGTCAGAGCAACGCCAATTTTTAAATCAGGAAATACATCAGATATAACATATACAGGGTGTTAAAGAAAGAGTGTAAAATATTTAAGGAGGTAATAGTATGAATCAAAATAAGCAGAAAAGTCTTAATAAACATGGGTCCGCAAAGTAACGGTTGCGGAAATATGGACCACTATTCGTTTTTCAAACATTTTATTTTATTAGGAATAAACAGACAAAGAAAGCTTTTAACAAACAAAAAACAAAGTTACAGAAGATGTTCAAAGTGCCCTCCGTCCATTTCCAAGCAGGCACGACATCTTCGTCTCAACGACACTCTTTCGAAAAACCTTGGTTTGGATTTCTTGACACTTTTGATTAATCCGTAGCTGCAGCTCTTCCAGGCTATTTACAGGAGTTAAAATGGTCGGATCTGTTTTATGGTCTCCAAGATCGTCTGATCTGAACCATCTACATTTATTTGTTTGGGGATATTATTTGAAGACATTAGTGTATGGTACTCCTGTAAATAGCCTGGAAGAGCTGCAGCTACGGATTAATCAAAAGTGTCAAGAAATCTGTAACGTTTATGAGTTTTACTTTTATTATTAATAACTTTACAAACGTATTTTATCTAACATTATTACATGGACATATGATAGACATGACTTAACTTATGGGGGCGCCACACACACTCTGACAACTGACATTTACATCGAAATGTACTTACATATAATTTATAACAAACATAACCTTACATAATATGTCACATGCCCCCCCTTTTAGTAACATTCATAGTCTTTGAATTTCATTGGTTTGTGGATAAGTCTTTGACTCCGTCTCACTTGATTGTTTGTCTCCTCCAGAGCTTCACTCTTATCGACGTCCTTGTTTGGAATATCTTCATCGGGAACTTTTTCTTTATCAAATATGGTTTCGTTGCCTATGGAATATCGACCATGACTTGTACTTGGTTGAGATCTTATGTCGTTATTAGGTTTGTTTTTCATGTTCTTTATATGAATTTTGTTTCTTCTATATATAGCTCCTTCTTCCGTTTTGACCCAAAATGAATTTGGATTTTCATCTCGTGACAGTATTTTACCAGGTATCCAATTTTTTAATGATTTCTGCACTAAAACATCACTTCCGAGTTCTGAATCATTTCTTGATGTTCGATCATAGTACTTTTTTTGTTTCTCTTGTTTCACTTTGAGCTGTCGTTTTATGTACATTTCCTTGCTATTAGCGTTCTGTGTTACTGGCAAATTTGATCTTATTTTTCTTCCCATGAGTATCTCTGCTGGGGATGGTACTGTGTCTTTAGGTGTCGAGTTGTAAATTCTCATCAGGTTATATATGTCTTCATTCGGTGACTTGAGTAGGGTGTTCTTGAAAATCTGAACTTGTCGTTCTATAAACCCATTTGATCTTGGATAATGAGGGCTACTCGTCGTATGTTTTATGTCTTCTTGCTTCAGGTATTCTTTGAATGAATGTGAATCATACGCTGGTCCATTATCGGTCATAATTTCAACTGGTAGTCCATGTGTCGCAAATATTGGTTTCAATTTACTTATAACATCTGTTGCCGTGGTAGTATTCATTGGAATGATAACTGTATATTTTGAATAATAATCCGCCACAAGCATGTATTTTTTATTCTTGAACTCCATGAAATCCATTGCTATTTTCTCCCATGGTACATTAGGTATTGAGTGTTGCTGAAGTGGTTCTTTCTGTTTAGATTTCGAGTGTTTTTGACACATCTTACACGTTGACACATAACTGGTTACATCTTCAGTTATCCTAGGCCAATACATGGACTGGTGAGCTCTTCTTAAACAAGAATTTATTCCAAAATGTCCCACGTGAATTTTCTCTAACATCAAGCTCCTTAGCGACTGTGGAATTATGAGTTGGTTGTTTTTAAATATAAGTCCATTATATTCATAAATGTCGAAACGTATATTAAAATACTGCTTGACATCTTTATTAAGTGATGATACTTTCCTCGGCCATCCATTTCTAATATAATACAACAGTTGGGTTAATTCAGTATCTACTTGCGTTTCTTTTTGTAACTGCTGAATTCTTTCTTTACTTGCCACCACTATCGATTGAACTTTATATGGTATCACTAACTTAGAGTTTAATGTTTTTTGATTAGTTGACTTCAATCGGGATAATGCATCTGGAATATATTGCATACGACCAGGAATATATTCTAATTTGACTCTATATTTGAGTAGACGTAAAACTAAACTCTGTAATCGGGGAGAAAGTTCATGAATCGGTTTATTAACTAATCCAATTAAAGGTTTATGGTCTGTTAAAACTTTGAAGTCTCTTGCATAGGTATAATAATGAAAATGTTCACATGTTGCTACTAATGCTAATAGTTCCTTCTCAATAACTGAGTATCGTTGTTGTGTTTCTGTCAAACTAGCTGAACAAAAAGCTATCGGATGCTCGTCTTGCATCAATACACCTCCAATCGCTGACCTACTTGCGTCTGCTGCTATTATTACATCTTTGTTTGTATCGAAGAATGATAACACTGGTGCTTCACAAATTAGGTTTTTTAATCTTGCAAAACAGGTTTCTTCAATAGTAGTCCACATCCAGGCTGCATCATTCTTTAATAAATTTCGTAAAATTTGTGTTTCTTTGGATGAATTGGGTATAAATCTTGACACATAGTTGATTATTCCTAAAAATGACTGTAGTTCTTTTTATTGGTTGGACTTTTCATGTGTAAAATTGCTGATACTTTTTCTTCTGATATTTCGATGCCACTTTCTGATATTTCATGTCCTAAATACCTGATTTTCTTGACTGCTAACTGCATTTTATTTTTCTTAAATTTCATGTTATTTTTTCTCGCAGCTTTTAATAAACTGGCTAATCTATCGTTGTGTTCTTGCACAGTCCTTCCAAATATCAAAACATCATCTGCGTAAGCTAAAACTCCATCGATATTTTCGATAATCTTGTTTATTTCCTTTTGGAACACTTCTGATGCACTGGATAATCCATATGGCAGTCTTTGATAACTGTATCTTCCAAAAGGTGTTGATATCGTGCAAATTTTGGCACTTTCTTCGTCTAATGGTATCTGATGATATGCACAGCTTGCATCAAGAACTGAAAAATATTTTGCATCTTTGACTCTTGACAAAATCGTTTCCATGGTTGGAAGCTCAAGACGTTCTCGCTTGATGTATTTATTTAACGGTCTTGGGTCCATACATAATCTCAAATTACCATCACTTTTTTCTACAATCACCAGGGATGTATCCAGTCGGTTGGTTCTTCAATTTTCTTTATTATACCTTGTTTTTCCATTTCTTTTAACTGCTTTTCTACTTTAGCATGTAAAGCTATCGGTATTTTTCGACATCTCGCAATTGTTGGCTCTACATTCTCTTGTAACTTTATCCTGTAAACATGTTTGAGGCATCCAACACCTCTAAAAACATCATCATATTCTTCGATTATTTTTGTGCATTCTTTAATATCTTCCTCTTTTGTTTTTGCTTCATTTATTGTGGAATCAATCTTTTGTATTCTTTTATTAGCTGCAATGTATCGATACCTTCTAAACCCAATAAAGGTTGGCTATTTTCAGTGGTTATGAAAAAATCTAACTCTCCACTACCGTTCTTTGAGTGACACTGTAAAGTACACATGCCCTCTATTTTAATATCGTGGTTAGTATATGAGATCAATCTTCTGTTTGTTTTACTTAACTGCATCTTTAAATTTAATTTGTTAAATGCTTCTTTTGACAAAATGTTAACTTGACTTCCTGTGTCTAGTTTAAATTTCACATTCTTTTGTGCAATTTTAACAACTTCAAACCATTCATTCTTGTTGTCTATGGAATCCACTATCACTACCTCTTCATTTGTCTGTTTTTTCTCAAATATAGCACTAATGTCAATAATTTCTTCTTCATCAGGCTCTTCATTTTCTCTGTTCACTGCATGTACTTGTTTTGATTTGCATGCTTTTGCATAGTGGTTCAATCTTTTGCATTTACTACAACGTTGACCCATGGCTGGACACTTGTCAAACTCATGTTCATAAGTGCATCGGCTACATGTTTTCTTTCTATTATTCACTCCACTACTTCCATCTGATTTTCTTTCTGTTTTTGTTTTTGTCCATACTTTTTATGTTTTACTAAGTTCACCTCACTAGAATTATTTGTCATCTGGCTCAACTGTTTTGTTGTTTCTTCTTCAGAGTGACATATGCTAATACATAGTGGTAAGTCGAGGTTCCGGGTTTTCAGCAATTTCTGTCTTACTCTATCACATCTTATTCCACTAACTATTTTATCTCTAATTAATGAGTCTGTGAGATTACCAAATCCACAGTCTCTAGCTTTGTTTTCAGCTCTGTGACGAAATCATCAATAGACTGTTCTTCGGTTTGTTTTGTGGAGAAGAAAATATGTCTCAAATAAGTTTCATTTTTGAAAGGAACATAGTGATTCGAAAATGCGTCCAGAATCATTTCAACTGTTAGCACGTCGTCAACTTCTTGTGGCTGGCCATTTTCGTTGGTTTCTACTTCGAATTCGAAAGTGTTGTAAACATTCAAAGCTTCTTCCCCCATTATATGTAGCAGAATTGCTTTTTGTTTATTTAATGGTTTCACATCTATGTCGGCTGCTACCCAATAGATTTCTATGGATTGGCGCCATTTCTCCCAGGCTTCTGCCGGATGTTTACCAGGCTCGAACGGTTTAGGAGGTTTTAGTCCACTCATGTTTATTTGTAGCTTTACCGCTGTCACCATGTAACGTTTATGAGTTTTACTTTTATTATTAATAACTTTACAAACGTATTTTATCTAACATTATTACATGGACATATGATAGACATGACTTAACTTATGGGGGCGCCACACACTCTCTGACAACTGACATTTACATCGAAATGTACTTACATATAATTTATAACAAACATAACCTTACATAATATGTCACAAAATCCAAACCAAGGAGGGTGTTTTCGAAAGAGTTCGAATATCGTTGAGACAAAGATGTCGTGCCTGCTTGGAAATGGACGGAGGGCACTTTGAACTCTTCTGTAACTTTGTTTTTTGTTTGTTAAAAGCTCCCTTTGTCGGTTTATTCCTAATAAAATAAAATGTTTGAAAAACGAATAGTGGTCCATATCTCCGCAACAGTTACTTTGCGGACCTATGTTTATTAAGACTTTTCTGCTTATATTGGTTCATACTTTACAATCTTTTTTTAACACCCTGTATTTTTAGTTACTTAGTTTACTATATTTTTGCGGGTCCTATAATTGGGTTTACACCTGTTGGGTTAATAAAGTGTATTATTATTATTTACAGAAAATTTATAACAATTTTAATTTAATGGCAAACAACTCGTCTTGTCTGCACCACGCCTATGATTTTAGTTCGTGTGTAGTGTGGTTGTATTCTAGTACAAATTTAACCTACATTGATGAATTACTCGAATAAGAGCAAGTGACTCATCTGGTTTTTTACGTTTTCGTACATACATCAAAGTTGCCTGGGAAGACAGTCGAGTAAACGAAACAAACGCTCGTCTAAACACAATCCTATCGCCTTGTTATCTCTCTCTCCACATAGTACAACGCGGTAGCAATTGCGCAACGCCCCTCATCTAACAATATACTACGTTCGCCTAACCAACACATGGCCTACTATTTGCATAACCTACATTTCAGGGAAAATAAGCAGGTTGCATAAATTTGTATTTAAATTTTTAATTATGAGGACCGAATACATACTTACTCGAGTGTGTGTGAGTGTACGCTTTTATGTGTGTGGTAAAATTATTATTACCAGTTGGGGAATTATTGGCATTATGATTGGAAAGCTTGCGGCCTTATTTTTCGGCTGGTAATTTATTAGAACTGGTAGGCAGATACTGGTCGCCCAAAATTGGTTTTGCATTTTAGAAATCCATTATAAGTTTAAGTTTGTATTTTAAAACGTATAATCTCCAATAATGTATACAGGCTGTCGCAATTATTAATCTATAAAATAAAAAAAACAAAAAACAAATTTACCAACCAAGTTTTACTACGGCTTATTGTATATGTTGCTACTGCTAATATGTAGGTGAAACCGAATTTGTTTTTTACTTTTACAATTAATTTTGATATTTTGAAACTTGTGAAAAAATTTCCTTCTCAAAGAAATACCTTCATTCTTCATGAAACTTTTTTTGTCTAACCGAAAAATTTCTTATGAAAAAATCGAATAACTGGAGAAAATAAGTAATTATATCATTGAATTTTTTTAGTAAGTAGTCTGTTTTTGTGCCGAAAACTAGAACTATCTTTTTCAATAAAACTTATTTCTAGTTTTAAAAGCAAAAACATATTCTTTTCCAAAACGTCGTGAAAAATAATTTTTTCCCTGCCTTGTATTTTCACTTTTTTCTTTTTTCGATTTAAGTACTTCTATGCATATTTTAATACAGTAGAACGAACTACACATATTAACAACTTCACCTACACTTATACACGTTGCAGGGTGTTTTACAAGCTCTATGACAGACTTTGGCATATGATAGCTGCGGTAATGTCAAACATTTTTTTTTATATGAACCGATTTGTTTGTGTTTAGAAGCTATTGGTTTTTGTTTAAAATTTATAAGCATAAGGCAACAAAATGCTCACATTTACGTCACAAATATGGAGGATGTAGCGCCTTCTAGGAAACACGTTTAAATAGACAACAGATTATGGTTTCTCATATCAAAAAACAACTATTCCTCAATATTTGAGTTGATACAGTCAGACATCGTGTAATTATTACAAAAAATCTCTTTTTAAATTCCGACTTTGACACTGTATCTTTTTTATTATCAACAGTTTATTTATTGGCATAAATCGTAATATTACAGTGAACAGTCTACTTTGTCTCCATGGGTATTACTTACTTGTCTCTATGTGGTGGTGTACCATCCTGCTGATACCACATATTTTGAACAACATTTTGGGCCCGTTAATAAAACAGAGAATCTAACCTATAGCAGAACTACAGATAGGGGTGTATCAACCAGGTTTTAGAAAGGGGAAGCCAACAACGGACCAAATCTTCATGGTGAAGAAAATCCTGACTACATGCTATGAATATGGGATTAGTCGTATTCACGGACTTCAGGAAAGCATATGATTCGGTCAAAAGGAATAAACTAAGTAAAATATTGAAACAATTTGGGATACCAACCAAACTGATTAGGCTATTAAAAATGACCTTAGGTGAATGTTCGGAAGGTTTTACTATTGACACAGAATTGAGACAATGAGACTAACTCTCAACGCTTTTTTAAATTCAGTACTAGAAAAGGTCATAAGGGATAGTGAGTTGAATAGAGAAGGACACATATTGTTTAAAAGTCACCAAGTAGTAAGTTATGCAGATGGCGTGGCCATTATTGCCAGAGATAGAGGGAGAGAAGAAGTAACGAGAAAACTTGTGGAGGAAGCACGTAAAGTGGGATTGCAGATAAATCAAGAGAAAAGTAAACTTTTGAGAATAGGAGAACAAAAAAAGATACCAATTTCAAATTGAGAATATGTGTATTTTAGTATGGTAGTGAAACCTGGATCCTCATTAGGAAGTCAAGAGAAAACCTTTTAAGGTGGGAAAGGAAGATCTTAAGAATAATTCTAAGGGCAAAGAAGACGGAGGAAGGCTATGTAAGGAGAAATAATGAAGAAATATATGCAATGTATCAAAAATAGACGAAGTTGTAAAAGCCAGAAGAATGCAGTGGCTGGAACATCTAGAACGTATGGAAGATGAAAGGACAGTTAAACAAGCTGTAGGGAGTAAACCAAACTACAAGAAAAAAGAGGGAGACCGAGGAAGCGATAGAGAAAGGCAGTGGCAATAGATCTTAGGAAGAAAAATGTAACGGATTGAAAAAGAAAGGCGAAGAACAGAATGGAGTGGAGGAAAATAACGCAGCTATGGTTCTAAAATGCCTGTAGACAGCTTTATACATATATTTTGGGTCCTACGGCATCAATGAAATCGAGAAGGTTGTTTTACAAGAACATATATACAGGTCTGCATTTAAACGATCATTTAATACATATACAGACAGCAAATTATTGTGGAAAATGCTGAAACGTTGCTGAAATCGTCTTGATATCATTGCATGCGGATTTTGTAACGCTCAGATATGTTTATTACTATTATTATTTATGCTGTGCCTAGTAAAACACGCTTCATCAGAGCACATAATAAGTGAAATGAATCTATTATTTTATGCATGTTGTGGAAGTACTCAGCTATATAATTCTTATCGAGGAGCATCTCCAGCATATTACGCTTGTACATTCTGGCGATGAACATTTCTATCACTATCACTTTCTAGATTTTCAAAGATTGCATATATTGTGACACAAGTATTGCTTTCATAGTACCTGCAAAAACAGCAGGATTTTTGCCAGTTGCACCGTATTGAAGACCTATGTAGAAAACTACATAACTGATTTTTGAGAAGAGTAATTAATTCTACTACTCATCGTTTTTAGCAAAATAGTTTAACAAAAAGCTTTTGTTTGATTCTGATATTAAAAACTATATTGAATAGACTTGATAAAAAATTGTAGATTAATTTGGATATACCTGTATAGAGGATGTAGCTTGAATACTAATAAAGCAGAAGGCCTTATTAAATATATCTACTAAAATTTAGAATTTGTGTGTACACGCAATGAAGAAAACTAAAAGAAGGAAAAAATGGATACAATTCAGCACCTTGGAATAAAGTTTCCGAGACGCCTATGTAGCAGAGTAAGTCTTATCATGAATAATGACGATAAATTAGTGAAACACTGTTACAAGGCAACAAACGCTAAGTGAAATTGATGAAGATATTCCTACGGTCTGTCTTCGTTTTCATCATTCCTCGACACATACAAAAGTATGACATGTTGCTTAACAACAAACAAATTTGTTTTTTAAACTGTAACATTCCTTTTATTATAAAATAAAGAATGTCACAATTTCAATATGAAACGTCTAGTAACTAGGTATTTTTGCACATCCTGTATAATGTTGGTAGATTAAGTAAGAGTAAACCATATCCAGTGTACCATGTAACTTTAGATTTCTTCAAGTAAGCCTAAAATGTAAACACTTTGTACGATAAATATTTTATTAATTATTTACTTACCATTGCTGTGAACCAGTTACGTCAATGTATATCGTAATGTTATGTTTTCTAATCTGTATAACATCCTGGAGTAATTTGTTAACAGTTTATTATTTAATTATTATCATTTGTGTATTAAGCTTTGTTGTGGCAAAAAGCAAGGTTAAGGTAACTGTCATAATAATTCAATTTGATTCGAACTATTGGAACAATGTGCTGAAATCTCGAACGAACATTTGACCGAACTTACATAGAAACCGAACCAATCAGATTTCAGAGTTTTTAGATCTTTGTAGGGTATAAAACCTACAGGAACCTAAATTCTAGCCCTTTTCGTTCTGATTTTGGTCGACTGAAGTATTTCCATATTACAGATTTAGTTATAGTGCGAAGCCACATTTTGAAAATAAATCTGAATTTATTGAAGTCATCAATATACATTGGAGGTAATATATTTGATTAATTAAGATTATTATCGATAGTAGATTTCATTTTAAACTATATTGTATGTTAATTTTAGAAACTAAGAATATAAAATACCTAACCTGACCTTGATCTTTGCTAAAGCACATGCTAATTATTTTTATTTTTCTTTTGTCATTTTCTCAACTTTAGAGGCCAATTAAATAAATTAACAATTAATTAAATAAATTAATGAATAAATCAATTAAATAAATTAATGAATAAATCAATTAAATAAATTAAATGATTAAATAAATTAAATGAATAATTGATTAAATAAATTAAATGAATAATTGATTAAATAAATTAACAATTATTTAAATGAATAATTGTATGAACATTTAAATGAACAATTAGAAGAATCAAAATTGAAATAAGAAGGCCACTCTAAAGCTTTGAAATCTAGTTTGTAAGCGGCACTATCCAGGTACCACAGGAAAGCTGCTGTTCTCGAAGCACTGCTTTGAAAATCCAGATTGTAGCGGCCCTAGTCCAGGTACGACAGAAAAGCTGCCCATCTCGGAGTCATCTCCAACGTTAACAACGGAGGAACTTGTCAACTGCTTCAATTCCACCTCTGTATGTCAACTTCAATTCCACATCTGTGTATCAACTGGTGGGCAAGTTAATAAACTGTGTTTATTTTTTATGTATGTATTTTATTTCACTTTTGACTTCAGCAAAATTTATCATCCTCCTACAGGGGTAAAAGGCAAACCGAACAGAACATTCTGTAGGTGGCGCCCAATTATAACATCATTTTAAACAGTTTGCTAGTCAAGAACCCACGACTATAAAAAAGTGCCCTGACTAAAAGAGCAGCCGTCCGCAACATTGTACATTTATCGTTGTAACAAACGATAGGTAACAAAGATTTGACGCAACCAACGTGGGCCTAGTTTTGTTTAAATTAAGTTCTTAAATTTTCAAGTCGTGACAATTTTGCTGAGTCAAACTGGAGAGAAATAATTTATTTATGCCTGTGAATTTTAGTTAAGACATGGTATTTTGTTAAGTTGCTAGACAGTTCATATCCCAAAAGTTAGATTTTCACATTTTAGTTAAGAGCTAAATTTTAATAGTTTCATGATATTTACAGTCTTTAATGTTATATTAAACATTGTTTTTGCTATAGACCTATATTGCCCGACACTTTTAGTTACAATTTCTCGTCATAAGTAATTTTTTATAGTAATATTTTTATTGAAAACATGACAGACCAAGTTGATCCTTTACATCTTAATGAATCCGAGATAGACTATGAATTACGCATAAGGAAATGTAGAGCTTCACGTAAAAATTTGATTTCTAAACGTACCATTTTAAAAAGTCTTCTAGATAAAGACAAAGGTGACATCTGTGATTTAGTTGATCCTGATTTTGAAGTAGATTCAGAGAGAATTTCAATAAATAAAACAATTGAAGATTTAGTATCATTAGTAACAGATTTTACCAAGTCAAAAGATGAATCATTTTCAAAAATAATAAATTCACGATTAATTAGCCTAACAAACAGGGTAAAACGTTTTAAAGTACCAGACGAACCTTAGAATTACATAAAGATTTATTAGATTTTAAAGATGATGCTTTAAGTTCTTGTCTAGAAATACGTGCACATTTAGAAGTCAAATGTTCCGCAGCTAAATCTAAACCTATATTTCAATCGTCTGCAAATGACAAGCTTGTACCAATTTATAAATGGGGACTATCTTTCGATGGTTCGTCCAGTTTAAAAGCATTTTGGAGAGAGTTAACGAATTATCTCGGGCACGAAATGTTTCAGAACAAATTTTATTTGATTCTTGTATAGATTTATTTTCTGGACAAGCTTTGATTTTCTATCGATCTATTAGACATAAGGTAAATACTTGGGCTGAAGTTGTAAATGAGTTAGAGAAAGCATTTTTATCGCCAAATTATGACGAGGAGTTGCTAGAAGAAATTAAGACGCGTACACAGGGTCGTAATGAACCTATCGCCATTTATATTGCAGCAATGCAAAATCTTTATGAACGTTTGTCTAGTAAAGTATCAGACAATGAACAGTTAAAGCGCATTAAGCGAAATATTTTACCTAAGTACAGTGAGCGATTGGCTTTAATGGAAATAACCTCCACTACTGAATTACTTTCTTTATGTAGAAAAATTGATGAATCTTTTCAGAATAGGGCAAAATTTTCAGCTCCTAAAGCTACTAGTTTGCTAGAAAGTGATTTAGCATATATTGACAACAAACCCAACGTGAATAGTCATGTAAATTTTAAACCATCTAAATTTAAGCCTACTCAGGAGGCTAAAAGCGAACTTACAACTGCCGCCACTACCAGTCAGGGCGAGTCTAGTAAATTAAATTCACTGTCATGCTGGAACTGTCACAAATCTGGACACACATTTCATACTTGTAGACAAGCTAAACAACATAAGTTTTGTTTTAAATGCGGTAAATATGACTACACAGTTAGGACCTGTGGCTGTAATAAGAATAGAGTTACAAAAAACTAGGTCGGGTAGCTGATGTAACAAGCCGGCATCAGTTTAAACTCATGAAAGGCTGTAAAATTTTAGATTCTCGTAATTCCTTCAATAATTCAAGATTTAGTAATAATATTCCTTCTTTGTACCCCATAAAACCAAAACCGATTTAAATGACTGGATTAAATGGAAAGTCTTGGTAAGAAATTTTTATAAGAGTAACGTTATATCTCCTGTTTTAGTTAAAAACCTCTTGATAATAGACCATATATTTCTGTCACACTGTATGACGAAAATTTAATTGCATTATTAGATAGCGGAGCAAATGTAAATTGTATTGGTTCTCTTTCTTTATATCTGTTGGATAAATATAAAATTAAAGTAACTAAACCTTTTAGGCAGATCATTAAAACCGCTGATGGTAAAAGTCAAACCATCTCAGGTATTTTTGAAGTTCCCTTATATTTAGGAAATATTTGTAAACTCGTAAAATTTTCAGTAGTACCCTCACTATGTGTAGGTATGGTTTTAGGTAGCTGTTTTTGTAAGCAATTTTCATTAAATATCAATTTTCAAAATAATACATGGAACATTATTAATTATATAGATAAAGTAGAAATCAATACTGTGGTAGAAGTACCCGAGCAAAACACGGAAAGTACAGGTATAAATAAAATTTTATCTTCTAATCAAATAACAAGTTTAAATAAAGTTATAAGTTTATTTAGAGGCATTTCATATGATGATAGATTAGGTAGAACGAGTAAGATAACAGCTCATATTGAAACCGGAGATGCAAAACCGTTTATAAACGACAATATCCTTTGTCACCATATTTGCTTGAACATCTTAATAAACAATTAGATAAAATGTTAGCTTTAAATGTGGTAAGACCTTCTTACAGTGCATGGAACTCACCAGTACTTCTAGTTAAGAAAAGCAGCGGTGACTACCGATTTTGTTTTGATGGGCGATCATTAAACGAGATCACAAAACGTGATGCATATCCTTTGCCACGTATTGATGATATTTTAAAAATGCTTGCAAACGCTAAATTTATGTCAACATTAGATTTGAGTAGTGCTTTCTGGCAAATTCCGCTTAGTGAGGAAAGTAAAGAAAAAACTGCTTTTTCGGTACCCGGTAGAGGTCATTTTGAGTTCAACTGCCTTCCTTTTGGTTTAAGAAACGCTGCGCAGATAACACAACGTTTGATGGATAATATTTTAGGTCCAAAATTTAGTGATAAAGTTTTTTGTTATTTGGACGATATAGTAATTACGTCTTCATCTTTCGAAGAACATTTAAACTTATTAAAGGACGTTTACGATAGGTTACTGGATGCAAATTTAACTATTAATTTTAATAAATGTCAATTCTGTAGAGACTCTTTAAATTATCTTGGTTTTACTGTCGATTCTCACGGCTTAAGAACGTCGCCTCAGAAAGTCAAAGCGATGGTCGAATTTCCGAGACCACATACGTCAACACAACTGAAACGATTCTTAGGGATGATAAGTTGGTATAGGAGATTTATTTCAAGCTGTAGTTCCTTAACTGCACCCTTAAATGAATTACTTAAAGGTCGTAAGAAACACCAACCAATTAAATGGAACGATAACGCGAACCGAGCATTTAATGATTTAAAACAAAGGTTAATTTCAGCACCTATTTTATCTGCACCAGATTTTTCTTTAGAGTTCACTATACAGTGTGATGCATCTACGCTGGGTCTTGGCGGAGTTCTCACTCAGATCCAGAACGGTGAAGAAAAGGTAATTTCATATGCCAGTCGCAGTCTATCACGTGCGGAAAAGAATTATTCAGCGGTAGAATTAGAATTGTTAAGCGTAGTACATTTTTGTGAGGTATTCCGTGGTTACATAGAAGGTAGTCATTTTAAAGTTATAACAGATAATGCTAGTTTAAAATATTTAAGAAGCATGGATAGACCATCGGGTAGACTTTGCCGTTGGGCAGCTAGACTTTCAATGTTCGACTTCGAGGTTATCCATCAAAAGGTAAACTTCATGTCACACCAGACGCTTTGTCGCGAGCTCCGTTACCTTTAGAAACAAATTTTCTCGGGATAGATTTAGAAAATCTTGAGCCATGGTACCTGAAATTAAGAGATAAAGTTAGTAAGCATCCAGAAAAATATCCTAATTGGATGATTAAAGATAATTATTTATACAAACATTTGTCAGACAGAATACCACTTAAAACTAATATTTCCGAATGGAAATTACTTGTTCCGTTATCTCAAAGACGTACTATTCTTGAAAATAATCATAGCACTTCGACAGCCGCTCACCTTGGTTATTATAAAACTTTACATAGGTTAAAGGAAAACTTTTATTGGCCAAGAATGTGCAAAGATGTTTTAAATTTTGTCAAACGTTGTGATACGTGTAATAAGCAAAAAGCAAATAATGCAAGGAGATTTGGCCTGATGGGCGTACAAAGAAAGGTTACTTTTCCTTTCCAGTTAATTTCTTTAGATGTTATGGGACCATTTCCCATTAGTTCGAAACGTAACCGTTTCTTAATTGCGGCACAAGATTATTTTACTAAATATACAATGCTTAAGCCAGTCAGAAACGCAACGGCGCAAAACATAGTATCTTTCCTGGAACAAATATTTTTAACGTACGGTGTTCCTCATACTATTTTGTTAGACAACGCTACAGCCCATAAGGTGAAAGTTTTTCAAGAATTTGTTAAAAGCTATAAAATTCCTAATGTATTCTATAATCTAAAGTATTTTCCACAAAGTAACTCTGTTGAAAGATTGAATCGAGTAGTAGGTACAGCAATAAGATCTTTTATAAAAGAAAGCCATAAGACTTGGGATCAAAATATCCAACAGATCCAATATGCTATTAACACGTCTCAGCACGAGGTCACTGGTTTCTCACCAGCATTTTTAAATTTTGGTAGGACATTGCCTATAAATGGAGAATATTATGGTAAAAATAATTTAGATTTAAATATAAATGACATTTCTAGATCAAATTATGCAGACGAGTTACGGAAATTACCAGAGATATATAGCAAGGTTCAACAAAGACTTGATAAAGCTTATGAGCGTGCGAAGAATTTTTATAACTTGCGCAGGCGAGATAAGGTTTTTTCTGTAGGTGAACGCGTTTGGAAAAGAAATTATGTATTATCTGATGCTGGGAAAGATTTCTCTGCAAAGCTGGCGGAAAAGTATACACTTTGCACTGTAAAAAGGGTAATTTCAAATATATCATATGAATTGCAAGATTTAGCAGGGACCAGTCTAGGACGTTGGCATGTTTCTCAGTTAAAGCCATATTTTGGGTCTAATACACAGCTTGCAAACCTTTATTGTACTACATAATATTACTACTTCTTTGATACAATGCAAAAAAAAATATTTAGTAATTAATATTTTCAATTTAATGGATTTTATTTAGTGTTTGACAATATTCGCAGTCAAAATTTTATTTGCAACTAGTATAGTGTTATTGAACACGGTATATTTTTCAAGAGAGAAATGTTAGTATGCTCATAATAAATGAGATACAATTATCGTAAAGCGTTAGCAAATCATTTGGATTTGAAGTTTAATTTTGGATTCGCTTTACATTTCTTTTGTAATACAATTGCAAAATTTTTTTGGTTAGGTACGTTAACTACTTACCTATATGTACAATTTACTGACGGAAATTGTGTCGATAGACATGTCTTATTACCTTAATGGTAGCTGTTGATTTTTATAATCTATTTTGTGAGAATGCTATCAATTTATTAGAAGTATATACCGGTATAGGATAATTTAGAATAGCAGTATAGGATAATTTAGAATAGCAGTTTAGGATAATTAAATAGTAAGGTAGTTTAGTTAAATAAGCGCGATTTAGTATTAGTGGCCACTCTAATTTTAATTCACTCTAATCTTAATTCACTCTAATTTTAATTCACTCTAATTTTAATTCACTCTAATTTTAATTCACTCTAGATTTAGTTACTATAATTCACTCTAATTAGTTTAGTTAGTCTAGTTCAATTAGTTTAGCTTAGTGTAAAATATCATTAGATTTAATCTTAATTTTTAGTCAATCTTTGGATTAAAATCTCAAATGGATAAAACAAAATTCTATTTTGATCAAAGATTTATAGTTTTATAAAACCTTATTGGTTTTGCCTAGAAATTTTATAGCACCCTGTACATAGTAGTTTGCTATAACTGTATGGTAATATTGAATTACAAGTATGATTCTGCAATTCATGTGGAATATTTTATAAATTATTCTTGCGTTTGTTACAAGACAAACAGAAACTAATATGTTTCTTATTTAGAGATAATACACGAACCAGTGCAGGTGAATATCTGACAGTTTAGCGGCTTTTAAGACTACTTTCATAAATCGACATACACCCTTGATTACTTACCAAATTTTGGGTTAGTTATTTTGTAGCGACTTTAATTTTTTTCGGCGACACTCCCTTCGTTCTAGTAGTGCCGGGTTTGCAAAACGGGTGGGTTCTTTAGTTTGTCACTTCCTCGAAATATTTTCAGAGTTGAAGCCCTGAAAAGGGGTGGATTTAAGTTAAGTTTTACTTTGTTTTTTTTAAAAAAAAGTCTGTGTCTTAATACTATTTTTTGACTTTGACTTAAATTCATAAATTTCCAGTGACATGATACAACATCATCAACAAAAAAATATTCTCTTTCTTGTTCTTAATTCTTTACTTTAAACTTATCTTTATGATTTTTTTTCAAAAGGTGAAACTATTCTTTAGGTTAAGTTTCGTTGAACAAATTTTATTTTGTAGGTGAATAATTTGTGTTAAACGTTACAGAAAAAGAATTTACTTCTTACCTTTTCCTTTCTCAGATTTTCTGATATAAATTTCAGAGTTAGCGCTGCTCCATGTTAAACTGTTGATTATCGCAGGTTTGGTGGTTATCTAGAGAGGGAAAACACTTCCTAGAAGTTTTTCGTTCATTGTACCGGATTTGACAATTTTAGTAAATGGTCTGGAACCTATATTCAGGTGATGACTTTATGTTGGCCAATTTCAAAGATTATTGACTTTAAAGACGAGGCTATCTCCCACTTAATACGAGTTTGCGCACTTTTTAGTCAGTTTGTAACTTTACATCGTACACGAACCCACATTTATCTCTATTGGTCAATGTAGGTTGTCGTCACTTAGTATGGTTTCATTTAATTATGGTCTAGAACCAATATCATTACGGCTTGTATATATTATGCAATTTTTATTAGTCAAGGGACTGAGTGAGAGCAGGGGCTTCCAGTCAGAAAACAACAGCTTTCATGCAATCCTGTTAGAAGGATGGACATGGGGGTGTAATTTGGCTAGCCTTTGTAATCGAGGTTCCATTGGTGTTGGGTTTTACCAGGTTGAATTGCGCTACTGTGTTCCGTCTGAGCTCTCTCAGCGATGTTTTTTTTTTGACTTCGGTAGTCGTACTGTCACTCAGAGTACTTCCGCTATAAAGTAGAGTCTTCACAAGTATTTCAGTCCAGGGACGAACTGAAGTCAAGTGTTTAAATGTCCCATATGTTTGTTTTCACAAGTGCTCCAGTCCAGAGACGAACTGGGTGCCAAGTGTTTCAAGTCTCAAAAAAAATCCTTTCGCTAGTACAGCAGTTTTAGGCGAACTGTTTGTCTGCGTTTAAATGCCTGCATTCCACAAGTCTATCTGAAAGAGGTGATCAGTTAGCAAGTGTTTTAAGCCTCATATTTGCTTTACAGCAGTTTAAAGGCGAACTGACTGTCCGCATTTCAATGCCTTATATTTTTGTTTAAACTATAAGTGATAGTTCTAAAATAAAGTCACTGTTTAAATTTATCACCCTGTAACTGGGTAAAATATTTAATAGTACATAAATACTATATTGTTTACATATGAAATAAAGATACTTTTCATTGTAGGATATTAGCTAATCGAAACTTTTAGCTTATAAAATTTATCAGAATTATTAATTATACGCTGGGATATAAGTTTTATATCAGAAACTAAGAGTCTACATAAATGATTTCATATTAAATTGTTCTACGTACCTCACAGTTCATTTAACAACTATCAAATTAAATGAATCAAGTCCATTTAATTTTTTTTCCAAGTGGGGGGAGATTTGTAACATTCCTTTTATTATAAAATAAAGAATGTCACAATTTCAATATGAAACGTCTAGTAACTAGGTATTTTTGCACATCCTGTATAATGTTGGTAGATTAAGTAAGAGTAAACCATATCCAGTGTACCATGTAACTTTAGATTTCTTCAAGTAAGCCTAAAATGTAAACACTTTGTACGATAAATATTTTATTAATTATTTACTTACCATTGCTGTGAACCAGTTACGTCAATGTATATCGTAATGTTATGTTTTCTAATCTGTATAACATCCTGGAGTAATTTGTTAACTGTTTATTATTTAATTATTATCATTTGTGTATTAAGCTTTGTTGTGGCAAAAAGCAAGGTTAAGGTAACTGTCATAATAATTCAATTTGATTCGAACTATTGGAACAATGTGCTGAAATCTCGAACGAACATTTGACCGAAGTTTACATAGAAACCGAACCAATCAGATTTCAGAGTTTTTAGATCTTTGTAGGGTATAAAACCTACAGGAACCTAAATTCTAGCCCTTTTCGTTCTGATTTTGGTCGACTGAAGTATTTCCATATCACAGATTTAGTTATACTGCGAAGACACATTTTGAAAATAAATCTGAATTTATTGAAGTCATCAATATACATGGAGGTAATATATTTGATTAATTAAGATTATTTTCGATAGTAGATTTCATTTTAAACTATATTGTATGTTAATTTTTAGAAACTAAGAATATAAAATACCTAACCTGACCTTGATCTTTGCTAAAGCACATGCTAATTATTTTTATTTTCTTTTGTCATTTTCTCAACTTTAGAGGCCAATTAAATTAAATTAAATAAATTAAATGAATATAAATTAAATAAATTAAATGAATAATAAATTAAATAAATTAAATGATTAAATAAATTAAATGAATAATTGATTAAATAAATTAACAAATAAATTAAATGAATAATTGATTAAATAAATTAACAATTATTTAAATGAATAATTATATGAACATTTAAATGAACAATTAGAAGAATCAAAATTGAAATAAGAAGGCCATTCTAAAGCTTTGAAATCTAGTTTGTAAGCGGCACTATCCAGGTACCACAGGAAAGCTGCTGTTCTCGAAGCACTGCTTTGAAAATCCAGATTGTAGCGGCCCTAGTCCAGGTACGACAGAAAAGCTGCCCATCTCGGAGTCATCTCCAACGTTAACAACGGAGGAACTTGTCAACTGCTTCAATTCCACCTCTGTATGTCAACTTCAATTCCACATCTGTGTATCAACTGGTGGGCAAGTTAATAAACTGTGTTTATTTTTTATGTATGTATTTTATTTCACTTTTTGACTTCAGCAAAATTTATCATCCTCCTACAGGGGTAAAAAGGCAAACCGAACAGAACATTCTGTAGGTGGCGCCCAATTATAACATCATTTTAAACAGTTTGCTAGTCAAGAACCCACGACTATAAAAAAGTGCCCCGACTAAAAGAGCAGCCGTCCGCAACATTGTACATTTATCGTTGTAACAAACGATAGGTAACAAAACATATCGAAATGTTTAGTTTACATGTTTAAATATACCCACGAACTTTCTACTTCTATTTTATTAGATTTCGAATACCGATTAGTGATGATTCTCCAATTATAGTTAATCTATAGTCAATGATATTTGCCAAAAAGGAAACAATGACACAATGGATAGATGTAGGTGTTAGTTTAAAGTGGAAATATTTTACACTCTGTCGAATCTAGCCTTGTACTAGTCCCACGTTAACGCACATTGCGTCGGGTCACGTAAACAACTACTTTCGGTATTTACCTAGTTATCAATATTTGAGAGACAAGAATAGAAGGACATGGCACCATGTTGTACGCTGCTAAATAGTAAACGCGAGTGGATAATGAATACGATCGCCCACGCCTAGGTTGGTTGGAAATGATGTCACGCCGTGCCGTCAGAGATATAGTATATGGAAGAAAACACCAGAATAATTCTGACAGAAAGGAAGAAATGGATAAAGATACTCCAGATTAGACAGTTGTTATTAACTTACAGTTGAATTTTGTATTGTTTTATATTGGCGAAACTCACCAACCAATAGATGGCGCTGCAAAAATCGTGAAATTTTACAACAGTGTGAACCATTTCAGATACAGGGTTACAAGTGACATTTAGATTTACAAATAGATATTATGGTTTCATCTTAACCTATATTGACAATGGTGGATGAAAACCATGAATGTTTGGAAAACCATTGGAATATTCTTAAGTGCAAATTAATAATGTTACAACACTATGACTGAATCATCCTGTATAAATACAGAAATATATATAAATAAACTCATTTAGGTCTATATATATGTGTGATGCTGTGTTTTATTTTATCCATAAGCTACGTTGATGTCCAATTTGTTAGAAGTTTGCTAGTAGGCGGATTATATAAATTTTAGTAAATATTAAACAAATGGCCTTGAATATTCAGTTGATAGTGTCATAAATATATTACTAATTCTCGCTCAGATGTTGTAATTACACGTGTCTTACAGTTTTTTCATCACTGATACGTTATCTCCTATCCGGCCTCGTTATTTGCTTTTCTAAAATCTTCACATTATTTTTATTTATCTCCAATCTCCCCCGGGTGTTACGAGATAATGCCTTTATCAGCGTCTGCCTTGTAAGGACCGTCAAGATGCTGATACTGATAAAATATTTACCACAAAAGTTATATAATTTTAAACGTAAAGGTATAAAATTATACCTGTCCTGTTAGTATAAGTTTATTAACAACTTTTATTTGAAAATAAAAATGATCAATAAATAGTTATTTATGTATTAAGGGCGAAAAGTGATACAGTATTGCTCGAGAATGACAGTTACCACTCGAAAGTAATAATGTCAATCTTTTGCTCGTAAAGCATACAAAGTTTTATCTCACTCAATCACTCATCAAAATAAAACTTTTCAATTATTAACTTTATTACAACATTAATTTTAACAAATGGAACAAAGGTAAGAAATTCATTAGTTAGCATTCGTACTTTGGATACTGGAAGAACAGTTTTTAGAATCTTTAATAATAATTCCTGATCCAGAGGGCATATTAGGGCTATATTCTGATATAGTAAAACTTTCATCACTGGGATTGGTACATTCAATTGCTTGTATATTATTTGATATTATTTATCCTTCTGCAATTGTAGGACTCTTCCATCTCCACTTTATTAAAACACCTGCCTTTATTAAATTTTAAGAATAATCGTGCTGGTGTGCTTTCGTTTCTAGGTCTCAAGGCTACATACTTCCTATAAAATGACAAAAAGTTGATCGAATTATCTTGAATGTTATTTGTGGCAGTAAAAATTCGACTTCTTCTTGTCTTTGAATCAGAAATAGTCAGCTTTTTGAACTTGCTTAAGTCAATATCATTCTTGGTATTAATGTGAATTTTAGCATCGAGTAAATCGACCATAATGATGACGATTTTGGTGTCTTTGCTTTCTCACAAAAATAGGTGAGGAGTACGTTTTGTCACCATGTCACAAATATGTTAAATTGCTTCTCGTACAACTTTCTGGCAACAAACCTAAAGTTACAGTTTCTGCAGCATTTCTAATCTCCTGAGGTGTATTAGAGATATTACCGTCAGTATCTCCAATTTCCATAATTTTTTCAACTAAAATTATCTGAACTAAACTGCGCAAATTTTACAAAATTTGACAATTGCCTAATTTACTACTTAGAAATGACGCTGTTTACTGGGTGCTATTGACGACGAGCGTTTGCTAGATTTTATCGCTCGGCAAACAATATAGTAACACTCATGTGACACTCTTCAATAAACGTTAACTTTTCGTTGTCACTGTCAAGCAAAATTCAATACTTCAATTAATGATTGTAGATAAATTTCATTTATTTATTTATTTAGAATACACTACCCAGACAGAATTTCCAATTATAGGGTAGGAAAACAAAAACATAAATATAAAACAAACAAAAACATGCAAATCAGCAGAATATGACAAATATTTTACAAGCAGTATAAACATTAAATAAGTTGCAAGATAGCACTCCTTATTTTTCTTATATTAGTACAGTAAATATCAAATTCATTCTGAACAGCAATATAATTAAGGCACATTTTATGTACAGGCGAAAATTTCAACAGATTAGACTGAGAAGATCGTAAGTAAAATGTATCAATATATTGACTATGGAAAGATCTAATATGAAAATGTATCTAACTTAATAAGAAAGGGCAATCAATTTGGTTGTTGATTAATTTGAATAAAAAAACGATTGAAAAAAACTTACGGCGGGTTTCCAAATCATTGACGCAGAAACTGTTTAGTAAATTGCAAACACGGAATTCCAGGAAACAACTACTCTGCGGGCTAATGCCCCGACCAGCATTGAATTACACCTGGAAAACCTATAGCAACAGCTAGAGTCATTTGTCAGACGCCCACCAGACATATACCGGTTTCGAGCTTATTAGCTCTCATCAGTATGCCATAGGTGAGGTATCCGACGAATAATCCTAGCTGCTTTCGTCTGTCTAACCCGACAGAAGGGACCATGAGTACGCGGTGTAGAACTAACTACATCTATCGGCCGTTCGCTACTCCATGCCGGACTGAAAATGTCCGGGCACGAAGCGTTCTACATGCAGTAGACACCATTGAAAGCTGTCGACCTTTATCGCGATCGGCGAGAAACGATATTTTGCAAACACGGAATTCCAGGAAACAACTACTCTGCAGGCTAATGCCCCGACCAGCATTGAATTACACCTGGAAAACTATAGCAACAGCTAGAGTCATTTGTCAGACGCCCACCAGACATATAACGGTTTCGAGCTTATTAGGTCTCATCAGTATGCCATAGGTAAGGTATCCGACGAATAATCCTAGCTGCTTTCGTCTGTCTAACCCGGCAGGAACGGCCGATAGATGTAGTTAGTTCTACACCGCGTACTCATGGTCCCTTCTGTCGGGTTAGACAGACGAAAGCAGCTAGGATTATTCGTCGGATACCTCACCTATGGCATACTGATGACAGCTAATAAGCTCGAAACCGGTATATGTCTGGTGGGCGTCTGACGAATGACTCTAGCTGTTGCTATAGGTTTTCCAGGTGTAATTCAATGCTGGTCGGGGCATTAGCCCGCAGAGTAGTTGTTTCCTGGAATTCCGTGTTTGCAAAATATCGTTTCTCGCCGATCGCGATAAAGGTCGACAGCTTTCAATGGTGTCTACTGCATGTAGAACGCTTCGTGCCCGGACATTTTCAGTCCGGCATGGAGTAGCGAACGGCCGATAGATGTAGTTAGTTCTACACCGCGTACTCGTGTTTAGTAAATTATACTGAGGTATACCTCTTACTGGATAAACATTACCGTTTTTCCAACATAAGTTTTCCACACCTCTGAATTTTCTCCAATTTAAATTTGTGAATTTCATAACCTGGATTCCAAACTACAGAAGCATATTTTAGCTTTGACCTAACAAAAGCATTAAAAAGTAATACTAAATATTATTATCTGTGAACTCTTTCGAGTTTCTAATAATAAACCCCAAATTTCTGTAAACACCAGCTGCAATAACATTCACATTTATTATTCAGAATTACATCATTTAATTTGTAATTGAATTGGATAACGTTAGTTTTCCTAGAAAATGAAACACAATTACACTTACTAACATTCAGAGCTAGCCGATTCTCTATGCACCATCTGTCCAATTTTAAGAAGTCTTCTTGTAAATTTAAGCAGTCATTGACATTGTTGATACGCGTAAATAGTTTACAATCGTCGGCATATAAAAGTGTAGAACACTGTAGGTCCAAGTTGATGTCATTTATGAAAATAATGAACAATAGAGGACCAAGCACTGATCCTTGAGTCACCCCAGATGTAGCACAGATCTGTGACTGTGACCACGGTATGAAACGTTTAGTATTCTATTAGATAAGTATGATGAAAAAAAATTAATAAATGATTTTGCCAGTCTCATATTATATAACTTTTGCAAAAGAATACCGTGATCAAGTCTGTCGAACGGTGTAAATAACATCAACCTACCCACCACAATCAAGTTCTTCCGCAATTACCTACGTAACACATGTTAAATTTGAAACTGTCGATATGCACTAAACATGAAAATAACAAAACAAGTGATGTAGTCATTTAAAGTTGAAGGTAAGAACAATCTGTGAGTATCCGGCTTTTATCTCGCCGTCAACACGCTAGTTTCATAGCCTGAATATTGGGATTTTTAAAAATTTCAAAACTTCAAGCAAAGTTTTCTTCTATAAAGAGTGGGCTACTCAGGTCAACTTGTGGCTGAATTTTGTCTATGATATGTATACTTAATTCCCGCGGAGCATGCATTTTTAACTCTCAACAGTTAAGACGCTAGAGTCGATTGAAATTCACGAAAAATGACTAAAAAACACTCATTTTCAGCACGCTGCTATTATTCAAAGGGATCGTCCAAGCCAATTATCTTCATTTACACTGAAACTACTATCTTTCCCACTCTGAATTCCGTCTTGATCATTCAAATATCTTCAAACAGAAAAATTTGACAGCAAAAATTAATAAAGCTTAAAAATAGCAATTTTTAAGAGTCTTTACTTAAATAGGCGGAAACAAGCGCTTGTAAAAATCAAACTCGTGTAAATTTTGTTGTTTGGGACCCTAGAGAAGAGATTTTCAAAGTTACACCAAAATCTAAAATGGGTCGGCTTTGCCCATTAGACGATTTCAAATGGAATGACCCTACTTCTTTATTTTAGTTAGTATATGTGTAATTTACAACAAAAAATAGCATTCCTTGTTTATGTAAACAAAAGCGATATATTAATTTAATTCAAAGGATTTGCTGTATAATTCATAGACATATTTTTCGTTCTGTCGTTCCACGAACGGATTTGTTTCCCGGTAAAATTGATTTTATGTATTTATTCCACTATCTCATTAATATTCCACATCACTCGGCAATTGTTATTCGACGGACTGTTTTCTTAGTCATTCGGGGTCGATATTGATGCTGATTCGCGGTAAATATACAGAATGATTCCGTTTAAAATTGCTTAAGGATGCCGTATTCTTGAAATTGTGTTATCTACAAATACAAATTATTTGAAACAATTAATACCTAAGCTGTATAAGACTTAACAAATAATGGAAATGTTATCTCATGCTACGTGGATATTTTCAAGAATACCGAAGTGATGCGACCAAATGCCAACTTAAATCGGTTAATAAATAAAGTGTTTGATGCTAAAACTTACAAAAATATTTACATACAGGTTGTTTGTAAATAAGTGCGAAATATTTTAGGGGGTGGCTGCCGAAGTTCATATAAACGTAGGTAGAAATATGCTACGTTTCCGAGATACAGGGTTTTTAAATTTTAATTGTTTATTTATTTTTATTAATTATTTCAAAGTTTTAAAGATATTGACTGGAAATTTACTCTTTGGGGGGATAAATGTGCATTTTCTGGGATGATCCGAATATTTGTACTTGCACCAGTGACGTACGTGCGAAATTTACACAATATTTTTTGATAAAAAAAAAATGGTACGCCACTGACCTTTTCCGTTTTGATATTTTTTTAGAAATCCTCCATCAATATGGAATTGGTATCTTCAATTTTCTTCGTAGGATGCATCGTGTTTGAGGAAGAAAATAAAACATATTTTATTGCAAGATCTGTATTTTTAATTTCTATTGATACATTATCTAGTAGGTTGCTGTCAATATTTGTAAATAAAATACAACCATCTCGTCAAAATGTGAAATTAGCATTTTTGCATTATTTGTTTGCTACAAAATTAATGTTAATAAGTGAATAATTTTTGTCATAAAAAAAAAATAGAAAATTTTACAAATAATGCAGAAATGGCAGAGATGCATTTTGCCTATGGTCGAAGTAATGGAAAGACGACTGTATGCTGAGTTGTATCAAGAACGTAGGATACATCAACACACAATATTTGCTCGCAACTGTGCAACTAGAAGAAGCAAGAAAAAAATATATTAAAATTTTAACACCCTGTATCTCGAAATCGCAGAATTTTACCCACATTTATATCAACTTTTTATTTTCAATGTTTAATTACATTTTTACTTTGACCATAATAACACTTTAAAGGTCAGTTTCATTCAGAATTGATGGCGGATTTCTAATAAAATATCAAAACGGGAAAAAGTCAGTGGCGTACCATTTTTTTATTAAAAAGGGTTGTTGCATTCTTGCACAAACGTCACTGGTGCAATTAGAAATAATCGGATCACCCCAAAAAAATGCAGATTTATCCCTCCAAAGAGCTTTTCAAATTTCAAATCAACATCTTTAAAGTTCTTTGAAATAATTGTTAAACATAAATAAAAAATTAAAATTTAAACACTCTGTAGGTATCACGGAAACAAAGCATATTTTGACCTACGTTTACATGCACTATTTTCACAAAATAACTTCGGCAACCACCCCCCAAAATATTTCGCACTTATTTACAAACACCCTGTATATTTTTTTTTGTTTAATTGTAGATGTAAATTATTCTTATAACATAAACTTATATAGTATCAAAGTGTTTATTGACTAAATTAAAAAAAAAAACAACACATTTTGAAAAGTTTCTGTACCTTTGAATATTCACAGGTGGCATGAGATAACATTCCTGTTATTTGCTAAGCTCAATATTATTCAGTTCTAGAAAACACCATTTCAAGAATACGGCGCTTTTAAGAACTTTAAAAATATCTTTTGTATTTATTATGTTATTCTCATATCACTGACATACACGTCACACGCCGAAATTAGACAAATAACGGATAATTATCGCCAACAAGGCGCGAATGTCTCAACTCCATCTCTGTTTTAAGATCCCAGATAATGTAAGAGTGAACAAGGCCTCGTAGTAATGGGATTTATCGTGTGTAAATGTCGTAAATAGGAAGAGAAATATTACGCTGTTCCTTGAAAGTTTGTTTCTTTCATAATGTAATAACAGAGTTAAGGTCATTTGTGTACATGGACGTCGGTAAGAAAGTTTCCTAAAGGTTTAAAATTTCTAAAAAAAATGTTTCCCTTCATTAGGTTGATACAGCCTCCGTCCCAATCATACATGTTTACCAGAAGGAAAAAGGTACACCTCGTACACCATGATTATTAATCATAGGCGACCGCAGAACATTTTCTGCTATGTAAATATGATTATGGGTTAATTTTGCTTCATTTTCTAGTAAATTTTCAGAAAAACCATTCCATTTTTCTACTAGATTATTAACGATAATGCCTTACCCAATATTATTACTTCATATCCGGTTATTTATTTTAGTAACGATACATATTTCATATCTATAACAAACCTGTTAGAAATCGTTGCTAGTTTCCTCCAGAAACAAATCTTAAATAAAAGAGATTGCGATTTTTTGTTATACTTCCTATTAATAGATGGCACAATTAAAGCATGATATAATTTACGTCGTCACAGCAATTGTAAATGCTTGCTGTAATAATTATTTACAATGTAAGTGTAGTAACATGTATTTGCAACAAGAATATTGTACAAAATTTTATGTACATCATTTAATAACACGAAAAACTATATATTATTGTTATTGTTATTATATCTATATAAGTGTCAAATGACGCGACAAGAAGCTGGCGTATTTTCTATGAACAGAAAAAATACCTGGTATTAAGTTTGCGGATTAAGTTTTCTTATATTACCTTTCGCATAGCTACTGTCAAAGAAACCCATAAATATATAAAACGTGTTTCAAAATGAGTGATTGTGATGGAAGTTTACAAAAGCAATGGCTAACGGAGCGAACTCAAGTCTAGTTCCGAGAAAATCCAAGGCATGGTGGGTATGAGTTGGAATAATTACCAAAAGCTTGAAGATTTGTGGTTAACAAGATAAAGGAGGCGTATGTGAAAATCCTTGTCTTATTTTTCCTGAAACCGACGCTCCCAGAAACCGTATACACTATGGATTCACTACTCAATGTTGATAACTATGATTTTAGTAAAAGGAAATCAAGATATAAGCAGATTTTCTCAACTAATCGCAAATAAGTTCAAAGGGTTACCAGGCCAATATATTAGCCTGTCGTCAGGCGAAGAGGAAAAATTAATTAAGTTAATGTTGGATCATATTCAATACAATGATCTCTACATAAAAATTGTGATTCCATGCATGAAAACAAAAAATGTCTGAGAATTTGTTATAACAGTATACAAATTTCTTATTGTAAAAAGTATATTAGGTATTAATGTTTATAAGAAACATTAGGTTTTATAATATTTTTTTTATAATTAATAAATTATTCTTCTAAAAAACCGGGGTTCTATATAATAGAAAAATGTTAATAAAAACGGGTTTTCTTCACTGTTATTTCTCTTATTATAAGCAGAGGTAACCAAAATTGAAGCCTGGTGTAATTCAAATGATTTGCATCTAAGTGCTACAAACTGCAATGTTATCAGCGTTACAAGAAAGAAATCTCTTTGTCGTTATAGATATTTAATTAATAACATCGATCGATTAATCGTTTAGGTAACTAAAATTAAAGACTTGAGTGATTTTCGATCAGGAATTATCTTTTTCATGTCATATCGTGTCCAAGATGGATGAAGCAATGAAGGCTTATGGTTTCATACTTCGCAACTGTAAATCGTTTAGTAATATCGAGTCACTTGTTATTTTATACTTTTCATATGTCAGAACTAAACTATAATACTGCTTTACTGTTTGGAATCCATCCTATTTATGTAATAGTATTACTTGAGAAGCCACAAAGAAAATTTATCTGTAAGAGGTACTCCTTATAGACAACTGATTGATACATTTGGGTTTCAGAGTTTAGATTTGAAGACAAAATTAAACTCAGTCATTTTTCTTTACAAGTTATTGCATGGTCAAATTGATTGTCCTGAGCTTCTGAGTCAAATTGATTTTCTTATTCCTAGGCATAATTCTAGAAGCACTGATACTTTTTATTGCTTGCGAACAAGAACTAACCTTTTATTTAAGTCACCGGTATACAATATGTGCAACTTATTTAATACATTGTCGTATCTTTGTGATATAAATCATACCAGCTTAAAATCTATTTCGTTAGCCATTTCACGTATTGTAAATGAAGATTTCTGTGAAATAGTAATACATACAAGTTATTCTCTTTAGTTTTTTTTTTCATTTATTAGTCATTATTATATTTGTAGTACTTTACCTATTGTTATATAGGTATGTAATTGTGCTATTATTGGTCTTGTACTGGTGGGTAATAAAGCATTAATTATTATTATTAATATTATTATTATTATTTATAGGTTTGTAAAATGCATATTACCAAATGGAAATAAATAAACGATTTATTGATGATAACTGATACTTTTGTTTTTACGCCTTCCTATAAAATTACTAAGCGTTTCGTTACGTCAATTAGTGTGCTTAAGGGCGAAACATTTTTGTATTGCGTGAAATGAGAGAGGTCCTAAAGCCTCCGCAAAGTGGGCTAAAATACTAATTTGTGGTAGCTTCCTTCCAACCATCTAGAGGATATTTTTTGCATCGTAGACCGCGCCTCAGCGTCACTGTTCCCATTTTAGATGTTACCCAGAGGCGTGTGGCTGAACAAAAACAATATGTTATGCAAAATTCAATTTACATTATAATTACCAACTCCTAAGTATTGTTTGCGCTCGTACGAATGACGTCCTTGGAGGGCTGACTGATCGTTGGATTGTTATGCGCCAGAAGAAGGTCGGATAAGGCCCACGTTTCAGATAAGCGTGCAGGAATTAAGCAATTTCATAAATAAGAAAACATAAACATAAAGCAATATTTTTTGAGTAGGCACTGGATTGAATAAATATCTAAACGAGATGTAAAATATTGTGTTATAAAAAGCTAACCACATATTTTTTGGGTAATAAAAATGGGCTTATCATATGCCATTTTTTCTTTGGGCATTATAAACGTGAATTGCTCATACTCCTACTCATTGATCCCTCATAATATTCCTACGTACGCCTATGGTTTACACGTTTTGTTTTTTTTTTAGATCAAGCTCAATTGTCTATAGTTTGACTATTGTCACTTCCTCTGACTGTAGTCAAACATGAAGTTGATATTCCACTTCTTACTTACCTTTCTCCTACCGTTGAACTTCGCCATCCACCGTGTCTCTTCAATATCGTCATATTTGCTCCTCCATTGACCAAGGCAGTCGCAAGTTCTCCGCAGACAATGTGCCGTGAAAGCTTCTGGATCTGGCAAATCCAAAAAACTAGCAATTTTGCTATCCTTTTACATCTTGCCAAAAACCAACAACCAAAAAACTGAACAGAAACGTCCAAAGTTAAATATAAGTATATACAGTATGTCCCCGGTTAGAGTGGAAAAGAGGGAAAATATTTTTATTTATTATTTTACGAAAAAAAAGCATTCTTGATTAAAATTTTTGCTTGCCTGCGGTTGGCATGGCGACCTTTCGTGTTGATTGTGCCCAGTGATCGGAAATTCAGCAAATATAAAAATCGTTAAAAATTAAACTGCCTTTGTTTTTAACAATATAAACCTATTTTATTAAGGAAAGATGCTTAGGATTAAAATTTATGTTATAATTTTAATTTGTATAGAATATTTTGATAGAAACGTAGAGTAAAATATTTTTATATTTCATTTTACGGGAAAAAACATTCTTGATTAAACATTTTACTTATCTTTATAAAAAGTTTGACATCGACCGTCATAATGAAAAGTGATAGGACTTTTTTGAGAAATATAGTGACAGTTATTCTTAATATTGTAACCTCTAAATTAGGTTGTCGTTGAAACACGTCACGTAGACAAACAACTTTATTGTCACTCTTGATTATATACTCGCGACAAGAATTCAGACGTCTTACGTCATACGAACAAATGAATAATTCAGTATATTTTCATCAAAATATTTATGAAACTACAACTGATAGTACTAAAACTATATGCTACACTAAAAGTTTGCATTATGTATTGCACTAAATTGCAAAAAACGGTTGTTTTTAACGCGAACAAATATCGAAAATTACGTTGACAATAAAAACAAATGTGTAACGTCAGCCGTGACGTAAGACGTCTGAATTCTTGACTTGAGTATACAAGAAATCTGCTTCAACAAATTTACAACTGTCAAATGCTTTACTTTGACGTTTCAGTCATTCGCGTTCGACTGCTTAATATAAACTGACTTTAGCGCCGAAAATGATCTGCTTATATAGGTTTTTAAAGTTCTGAAAGTTTCTGAGATCTCGAGAACGTCTCGAGAAACAAATAGCCTGGAATATCCCGGAAAACGTCAAAATAAAGCCATCACAAAAATTCTAAATTGTTACATAAACAGAAACGTGATAAGTGAGCTTCAATTATAAATTCGTAAAAACGTAAATAGGAACATAATTAACAATCTAAAAAGGTAGGTGAGCTTTCGCAACAATATGCTTACGTTGCAGCACACAAATTGAAATTATAATATAATTTTTTTTTGATCGCCCTGTACATGCACATGAAAGTTTTCCATACCAACCGCATTTTAAAGGCAATCAAAAATTTTAATCAAGAATAACTTTTTATCGCCCGTTTCTATCAAAGTAGGCCGATTCATGAACAAATTGAAATTATAATATAAATTTAAATTCTAAGCATATCTTTGTTTTGTTAAAAACAAAGATAGTTTATTCTTGAACGATTTTCATATTTACCGATTTTGATTGAAGAAGAGCAAAAATGTTTATCAAGAATGCCTTTTTTCCGTAAAATGAAAAATATTTTCTCTCCTTTTCACCTTAACAGTGGACATACTGTATCATATAATAAAAACGATTTCTTCAATTGTAACTTACGCCCTGTAGGTAGCTTCAAAAGAAGGGCCTAAATAAAAACTGACACAAGGAATATCTCATATACTATTCTTTTTTTAAACATCGTGTATATTTAAAATTCTTATCATTTCAGTCGCAGTTCTACAAAATGGATATTTAAGTTTATTATATTAAGTGGTGGAAAATTTTCGCAGGATGTACGGTACCTATAAGTAACTTTCCAACGCACAAACTCATAAAAAATCTGGAAAAACAAATGACAATCAACTTAACAAAAATAAATAATAGTGATTATCTCATATTCGTATTTAAGAGTTATAAATAAATTTTATTATATAATAAAGATGATGTTTACAAATACATTGCCTTACAAGAGAGTGTATAGAGATGAAGATTTTATCTCTTTATTACTATAGATAGATAACGTACCTCAACATTGCTTATTGCTGACAATAGAATGTACCAATTGTTGTGAACGAAATCGATGAGCAACATAAAGGAAACTTTCATTTACGTCCCCCTCCCAATTCTTCCGAGTCAGTTGATGAAAGGGCCTCATAATTTCGCTATGCTCTTCTAAATACAAATTCAATTTACGTTATAGCTTGAAAGTTTTACGTAAAAATTCACCTACAGATATTTATAGTTTTGAAGAAATGACCACCGTAACAAATTGTATATTCAAGAAACATTCGTTGATTAGATCAAACATACAGATTCGGAAAGTCTAACCGTTTCCTCTGTTCTACAAAGAGGAATAAACGTCTGCGTTATATAAGACATAGAAAATAACGTTTCCAACCTTACCAGAAAGCACAAATGTTTGTTTTTCTTCTTCTTTCCATCTCCGTTATTCACATAAACAGAAATGAAACAATATATGACACATTATAGCATTAGAATATAGGAGGAAGTGTACAAGACCACCGTTCAATGATATTCTAATAATCATTTTCCATTACGCATCTAAATTTTCCCTCCTGTCGACGCACTTCTTCCTGTCTACCAGCTCTCTATCGACGGCCACGATACGTTGCATTAGTTTGAGTGTCCCGCGTTAGTAATAATACTCGCACAGTTATCAACATTAAATTTTTGTTTTATACTTTTTGATGTAATATGAAAGTCTAAAGGCATAGTTGACAATTGGACCAATCTAAACGCACGCTGAAATGGCAAAACAACATTTAATAGTGGCTGTAAAGTTACTTATTTGAAATAAAAAGAAATATTTGCTGATATTTTATCCTAGGATGAAAATTTTCAAAAAATTTGTCATGTTTCATAAATTCGAAAGCTATAAGTTTTAACTACAAAATATTTAAAAAATATGTTACCAAGAATATAGTTAAACAATATTGGTGATGAATGGAACAGATAACGAAATGACCTAAGGAACAAGGAAATTTGGCGCGAACTCGACCAGCTGGTGTAGAGCACTCATAATGCAGATATTTTGCTGGGAATAATCAATGTCTACCGATGGCTAAAATATTTTTTCTTCTGTATAACAACTGGCTTACGAATTCTTATTAAGGGTAAGTCTTGATATTTCTGAATGTAAACTATAGTCGAGGCCCAAAATAATAGAGTGATTCATGTTAAAACAAGATGACCATTTAAGCAGTCAACACAAAGGTATTATTATGGAACATGGTTTTTTCTCTAAAAGATCTATTGAAACTAATCTACTTTGTTATAGTGAATACATTCGTAGTGCAATGGACCATCGCATTCAAGTAGATGCATTATATACGGACTTTAGTAAAGCCTTTGACAAAATTGATCACAATATTTTGATTGCAAAATTAACTGATATATACATGGTGACCTATTGCGGTGGTTTGCGTCCTATATATATAATAGGTCTCAAACGGTATTTGTCAATGGCTTTAGGTCTAACCCAATAGTTAATACTTCTGGAGTGCCGCAAGGCTCTCATTTGGGTCCTAGGTAATTTTATTCATTATTGTATATACCGATGATTTAAAATTATTTCGAACAGTCAATTTTTTCCATGATTGTGAATTAATCCAAATTGACTTGCAACTGAATAGCATTATCTGTTATTGTACTAATAACAAACTAAATTTAAATATAGCAAAGTGTCACTGTATTAGTTTTACTAAAAATCATAACGTTTTTGATTTTAACTATTATATAAATAACCAAATGTTACAAAGGGTTACAGTTGTAAAAGATTTAGGAGTGCTCTTTGATGTTAAGATGAGTTTAGGCCCTCATGTAGATCACATTTGCAATAAGTACAACAAAGTTTGATATTTCGAAATTTCTGTACCGCACACCGCATATTCTATTATTTTACGGCAACCTTAAGAATGGATATTACAGTGTGTTCTCAAAATCGTACACGTCCTAATCTAACAAGTGAAGGATATCGGATGATAAAAAAATTGTATGTAGAAATTAGGGCCCGAGATCAAAATAAGAGTGCAAGTAATGCGGTTAACTATGTAGTTTATTAATTAACAATATTGTCTGTGAGTAGTGTATATCGTGTAATAAAGAATGATAATATACAACTCCAAAGGGAGCAGAGCAGAGCAGCAGAGTATGCTGATAGAAAAAGACGAAATAGTGATATGACAAAGAAACTTTTAGACAAATATTAAAAGATCGAAGTCTTAATCGAAGAATATATCTTATATACATACTTATAGATTATATAAACACTGACGCGACATAGATAAAATAAAGAACACGCGATGACAAAAGGTACTGGCACTAGGCACTGTTTTGCCACATATGGAACCTTGTACTGTCGTGGTTCTATGGACAATTCACTACTACTCTATTCTACGGGTGAGTATAAACTTTTTAAAGTAAGCTATTAAAGTGTTAGGTACGTTCAACGTCAACCAATTTTTGGTAATTTGGATCCTTCTCAAGTGGCACACCTATGGAATGTTGTCCCCTGCAACCCTCATCTGCCTTACTCATATAAGTGCTGTGAATGAATCATTCTCTATTATTTAGGTCCACGGGTATAGAAAGAGACTTTGTAAAAGCCAGTTCAAAATTTTCCCAAAGCAAATTCATCACACTGATGTTAATATAAAAAAAATAATTGTATATCGCAGAGACTTCCGAAAGTTATTTATGTGTTCAACTACCATAAACTTTAAGCAATATAATAAAATAATAATAAAGAAATTCGAAATGAGCTCCATGATCCACTCACTGGCGCCGACACTGTGCTCGACGTCACGAATCGCTGAGATCCGGCCTGTAATAATTATCATATCATAGCGCTTAGTTTTAGAAACCCAAGGAGACAGACAACCAGAACAGCCTTCCACCAACCAAAGCGGCACATATTTCTCAAACGCCACAAGGAAAAACTTATCAGGAATCTAGAGGCCTATGTGGCAACAGGTCAAAGAACAATCCACAGTTACGTCATTAATCAATTGACTGTTGACCGATGCATAGTTTCTCTACATGCTTTGTTTCTGAACGGAGTCGAAGAAAAATAATAGTATTTTCGATGTTGCTTCCTATTGCACAATATGAACGCGTGGTTTCATGTTTGTAGTATACAGGGTGTCCCGAAATTAATGGCACACAGAACAAGAGTAGATTCCTTACATCAAAATAATGCGATTAAGCCAAACTTACCTTGGTCCATTTGTGACTAATAAAAAAGTTACAGGGCGTTAAAGTTCAAGTTTTCAAAGAATTCTTTTGAAAATTTGGATTAGGAGGTTTTCTGGCACAAGAAAAACGAATCCGTACTTAATTTTGCTGTAGACGCTAGAAGGCGCTACAAAATGTACTCTTGGTTGATAAAAACTGATTATACCTTTTAAAATGCCCCAAATACTGAAATCCGTGGGGTTTAAATCTGGGCTTCGTGCGGGCCATGAAAACGTGCTGCCGCGACCTATCCACCGTTGGGGAAATTGTGCTGTGGGCCCAAATACACTTGACCACATTTTGTATCGACCCACTTAGGAAGCGCCATCGTGGCGCCAGAACGATTCGGCAATGGACTCCAGCTGGGACAGTGACCAGAAGCCGTCCTTTCCAAGAACGACCACCCAAACTGGAATTCTACAAACATCCACCGAAACCGTCAGGGTGGCGCCAAGGAGAAAATATATAGCAGTACGACGCAGGCAGAAAACAAGACACTCCAACAAAGCTTCGCGTCGACAACATCTAGTCTGTTACATCCTCAGTTTCTTTGTTTTAAATAAATATATTATTTTTACCGTTGTGAGAGCGTTTCATTTTGCTGCACGACACAAGAAACCCTCAAGTGGTGACCCCGACGTGATCTTCAAACGTAATTTAGTGAAAGTACGCGATTTCTTTTTTTTTCTAAATTAGAGTGGTTTTAATTGTGTGCAACGCCGCGAAGCAAAATGAGTCTCAACGAGGAAAACCGCGTCGCAAACCCTACCGCGACGGAAGTGAACCATGTCGCAGTGAAACTTCCACCATCTACATCTGAGAACGACAGGTTTGCTCGCATCGAACAACAGCTTTTAGAGATGTCACAGGCAATGGCTAAGCTCTTCACAAAGAGTGAACCGCGACGACCGATAACGAGGACTACTAGGTCGCGTTCACGAGGCCGTTCGCGGAGCCGCGATAGTGACAGCGATCAGTGTTGGTATCACCAACGTTTTGGTGACCGCGCCCGCGAGTGTCGCGAACCGTGCGCGTATCGTTCGGGAAACGCGACGGGCAGTCGGTGATGGCGAACGTCGACGCGTGCCCGATTCCGCGCCGTTTGTACGTTACGGATACGTACTCTAAGGTCCAGTTTCTCGTCGATACGGGTGCTGACCTTTGTGTATATCCGCGCTCACTAGTCAAACAATCGCGATCAAAATCGGCATATGAACTCACCGCGGCGAACGGATCTGCAATTGCTACGTACGGCACAGTGACAATGACTTTAAACCTCCGGTTGCGTCGTTGTTTTACTTGGCAATTTGTCATCGCGGATGTGTCGAAACCCATAATTGGAGCAGACTTTTTATCCTTTTATGGACTACTTGTGGATGTGCGCAATAAAGGTTACTTGACGAGACTACGCGACTTACGTCTCCAGGTCAACTCGTGGGTTCTGCGTCATCCTCGATTAGGACAATTTGCGGGAATCCGTGTTTCACAGCCTGCTCAAGAAATATTTGGACATTACGCGTCCTGCAGCTCCTTCCGCGGCTGTGCAGCATCAAACCAGGCACTACATCGAAACGACACCTGGTCCCCCTGTCGCTGAAAAACCGCGTAGACTAGCGCCTGACAAATTACGAGCAGCGAAAAAAGAGTTCGACGCTTTGCTCAGATTAGGCATCGCTCGTCCGTCAAGCAGTGCGTGGGCGTCACCCTTACATCTCGTGCCAAAAAAGGGTGAAGAATGGCGACCGTGTGGCGATTATCGCAGACTTAACGCGAGAACGCGTCCCGACCTGTACCCTGTGCGTCACATTCAGGATTTCGCGCAATCACTTCGAGGTAGAAAAATATTTTCGACCATCGACCTGATTCGCGCATTTCATCAAATCCCCGTTGCAGAAGAGGATATTCCCAAGACCGCGATAACAACACCTTTCGGTATGTTCGAATTTACCCGAATGACGTTTGGTCTACGCAATGCGGCCCAGACCTTCCAGCGATTCATCGACGAAGTATTACGAGACCTGGATTTCTGTTATGCATACATCGATGACATCATCGTAGCTTCATCGTCCGAAGAGGAACACCTGCGTCACCTGGAAGTATTGTTTCAACGATTGCGAAACTACGGCGTGGTTGTAAATCCCAGCAAGTGCGTTTTCGGACAAAATCAGGTGAAATTCCTCGGTTACCTAGTAAACAGTGACGGCACGCGTCCGCTCCCTGAAAAAGTCGAGGCAATAAAGACACTCCAACAAAGCTTCGCGTCGACAACATCTAGTCTGATATATCCTCTGCTTCTTTGTTTTAAATAAATATATTATTTTTACCGTTGTGAGAGCGTTTCATTTTGCTGCACGACACAAGAAACCCTCAATGGTGCCCTAAACTTTTACCGTCGGTTTGTGCCCAACGCAGCAGGTGTCCAGGCGCCCTTAAATGACCTGCTAAAAGGGACCAACAAAGCTAACGCAGCAATAAATTGGACGGAAACCGCGACAAGTGCTTTTGATGCCGCTAAATCGAGTTTAGCACGTGCAGCTTTACTTGCGCATCCCGAAGTAAATGCGCAGATTACTCTAGTGTGTGACGCCTCAGATTTTGCAGTTGGTGCAGTTTTACAACAAAATAGTGAGGACAACTGGGAGCCGCTAGGGTTCTTTTCGAAAAACTCAACCCGGCTCAATGCAAATACTCTGCTTACGATCGCGAACTTTTAGCGATGTATGAAGCAGTAAAGTACTTCCGGCATATGATAGAGGCAAGAACATTCGTCATTTACACCGACCACAAGCCTCTAACATATGCCTTCGCGAAAAAGTCGAGTCAGTGCACACCGCGACAGTTCCGCTATCTAGACTTTATTAGCCAGTTCACGACCGACATCCGTCACGTGGCTGGTCGCGAAAACGTGGTAGCGGATGCGTTGTCTAGGGTGAACGAGATAAGCGCGACTTTAGACTACGAGGCGCTCGCTGCCTCACAACAAACAGACGACGAAATCGGCGCATACGTCAACGGACAACACGGCCTCATCCTAAAGCGGATCAAAATACCTGACACGAACGCGTCAGTATTTTGTGACATGTCTACGGATTCCGCCCGGCCGTTCATCACCAAGCCATTTCGCAGGATAGTCTTTGATTCGGTGCACCGTCTTTCGCACCCCGGTATCAACGCTACGGTGAAGCTCCTGACGCAACGTTTCGTCTGGCCGTCGATAAAGCGCGATAGCAGACATTGGGCACGCTGCTGTGTCGAATGTCAGCGGGCAAAGGTAACGCGCCACGTGACTTCTCCGACTGGTTCATTTCAACCGCCGTCAACGAGATTCGAACATATCCACGTGGATATCGTCGTGATGCCGCCATCTGAGGGCTACCGCTACTGTTTAACCTGCGTAGACCGTTTCACCAGGTGGCCAGAAGCAATTCCGTTGGAGAACCAGGAGGCAGAAACTGTCGCCCGCGCTTTATACGCCAATTGGATCTGCAGATTCGGATCACCCCAGCGAATAACGACCGATCTGGGTCGTCAGTTCGAGTCACACCTATTCAAACGTCTGAATAGTTTATTAGGTACGACTCATCTCCGAACGACTGCATATCACCCCGCGGCAAATGGCATGGTGGAGCGTTTTCACCGCCAATTTAAAGCAGCTATCAAATGCCACCGAGACGAGCGTTGGACCAGCGTCCTTCCCACTGTGCTTTGGGAATCCGTTCGGCGTGGAAAGAGGACATCAAGCTACCGCGGCCGAGATGGTGTACGGACAACATCTACGCCTACCTGGAGAATTCCTTCATTCCCGCAGGACAGACGACGAGCTCAGCACCGGAGCGGACTTTGTCCAGGACCTACGACGTCATATGGAGAGCCTACGCCCTTCCGCAGTGAAACGCCATGGCGAGAAAACGCCATTCGTTTTTAAAGACTTGGCGACAACGAAACAAGTTTTTGTGCGTGCGGATGGTGTAAAAACCCAATTACGGAATCCATATGACGGTCCCTTTACAGTGGTCAAGCGCGACAACAAAACATTTACGGTGCTAATGCGTGGTCGCGAAGTGAAAGTATCTATAGACAGAGTCAAACCCGCCTACATTTTAAATGACGCGATGGATACCAGTGACCACAAAAGTGCGTTAAATTTGTCAACTTCCGTGCCATTAAAACCCGTGCCACCCGAAGTTACTACTAGGTCAGGTAGAAAGGTTCGTTTCCCTGACCGGCTGCAGATTTCATGATTCCCAATCATTGGCGAGGGGGTACCTGTGGGGCCCAAATACACTTGACCACATTTTGTATCGACCCACTTAGGAAGCGCCATCGTGGCGCCAGAACGATTCGGCAATGGACTCAGCTGGGACAGTGACCAGAAGCCGTCCTTTCCAAGAACGACCACCCAAACTGGAATTCTACAAACATCCACCGAAACCGTCAGGGTGGCGCCAAGGAGAAAATATATAGCAGTACGACGCAGGCAGAAAACAAGACACTCCAACAAAGCTTCGCGTCGACAACATCTAGTCTGTTACATCCTCAGTTTCTTTGTTTTAAAATAAATATATTATTTTTACCGTTGTGAGAGCGTTTCATTTTGGCTGCACGACACAAGAAACCCTCAGTGCGTTAATATAGTTTCGCACCTGTACAGAAAAATGGGAAAAGCACCGTCTTGCATAAAAAACATAATTGTGTCTCACATTTAATGGCAAATCATCAATAAGTTCCTCAAAGTCATGTTCTAAGAAATGTAAGTAAGAACGGCAATTCAACAGGGCCCAACACATGATTTCCAACAATACCACACCAAAATGTGTATCTTAAATTCATGTTGGAAGTAACGTTCTCTTAATACATGCGGGTTTTTCATTATCCCAAACATGTTTATTTCTGAAGTTAAAAACGCCCCAACGAGTAAATGTGGCTTCGTCTGTAAACAGCACCTTGCTTAAAAAGTGTGGATCATCATTGTGCCGGTCTAAGAATCGAAGACAAAATTGTTCTCTATCTGGAAAATCTGCAGGTAGTAAATTCTGCACTGGGCTAAAGTGATATGGGTATAGTTTTTCATTATGAAATAATCTATGAATAGATGATTTAGGTACCACTACAGCCGCAGACATTTGTCGTAAACTTATTTCAGGAATTTCTGTTGCACCAAGCAAAATATCCTCCTCTTGTTCTGGAGTAACAGTTATTGGACGGCCAGCATCTCGTCTTTTAGGACGAAACGATCTAGTATCTCCTAACCGGTCATAAAGATTTTTAAATAATTTGTGATTTGGTTGTAATCTATTTAGGTAACTTTCTAAATACCTGCGACACACACGACGTCCATTAAAATTTTCTTTTGCATAATTATTACATGCCAAATCATGCGATATTATTAATTGTAAACAATAACATAAAGGAATACACTATTTAACATAAGTTACTTGTCAATCAGCTAATTGTCAATGGTACAATTTGCTTTCAAATAACAAAAGCTTACTATGACAATTTTACGTAAGTAACTACAAACTCTTATTTTATTGCATCCAATAGAAAAACAAGAAATAAATCGAAAACGGTTAAATTTATCGACATAAAATAAGTATACCTTATTTGTGAAAATAGATAGCAGAACAATATTTTTCTATTAAAACTGTCGTACACACACTGATAAAAAAGTTATAATCAGTTTTTATCAACCAAGAGTACATTTCGTAGCGTCTACAGCAAAATTAAGTACGGATTCGTTTTTCTTGTCCCAGAAAACCCCTACTCCAAATTAAAGATAACACCTGCATCCTGGTGCTGCAGGTTCACTTCACAGGAGTTTTTGGAATGAAAGTGGTATTTCTTTTCTCCCCGAGAATTTTCCTTGCTATCGCCTGTTTATTTTGTATGGAATTTTCTATGTATCCCTCTGCCACAAAGGCCAAACGCCAATCTCCGTGTCTGTTGAGCATCGATATCTTGGCTCCTGCATTTGTAAGGAAGGTTGCAGAATATCGTCTAAAGCAGTGCCCAGTATACTCAGTAACATTGGGTAATCTAAGAAATTCGGCGATCTTTTTAGTATGTATGTTATGTATACCCACTGCTTGTGTAGTGTACATTTTGAATTCCTGTGCGTGATAAAAAATCGGTTGTGATCAATGGTGGATGGACGTAGACTTGCATATTTACGGAAAATTTCCAAAACATTGAGTCCTTCTATATCTCCCTCTGGTATTGTAAATAATCTAGGAACATTAATTTTGGTATTGGTATAATAGTCATTTTAACGAACGACAGCATCTTCAATGTTCTCTGTACGTAAATAAGTCAATTCTTCTTTCCTACAGGCTCCAAATATACCAACAATCTAGACAATTTTTTGGAATGAGTACTTTTCATCATCTGCCTCTAATAAACCTTTCAACCTGTTTCCTGGAAAATATTCTGGATTTTCTGGGTCTATAACCACTTGATTTCCTTTTGAGAAAAGCAATAACATTGGCATATTTACTAATATCCATATTTTTATTCAAAAAAATCACAGCATGGAATAATTACTACATAATGTAAAGAGTGCACATTTACTTACTTTTTTTCGGCACACCAAATATCAAATTTTTGTACAATTTCTGAGGAATCTATATACATATGGCAGCCTCCGCCTCATTTTTTATTTCAGAATTTTCAGTATTACTAGAATCGTACCATAGCAACAACCTTATAGGCAACTTAGTTAAAGTTGTTTAAATAAAATAGTCTAGCGATCAAACTAGGAAATGCAATCAAAGATTATGTCGGAGCTATTTTGAATATTTGACGATTTTACGAAAAATCTTGTTCGATACACGTTCACGTTGCATGCCTAAAAGCCGTTTGTCACTATGCGATAATTATGGTAAAATTTAGGTAAATATTATTTGATAAATTTACAAAATAATTATATTTAAATCTAAAAACGATACAATATCACTGTACCTATGCAACTTCCAAAAATTATTTTCTATTTTTCATTCATGCGCAAGCGCAGCAGTCTGGAAATACGATTAACAACTCATTACCTATAATAACTAGTTTATATAATAAAATAAATAGCACGACACTTATTCTCACACTTGACAGAACTAAGGTTAAAGTTAGGTTAGGTTGAAAATTTAAAATTCCAAATTATGTAAATACGTTATGCGCATATTTCTGCGTCGATTTCACCGCAAAAGTAGAACAAGTTGAAAATATTTTCTTAGTAAATTATTTTATGAATTTCATACCCAATCTCCCGCATGCAATTACAGGATATTTTAAAAATAATTTTCAAATAAATTTTTTAATATTTTTCTCAGATAATATTGAATAGTGACAAACGGCTATAAAGCACCATTATTTTGCAACTTGTATCGAAAATAGCTATTATAAACGATTACTTATAAATAGTTTCCAGTCCAGATTATCTGTCATGGGTACCTACAGCTATAGAAGCAGCAGTCAGTTTCCACCTACCAGACAGATTTTCAAAGTATGCACAAGTAAGTGCACTTACCTCTACCTTTATACCTAAAGATTAAATCTGCAAATCTTTTGTTGCGTCAGTGGCGGAGGTCACAAGTAGATAATATATCTTCCAAATAGAAAAGGACGATTTAAAACTAGATACTGGTGTTACGAAATATGTAATAGGTACTAAATAAGAAATCATTATACACTATTACCTTGAATTGAAATGGCTGTTCTGTTCTCTTTTATGTACTGTGATAATCTATAATTATTTTTAATTGCAATTATACTTAAGCGTTATTTCCAAGTTCACTCATTACGTAAATCTGTTGGTAGTCAATAGACATAACTAATTTATAATGAAGATAATGATACACAAGTTCTCTATATAATATCGTGCGTATACATTTTATAAAGGTCATATTTATTTCCCCCTCTAATACTCTCCATGCAGAAAGAACGATTTTAAGAAATATAAAAAATATTTTTCTTTGGAAAAAAAACCTAAGTAGCGTCAAATATTTGTTAAAACGTTTTGATTTCATTTATACGAATGGTATAACAGGGTGCCGCGTGTATAATGTATAAAAACCAGTGGCGGCTCGCCGGGTGAAGCTGGTGAAGCAAAAATTCACCAACTCAAATTCAAACAGTTATAAATGTCTGTTTAAATGTTTATAATTTTACATGATTTATTATTTTATAATAAAATGCTTTACAAATCCAACAAACAAAATGCTAGTGCCAACTCTGTCATTTTTAACTTGCCGCGAATTTTAACGTCATGCATCCTACGATGTTTATCCATGTGAGGTAGAATCAAATATGACCTTGAATTTGTAGCCATTAGTATGTTTTCAGCTTCGAGTATACATCGTATCGCACCAAACGACGAATGCCAGGGGATAAGTCGCCCCTCCATGACGCAAAATATTGAAAATATCTCAGGCTGCTTCTGCTTGCTGGCTGGAAAGTGGAAGCAGCGATTATATGCACTGATAATAGGCGCATGCGTCAAGTTTGTACCGCGCATGGAATCGCGAATGTTTGGAACGTTTACTTGACCGAAACGAAACAACAAACATAACCTAACCAGCTACCTCTGAATTTAACTTCGAAGTTGTATACAACGTCATATGCAAGTGATTGTTTAAAATTAAAATCTAGAGTCATAGACGGACATTTTAAAATTCGATTTATTATTTATCAATAAAAAAACGACTAAATTGAGCGAATACAGTGTGCCGTCATGAACTGAAGCTAGCAAGGGGTTATATTGCAAGTTCAACCTAATGTAATGTATGTAGGTACACACCCTCAAAAGTAAGGGGGTAGAATTTTTTTTGTTAAGAATGAACAGGTTTCCGCTAATGTAAATAATTAACAAAAAAGCTTTCCAATCTTAATAAAAAAAATCCATCCCTCTCTATTTTCGAGTGTGCTAAACACGAATCTAAAATTAGTTTTTTCGGACGTCTAGTTTTAAAATTAAAAATTTTTCAAAATTATAACCTCTATGTATACTTTAGGTAGGTAATTATTTACAACAACGGAAACCCCTCCAATCTTAATTAAAAAATTTCTACTCCCTATTTTCGAAGATGCTGAAAACGATCTAAAATTAGTTTTGTACGATGGTCTAATCTAGTTTGCAAAAAAAAAATCAAAATTGCATTACGTTGAAGTTGCAATATAACGCCTCTGAAATCTTCATGACGTCACTCTGTTGTCAAAATAAATAGAGGATATATTACAATTTCAACCTAATGTCAACAAATACAACAATTTTGAAATTATTATTTTTTTTTTTAATTAAGATTGGCGGGGTTTCCGCTAATATAATTACCAACTGACTACAGCTGACGTTACACATTTGTTTTTATTGTCAACGTAATTTTCGATATTTGGTCGCGTTAAAAACAGTCATTTTTTGGAATTTAGTGCAATATATAATGCAATCTTTTAGTGTAGTATATAGTTTTATTACTATCAGTTGCAGTTTCTTAAATATTTTCTTGAAAATATAGTAAATTATTCATTTGTTCGTATGACGTAAGTCGTCTGAATTCTTGTCGCAAGTATAACTATTTTTGCACCCCATTTGTAATGTTGCATTTTAGTGCAGTTGACCTTGGCAGTCATATAAATTTTTGCCTGCGGCGCATTTCTTTTACTAACAGCTTTATATTTTATCTGTTTCTATAACTCTAATAATAACTTAACTGCAGTTTCTTTATGATATTTATAACAGAAAAATCATCTTCTGTATTTGCATTTTTTTTTCATGTAAACCAAATTTTGATTGTGCAAGAAAAAATTGTCACTAGAACGATCCTGCATGCATAATTAATAGCAAAATAAAATATTTGTAAATACAAATTTTGTAATTGAGTATAATGTTTTTTTTTAGAAGTCAGTCTGTATGTGAAGGCAACATTTGTTTTAAATCCTTGGATTTTACATAACCCCATAAAAAGTAGTCCATGGGTGTAAAATCGGGTGATCTTGGAGGCAATTTTAGTGGTCCACGTCTTGCAATCCAACGGCCATTAAAATATCATTTATTTTATACTATGTAATACATTATAAATGAATAAATCTTTACCGTAACTATAAACCTGTTCATAACTCCCTTGGGAATTATACTAGGTAGTTATAAATCCTTACTTCTCTCTAATATATTTGCAAAAATAAACCGAAAATTGTGGGACTTTCCACTGAAATTATTTCCCGAATTGCAAGAATTTTCCGTTAAACTGTTGTCACTGCCTATAACTGTAGTCAAACATGAAGTTGATGTTCCACTTCTTTTATGTGACATGCCAGCCAACATTCTTGCAGTTTTATTTTTAAATTCCATGCTGTCGGTCAAATACCCTTCTGCTATCGTTGAACCTCTCCATCTACCATGTCTCTTCAATGTCGTTATATTTGCTCCTGCATTGATGCAGTCGCGGATGTCATCCGCAGACAATGTCCCGTGAAAGTTTCTGGATCTGACAAATCCAAAAACTAACAATTTTGCTTGGCATTTTTCCAAATGTATTTTTCCCAACGGACTGAACTTTGCAACGCTTTTCGCAATGAGTTAGAAAAAATCTTTCTGAACCAGACGGACACAAAGACATATACGACCTCACTAGACCCAATGCAGAGAACTCGTTTTCTTCCGCAATTGTAAATTTCTTACGGAGATCTGTTTTACTTTCCGGAATGTCAAGCACTATACCGAGCCTCTATCTTCAATGTGATTATTCATATTCAAAAGTCCATGATCTCTACAGCTCCCGAAATAACTCATAATCAGAACCACCTGTACAATAGAGCAATAAATGTGTAATTCTTATAGTTTTATGCATTACTTGTGTAATAAATGTTCTTCATCAAAAGCATCCTTCAAAAATTTGATAATGTCACCCCGACTAAACACTTTAGACTTTTTTGGCTCATAGCCATTACTTTTTCGTTTAAGAAACGCTTCCAGTTCATTAAACTTTCTCCCATCTGTATTATTATAAATTGTTATAATTGATTTTAACATTGACCACTTAGTCCACAGGGAAAATAAATCGATATCACTTGTACTAGAACGTGGAAAAATAAATAAATACATACCCATGTCTTGGAAGTAAACCAACATTATAGTTATATTTTTGTTTCCAGTACAGTTAACTTTCAGCCATTGCAGTAGTGCGGCACGAGCTTTCTCAAGTAACGTTCAGATAAACGTTGTGCAATGGCACTGCAATTATTGTACTGTTGTATTGTAATTGTATGGTGTTAAATATTATTTCCTCTGTTTACATAAAATTATTGTAGACTTAAGAAGTTGAGGAATTTTTCCGCTGTAAGTTGACGACATGCAAAAACTCAAGATTCTTGACCTTCAAATGAAGAGGTTATGTTTCTGTTTTTGTCAACTATGTTCCTATCTACGGAAATTGTTGGTTTTTATCATTTGCCGAATAGTAATTAAAAACCTACAATCTGCAGGAATAGAAGGTATATTTGAATGTTTGGTTAAATGAGGCCCCACTAATTTCAGTAAGTTATCAAACATTGCCACTGTCATTCGGATGTAATGTAGTGTCTTTATATAAATTATAGAAATCATCTTGCATGTGCTTTCTGCAGTTAATAGGTCACACCCACGATCTCCGAGTTCTTCTTTCATTTTTTTTGCACGTATAGGTTTTATACATATTGACGTCGCTGCGAATAAGAGCAGCAAAAGTAACTGTTTCTTAACCAAACAGTCCTCTTCATCCATTTTATAAATACAAATCAATTCTAAACTAATGATCTAAATTAGAATCTAATTTAAAAACTTAACATGCAAAAATGGGAATCTTCTGTTTACTGTCAAAAAAGCTGTTATCTGATTGGTCCTTGTATGATTGTTGGAAAAGAAATGGTAAAAGCTAAAATGCTTTTAGCTTCTGCCATACAACTGCAGTACAAAGGCGTAACTGTTAAATTTATCTGAACGTTACAAAATTCATCCGTATTTCTCGTCGTTTTATTTCAGCATCTTTGAATCTTTGCAGGTGGAATGAGTTAACATTCCTATTATTTGCTAAACCCTAGATTATTCAGTTATTAAATGTCTGAAATTATTTGTATTTGTAGAAAACACTATTTCAAGAATACAGCGCTTTTTAATAACTTTTCTGCAGTACCAATGCAACCGCACTAATTTTATGTGAATGAAGCTCAGCCTTTTGTAGCAAATCGCCTGAAATCTCACATTTCTAAAGTTTTTCATTCATTTTCATAAATTAATAAATTTTAATCAACTTGTATTTACAAACTTGTCAGTTGGTATCCATGGTAATCTTACCTACTTCGTTTAATTATGAAAACCAATAAAATTTGGTTTTCATATTTCATTAGTATGAAACGGAATTTGGTTTCAACGTTTCAGTAGTATGAAATAAAAATCTTTATGTATCACGTGGGTTATTGGATGTTAATAATCTCGGGCAAATTAACAATCTGTTACCCTTGATAATTAACATCCTCATAACTCCCTTGATCCAAAAATAAATTATTAAATAATCTCGATCTCGCCCAGCAAAGTGAGGTGCCGATTGTCAAAATGTGGATGTCGATTTTCAAACGGTTAAAGATAGATATACATATACATATCTGTATAAAAATACAAAAAAGGGAGATTTTTTAAAAAAGTTAACTGATAATTTTTTTTATGCTTCACTCTATACAGGGTTAACTATGACTTAGTAAATAATTTAAGAGGGGATAGGGAAAATTCAAAATTAACAGAATCACGGTTCAAAAAAATTCGAAACTTATTTATAAAGCGAAAAAATTTTTTTTCAAAACTTTATTAACCCCTAATTTCTCAGCGACTATGCCGCCTGTCAGCTGCAAGGTTAGGTATATTCTGCCAAAGTCAAAGTTGTCAAAGGTAGTGACAGAGCACCGCGTTGCCACGTGTAACAATTTACGGCGCTTTTAAAGAATAAGTTTTATTTACAAAATATTAGATTATGTAATGAGAAACACGATATGGTAGCACTGAGAGTAAAACCTACCTCACTGATACTTCCAGGACTGATATTTGGAGATTTCAAGAAAGTTGAATTATTTTATGTTTTCTAACTTGTTTACATTATAACTTGTTGTAAGAATTGTTGTACTTGCCGGTTTCCTCAACATGATTCAAATTATTTTGGTGCCCTACTCCACCTCTACGAGCGTGTAATGTGCCGGAATCTCGTAGACGTTGTACAATTCGTACAAATGTACGAGGATTCGGCATATTCTGTCTATTTGGAAAACGTCTTTGGTATTCTGCTGCTGCACGATATACACTTTCGTCGCGTTTGAATACGGCTTTTTTTGGAAATATACAAAAAATACGCGATTACACGAATTTGAATATGCTAAAAGCAAACACTGAAAACTAATTTCAAAAAGTTTGCGATATTTTTGACGGATTTTCCAATGCTGGCGTCATCTGTAGGTCATTAGCGCAAGGTGCACTAAAGCTCGTTCCATTTTTTAACTTATTAAATAATTAAATAATAATAATACTAATAATAGTAACGATAATAAAAATAATCGACCATGTTTGCGTATAATAATATTGTAGTATTATTATTTTAAATATCCCGAAGCGTTTACAGTGCTCTGTAATATTACTTGTCTGACCACTAGTGCTGTTTGACATTTGGAGAGTATTAGAAACAATGCAACCAACAACACAGCATAGGTTTATTTCGAAGATGATAATATTGATTATATTGATTGCCATAAAAATATTTATCTAAAGAATATTAGGTTGTGTTGACACTGTTGACAGTGTAATATTAGTTTTCCGTCTTTAGTGACAGTGTGAGTTTTAAACGTGTTATTCATTAAATAATGGATGGTTGCGATATATTGGACATGTGTAGTTTTCCACAATTTTCTTTAAACGTACGTGGAGATATAAATGTTTATTTTCGTTGTTTCTACATTCGGCAACGTTGTGAGAAATGACCGCATGGTAGTTGACATATCGACATAGGCGCCGACTTTCCGTAGGAAAAGAGGGTTTTGCCCCATTTTTTTAACATCGAGCTAGAATTCCGAAATACATTTTTTATTGTCTTTTAGGCCTCCCTGAGCACGTGGTTAAATTTTTCGTACTTAGTCATAGCTAATCCTGTATACATGAAGACTGGTGCGGGTCCGAGTGATTTTCCAAAAAAAAGACATATTTGCCGCTCACTGTATAAAACATACGAGTAGTAGATATCGTATATGTATAAAATTTGTATCGTATTGCATATGAAAAAAAATAATACAAGATATAAATTTTCAGATAAATGCTTATCTTTAACATTTAATAAATAAACTATAATAAAATTTAAATCACAATTTCGTGTATTACACATTTATTAAACAATTATGTGTTGCTTGAGTTATTATTTTTCCCAAAAACGTTCCTCTGTGTCACGCCGCTGGAAGATTAAATTCCAAGGCCCAAGTCATCATAGCACACGGCTTTTTAATAGCAGAAATAAATTATTTATAATTCATTAATTGCAGAACATGGACATGAACTTACGAACGGAGTTATTATTGCTATAAACACTGCTGTATCTTAATGAGTAATTAACGCTGTTCTCCAAATAAATATGTAGAGGCTCGCTCTAAGAATTCGCATTATATTTATATCATTTATCATAATGGTTTATTTATTCAGAAAGACGCTCGTCCGATAACAGAGAATAATAGACTGGGGCATCTGGGAAAATCGTGGAAAACCCGTCTAAAAATATAATCAAGTAGGTACAATCTATTGCAATAACAATTGCACTCTTTAAAATCAGTTTTTGAACTATTGGAAGTTCCGAGTAGAAATTTTATTAGATCTCTATTGGTAAGTAGAAAAAACTAATGTTGAAAGTTGAAAGTAAATTTCATTGCAAATATGTCAGCAATTCCAAATAAATCGCCAAATTCGTTTTAGAGCTTGTTCAGATAATGCGTTTTGATTACCATAAAGACGTGTGCCATTATTATTGCAATAGATTGTACAATACGTTTGTTCACTAGGTACTTTTTAATTAGAATAAATAATGATCGTTTTAAGACCATAGAAACACGTACAGGGTGTCTCAGACTCGATAGTATGGGACACCTGGTGTTAAATGGTATGAGGTAAGCTCCATTTTCTCCAATCTGGGATTTGACAGAAACTGCTAATGACGTCATAAATTATATTTTTTCAAGAAACATACCCACATTTTTTTCCTGTTAAAAAGCTCTCTTTTTTCTAATAAACTTTTAGAATTTTTTTCTGTATTACTTTCCGTTGAAAAGATATAAGCAATATCGTCCTAAAAAGTCTCAAAAGAAATATCACCTAAAAATCACATTAGCGGTGTAAGGATCAAGTAGTCGTTGGAAAATAATTGAATGTTCATTGTTTAAAGTGCATAAATGTCAGTAAGAATAAATAAAAGAATTAAACTCGATAATTCTTTAATTCAGTTAAAACAAAAGGTGATGATAACAATAACTTTACCACTTTTTGTGTATAGCATAGCAAATAAAGGACACAACGGTACATAAAAGACATAAAAACCTAACCTAACCACTAATTCTCACGCGCTAGCCTGTTCCACCTTGTGACGTCACAGACCGTTTCGCGCGTTCAGTCAAATGTTGATATTTCTGTTGGATCCCATGCAACAAATTTTTTGATTTTTATAAAACTTTGCAAATATGATTATAAAGCTATTTCTAACCTTTCCATGACTTTTACACAAAACTTAATTTTTTGTACTTCCCTATTAATTTATGCACCAGTGAGAATGTTTAAAATCATTATATAATAAACTCCTTTCGTTAAGAGGATAAAGAAATTATTTTTGGGGAACAAGAAATATCTTATACAAAGAAAGTAGAGAAAAGTTTAGTGTCACATGTCACATCGACAAAAATTTTACAATTATTGTTTTATTAGATCTAGTAGCATTCCCCTCTGCCAAATAATGCATTATATCCAGCTTTAGACAATGAACAACCTTTGAATATTCGCAGGTGATATGAGATAACATTCCTGTTATTTGTTAAATTCTATATTATTTAGTCTAAAATTATTTGTATTTGTAGATAACACTATTTCAAAAATACGGCGTCCTTTAATAACACGCCTCTCTGACTATTTAATATTATTGTCTTAGTTTGGTTTTAATTAATATATGCCAATTTATAAAATAAAAAATTAAAATGTAATGTAAAATAAAAACCTTCTACTAGTAACTGACAAATAACTAGAGGCAAGTATGTTTTTAAATTATCAAGAAACAAAAGTCTGTTATTCAATGGAATTTAACTAGAAGAGGCTGACTAGAACCTAGAACGATTTCTGTAGCAACTAGCAAACGCAGATCTCCCGCGCTTTTTCTAGGCGTTGATGCCAATTTGACACAATTTCACTAGATATGCTACAATATACCTACTAATTGTATACTAAATAGTTTTCGATGCGGTGTAAGTAAAACAGTTTAACAGGTATTTACTTTAAAAAAAGTCAACACGTAGAATTATTTAACGTCTGTAGACACTTGTTTATTTTTACCTTTTTCTACTGCAATAAGTTAGCAGTTGAAGGTATTCAAGTTGCTCCCTAGATTGTGCGTTGTTGAAAGTTTGCAACGCTGTCATTCGCAGGAGTGTTTGCGTACTCGGACGTAATTTCGCGGAATTCAACCTTGAGAAGCGTTTCGCTCCGGCTAAAGCAGCGGGTTCCCGCCAAAAGCGGTTGCCTGCATCGGCCTGCCAGCTCAGGAATCACACGGCACAAATGATAAATATGCAACGACTCAGATCTGATGTAACAGCGACCATCGCGCCAGTTGCGTTGCTTCTGGTGGTGTCCTTCCTCCTTCTACAGGGTGGCCACATAACAAGAAAAGAAGCTCTGGCTGTGATCCACTGAATCGTGAATCATGAATTTGGCTTCAGTGCACCACACGTTATATATTAAAGTTTAAAGAATACCAGCACACTTCTTTGAATATAAAGCAAGACAGTGTTTTAGATGTTTTAATTGTTTGGAAAGCAATTTAATTTATTCTCGAGAAACAAACCTCTTTTGGTGTATTACTCACTTTTCTGTCAAAAAAAAAATATTTATTTGGTAAGAAAATTGGATTTGCTGTCAACTGTAGAAGGCGCCACATTTTTGGTGCCTGTATATCCAGTACATACTGTCTCTAAAAGGTCTAAACAAAATGCTACCACATATTCCTAGAGCCAAGATATGATGATCTAATCGAATTTACCTTAGTCCAAGCTTTGATAGTACTTAGTTGAATAAAGTATGAAAAAAGACTAGGGGTTTATGTTTATCACATAAAACCTTAAATTCCTATAAAAAAAAAACGGTTGTTCAAGACGTTTCTTTAATAAAAAACGTCAAAGAATAAAAATTATTAATTAACCAATTAATACACCAGTGCACACAAAATTTATAACGATTTAAATGCATGTGAAGTACTGTATGTGCCGCCCTCTATAATTGACAGCAAATTCGGGGCCATATTTCAATTTCTTGTGTCAGAAAATTCACCACTACCAAATTTGATGTATTTACTACAATTTCTAATAAAGTTATTGAGAAAAAACTAAAAAAGTTCATTACCCTGTAACTTATATATATCTCGGAAATTATAAAATTTTGAACTAAGATAGCTTGATATACAGACACCATGTATAAAGAATTTTTATAAATTGCGAAATCCTTGTAAACTCCTTGAAATCTTTATTTTGCAAAATCTCACAATTTTGGTTACAATGGTTACAAGTATGTGATAATAATTGTTAAAATGTGAGGTTAGAATAGCAAAATAATGTGTGCCTTACAAATGCTTTTTAAAAGTTATTATTTTATTTGAGAAGAATTTAAATAGTAAAAGTAGATAAACAAAACATCAAGAATTTTATTTTTGATATTAGTTTTGTTCTACTCTACAGGTTTTATTTTTCGAAATTTCTGTACCTAAAAACACGACAAATTTCATAATTTTACGGCGAGGAATACGGCGACCTTAATTGGTCTAATTGATTTCTTTTTATCAAACTTTCGTGTAGGTTGTATCTTTTGGTTGCTTTCACAGCTAACTAGTCTTAAATGTACAGGTAGATTCTTAACCAATATGCATAAATTGAACTGTGTTTTCTAGACATCAAAATACTACGAAAACTCTATATAAACATGCATCCTAAAACGTTTTGTTTTCGACATACAGGGTGTGAAAGGTTAGTTTTTGATAACTGTTTTTAATTAGTATTTTCCAGTCGCCTACAGACAAATTTATGAAATTTGGCACAATCCCATAACTTTTTATGCTCTTTTTGAAAATCTGAAAAGAAATCAATAAAGTTTCTCCAGGAGCGGGTAAAACAAGGGAGGTTACGCTTAAAAAATACCCAAATTTGTTTGTATATTTTTTTTTCTAATTTAATAGCAAAAAAAAGGAAAACTCTAACGATTTCTTAGGAAATCTATGGAACTTGAAACATAGTTAGCTTTTAAATGAAAGTAAAGAAACAATTTTGACATAAATCAATACTTAGTATGGAAGTGTTTACTTCTTATTTTTTATAAACATAAAATTTCATCTGATAGATTTTTGTAAAGTAAACTAACTAAAACTAAAAATATTTCATTACATTTTTTGTCACTTATTTGTCCTCAGCTTCTCAGTTATAAGTTTATGCGTATACGTTAAGAATCACCCTGTATATCAATTATAAAACACATTTATTGAAGTGCTTTTATAACAGTTTTTTAAAGTGCTTATACAATAAATTTATTGAGTTATGATATGATATGAGTAATAATAGTTTTGTTTTATGATCTGGTGCCCTTTTACACTTATAGAACACTTGTTATGATTGTAAGAGTATTGTGGAGAAAAGCTTAATTTCTTATAAACATTGCTGTAAAAACGTTCTCACTGCTTCTATAAAATATTTTGTGCTGGTTGATAATGATAAATCAGTTAGTGTTTATAAGTTATTTAATAAAAATGCACTTCACACAATGGCTAACAATTGTTTAAATTTAGCAATTCAAAAATAACTTCTGCTTTTAATCAACCAGTGATAATATTATGTTGAAGAGGAATCGAATGACACTGTTTTTGCGTAATAATACGGTAGTCATTATTCATTAATACCATGACCCTGACCAGAGGTTGTGAGATCATTTCTTATTAATAATGATAGTCTTATAAATTACCAAAAACGCATGAAAATACATACTGTCATAATATATAATTGTAGGTTATCGAAAGGGAAGAAGATAAAGTATGTAATTCAATTTATTTAAATTAGTTATTATTAACTGTGTGGTTATCAGCACGCTTTCTTATTTATAAAATATATGTAAAAGAAACCGCGAAATCGTGAATTGTTTTATCAGATATTTCTTTTATTTCCACTTAATGTAAGTGTGTCATTTTCCAGAAATACCGCAATTATAGAAAAGCAATTCCCATAACTGACAATTACGTATACTTATACCCTCTACTTCCTCTATTTAAAGAAATGATTACATATACATGCCAACGTGATGCCAACACAAAGAATTTTCAACATACGAAAGATGTAACGGTTTTGTTGTACTAGGTACATACAATTTTGTAATTTTTTTGACGGAGTGATTTTCATATTTAAAATATGTTATAAGTCATAAACCACCAAAAAATAGTTGTAACTTTACTTTTCATGTTATCATTTTAATTACATTCTATCAAATAATTATGTTCTTAATTCGCAGTCCTTGCTTGAGGATGTAATAATAATAATAATGATAATGCTAATGGTAATGATAATGATAATGATAATGATAATGATAATGATAATGATAATGATAATGATAATGATAATGATAATGATAATGATAATGATAATGATAATGATAATGATAATGATAATGATAATGATAATGATAATGATAATGATAATGATAATGATAATGATAATGATAATGATAATGATAATGATAATGATAATGATAATGATAATGATAATGATAATGATAATGATAATGATAATGATAATGATAATGATAATGATAATGATAATGATAATGATAATGATAATGATAATGATAATGATAATGATAATGATAATGATAATGATAATGATAATGATAATGATAATGATAATGATAATGATAATGATAATGATAATGATAATGATAATGATAATGATAATGATAATGATAATGATAATGATAATGATAATGATAATGATAATGATAATGATAATGATAATGATAATGATAATGATAATGATAATGATAATGATAATGATAATGATAATGATAATGATAATGATAATGATAATGATAATGATAATGATAATGATAATGATAATGATAATGATAATGATAATGATAATGATAATGATAATGATAATGATAATGATAATGATAATGATAATGATAATGATAATGATAATGATAATGATAATGATAATGATAATGATAATGATAATGATAATGATAATGATAATGATAATGATAATGATAATGATAATGATAATGATAATGATAATGATAATGATAATGATAATGATAATGATAATGATAATGATAATGATAATGATAATGATAATGATAATGATAATGATAATGATAATGATAATGATAATGATAATGATAATGATAATGATAATGATAATGATAATGATAATGATAATGATAATGATAATGATAATGATAATGATAATGATAATGATAGTGATAATGATAGTGATAGTGAGAGTGAGAGTGAGAGTGAGAGTGAGAGTGAGAGTGAGAGTGATAGCGATAGCGATAGCGATAGCGATAGCGATAGCGATAGCGATAGCCATAGCGATAGCGATAGCGATAGCGATAACGATAGCGATAACGATAGCGATAGCGATAGCGATAGCGATAATGATAATGATAATGATAATGATAATGATAATAATAATATCTCTACCCCTCATTCTAATCACAGGGATTAGCCCAGAAGTAGGAGACTTGTGCGGGAGAGGGGGCGGCATATTATTTTTACGTTGGTAGGCCCTAACCACTATTCAGTGCAGGAATGAGGGAAACCTGGAAAACCTCATTAATTAGGGGGGTAGTCAAATATCAACCGGTATCAATCTCTCACATTGACCCAAGCCAACATTCTTCCACCCTACCATACCCGCAGAGAGGGTGCCAATCCTCTCCACGAATATAGCTTATATACGGTCTACCGGCAGCTGGGCGCGAACCATCACCGATTTAGTCACCTCGAGTCAAGTACTGACGCCTTAAACCGCGCGACCACTGACCGACCAAACGTAGAAAAGAACGTAGAAACGTAGAAATGTAGATCAATATTAATTACGAAACCACTAGGGAATAAAAGAATATCGGGAGACAAGTATTTTTTCTTTCTTTGTGGTCCAATCCAACAAAAAAATTAATCACTTAACAATATTTATTGGGTGTTCTGAAATTAATGGTACACGCAATACTCAATTTTAGTTCTTAATAAACTGTTGCACAATTTTGGATTTGGGGTTTTCTGGAACGAGAAAAACGAATTCTATTCCCAATTAGACACTAAATGGAGCTACAAAATGTACTTTCTATGGATAAAAATTGATCAGAACTATTTTGTCACTGTATGCATGAAAATTATATGTTTGAATTTAAGAAATATAAAATTTTGTTCATCTCGTCCCGATAAAAAACCCTTAATCCAAGCAATTAATTAAGAATTTTCTAGAAATTTTCAGAATTTTTAATTCAAAATATCAACTTTTGGTCTAAAGTAGGTTTGACGTCACATTATGTTTTTTAGGTTATTAGGTAGTAACAATATTATGTGAAACTAACTATTCTGCGGACTAAAGCCCCAACCAGCTTTGAATTACACCCACAATATCTACACATATATTCTTTAATATCAGCCTTTGTAGTTTTTCATATTATTTAATTCATATGTATATTCTTTGATGTCAAATATCTAGGTATGCTAATAATCAATTTCATAGACAAAGCTGTATTCAATAATTATGTCTAAAATAAAAATTAAATTAGCTAAATTTGCTACAAAAAGTCATAGGTACCGGAAACAAGTCAGATCTCATCTATTGTGGTTGAACTTTCGAGTTCCCACAGATTCAAAAATGAACTTCAGTAATGAATGTTCTTATTGAACCAGGTATGACTTCTTTTTGTAATAAGTTTAGCTAAAGTAATTCTTATTTTAAGTAATTATTGAATACAACTTTGCTTATAGAATTGTTCATTAGCATATATAGATATTTAAGATTACATATGACTACATTGATAGGAATTGTAGAAAATTTGATTTATGTTAGGTTAAATACAAAACAATAAAAAATATACAAAAGCTAATAATAAAGAATATATGAGTTGATATTGTGGGCGTAATTTAACGCTTGTTAATATCTAATAAAAAAATGATATAAAAAACATATTGCGATGTTGTCAATCTTACTTTAGACCAAAAGTTGATGCAAGAACAACGTACAGAATAATAAGCAAAGATTTTGAAAAAAAATACTTAACATGTTTAGAAAATTCTCAATGAATTGACAACAACTGAAGGGTTTTTTCGGGACGACAACAAAATTTTGTATTGCTTAAATTCGTATCATATAATTTTCATGCATATAGTGATAAAATACTTCTGATCGATTTTTATCCATCGAAAGTATATTTTGTAGCTCCATCTAGTGTCTAATTAGATGTAGGAATCGTTTTTCTCGTTTCAGAAAACCCCAAATCCAAACTTTTACACTAATTCATTCAGAATTTAAACATTTTAAGAATTTTGATTTAAAAGTTGTATACCATTAATTTCGGGACACCCAATAAATATTCTTAGGTGATATATTTTTTTTTATATTGGACCACAAAGAACAAAAAAGCAAGGCTGTTTTATTTCCTACAGGTTTTTGTAGTAAATTTAGCTAGGGTAATTCTTATTTTAAGTAATTATTGAATAGAACTTTGTCTATGGAATCGTTCATTAGCTTATCTAGATATTTGTGTCAAAGAACATACATTGATAGGAATTGTAGGTGAATTGATTTATATTAGCTTATAACCTTTACAACGCATTATGTTGTCAAAAATCTACACATGCTTTGATCCGTTTAATTTCGGGACACTCTGTATATATACCTAACAATTATTAGCAACTGAAAATATAAATTAAAATAATTATCATAGATCAATCATATTTAAAGATTTAAAGTTCTAAGCACCTAGATTCCTGACCTTGGAAAGACGAAAGCTTTTAGCCGCCACCGAAGAAATAAAAGAAGAAACCGCACCGATCAACACGTTGCGCAACTCAAGGAAGCGATTTCAAGTGACCGTACCTTGTACAGTACTTATAAAATGATTCTACTCGTTTTGCACACATCAAGACAGTTGAACGGCTAATTTTTATATAGTCAGTAGTGTACTTTCAAGAGAGTTGGAAAGGTTAGCTCTGCATATAATCAGCAAAATAATGATTTAGACTAAATCAGATTTATTTATTGATTAGTGATACCCCAACATATTGCAACGAACGTTATAGTTACAGGGTTCTTAGTAACTAAAAAATAAAAGTGTAGATACGTACTATGGCCGAACACAACAAAACCTTAAGTCAAATAATAAAACAATAGAGGAAAGAATAAGTGACCCAAGCAGCAAATATGCTGCGTTGCACGGAGTCGGAGTTTTCACTTTATCTCCCTCGGCTCTCTTTGTCACACACATGCACAGTGCTTAATATAAAACAATTGCAATTTATAAATAAAAGGTTTGGACTCCTTTTGTCTATAAGTCTATGGGTATACCTGTGTATTTTTGACATAATTTGAAGTAAATTTTATTAATACACTGACACACTGTAATACCCATTGGGTAAATATGATCTTATCCATATAAGAGGAACTTGATGTAGGTACAATATATTTATATATCTCATCCATCGTGTTCATAAGTCATAAGTTACAAATATTAATAAAACAAATAAAAATAGTAGGTATTTAGGACATTCTAATAATTATTGTAGTAGTGAAAAAATGTTATTTTTTTATATGTTGTTGTTTTTCTTTATAAACCATATCCTGACGGAATAATTTAAAGGATTGCAATTTAAAGTTCAGGGTGTCCTTGTATCCTTGGACAAAATAATGTGAATCAACTTATCTTAGTACAATTTTACTTCCTTAAAAAGATATAGGCATGAGAATGCACTTTTTTCAATTTTTTACGATAATTTTCTTGTTAGTTAGGTAATTGTACTCAAATTACACAAAAGAAAGTTTGTGAAGTAAGTACATAAATATCTAATTGATTTTTGAGTTAAATGTACAAGACATTCTGAGCACTTATGTCACTGTATTATTTCTTTTAGATTGTTTTAAGGACAGATATTTTTAGAAAAAACTTTTTGAAATTGCAATTTATTAGAATGTATTCTAGCTTTCTCTAAAATGTTGTATTTTGGAGATAAGTATACCTTTAATAAATAATATAGAATAAAAAATAAATAAAAATAAAAAAAGTACTTTCTCAGGCTTATAATTTCTTAAAGAAGCAAAATTGTACGTAGATTTAATTCACATTATTTTTGTCCAAGAAAGCTAGCCTTAAAATATGTCCCATTCATTACTCACCACTTCTGTATACAGATGTTATTAATCCGCTCTATTTTTAAATAATTACTAGAATATGTTGCCGCATAATATCAAAAATGTATTTTAGCTTATAAGTAAAATTCAGAAAGTGTGGCAACGCTGTTTATTATAATTAATTCCTTGCATGGGAACAGGTGCGCCACTGGCGCTGATATACATATCTGGCAATTCCGAGGTGGCCGTAAGTTTTGCAATTGTTACTGAAACCCGTTTCCTTTTTTGCTGGGCTTGTAAATTACCGAGATAATATCTAAATTTCCTGTGGCCTGATGGCTATTTCTGCAACTATCCGCGTTTCGTACAATAACGCTGGAAATTATTCGCTGAGTTAGCAGTGACAGTTAATTAGAGGTACGCCGCATGATCTGGTGAATTATGGATAATCGACAAAACTGCAGTTGCCGCTTCTGCGACAAAATTTGGTACAGTGATTTGGTAAATTAAACATAAAAGATTTCAACATGTTGTTTAGCCTGGCAAGCACAGACTCAAAAAAATACTGCACGTTTTCGAGTACACTGATAAAAATTTGTCTGTAATTTCACATAACTACGTTGGCAATTTGTGGCCAGAGTAAAGTTATGTAAAATTGCATCATAATTTTGTAAATGAAATAACTACACTGTAATATTACAGAAATAAACATGAATACAATTCCATATTACGTAATATGCCAGTTAAAAATAACGGTTAAGAGGTAAGATGTTTAAATTTTTAGTTATTTCTTGTTACTTTTGTTTCTATGTTTTTTTAGAATGTAGAATTAGTTTTTTTTTGATTTTTGATCACGTTTGCAGGTGTAATAAATCCATTTTATTTTATTTAGGAGTAAGTCATCTGTTATAGCAGCAAAGATTTAACAAAGTTTCTTGTTTTAAGGGCGCCGTTTTATAGGCAAATTTTCAACGAATTTCATAGCTGTTTGTTGAGACAGTCTAAAAAAAGTTAGAAAGAATATCTCTTCACTATGACAATTATACAAGGTTTCTCCAGGATATAAAATAATTTCCAAGCTGACAAGTCATTTAGAATAAGAAAAAAGCATAATTTTCACCTATTATGTTTTATCATAAAATCTATTGAATTTGACAAGTCAACTGCACATTGAGAAAATTGTACACGACATTATAAACATTATCACATCCCGCAGAATTCTTTTAAAAAACTAGTAACACTTGAATTTATGTAAATTATCAAGTATTTTTCACGGTGTATAGAACACAGTGATAAGGTACAAATTCACAGTTTTTTTATGTTCTCTAGCACATTTTTCTTCAAAAGTTAAAGAAAATGATTCAATTTCAGCATTATATTTTAGTACTACATTAATAAGGACCTCCACCTACTGTTTGTATTTTTTGGGTGCATATTTAGATATGATTATTAGTCCTTGAAACGCCAGCCTTAAGTTATTTTTCATTAAAATTTAGAGAAAACTACCTATACGTTATTTTTGTTGCCCCCCCCCTTGATTTTTTTCTGCCGGCGCCCATGGTTATGTGATGTTACAACGCTAAATTCCACCGTAAATTTCGGTCACTATAATTTGCATTGATTTATACACTGTAATTTTTAGGTTTTAATTGCAAAATAAAGATCTGTAATTTTACTAAGAAAATAATTTAAATTTTCTTATATTTTATATTTACTTATTTACATTGAAAAGTATGCATAGATAAAACTTTTTCAATGACTAACATTATATCACATATATGACAAATTGAACAATATGCACATGTTAAAAAATGTATATACCAAATAGTTCATCAATCAGTTCAAATATTTCCATTTTTTTAACCTGGATAATGTACCAGAAGTTAATTTAAAAATGTATTATATTATTGTTGTAGCCATATGGAGTGTGTTGACAGAAGTTGAATAAAGTAAAAGTTTTTACTAATGTCATGGAAAAAAGTATCAGCTTTTTAAAATGTACAGAAGTTATTCATGTAGACCTATCACAGGATATGAAACGTCATATAAATTAGTCTAACATACATATTACTAAACGTGTGATACAAATTTGGATTAGTTACGTAACAACATAAACAGCACAAACCAATACACCATTATTAAATAATAGAAATGTATACATATTAAAAAGAGCAATTCAGCTTGTAGCAGGAAAATCATAAATCCTGTAATGTATAAAAACAGTTTCCGACAAGGAAAGAACGTAGCTCTTTTTTAAATAACCTAATATTTTCATTGTTTTTAATACTCACGGGTAATCTATTAAAAATTGGTCCATATAAGTAAAGCGGTCCCTTCTGGTATGTTAGGTTGTTGTTATGCTGTATGAAAAATTCAGGATGATTTTTGACAAATAGTGCTGCTCCATATATCAATATACAAGGCAAAGAAAAAATGTTATTTTGTATAAATGATGGTCGACAAGATTGTAAAGGATTGAGGGATATCTCTTGCTAACAAATTATTAGAAATACAGTAGGTTTAGGTTTTATTATTAAAATTCAATAATAGATACGCTGTGCTGGTCACATTTTTATTTCTAAATAGCTAAAAAGGCCTTGTCAGAAGCAGAAATAACTTCTGCATAGGAAGATTTTTTAGTGGAATTTGTGTATCCATCCTCTAAATGTGAATTATCCGTCCATCTTTGTAAAAGTGTATTGTTCATCCATCATCCAAAAATGTATTGCAATGTAGGTATTTCATTCGCATTAGAAAATATGTTGAATCTTTTTGCTGAAAATACTACATAATTCTTCAAACATCAATAAATATTCCTTGGTTTTTACAAATATTTATAGATATATGTATATCTGTGCAAAAATAAATATTTTTAACTCGAACTTTAAATAACAGTAGGTATATTTATAATTAACGTAACTACAAATAATGGTTATATCTGCTGTAAGCAATTACCATTTGTACTGTCATAAAGATAATAAGATGTTGTTTAAACTTAATGTTGTATAATTTAGAGATACATGTAATAGCGTAATTTTGATGCAACCATCTAAACAACGTACCGTTTCAGTCTCTATGATATTTATGAATTATTGTATAATATTTAAATTGGCACAAGCTGCAATTGCACACGTAATAAAATATCATTTTATACTTATTGTCTTACGAATGTCCCATAAAAAGTCCTTATTAATGATCCGTATATGTTTGTCTACTACACATAAACAAAAACAACTAAAACGTATTAGGTTAGAGGTCAGATTGATGCGCCTCTGCACATGTGCAGCAGCAATCACATGAAAACTTCTGTAAAATGTCTGTGTTGTGAAAAGAGCGCTAAGAAAACCATTCACAGTAAATACCTATGTTTAGGTGTTCCTATTTGTAATTATATGTTGTCACATATTCAAGACCTGTTTTCTGTCATAATTTTGTTACGGTTGGTCAGAGAAAAAAAAATTGTCAAATATACAATTTACCATACACCAAAATAAAGGCACTATATTCCGAACGCCCTGTATAATATATATTTATAAATAAGGTGTTAAAAGAAATTTTATTGAAAATTATAAATTTTGGTTTGAAATGAACAACAACCAAGCTTTCTACCAAAATATTTAACAAATTTAGTTTTTGACTATATCTAATAAAGACTAATAATAAATAACATTCTAGTAAATTGTAAACAACAACCAAAAAGAACATTAAACGAATTTGTATTTAGATACTACCTGCATAACCTGGAGTTTACGAAAATTAATGGTTTTGGTCCAAACATTTCATTTTCAGACAGATAGTAATCTAATTAAGATGGCATATTTTTAAACTTCTATAAGTTAAATTAAAATTATTGACTCAAAATTTTTACGTATCCTGAATTATACACTGGATAATCTCATTTACACAACAAGGTTTTGCAGTGTAACAATAATAAAAAGAAGAGTTTTGTTATATATCAATAATTGATACAAAACTGATGCAGCTGGCAAGCTATATGAAATGAGCGTCAACAGTCAACATCAAATTCGTAGAGCCGCAGTCTGGCTCGAAAATAAAGTTGGTTATATTTTAAAATCGCAAGTCTAAGATTTTGGCTCAAGCCAGTGCCAAAATTTCGTTCTAGTAAAGTTTTAAAATTGTAGAATTAATTAGAATTGGGCTTTGACTCAAACGTGTCATTAAAATATGAACGAGATGCCAAGTTACTTTTCGATACTTTGAAGTAATTTCTAAAATGGAAAAGATTACGTCAAATTCAAATTTAGCGTCGCTGAAGAACCAATGAACTTCAACATGTGCGATTGTTTTTAATGAAATGAATTTAGGGAATAGTAATCGAGAACTTTCCTATCTATAGCCAAACCTTTTACAACTTTCTAATATACAAACAACGTTAAAAGTCTTGGACCCCCCCCTCATTCTTGTTAAAGGAATCTTTTTGTCAGAAAAACCAAATACATTTATACAAGTATATTGTTCTCTAAATCTTTTTTTTTTGTGAAAAGAATATGTTCGATAAACTGAGTAGGTACTTAGAAAATTACAAACCGGCAAATGTGTGACATTTTTGACAAAATTTATTAAATCAAAAAGAAGTAACAAAGCAAGTTCTTGACTTGACTAATAGCTGGTATGATCTCCCCCACGTTCCAACAGCACATTGACACGTCTGTGCATTGAGATAATCAAGCGGTTAACGATCTCTTGCGGGATATTGTTCCATTCCTCTTCTGCCGCCACGACTAATTCTTCTCCAGCCTGAAGTGGAGGAATATAATTATGAATGGCTCTAGCAACGGAATCTCACGTTTTCAATAGGATTCATGTCAGGAGAGTTGGCTGGCGAGTGGCGAATCTAATCTATTGATATGTCCTGCTTCGAGTGTCTCTTGAACCCTTCTTGGGCGATGTGGTCGAGCGTTGTCGTCCATAAACACAAATTTTTACCTAATTCATTACGTAGGAGGTAGATAATGGGTGTAATAACTTGTTCGATGTAAATTTGATTGGGCATATTCTGTGGTATGCGAACTAATGAGGTGCGGCGGTCATAAGGATCATCTTCACTGGGAAAATGAAGTCACTGTTGACGACTTGGTTCTCTCCAGACTCTTTGTCGATTGTCATCAGTAACCAGCCCAATTTTGGATTCGTCTATAAATGAGATCCACCGCCACTGGCGTAAAAGCCAACCCCTATGCTCTCGCGCCTACTGGAAACGGACAGCACGATGGCTTGGAAGTAGAGTGGGGACCCGTAATGGTCTACTTTGTCGTTGAATAGTAGGTGTCAATACAACACGGCGAAACGTACCTGGAAAGTGGGCCCAGAGAGCTGAAGCTGAAGATGTGCGGTGTCTACGGGCATATGGCACCAAATACCAATCCTCCCTTTCATTAGATACTCGAGAACGTCCACTACGTGGTCTGTTTTCCACTGTATCAAATTTGTAAAAACATTGGTAATAAAGTAAAGGTTCATGGACTGCAATTTTTTATTATCTTTCTTGTTCCCTAAGTACATGTACTTTGTTACCACATCAAGAAAAACCACTAGGTTTTATCGAATCATTTTATATACAGGGAATCCAAGACTTTTGACGTTGTGTGTATTTTTCGCTGTAGGTCATTTATTTACAATACCGCATTGTGGAGCATTGCACTTATTGTAGAATAACTCCAAAAACAGATTTCATTACGAATAGAACACTGTCGACACTATAAAATATCAACTTTGTCGCTGCACTTGTTCTCAAGGCGATTTGATTAGGGCTTTTTTCTATTGACCAAGCCCTATATTTCAAGGTTTATACAAAGCCATCCAATACACCTTCCAATAAAGAAAATATTTACCGCGGGAGGTATTTTCGCCTCGTTTACAATTTGTAAAGAATCATAATTTAAAATGGTTTAAAGTAAATAAAAGTCTGGCATAGAGTATAACACAGGCACAGTGTTGCCAACGTGCTGTCAGTTGCTGTAAGATTTGATGCTTCTATTTATCCAAGAACAGCTATGGGTATTAGAAGGGCGATAACGCGGTAAAAAAAACGTACAACTTATTTTCGTGCTTAGAATAACACCGAAGAAATACTTATTTTAAATTTTTAATTTATCCAGAGATTTTTTTTAAATCACCCTTCAAAAGTTTTACTGTTTTTAACCTACTGTTATTATAGTAAGGGCGAAAGGAGTATTTTTTTTGTTAATTACGGATGTGCTGCTGAATATTAGTTTAAAACCTGATTTACAGTTTTGAAAAGTAGAAATGTTCCTTCTAGACTACAGCACACTAGTAAGAAAGAAAGGAATAAACTATTGGGTTAAGATCATGTTGCCAGTCTTTGGAAATGTTTGTTGGATTTTATCTTCGTTATTTATATAAACAGAAAAGAAACAAAATAGGATAGACTGGGTTATCTATGACTAAGTACAAATATAGATATTTAAGAGAGGATAGAGAAAAATCAGAATTAACGGAATTGTCTTTTAAAAAATTTCCAAAATTATTTTTAAAACAGAAACATTTTTTTCTATATTAAACCCCTATTTATTGACTCCCATGGTCGCTCGCGACATGAATTTAAATTTCACTATCTTAGCTATGCAGCCATCAACACAACAATATCATATTAAATCCTGTCAGTTGTAGTAATGAAATATTTTTATTTGTCATAAATAATACAGTCTTTTAGGTCTCCCTGAGCACGTGGTTAAAATTTTTGAGTTGATAGTTAATGTTGGATATAATTTTGGGATTCGATACAGATTGTGGCACTGCACACTCCTTCAAGATGCGCACTTGCAAACCCCTCTCCAAACTACCATCCCGACCATTCAAAAATATTTTAATAGGTCCCCACTCTTCACTTCACCCCTAAAGTTACTTTCTACAGACGAACTTTCTCTTGACTACCACCCTAATATTGATCGTAAATTTGACGGCGATTCATTAGCTTGATATGCAATCCACACGGAGTAAAAGTTTTGATTTTACCGAATAGTCATTTGAGATACTCCCACTACAAATAGACATCATAAAGATACTTTAACCTTTATCTCATTTCTTTGATATGGTCGAATACGTAGCGTTTGCATCAAGTCATAAATTACATAATTATTAAAATTAGATTAGAAAATATTTAATCATATTAAATATTATATTTTACGGAGGCACTATCAAACTACCAAATGGTCCGTTGCTCCTTTCCTACTTAGGTAGCGCACGTTTAATGGACCAATATTGGCAAAATATCTAAACAGTGGACAGACCAACACAAGAGACCATTGTGCGCCTTGTAACTTGGAACCTGTAGCAGTGTCACGCTCGGTGGTCATTTACTGAATTATGAAATTTTCTCGTCTTTCTTCTGTGTGGTGTTGTGGTGTTGTTACGCTGTTTCGAGGCCGTGGATGAGAATAAACACACACACAAGTACGTTTGATTTCATGAAGATTTAATCTTATTTGCTACCTATCTTGTAACACTGTACTTTTTCAATCATTTCAGACACCAATATTTATACAATAAAATTTTAAGCCTATAATGTGTAACTCTAAAAGACCAATATTAAAGCCACGATTTGATCAATATTGAACCATTGTTTCATGCTACCTGGGTAAGCTTGTAATTCATAAAATAATGTAGTTTGATCTACTCACATACACCAGCGTGTATCTTCTGTTAATAAATTTCGATAATCAGAAGGTTTCAGGTAGGTACTGTTTAGTGTATTTTTTTCCGTAAGAAATTCAATTCACACACACTATGATGTATCACGCAACGAATCGCTGGTTTGGACAAGAACTTTACAATACTGTGCGAACGTTCTAAGAATATGTTGCTTCGCCTGGGCGTTTGAAACAGTGATTCTGCAAAGTTGGCAACACTGGCAGGGCACCGTCTACAGTTTTAGGCGCTCAACAGAACGCTTGGTCTGTGAAACCGTCATCGTACTGCCGCATTACATAAACCCGAGTTTCATTGTTTTTTTACACGGTGACCTTGCCTGGAAGTCAGTTTGTCAGCCCAGGCCTGCCAAACCGGATAAAAAATGTATTTGATTAACAATCCCAATCCCACGCTGCGATTATGCAACACGAGATGGTTAGGAATTTTTTGGGGCAGCGGCGGCAACTAAGGGGTGTAATTTCATCGGAAGGGCTGGAAAGCTCTAGGAAATAAACTCTAAACGTAGTGCACGTCCAGAAAATTTATTATATAAAATAATTTAGTCGTAATGCCCATTAATTTTAAGGGAAGCTTGAGTCAGTGGCGTAGCCACGGGGAGGGGGGTTGGTGGTCAGAACCCCCCACATGGGTTGGGTTGGTTGGGTCATATTGGTAATGTCTTACTACAAACCTGCAATCACTCTATTCGCCAAGATTTAGCAATGCGGTCGGTGAACTAGATCTCCTACGGCAACCGCAACCTTACATTAGGGTTCACCTGCAACTGAGTTCTAATTTTATTTTTGTCATTTTTGTAACAAATATTGTTCGTACCTGTTTATTATCTACATGTTTATGATGAGATTGTTTTTTTATGTACTTTTTTATTAAAAAAGTGTAGTTTGAAATGCTTTGTTCACTGACCCCCCCCCCATGTCAAGTTTCTGGTTACGCTACTGGCTTGAGTATAATACGAATATGCCATTAAAAAAAATTAAATGCATATTTACATATCTCAGTGTCGGCCTACTTCAACGCTTGAATGCTAGCTGCTTGCGTACCAGGAGCGTCGTGTTACCGGGAATTATGGGTTGATTTGCTATTAAAAGCTTGAATATTATTTCTAGATTCTTTTCTGTCTTTCGAATAAGTGGTTAAAATTACTGTTGGACTTAATTAGTAAGGGCCGTCTAACTCAATTAACCATTAATATCTCTAAGACCATGATCATGCCATTTACATTACGGGAGATTGAGTATAAAGCTAATTCTGAAGCTGTTAAATTCTTGAGAGTTTATTTAGACTAAATTACTTTGGGATGAACATACTAATTATGCAAAAAATTTACTTACTTCGTAGCCTTGAAAGTAAAGTTTTATTTAAGATTAAGTAAAACTAGAACCGGAACAGGTTATATTTTTATGCATCTTTTTAATGTTATTCCGGTGCACATAAGAAATGTAAATTATAGATAATTTATAAACAAAACAAAAAAGTTTCTTTTACTAAATGTGTTTTATAATATTGACCAATTTTTAACATGTGATTTTAGCTATATTTAATTTATTGTTCTTTTTTTTATTTTATTATACATTTATATGTTATTTTATTTTATTTAATATTTGCTTATTGTATAACTTATTATATATTATTATCTTATTTATGTAAATTTATTTTGTCATTCATTTTGTATTTATTATATTGTCCGTATATGTATTTTTAGAATACTTAGTGGAACATAACTTCCTTGTTTTGTAACGTGTGTAAACACTTTGTGTAATAATACTAATAACAGTTATAAATAAACAAATAAAATTAACGTCATTCAAGTCGATTCTGTTTGAACATAACAATATTGTTTATTTTTATTTTAGAGATCACAAGATAACAATATTTTTTAATTGCCTATTGTGTTATTGAATCCTGTTATCTTAGCAAAACTCATTTTAGTAATTGCTGTAAAATTACAAGAACTGTATATATAATTAAAATGGCTGTAAATCCTTAATTAATTTTTTAATCTTCAGAAGTATTATTGGGAATAAGGTTTAAAGTTAAAGAAAGCAAATTCCAGATTTCAATTTGTTGGCAAATCTACGTTTCGGCTGTATTTAAGTCTTTCAGGACAATTCAAGAAAAGTTTTTCGTGTAAAAATAAAATAGGTAATGTAAAAGATCTCCTACAATTCCTATCAATGAAGTCCTATGTATGTTCTCTGATACCAAACAAATTGGTATGCTAATCAACAATTCCACAGACAAAGCTCTATTCAATAATTATCTAAAAAAAAAAAATAATAATCTAGCTAAATTTACTAACCTGGTTTAATAAAAACACTATAAATATCTAAGTTCACTCTTGAAAATGAGGGAACTCGAAAATTCAATCACAATAGATGAAATCTGACCTATTTCTGCATTTTAGGATTGCTTCTTCAGGCGGCCTCCTTTAAGTTGAATCAAATATCTAACTATATGAATTATTATACCAATAAATTTAAATTATTTGGATAAAGTGCCATTTCAGTTGTTTGAGTTTTAGGTGCGTTAGTAGTAATAATTCTTTTTTAGGTTTTTGCAAGCTTATTGTTTTATTTATAAGGGTGTTATCAAATCTTATGAATCCAAACCACTTTAAATTTTAAAAAATCTAGGTTCTTTTAAATTCTACATGAATAAGCAATTAATGCAATGGATCAAATCAAGTTATTTTGCTTTATAAAGTTTATAATTGTATGTACTATTCTATTTTAGTAATTTATGTTACTAAATGAAAAGCACGAAATTCTCAACAGTACCTACATACATTGCAGAAATAGCAAATTATATGTTGTAATCTTCTCAAACAATTGACTAAGAAATGCGATATTGCCAAATGTGATCGCCCTTGAAAAATTACGTATTAAGCATTAATCAGAATGCTATGTTGCCAAATAAAATCTGTTCCTTCCGTTCCGTGCAATGTTAATATGTGCTTAGCGTTGAGTGAGAAGTTAGAAAGAGGCGCAACCTTAATGGCGAAATACGTATTCGATCTACAAGTTTAACTCTTGAAAACAAAGGCCCTAATAGAAAATATATATAGGGCAAAATGTTTTTAAAGTCGGACAAGAATTAAAGACCTTCATGTTTGACGTTCTGTTGTGTTACACAGTGTTTTACAGTAGGGGGTTTTTGGGCCCGAGATTTGTCTGTCGAGAACTGTTGTTAACGACAGTAAATTTTGAGCGTTCTGTGTTGATTCAATGGTTTAACAAGCAAAGAAAACCTCCGTGAACAATAAGTTGTCGATAAATTGACGAATCCTAGAACCAAAGAGCTGCTATTACCTAATACTAACTCGGACCGAAAAGTGGATACGCATTTCGCCATAAGGTTGCGCCTCTTTATAATTTCTCACTCAACGGTGCTTAGCTTAAAGCGGTACAAGTGGTTTAGAAGACTTTTAAATTGAGACTAAGTTACTATGGATTCGGTAAAATTAAATTTGTTTAGCAGTACATTGTAAATATTTTGATTATTTAAAAAATATGAAACATTGTTTAATTAGCTGGTAGAGACAACGCATTAATATTAAATATTAACCAGGAAAAACAAAACCACGTCTATTAAATTAAGGTAATATGATGATATGTTAATATCGATTGTGTAAAAAGTTTCAGATACTATAGCAGGTGCTGAAATTGTCCTCATCTGCTTTTATGCAGCTGTTTGTCGTAGAAAAGATTTTCACAATCTTGCCCACGACCAATCCATCGTTCAGCAATTTGCACATTTGCCTTAGCCATATGTCCGAGTGAGTTCTGGTGTAGTCATTAGTTTTGTTAGGCTTTGAATATATATACAGAGTGATTTTGAAAGTAGGGTATTAATTTTAACTGATGACATAAAGCATTAAAATAAATCATTTTACAAAATACTGCCGTAATATATATTTTTTAATATCCCAAATAACTGAACTATGTCACAATACGTCATCGAAAAGCGACATGTGATCATAACTTCAGCCCGCAGTCTTTGGTGAAGTCACATCTTTTATAACCTTAAATAATAACGTAACACGTACGTAAACTAATCGTGATATTTTTATTACTTTAGGTATTTTCTAGTGTGTGCAACAACAATGGCCCAAGTGTATTGATAGTAATGACCTGCGGATATGTTATTAGTGTAACGAAGAGTAATCAAATGGGTGAGATTTATATTAACATTTTATTTGGCTATATTTTACAGATCACTTCTTCGACTAAGTAGACGTATACTAAAATTACTATTCCACTTTTAAAATCACCTTGTATACAGGGTGCTCCGGTTAAACTTAAAAAAAATTGGGGTGTGAATTGGCCTTGAAAAGCTAGTTGGGGTAATAAATATAATTATCTTTAAATCCGCAAAAGGACAAACTTTTCAAAGTTCAAGCATATGTTAAGAAAAACGCAAGAACCACTTTATTACGAAAATTGGTGACGTGAATGAGGGCTGTTTGAAGGCTATAATTTAGCAGAGACATATGACATTGCAAATGCATGAAAAACGCTTCTGCATGAATAATTTTGTGAATCTGCCACATTCTCTGAGTTGATATTAAGTTGTTTGGATGCAAAATTTTCTACCAATTTTTAACATCACCCTTTATTTTAACTATCTCTGCTTGACTCCTTGAATACTGAAATTGTCGAAAATTAAATTTCGAAATAAGTGTGACCACTGATATCCGGGGAGCGCGCATCAAACAGGGATAAGTGAGCACAAACTTATTTTTGGTAATTTAGTGTTTTTAGGACCCTTTTCAAGTGACACACCTATGGAATCTTGTTCCCTGCAACCCTCACCTCCGATACTCAACTAAGTGCTGTAAATGAATGACTCTCTACTGTTTTAGAACTCGGGCATCGTTAAATCAAAGAATTTATTAATTTCTAATATAACTGGCGGTATGCGCTTTTATTTACTTTTTCGTTATATTAACAGATTGCGTATATTTGCCACATTTAGATTAAAAAAAAACGAGAAAACTGCCAGAATAACCAGAACTTTGCAAATTTCACGATTCGGAAATATATTTAGACATGAAACATTTTTAACATAATACTTTTTTCGATTACATTTTAACTAGTTTTCATAAAATTGCTGGAAATGTTTATCTATGAGCAAATAATGAGTGTCAATTTAGCGAAGTTCATGGCGGCTAAAACCAATGAAATCTTGAAAGAGTGCCGCCAAAAATGATAGCTAGCATTTGCAATTAAGTCAGCAGTTATGAATAATTGATATCATTGCGTGGGATTCATACTAAACTATTGTTCGAGATTAATTCTAGATTGCAGTACACGTAATTGTAATTCTTACAACACGATGGTACCTCAAGTACTTATTTTGATTTAAAATGTGTAAATAATGATTTAGTTCAGACAAACGTAGAAAGCGTTGGTGATTTTTGAATAGGTATAGCTTTTGCCATCGTGTTGTGGTACAAATAAACAATACGTAAAATGTGATAGGTACGTATAGAATAACATCACCAAACTGCTAAAGTCGCTCAACAGAGCACTTACATTTCTAATTAAATTTTAATTTTATATTCAGGTTTGATACCTGAGGAACTGGCTTAATTACAGGTTTTTTGTAGGTAATCGAAACATGCTTGAATTTTTTTATACTGGTACTAATGTACTATTCTTTGCGATCTCATTCAAGGACATTCAACCAACATGGAATAGACTGTGTCCACGGATGGAGTTGGCAAGAGGAGAAAGTCTTTTGTTTTTGACTTTATCGAAAAATTTCACTCTTTATAAAAAGTTCTGCTTTCCGAAAAAATGAGACTATCATAGAAACGTCTTAGATCAGATATACAAGGTGCGCATAAATTAAAAAAACATGAAAATACTCAAGAGATAAATACTATTATTTATTGTTTTACACGACATTTTTATAAAAAAAAAAACTGTTTATAACCCGAAATAGAGTCCTAATACAAATTTTAAAATCAAAATTTTTATTTTGACTTTTCTCTACACACTACGAATAGTTTGTTATTTCTTCTGTTATGCGCTCTTTTAATATCTTGTGGCAGATCATTTGAATAAACCTTTTGTTTTAGGAAAAAAAGTCAAGGGGCCTAAAGTCAAGTGGTCTAGCAGGATAATGGGTCAAATCTTCCAATCCACCTTTCACCATTGTCTGAGCAAGGCTGTAAAATGAACAGGACAGCAGTCCTGTTGCCAAAACAGGTTATTGCGTACTTCTGGCTCTCAAGTATTTAAAAATGGTAAACCAAATATTTCCAAAATGTTTTGGCAACAGGCTGTCCTGCTCACAGGAAGATTTGGCCCAATCCTAGCCTTACACCCCTTGTCTTTTTTCTCCAAGGTGTCCTAAAACAAAACATTTATTCAAATGGTTTGCCACATGATAGGAATACATGAACTGAATGAGCCGCTAACTATTCGAACAATTTATTAAGTTAGCGGAAAAATGTGTTGAGGTGGGAGGTAGAGGTAGAGTAAATGTTAAAATTTAAATTTTGATTTTAAAATCTGTATTGGGACTCTTTGAAGTTATAAACAGATTTGTTTCACAAAAATGTTGTATACAATAATAAATAATGGTTACTTTTCTCTTGAGTATTTTCTTGTTTTCTAATTTATGAGCTCACTGTATATCTGATCTAAGAAGTTTCTATGAGAATTTATTTTTTTCCGGGAGCAGAACTTTTTATAAAGAGTGACATTTTTTGATAGTCAAAAACAAAAGAATTTCTCCTCTTGTCAACTCCATCTGTGGACACACTGTATAATAAAATTAAGTAGGTGTCTGTATAATACTTAGAAAAGAAATTGAATTAATAATAAATATTTCAATAAAGATGATTTTCTTAATGGTTACTGCCATAGTAAGCTGAAAATGTAACCATCATAGTTATACAGGGTGAGTCAGTCATAATGTCATTAATTTTAATCACGTATTCGGGAGGCCTAATAAAGGCAGACAATCGAATAAAAAAAATTTTACTCGACTTTTAAAATATAAACAAATGACCCTATAAATATCAGTAACACGACGCTCCTGGTGCGCTACGATGGCGCACCCGACGAAATTCTAATGTCACAGACTTGCCGTATTAACCATGGATGCCACATTTACATACATAATATCATCTAACACATCAGCGTGTTATTCAATTTACCTCCATTTAGCACTCTGCATTTCCTGCATTTCTTCCCTCAAATTTGTAGATCATGCCACACATTGGAGGGGGGATTTAGAGAATACAAGCAGTAGTTTGTTTATTTCGGTCTAACCTCACGTATTTGGCGTAAATCCACAACGCATAATTTTACAAATTCCGATTATGTGTAAATGGTAGTGTTATACGGGTAATGTTTACGAAATGAGAATGAATTTTATTAATAAAGTGCTATTTGCTCTAAATTTGGTTAGGTGTGCGGTTCATTGTACTTACGAGTAATACTAAAATTCATATTTATTTGTAAAACGTAGTGAAAACGTAATATCAAAATTATTAAACTGTAATAGCCTAGCATTCGAAAACATTTATTTATTATCTACATTTGTTTTTATTAACAAATAAATCAATATTTAAGGAAAATTCATTCATGTATCTAGATTCATAAAATAGTTTTACTCCTTGTCGTTAAATAACAGTACAAAACTAGGTAATTCAGGTTATTGACCTAATAAGGTCAAGGTCAAGATTAACTCTCGATTAGCGGCGTGCCATTTCGGTCTTGGACAGTTTTCTGTCGACAACACGATGGTTTTTTATTAAGTACTTAGTATTTAAACACGAAACACTTTTCAGCTTCTCAATAATTTACCCATTGGGTATAGGTTTTTATGTAATGTACGTAAATGGTTTATTACTCAGTTTATTATTAGACACGTTGGAGTTTTGTTGCAGTCATAACAGCTACATTTGCTCAGAGAAAATCGACACGCGAGTGTACGGGTATCGTTTGATTGGGCCGTATTTTCTACGGGAAAACCTGAGTGGACCGCGTTACTTGCAATTTTTAATAGAATTATTTGATTATTATTATTTGATTTTATTGGGTATTAACATTTTAAATTATTATTGGCTGAAGTTGAACTGAGCAAGAAAAATGATATTCTAAAATAGTCAGTACAACCGTTTATTTGTGATGTCTAAAACCTAGGTGGGTAGGTACTATATAGAAAAATATTACAACTTGACAACATTGCATCAGGTCGATATCGAGTTGAACTGTCAGCTGTAACCGACCAAGGCTGTGACCGGTCAGTGACAGTCTGAAAAGGGGGTTTAAATAATGATTTGAAAATATTTTTTTCGGCGTAAATATGCATTTAGATTTTTTTTTTAATCACGTATTCGCATTATACTCATTATTCCCCATCTCCTCTTAAAATTAATGACATTATGACTGACTCACCCTGTATAGTATGACAACTAGAATAGTTTCCATCTTTATCTGTTCTATAAAAAGTTGTTTTCCTTCTTATTTTACTTATTAGTCATTATTTTGCATAAAATTAAATATGAGTTTGGCATTTTAATTATGTTGTGATGAAAATTTTGAATGTAATATAAAATATAACATAAATTATCGGTCAGGCCCGCCGAGAGGGGTGGGGGCAGAGGGGGCAAATTCCTAGTCCCAGTCTGGGTCCACTGAAGCATAATTTTGCACTTACAAATTTACTAAATTATCTCATTATTACATAAATTATACGGGGAGATCCAGAACTTATCTAAAACAAACAAAAAAACACATAAAAAACGAAGAAAAGAAATAAATAATATTTTTAACACCTATTTTATACAGCAAATTTAAGAGCTTTTGCCGTTATTGTTATCAATCATTAATAGAATTAATTCAAGATTTTAATCAATAAAATAGTTTAACATGATGTTAAAACAACAAAATCTTGGGCCCGTATTTTGTACATTAGAATCCAATTTCCTTACGATTACGATAAAAATGCAGAGCTATACGCTTTTTTAAAAGGTGCTCACTAGCCGTTTGAATGCCACTAGTTGGAATTTCAGAGCTCATATTTTAGAGGATACAAGATCTATTATCATACATTACCTCTACCATATTTTATTGGTATCGGTTATTAATAGATTCTGGAAATACAAAAGAAAATCAGTTTTTTACAACTTCAACCCTGTATCTCTAAAACGAGGTTGTTATTAAAGCAAAGACCTATTATTTTAATGAGATCTATCTGTCCTTGTGAGATGTAACTGGTCTGCTACTTCCTGCTCGGCCTAAGCGGCTCGACTTGCAGAAAGCGACCTACAATATCGTAGGTACTAATCGCAGACCTCGCCCCGGGCGATGCGCCATTAAATCTATAAATGATACTGCAGGAAACAACTACTCCGCGGGCTAATGCCCCGACCGGCATTGAATTATACCTGCAGTATCTGTGTGAAACAGCCAAGAACCCTTGTCGGCCACTCCACCAGACATAGACCGGTTTCGGGCTTGTTAGCCCTCGTCAGTATGCCATAGGTGAGATGACCGACAATTGAACTGGCTGTTCCTTCATATGTAGTTTCACATATAAATCGAGTGCAGGTGAGATGTAACTGGTCTGCTACTTCCTGCTCGGCCTAAGCGGCTCGACTTGCAGAAAGCGACCTACAATATCGTAGGTACTTAATCGCAGACCTCTCGCCCCGGGCGATGCGCCATTAAATCTATAAATGATACTGCAGGAAACAACTACTCCGCGGGCTAATGCCCTGACCGGCATTGAATTATACCTGCAGTATCTGTGTGAAACAGCCAAGAACCCTTGTTGGCCACTCCACCAGACATAGACCGGTTTCGGGCTTGTTAGCCCTCATCAGTATGCCATAGGTGAGATGACCGACCTTCAAATTACAAATATTTCACCCCTGTTTTATTATATGGAAAATTATAAAGTAATGTATTTCATTTCAGTAAGCTTCTTGGGGGGGGGGGGTAATTACCCCCACTAACCTCCACTAACCCCCATGGATACGCCCCTGTGAACATTGCTACCAACAGATAACAATTTAAACTTAAAAATGTACAACTTTAGGTGATTTCTTGAAGCTTATTAGACCATACTAGGTTAGTTGTAGTTACATGACGTCATAGTTTCTCCATGCCAACCGCATTTTAAAGACAAGCAAATATTTTAATCAAGAATTCCTCCTTTCCACTCTAACCGTGGACATACTGTATACGTACAAAACTATGTGGAGTAGTAAGCGTTAAGAAAATCGCCGTTTCTCCATGGGTACAAAAAAACATCAATTTATTTTTAGATTTCTTGAAAGAAATGCAGAAAAAATTGTTTCTGGAGGTGTAATGACATGATAAATAACGAAAGTAAGTCAAAGAAAGGCCGACGTAAGATAATGCTGGCAAAATCAGAGTAAACAACTTTATTAAGCTGCTTTTAATGGATTTTCCTCTTCCGTAATTTTGAAATTTATCTCGATCTGCTTATATTTCTGTTGGAATTATTCCAAGCAATTTTTAAATCGTACTAATGTTTACGTTTTTATGTTTCGTTTAACAGAAAAAGTTGCCGTATTTATTTATACAGGAAACATATTTTTAATTTTTCCTTTCGCCTCTTAAAATACTAAGGGTAATCAAATTACCTATTAAAAAAGTATTTATTAGGTGCAACCAGTGGCGGCTCATCGCATAAAGCAACTGAGGCCGAGCCTCACTGTAAAATTTGGCTCTCACATTGTACTTATATTTTAATACCCCATAATTTCCAATTACCTATTACATTCACCAAAAATCGATATAACAGAATAAAATAATGATTGCTTCAATTGTAGCCCTCGTATATACAATGGTTTTCGTCCTAATTTGAGGCCAGATTTCTGGCGTCTCTTTTATTATTCTCTCACTGTTTCCTAGAAAATTGAACGACAGAATCTGTGTGACGCGATTAATCCACTGTTTGAGTGTTAATATTTTTAATTGTGTTTAGAATTTCCAATGATTAATTAGTTGCTACTACTGAATGTGATTTTTTACTTCTTCTCAAAATTAGGTGGTAAGATTTTAAGGACAAAGCAGGTATTAATTATTTAAAGTAAATAAAAAATAACTTCGTTACAGGGTAAGACTAAATTTAACATACCTAATATAAATATCGATAGGCTTGTCGATAGGTAATAATGAATCTCTCACGATATTTAGAATTTTAAAACAATTTCAAGACATTAAATTTGCAATTTGACCAACATATACAACGAAATTTTAGTGCACAGATTTCCTTTTCCAAATTCTGCATACTTAAATGTAAACTACTGCTCTAAACAAATTAAAATCACTAATCAAAGAATTTCTGAATGAAGAGACGAATAAAAATTTAAAAATATGTTTAATAATGCGAAAAATATTAGTGAATTAGGTACCAACGGGGTAAGAGTTGCAAAAAATTAGTAATAATTTCGAGCTATAAAATTCTATGCTACAAAATTATAGATTGCATTTCCCTTCAGCTAAGTCTTAAGTTCCTTGCTTTAGTAGATTCCTCAAAATTTCCGACTATGCAAAAAAAATATGCAAAATTGTTTGAATGTTTACTACAAAATGTATCCAAAGGTTTTGACATAGATAAGTTGAAAAGTGAACGTTTATTTTGCACAGAGACGAACAATTTCGTAATTTAGAAGTTCAAAAAAACAGTAGAAATATACAAGGAATTTGAAATGGTATCTTCGGAAAGATACAAATTGTTTTGCTTAGTTTTAATAATTCCTGCAACAAGTGATTCAGTTTTATGATAACATAAATAAATATGTAAATTTAAAAGATAGACAAGACCTGTTTTATATAAAGTGGGAGTTTTAATAATATTTTATTAAAAGTGGAGGCAAACGAAAGGAATATTACCTCAGGGGTGACGTGAATATTTATTTATACTTATTTATTATTTGAAAATGGGTTGGGCCTCACTTCTAGCAGCTACCATGAGCCGCCACTGGGTGCAACATTTACTAGTTTTCTTTCACTCAATACGAATAAAAAGTGTTGGGCTGCAAACAATGCAACAATGAATTTGAACAATTTGTTTGACTTATTTTGTTGATCGCTTTCACTACTAACATAACTTATGTATGAAATATTATTAGTTTTAGTAAACAACTTCGTTAAAACCTAGTAGGTATGTGCTTAATCCCTAGAACCTAGAAAAACATTCACGTGAACGCCTACATGTTTGAAAATCAACCAGTTTTACCAACCCACACAAATTTTACGTTGATTTATGATTTCATCTTTACCAAAGTTGCCCGTCTCCAAGATATAGAATAGATCGTGTCTATATATAACTATCGATGCGTAATTCGTGGAATTTTTGGTATTATTTATCCATTTCCCGTTGAATTCGCGATTTTCATACCACTGTGTAGGAAGCATTAGTACTGAAGTGAATCATAAGATCTATAATGCCAATGCGTCGTATTTGTGTAAGCATGACATAGTCGCACACTGAGGAAGTGACAACCAAGGTTCTAAAGAAAAAGAAATGTTTTAAAACATTTTGCGTTTTTATCTAAAATTATTAATGTTCAGGTAATAATAATTTAAATTTTATTAGTTGATTGTAAAAAAAACACAAATTTTAAAACTATAGTTTTAAACAATGAAAAATGTTACATAGTTACTTTAAAAGAGGTAAGTTTTATATAGAAAATTAGTACATTAAGTATTTATTTTGCTACAAGTACCTAAAATATAGTTGTTTTGGATGAATTGTTTGTTGTTTCCAGATGAGACGAAGACGAGTCTGGAAAATTTTTTAGGTACATGTTACAATCAAAATTTTTTCTTAAAGCTCCCAAAAAAAGACATTCAACGTCTTAAACAGGGTCCACATTAGTAACATGTTTATATAAAGCGGAGTCCAGGCTATGTAGTAACAAAACATGTTTTATAGGAAAGTTATACAGCTTGTTAAAGAAATGAGAGGAAAAATGTTATAGGTATATCACAGTGTTGTACAACATTTTTCTTGTTATATCGCAAGTTTTATGTTATCCATAAGGTGTCGGTAAAGATCAAAGGAAGTTATAAAACTTTGTTGTAAAACATGCCCTGTCTACACTTAAAAATATGTTATTGAAACATCGCTAGGTTTGGGGTAGTATTGCCAGAACCGTCGCACGGCTTGTACCTTCGTGAGTGATTTTGCATTTTGGAATGGTTAAAACTCATTTAATTGAGCTATTTCGCGAGCAACGAGTATTATGGGATCCTACATTTATGTATTTTAAAAACAGAAATAAAAAATTTAAAGCAGATGCAAGTGAAGTAGAAAAAAAATGCGCATGCTTAATGGACAATTCCAGCGAGAATTGAAAAAAGGCAGGAGTAGCGATTGAGCTGATGCCTACAGTTACAAATGCGCACTATTTTATTTCGATTCTTGCTATACTCGCGACAAGAATTCAGACGACTTACGTCATAGGAACAAATGAACAATTCATTATATTTTCATCAAAATATTTAAGGATCTGCAACTGATAGTAATAAAACTATATACTACACTAAAATTTTGCATCATATATTGCACTAAATTGCAAAAAACTTTGTTTTTGACGCGACCAAATATCGAAAATTACGTTGACAATAAGACATCTGAATTCTTGACGCGAGTATATATAATCTGGATGTTTCTGTTATATTAGAACAAGTTACACGACAAAGTTGTACAACACATTTGTTGTACAACTTAGTTATTAACATGTTTTGTTATATAGTTTGGACTCCGCTTAATGTTGCTATTTAACAAGTTATATGCTACATGTTGCAAATCCGAATTGCGTCCACATTATGAAGTTAGTCATCATGAATCTGTTGTGCCGATAGTAAAGAGGTTTGATGGATATCTGACCAAAAGCAACAAAAACTTTTGAAAAAATTGCAACAACATTTTACTCTATCGCCTGTTGCTGTTAACCTAAAAGTGTTATTAGTTATAGTAGTATTGTGGCTGGTGCGTTTTGTTTTTGTGTACATAGTGGTTGATTAATACTTATGAGTGTACATAAACAAAAACAATTTATAGTAACAATGACAGCTGCATAGCATCTCAATTTATGGCAAATCCTGGCAAAACTCTGACTAGAGCCATTTAGACGGTCAAAAACACACTCGTCAAAAAAAAAAATTTTTTTACACCAAACAAGATTTGATTTGAAAAAAATTATGTTTAAATAAATTTAATTGTTTGCTGAAAAAAACAGTGTATTTCCCGAAAATAGTGAGCCTCGGATTTTAATTAACATACCAGCATAGTAACTAGATTATTTAATGTAAATACAAACTAACTATTGACGTTTATTTTATAGATATAAAATACAGAATTAAGGAAACCGCTAAGAAAATAGAGTTAATTTTATTGTACTGTACTATATTCTGTACTTCTAGCTGTATTTTTAAAACTGATAAAAATTGTTTGTAGTCTCACATAACTATACGTTGTTAATTTGTGACCAACGTAAAATTATGTAAAATTACATAACAATTTTGTAAATGAAATAAATATATCTACTGTAATATTATAGAAATAAATATGGATAAAATTCCATATTATGTTATATGATTTTACAACTATACATTAATTACATTACATTATAAATTTTAGGTGGAAATTGTAAAATATAGAAATGTAACTTTAGATAAGTTAAATTTTCTTTTATTTATATAAAATGTACGAACGTACACAGGTTTAAACTATGTAGTCAATATAATATGCAGAATATATCTTACTAACAAATTGTTAGAAATACAGTATATTTTATTATTAGAATTCAATAAATACACTATGCGGGTCACATTTTTATTTGTAAACAGTTAAGAAGGTCTTGTCAGAGCAGAAATAACTTCTGCGTAGGAACATTTAGTGGAATTTGTCCATCCATTCTCTAAATGTGAATTATCCATCCTACTCTGTAAAAGTGTATTGTTCACCCATCATCTAAAAATGTATTGCAATGTAGGTATTTCGTTCGCATTAGAATGCCTCTTCCCTCATTATATAATTATACCACAATCTACATGAGATCCATAGTCTCGCTATTCAAGCTGATATTCTCCAATATAATACTCGTAAAGCTAACTCTCTTAGTTAGAACACCTCGTTACAATTTAACTCTGAGTTCAAAAAATTACCTTAATTTTAATTTGTTCAATCACTTACCTTACGAGCATAGACTGTTAAATTCGGTGTTGTTTAAAAATGCTATTAAAAAAATTCTTCTCAAATATTGCTTCTATTCTATAGAAGAGTTTCTGGAAGTGCCACTTATTTAAGTTACTGTGTTGACATGTACATACAAATTCACCTATATACAATACCTTGACATTTATTTATTCGTAAGAATTGTGTTTTATTATTATTTTATTATTATTTTGTTATTCAATTGTTTGTCACATTTTCTTTGTGCTGTATGCGTATTTTACACTTATATTGTGTTTCTAATTATTACTTTTATAAATTCAGTGTTTTTTGTAGTTCTTACATTAAAATTGTGACCTGCTTCAATTGCTTATGTAAAGCATAATGTTGTTAATAAACACTATTTTTTATTTTTTTTATTTTTTATGTTTTGTAGAAAATACTACATACTTAATTATTCTTGAAAAATCAGTATATATTATTTTGCAAATATTCGTATATATACGTATATCTGTGTGAAAATAAATATGTTTAGCTCGAATTTTAGTTGCAGTAAATTTATGTAAAAAGAGAATAACAAAACATGAAAATTTCCATCCATTTGTTAACATTCTTATCAGTGCTTAATGTTTTCGGCATTGCCTAGATTGATAAAGCAAGAATGTTTAAGATTAGCCTGTTATAAAGGCTCAGTTACGTCATTGCATAGCAGCCTTGAAATTATTTTTAGTGCATAATTTCGATGCACAAATAAACATACGAACTGGTTCTGTGCACGTCGATGTGGGTTCACTTCGACTAGGAAGTGGTGCTCCACTCGAAATATTTTGATGGGATTGTTCCCTTTCATCGGCCAAGAGTAACAATTGACCTTAGTCGGATGACTTTCTACTTTACGCAATTAGAAATGGTGTGTAACGTGTAACTCTGCTTCCAAAACACTCCACAAATCGATTTTGCCGCAAAATTGCGTCCCACTTACTTCTTGAATTATCATACATGAGCGTGCGTACGAATTTTTCTACAAAAATTCCGGAAGAAAGAAGGAATAGACTCGTTTAGTGTAACGTTATAGATTTAGGCAACCCACAACAAATTGTCATAGTTGAAATACCAAATCTGTCTCTTTTGTACTATTTATACAGGATGATTCATTAATAATTGTACATACGCTAAACTGGATAATCCTGGGGCTCCTGGGCTAAAAATATGAATAATTGACACATTACGTTTAGATAAAATATGACTAAAAAAGTATGAAAATAAATATGGAGTTACAGGGTTTTATTTAAAAAAAAAAAAAATAATAATTTTTGTTCATTATGATGTTTCTCAATCATACTTGGCATAAACTTTACTTTTACTTTAGAACAAATTAAAAAATGCTACAAAATTGTTCATGGTTACTACCAGAGGCGTACGACAGAGGCAGCTTCTACGCCACTGGCGGAATTACTATTTTGCTACAATTTTTCCATTTTATAATACTTTCTATGCAATTAACCTACTATTCCTTCTAAGCGGTAAAGTCATTATTTCTTGCGATTTTTAAAGTTAAACATAGATCTGCACAGTCATTTTTATTTTATTATGTAAATATTTGTCATATTATTATTATTCAAGTCGGTGCCTTCTGTCATGGGATTGCATTGCATTAGTTGAATTAGGTTTTACAGTTAACATTTTGTACACAATTTTGATAATAAACGCAAATGGGTTATTAATATTTCATCTCATTTGAAGTGCGTTAAGCAACATTGACAACAAATTTATTATTGTGTATAGTAGACTTTTCTTTTCTTGTTACCGTTGTTGTTGTTTCACGCGCAGAGAAGTTTTTAACTGGAGAAATAGCCACAGTTGGGATATTGAAAATCCACACCTAGTCTGAGAGTCCTACATTAAACATGAATTCAAAATTAATGTATGGTATTTTCAGAAATAGTTTGTTGGCAAATTTGGATGGTAATTCTTACATTCTACATAATTGTCACTTAATCGGAGAAGAGATATGTGGTTTATGCAGGATGGAACAAATAGTTCAATATCCTGTAATAGTACGGAACTATCTAGTTCTAGACGATCAATTCCCTCAACGTTAGACTGGCAGAGGTAGTGAATTCCCATGGCCATCTTGAAGTCCCGATTGTAATCCTTTTTTTTGAGACATGAAAACTCTCGTATATTCTCAAGAAATTAATTGTCAAGGATTATGGGAATAATTTGTCGTCAAATAATGGATTGAAGTAAATGGCGGTCACACTAAAGATTTGTTGTAGTCACTTATTCTTTAAATTAATTTTTATTTTTCATTGATATATCTGGTGTGGCCCGGAAGCGTTTATTCTATCTGCTAGTATAAGATTAAATGAAACGAACATTTATTTCTAAAATGTTTTTGACTTCTTACTATGTAGTTATGTTTATTGTTATTAAATTTATTTGTTATTGATATTAAATTGTTAATTTTTACTAATAAACTCAACTGAAAAACCTAACCCAACTAATGCAATGCAATGCAATCCCATGACAGAAAATAAAAGAAAGAAACATAACCTCAATGTCTTATACGAAAAAGTTATTTGCATATTTTTCACGTCAATTAAATTTTGATTATGCATCGAAATCAGCTGATTGCACAGGTTTTTTGCATCAATGGAGATAAATAACCTCTTTTAGTATTAGATTATACTGACCTAAATAAGGTTTGAGGAATTCGATAAAACTAAACCGAACTAAAACGAATACTTACCTATATAAAGGCTGAAACCGGTCTACCCAACAAATTTTTAGGTACAGAAATCTTTCAAAATAAGTATTTTTTTAATGTGACTGTAGATGTAAACATTGTTGTAACATAAACTTACATAGTTCTTAGTTCTGCATACAAGATTGTTCACTTTTGTTTAAAGATATGCAAAAATGTTGTTAAAATGTGGGGTTAGAGTAGCAAAATACTGCGTGTTTTACAAATACATACTTTTGTTCTACCTGTTTTATTTTTCGAGATTTCTGTACCTACCTGAAGAACACCACTTTTATCATTTTACGGCGAGTAAACGGGGACCTTATATATTCATGAAAAGCCAGTTTAAATTATTCCAATAAATTTCTATTTAAAAATGTAACAGTAGCAGGAACAGCATTGGCCGCAGGATGCTATTCTAGGTGCCACTTTTTTATTTTAATATGTCTCGTTAATGCAGTTGCTGCCCGCATTAAAATAACTATTATTTATTCGTGACTCACGCAACTGTGAAATTTTGGCTGAAACTTTTTCCCAGAAGTGTAATGCTCGACAGCCCGCTGCGAGGTTGCCACGTTGACAGCGATTCCCTGACATTAAGATATTTTTTTGATTTTTACAAACTTAAAACAAAATTATAATTTTGTGAAATGGATACAAACACAAGCGATTTCTAACAAAGTCTCCAATTTGCTATTGTAGCGGACCTACATCTGTGATCCCTACAATTACAATTTAATGACATTTGCACTAAAGCAATAAACAAATCAATGCCAATAAAACCATAAAAGTACCCTCTGACCTGAGCCCAATTATAATCAAATAAAGAGATGGTCAGAGATTAACCAGCCCCCGAGACCTTCCTGGAGAGGTCCGGTGAGAACCACAGCAGTTACTTGTCGTTCGTCTTCCGCGTAACATCCGTCCAAACTTCTGTATTGGTGGAACGTTCTTTCCCAGTTGTTATATCTTTATTAATATATTTAACGTGTTACAAACCGTGGACTTGTTATTTCTAATCTAACAACCCCACACTATGAAATCGTTAATTCCAAGCAGCAGCCACTCTCCACTTATGTTGAAAATAATCCCCCTTATTCATCATATTCAAACCCTATTTAAACATTAAGGAGCAGCTATGAAGTGTGTCAAATTGTCATAAAATGATGCCTTCTAATACTCAGCACAATTGGCATTTCAAAATTTAACAAAATTTGCTATTACTTTTCTAGAAAATTACAATAGTTATTTGTGCAATAATAAATTAGAAAAAGTGACTTATTTTCGTATCAGGGTAGATTTAAAAACATACGCCATATGCGGAAAAGACACATTTCCTACAAGTTGCACATATGATTTTTTTTTAAATAATGTTTTGAAAATAGCTCAAATAACTATAGTTATCATAATTTTTTATAGAAAATTGTGAATTTCGTAAATGTCAATCAAGAATGCTGAAGATTCATCAAAAATTGCTATTCAGTCATTATAAAGAAGCGTATCACTAATTTGATAGAAGATAGGAATCATCAAAAGGAATTGACTGTTGTTACCACTGAGGCAGGTCTACTAGCCTATTTTGAACAAAATTCCATAATTGTCTGTGGAGTCTTTACTCAATTATAAGAACAACATTGTCAGTTAAAATATAATTTTGACATAAAGAAATTTTAGGTATGACATAGACTCAGGAAGTCTAGGGTTTTAAGAAAATTAGAAGTTCAGAAATTTTTTAAAGAAGCACATGATAAAACCTACTTGATGATGAAGACGAAGTGTAATTCTCGCACTTCACCTTCCAGATATTGAAATTGTTGCTTATTTTATATGGTGTTGATAACGATATCAGTGGAGCATGCCGTAGTGAAGAACTAATCTTTCTTCAGCTTGAACATAGAAAAGACATGAAAAAATATATATTGATAGAGATTCTAAACACAAAGACAAACCTGACAAGAAAATTTACTATTTCTAACTGGAACATCGAGGGAGTCAAAATTTCCGAAAATATTTCTCTCTTCGTCCACTACTAATTGAACATTCAAGATTCTTCCTAGGATATAGAATTGGAATGAATAGAACTCGGAATATAATGACAATGCGTTGGTATAAGTTATATATATTATATAGGGGGTTTCCTTTAAAAAAATGCAGAATTTTTGAAATTCCCGAATGCCGGGAATTATACCGGCCACGGTTTCCGAAGAAGGTTTGCTACGATACTAGCTGATGCAGAAGCAGACATCACCACCAAAAGGCATGGTGGATGGAAAGCAACAAACGTTGGTCTGTTGAACGAGGATTCCGTTCAACAGAATACTTTAAGTAGCAACAAAAAGATTGGGTCGAAAGATCAATATAAATACAAACTTCGCTTCTACTTCATCAGATACATGCGCAGAACTTTCCAAAACCAATTGTAAAAAAGTTACAGCTAAAATTAACAATAATGATAAGGAATGATTTTTGTGTGCGGGAAAATTTTCCTAACTCGAATTAGTTGCAAACTTTTTAAATCACTATTTAAAAAATTATGAAAACAGCATTTTCATTATGGATTAATAGAAAACTATCCATGCTATTTATTGGGAAAATATATGTAGGAAAAGGATCTAACTAGACTAATCACTATAATAATCTCATTGGAGAAATATCTACTGGTTACAGTTGGTTATTCACACAACGACTTATTTTAAAGTAAATATACTTATCGCAAAATGACTGCAGCATTATAAACATATTCTTTTACTGTTTACTGTACATATTACTGCTTAATACAATTCTTAATTCTAAATAAACTCTTATTGACATTTCCAAATTATTTTAATTATTTCGACTATCAGCATTGAAAGCTTAATATATCGAAAACGGTGCGAGAGAATCATAAGGTATACCATTTTTGTGTAAAAAAGTTGGAAAATAAGAATTTGATACCAAAAATGAGACCTTAAAGTATAAAAAAGTTCTGTCGTTTTTAACATATTCAACCTACCGCAGCTGACGCCCACTATGAACTATAAACAATATGTGAGCAGATTTGAATTTCCCAACCCAAAGAAATCCAAACGTCAAAATTTGAAATAATTTAGCATTTATTAAGGAATAAATAAAAAAATACTAAAATAATATTTTACATTTTACACTCTGTATCTCTTTCACTATCAACTTTTGGACTAAACTAAGTAAACCTTAGAAATCTGCACCCAAACGGTGTTCGAACTTCTGGAAGTTCTGAGTAGCTCTCTTGGTGAGTGGAAACAACGAAGAACTAATGTTAAACGTAGATTTCATACGAATACGTCAACAGTTAAAAAAAAATCGTAAATTCGTTTTAAAGAGTGGCATTCTTATTGCAATATATTGTACATGTACAGTAATATTGTTTTAGTATTAAAGACGTAAGTATATAAATTATGTTTTCACATAACCGATGCTTGTTTTGATATCATCTTATTCCTTTGCCATGTGCTGTTAACAATGTAATTATCTAATTATCATCATTAGCGTAAATATACGTACGTTTCAATCATTTACAAAGAGCGGTGTTAAAAAAATATATATTTAAGTCTTCCGAAATCGTGGAACTGGCAACGCTGTGATCGTGTGTTCGCTTGTTTCAGCATGGCCGCCCACCGCTTAGCAATGCCAATGATGTCATCCTGGCGGTGACGTCAGGCTGTTACGCTAATTTTATACCTACGATCGAAAAATGGTCGTCTATTCATCTTTGTGCCCGTTTTTCTAGGAAATCAGATAAGCAGAATGAAATGGCGCGAAGAGGGCTTGTTCTACTGCAAATCGCACGTATTGGAAGAATGGAACATGACGATTTCAAGTATGAATTTGGCGGGACGAGACAGATAATTGAAAGTTGATACCCAGGAAGTCGCTAAATTTTATTGTAAGCTGGAATTATTTCGGGAAATTTGCTTATAGAGAATTTGTAGTTAAATGGAAATATGAATCAATACACCTGTTAAAGACACGAGCGTAGACAACAAAATTTCTCAGCCACAAGATTTTCTTTCAGGCGTAAAATTAAAATTATATTAAAATACCTACACACAGTAAGAAATAGTTCAAAATTATTATAAATACATTTCTTTCTTAGAATGTAACTAATAATAAAAATAATTAATATGTGAAGTATGGTTACTAAACCGCTACGGGTTTTCCTGTTTTCTATACAAATCGGGAATTAAAATAAAAACCGCAACAAACGGTTAAAAAAAATCTAAATATAATTTTCCTTGACATATAAATGAAAAAAGCATAGTAGTTGTCAAATACTGATATTTCTGTATATCTACAAATAAAGTGTATTAGAGGTTTGACTGCCATCATTTTTAACGCGATAGTATACAGTTGTGATAAGCAGTTAATTTAGTATTCGCTCCGTAATTTTTTGCATAAAATACCATAAAATGCAATGCTACCTCTGTTATTTAGTTTTAGTAACAGAATAATTTGTTTCTAAATCAAGTATACAATTCAGCCTCGCTGTTGTCATACAGGGTGTTAAAAAAAGAATGTAAAATATTTCAGGAGGTAATAGTATGAACCAAAATAAGCAGAACATGGGTCCGCAAAGTAACGGTTGCGGAGATGCTGCTGGCCGGACCTGTTTGATGGCCTCCAAGATCATCTGATCTGAACCCTATAGATTTCTTTATTTGGGGATATTTGAAGACAGTGTATGGTACTCCTGTAAATAGCCTGGAAGACGTGCAGCTACGGATTAATCAAAAGTGTCAAGACACCCAAACCAAGGATGGTGTTTTCGAAAGAGTTCGAATATCGTTGAGATGAAGATGTCGTGCCTGCTTGGAAATGGGCGGAGGGCACTTTGAACATCTTCTGTAACTTTGTTTTTTGTTTGTTAAAAGCTTCCTTTGTCGGTTTATTCCTAATAAAATAAAATGTTTGAAAAACGAATAGTGGTCCATATCTCCGCAACCGTTACTTTGCGGACCCATATCAAGACTTTTCCTGAAATATTTTACACTCTTTTTTTAACACCCTGTATTGCGCGACGTAAACTTTATCGAATTTTATTCATTAATTGTTTCTCTTCGGTTATTTCTAACGTTTTATAACTTTTAAAAATCAAATTTATTTAAAAAAGATTTAGAAAAAAATATCAAGAGTACCTACCAATATATTTAAATAACATTTTACACTACGATAATCTTGGAAAATCTTGTCCATGGGCGTTCGACAGAAAAAATGGAGGTAAAGTACTCCCTTCCCCCCCAGTTTCTACGTTTGTTTTTTAGACGTTGTTTACAATAGTACCCTTAAGGAAACCTTTAAGCGACAAGATATTCCTCTATAAAATTTCAAACCGATATGTGAAAAATTATGAGGTCATTGCGAAAAAACAATTTCAAAAGGTCAACTTCATTTTTGTATAAAGGTATTTAGAGTTAAATAGTCGTATTTTGTTGTTAAAAGCTAACGGGATGACCTGCTTTTTTGTTACACCCTGTATAGGACTTTTTTGTATAGTTTGATATACAGAGTGAACCTTAAATTAGTACACATATTTTAACTGCAGGTGTAGTTGGTCATATAAATGAGTCTAGTGAGAGTCATTTTTAAACATTTCAAATATTTACGGAGATATATTTTTTATAAATGCCCACCTTTTGAGTACAGATGATCAAATTATCCATAAACGTGCATAAAAGCTCACCTACCACAAGTTAATACCATTGTACACTGTTAGAAAGATTGTTACAAATTATACTCTTAAATTATTTTATGAAGAATAACAAAAACCTATAATTTTCACACAACACCTTAGAGTTAATTTTCGCCACATAATTTCAAACAACGTGTCAGTGCTAGCCATTTCGTACTTCGTAGTTTCGTAGTAGGTAAAACAGATTTTAAAAATAAATACAAAACTAGCTTGCTGTATGCGTTCAATATCGAGGGAAAGCAAAGTAAATTATTAAAAGCAGTGTCAATCGCATGCAAAAAAGAAACTGGTGTCGTAGGCACAGGTAACAGGTATTTTTTATAGGTGTCACGGGCAGTAAGCGAAATGTCCCGCACCAGGTCCATCCTCTAGGATTGATAGTCGAGGGATATTGACTAAATGCTGGATAACTGTGTGTAGAAAATCTGGTATATATTTTCAATTTTTACTTTATTGATGAGGTATAGTAGTGGCAAAGGGGAAAAGGTGGTCATTCATATTTTTATAAATAAAAATATTTCAATTATTCTTTGACAAGTCTAAAAATTCTAGTTATAACTTTCTTGAAGTACCTTGTATATTCCAAGACATTAGTGTAACACTGGCAACGTTGTAGAATATACATACGCCATGACTCTTAAAAATTTTAATATACGAGTCGGATCAGTGATCCTCAACAAGTTTTCTATTGAAAAAATCACGAAATTTATTTAAAATTTGACTGTTGTTCCTGATTTTTTTTTAAACTATTAATTATGTGTTCTACACAGTGAACTGTACTACTGGTTAAAATATTTATCGTTATTTAAGGTCCACCCTGTATAATATCGCCTGTTATAATTATGGCAGTCTAACCTCTAACAACCTGTATATAAACCTAGAAACCTAGAAATAAACACAGTAAAGAAGCAGATAAATACGTCATTATACAGGGTGTAACTAAATAAGTGTAAAACATTTAAGGGGGTGATTCCTCATCGAAAAAAAGATAGAATCTTTCATATAAAGAAACTTCATTGGAGCATCCCTTGTTAAGATACAGCCCCTTAAAGGGGGTACATAAAATTTGTTTAACAATTGTTTTCACAAGCACTTAGCCAGTAATTTATTTGGTTTACCCCATGGTTGTAAGGGGTGGAAAACGCAACCCCTAAAATTTATTTCCAACGTAACTTTTTGTCTTATTATTTGTTTACCATTTAAAAATTTATTTCCGATAGCTTGTTTCATTCTAAAAAAAAAAATGTCTCTTGAATTTTTTGCCCAAAATAAACCAGTTATTAAGGGGCTGTATCTTAACAAAGGATGCTCCAATGAAGTTTCTTTATATGAAAGATCCTATCTTTTTTTCGATGAGGAATCACCCCCTTAAATGTTTTACACTTATTTAGTTACACCCTGTATAGACTGTCTCCGATTTTTGTTCTTATCTGAAAAACAAAACAGTTCAGTGAATTTTCTCAATAGCACTTTTTTTCAGAACAGAAAATTTTAGTATTTGCCCTGAAAAAATATTTTTCACCATTGGCGTAGAAGTTTAGGGTGTTCAGGGGTGTTCAAGGGTGTACAAGACTCCATACCTGCGTTACTGGTTTAAGTTAAAAAAGTTATTTACGTCAAAATATTAACATTTTGTTACGATTACTGCATACCAAGTTTGAAAAATATTTAGGTATGTGTTTAGTAAATCATAAACAGAATAAAATATATTTTTAAATGACCATGAAGAAAGAACAAGAATTAAAAATTAATTCAGTTAAATTTGCTATGAAAATTAATGTGTATTAGTTTAAATGCTTTTTCAAGAAAAATAAATACATTTACCTTTACAAAACTGGAACTTGTGTAAAAACAGTAAGAAACAATTAGAAGAAAAACATAAATAGTCAATTTTATGTTTAAATGATGACGTAGTTGAAATTTACCTTAGATTCCATCAACGTTCTTTATCTAGGTCATGACAAATCGATGTCCTTTCATATTTTATAGGCATAATTTACTAAGTACATGGATATTAAATTGTTATTGATCGAAAGGGTAATTCAAGTTTCACGCTAGGTTTTCCAATGCCGTTAAAGAAACAAACAAGGTAACACGTCATACAGTGCCTTCATAAATGATTACAAGCCACGTGATCAGGGTCGAGATTCTCAACTCAATCGCAGAGCAATTCATATGCGAATATCCTTTTCCTCACTACGGCAATCGAGAGAGACAAGAAATCTATTCGCATACGAATAGCTCTTCGAGAATGACGGTCCTGGTCACGTGGCTTGTAATCATTTATGAAGACTCTGTACTTTACAGTAGTTAGAAAAATTTGATAAACACTATTTTTTTTAATCCTTCTATGACTTTTCAAAGAAACAAGGCATGGATTAATCAACTAAAGAGAAAAAACGAATAGATATTATTTAATAATAATAAACGGAGATCGAAGGAAAAAGGTAGATAAATTATTTGAACTTCCCTCTGTGACACGCCACTGCTGACCCCTTCATGGATGAGGTGAAGAGTTAGACGGAAAGATGAGTTCACAGCAACAACGAATTTTACGTGAAGATCATGCCATGGGCAGCTCGAAATTTTGTATGTGCAGTGGATGAAAAGTGTATAAAACGCAGTTTCCAGAACGTCTTTTTTCTGTATTTGTATTAGGCCGAACCGGCGAACCCATATATCAACGTTGTTAATTAAGTCACGTGACCGACATGCAGCATGCAGTGGCGTAACATTGAGAGAAATATGATTATTAATTAATGCAATAATAATGAAGTGTGAAAAATACTGCAAAAACTATACAAAAAAAAATTGTGCCCCAAAATATCACACATGTCCAATTCCGATACTGAACACAAATTTTTTATTATCATCTCCACTATAACAAATGTGTAAATTTTATATGTTCTTACAAGGTTCGATTTACCTGTGATACCAAAATATCTAAAATCAAGACTATAATATTACGACCTTAGTACATTCCTATGTTTCGTTTAGGAGCTTTCTATTTGTTATTTGCTTTTTAATATGTTTCTTTCCTTCCTTGTGTTTGTATTATCTGTATATACAGGGTGGGCCAAAGAAAACTTTCCACCACAATTTTTTTGGTTTAAAATGAAAATATGGGAAAACGCTCGGACACGTCGACTTTTGATTTGAGGGGAACTATTTTTAATTTTTTTTCGTCCCCGTAGCTTTAACCCCTTAGCTGGGGAGACAATAACCCCCCAAATTGTTTTTATCCATTAGGTCTACACGTGAACTTTATCTAATAAACTGCTGTTAACAAAATGTCAGAATACAGAATATCTATTTGTTTTTTCTCTTTAGTTGATTGTAGTTTGTGAAGTGTGTGTGTATCTACCATAGAAATCATAAAATATATAGAACGCCAAAAGAGGTATCGAAAATAGTCAACCTATGGAGAAAACGCGAGTCTGGTAATATTACAGTAACTTAGCTTTTATGAGTTGGTTACACTAACGAGGCAGCTTCACACTAATAGGCGGGAATTTCAAAATATGAAAATTTTACGTCCAATTTGTGATTTCTATGGTCCTTCCGTTTTGAATTCAATTGTATGCTAGGTTTAAAATGCAGTGTAACCAACTGCTTACATTAAGTTTTCCCTAGATGGCTGATTTCTACGCCCCTCCATAGTCTGACTATTTTTGAGTGCCTAATGTAATGGCTTCTGGCGTTCTATATATTTTATGATTTCTATGGTATCTACGCAATAAATCCCCTCTAGGCAGGCCTAGGAGTATTTCAGGGCTGTCACAAGTCACAACGCCGCGCGCGAATGCGCCTGTCGGTCTACGATCATGGACTTTTCTGGAGAGGGTCCAGACCCCCTGGACCCCTCCCCCACGTATCTACGCCACTGCTGCAAGTCTCATGTAATAAATTTTGAACGGGCATAAAATGGTAGGGAAACAAATTTTCTGCATGAATGGCCCTTGAGATGGTTCCAAACGCCTCAATATCTCTTCTTCTTGTTCGACCGTTATACTTTTCGATCGTTCTCCAGAATTTTAGTATAACACGAACCCGTTTCACCTAACTGATTGAATATTCTTTGAAATATTTTTCGTTCTGGATTGGTTCTGGCTGGGTACAGCAGGTCTTCATACCTTCTAAGTGCTGCACGACTGTTGTAATTGTCTTGCGCATAAACGCAGATCATATCTCGTAAATCACGGTTAGAAAATTTATTAAGCCTTGGCATTTTTAAATAAAAATATTCTTGTACTTGAATATTGCAAAAAAAATCTTGTTTAAGTAGGCAAGTTTGGCTCAAACGACATATTTTTATGTCTACGGTTGCTCTATGGCCCATAAGTTATGGGACAGCCTGTAATGCAATACATGTCATTTGAAACTGGCAGAATACAGAATCGTATAGCAATGCAAATATTTTTAAAAATTTAATATTAACAACTAATTTCATTGAAACAGTTTTCTCCCTGTCTCAAATTTTGTCGGTGACAATTAATTTAAGTAAAATATTATAGAGCACTAGTATTGATAGGGCCACAGCTACCGATATGACAAATCAGGTCATATAAACATTAAAAAATAAAAGAAAGAGTGCATGTTAACACTCTTCTGAATTATTTAGAAACGTTTCTAAAATTAGATGTAACTAATCCTAGAATAACAGGCAGTCAAATAAATCAACCAAATGTAGTAACAACAAATTGCGGTTGCTACATTCCAATGCACAATACATACATTTCAATATTATTGTAATACCGAAGATTTGAAATCCCGCTTTGATGATAAACCTTATGAACATTTTAAACTTAAATCCTATTCCCATTCCTACTGTTTTTTTAATAAAGTCCTAGTGAATAATGTGAATCTCTAGACAAAGTAACGTTAATTATAAAACCAGTCTGTATAAACGATTTCTTTGTTTGAGCTGAAACTAAAATTTATGTTTCGCTTTTTGTGCTGTGCATGTGATTTTTTATACTTGTTGCTTTATTATTTATTATATTTATGTTTCTTTCATTTGTTTGTTATTTTATCTTCTTAAAGCGGTTTATACTCGTATTTAAGTTTTTGAATGTTCAAGTTCAAAATGTATAATAGATATAGGTATAGGGACTTTTTCAGTTCAGTTAATGTCTTCGTATTTCGCGCTGTAAAATGATCAAATTTGTGGTGTTTTTAGATACAGAAATCTCGAAAAATAAAATACGTAGAACAACAATAATATCAAAAATAAAATTCTTGATGTTTTTGTCTACCCACTTTTACTATTTAAATTCTCAATATTTTGCTATTCTAACCTCACATTTTAACAATTATTTTCATATACTTATAAACAAAAGTGAACAATCTTACTTGCAGAACAATGTAAGTTTATGTTATAACAATATTTACATGTACAGACTGTAGATGTAAATATTGTACTGTTACTGTACAGTAGACTACAGTTAAATTGAAAACATACGTATTTTGAAGAATTGTGTAAAATGTGTTGGTTGACCGCTTTTTGTCGTTATATATTCGTTTTACTTCGGTATCTTTGAAAATTACAGGTGGCAAGAGACAGCATTCCTATTATTTGCTAAGCTCTATATTATTCAGTTCTTAAATGTATATAATTATTTGGGTTTGTAGAAAACACATTTCAGGAATACGGCGCCCTTAAGAATGTTTTATTAAACGCTTTTATTTGCTATTTCATGTTGGTTCAACGAAAAAACGTATCTAAATACACAGGTAATTGACAATTTTTTTTTTAAATGTGGTTTTTTGAGATACTCTCCCCATGTTGAAAAGCTAAATCCTCTCTTGTTGTTACTCCACAAATTGTTTGAATTTGTTATTAGAAAATGGAATGGGTGTCGTTATTTAGGCTCCATTGAATTATTCATCCATCCACCTCTTCCCAAGACCTTCAACTACCCTATTATACCGAAATAAATGAAACAATGGCGCTCAGGATGATTAGATGGCATGTCTTGTAGCCACACATCAAAAGTTGAGGCGTTTCCTTCTCCATTCTCATATTCACAACAAAAGGGTGTCCTCAATTGTAGATATTTCAAGAATTCTCTTCCCAACCGTCAGCTGCTTGTTTCCCACTATTTCCCAAATTATTTATAGCAGTTTAATCATTGTGATCTGCAGGGACAACCAAAGTTGAAAATGTTCAGATTTCTACGAACTCTTGCGCAAGTTGGTTCTGCAGATTACGAAAGTATGTGACTTTCCGAATGGTGGTTTTTTTATTACTTCTGCTGGTGGTTTTCACAGACATTTTTAGGAACCCGAAAAGTATGAATAATAAATCACAAATCTTAAAAATTCAAAGCTTGCCTTGATTGCAACAGAGTAAAACATCAATAAGTTCTGAGGCAGCTCCGTTTACTCATAAATGATAAACTAGGCGCTTACTTTATTCCTGTTATTCGGCACGTAATCTGTCTGTGAACTGTCTTAATTATTAAGTTTAAAATTAGCCATGAAATTGAAAGTATTTTTAACAGGTTTTAACTATATGCATATTTCCTATAATTTTCACTTTAAAGGCAATGGGATATAGTTTATATCGATGAAATTGATTTGGCATGAGAAATTTCAATTTTTACTTTTATTGGACGAAGATTGCAAACTTAATTGTTTGTATGACATTGCGAACTTAAGAAAACTCTATTTATGAAAAATACCCTGCCCTCTCTTATCAACCAACCTACTCCTGCATTGACATAATGAAAATTTGCATTGTTGCAATGTCTACAACACTTAAAAAACATTTTAATTATTTGTTATCGGTTATTCTAGACGAAACAAAACTCCTCGATGTAGTAGACCTATTAGGTATACGGGGTATTTTGAAAATGAAGACAAAAAATATGTTAGAAGTCAAGTTACAAGAAAAGAATCAAATTATTATTTAAACTGTTATACGAGGTGTAGCAATTAAGTTATAACTCGGAAACTGGCAACATACATACATTGCATCGTTCGTCAACGTTTTCCTAGGTCCCCCTCCTTTTAGTTTAAGTCCACGGTTGAGGTCGATAGCGTGTTTGGTTTATTTTATGTGTATTTTTTGGAAGTAACTTTTTCAGTGGCGTCGTGAAAATGAGTGACTCAAATTACAAGCAACGTGTTGTGTTTCAATTTTTAGTGAAATCTGGCGAAATACTCTCGGAAATCCTTCGAAAATTGCAGGTGGTGTATGGAGACGAGTGCATGTCGAAAACACGCGTGATTGAATGAGCAATACGATTCAAGGAGGGGCGTGAATCGGTAGAAGAGGTACCACATGAAGGAGCTCCCGTCACCCTTCGTACTGACGCGAATGTTGACCGTTTGCGTGCATTGATCACGTCTGACCGGCGCCTAAGCATTCGTGCGTTGTCTGACGAGTTAAACGTTAACAAAGAAACCGTTTGCAAGATGTTACACGAAAATTTGAATATGCGAAAGATTTGCGCAAAGCTGGTGCCAAAAGTTCTCATCCGTGAACAGAAAGACATGCGAAAATCAATCTGCGAGGATTTGTTGCTCCGCATTCGGAGCGACGATAGAGACTGGATGAGTCGGGTAGTCACTGTAGATGAGACCTGGGTATTTGAGTATGACCCCTAGACCCGTAAATAAAGTCAGCAGTGGGTGGAAAAGGGTGGAGAGCGGCCGACGAAAGCGAGGATGTCCAAGTCACGACTGAAGGCAATGTTGATCGTTTTTTTCGATATCCACGGCATCATTCATCGTGAATATGTCCCTGCCGGCCATACAGTGACTGGACAGTTCTATGATGGCGTACTGGAACGGCTGCGGGCCCGCATTTTCCGTGTGCGACCCGAACTTGCCGAGAACGGCTGGATCTTGCACCACGACAACGCGCCAGCTCATTCCTTGTTCATTGTGCAAGAGTTTTTCGCAAAAATAGGCATTCCAACGTTGCCGCACCTACCCTATGAGTCCCTATATTGTCCACTGCGATTTTTTTTATTCCTCAAGATAAAGTCGCATCTCAAGTGAACACATCATGGCGGCATACAAGAGGTCAAAGAAGCTGTAACCGTGGTGCTGAACGGGTTAACTGCGGAGGATTGCCAAGGGTGCTTCTAATCGTGGGAGCAACGTTGGAATCATTGTGTAGGGTTATTGTGAAAGTCGTTAATAAAATTTTGGCGAAATTTAATTTGCTTGTTTTTTCATTGACAAATTCCAGGAACTTAATTGCCATACCTCATAATATTAAAGTAGTAGGCTTTGTCTTTAAAATTTGACGGTTAATAATAACACTATTTTATTTCTGCTACTATTTGTTGTTGAACATAATATCGGAGAACGTCCTGGTGTAACAAGGGTACAAGATGAAGAAAATATTTTGCAAACAATTGAAGATGAACCGCAATTAAGTACTAAGCGTTTATCTCGAGAAACTAGATCAAGAACTTCTGTACACCGAATCCTTAAACGTAATCTACTACTTACATCCATATTACATTCAAAAAGTCTCAATATTTGGATCGACATGAAAATTATTTACATTGATGAGGCTTGTTTCTCTCGTAGAGGAATTACAAATGTTGGCAACGTTCATGAATATTCCAATGTAGACCTCTATACAATAATCCTAGACATTTTCAACGTGAGTTTAAGATAAATATTTAGGCCGGTAATATTTACTGTTATTTGATTGGACCAGTTATTTCGCTAAGTCGATTATATAGCGAAAGTTATTTGGAATTTCTGCAAAATACTCTCCCTGATTTAATCGAAGATTTTCAGTTGCAACTTAGATTAGAGTTATGCTTTATGCATGATGGGGCACAGCCTCATTTTAGTGCTACCATTGTATAAACAATGGTGCTACTGTTAGATACTTTTTGAATTTAAGTTTCCAAATAAATGGTTAGGACGAGGAAATAATTATCACTTTATAATACCACTAGAGCTTCAATTATTACTGGAAATTTTTTCGAACACACGAATATTTTGAAAATTCGAAAATATTTTTGAAATGAGAATTTTCTAAAAAATATTCGTGTGCAAGAAAAAATGACCAGTTTTTAATTGAAGCTAGAGTGGTATTCGGTAAGAAAATTTCACAATGAAGTGTACTTATTAAATTATGATAGAATAAATTTGAAGTTAAATATAAATGTCATTTTATTTATAAATGTCAAAAAATTTCCAGTGTAATTTCATGCTTCTTACCCCAAGGAAGAGAAAAATTCCCGGAAATTTTCTTAGTTGCTATAGTAACGCTACAAAATACAGGCCTTTAATTGGCTGAAAAATACTATTGTGAAATTTTCATTAAAATTGGCAACCACGATCGACAGATTTCAACAAATGTGATTATTTCTTTGGAGAACATTAAAGGGTTTTGTTTATTCTTCGTTAATTGAATACCGAGACGATATGTGGAATCATATTAAGAATAAATGTAACGTTATAAGAAACGATCATTATTTATTAGACAGAGCAAATTTCAATTTTAGGCGAAGAGTCAATGTATATTTAAGAGAAAATGGTGCCCATTTTGAACAATTCCTTTAGTTTTAATTTTTTTATTATTTTATTACTAACAGTCAAATTTTAAAGACAAAACTTACTACTGACTTTTTGATTTCTTTTAATTTTCTTCTTTCTAATAAACACTATTAAAATATTGTTTTAATTAATGCATTTTTTCTTGAAACCCGTAGTTTTTTAAATTTTAGCAAGAGGATATTATCATTCTTTTTAAATTCGATCAATGGAAAAAAGGCATTTTTTAAGGGCTACTCACCCTCAATGAACACTTTGTAGTGCTTTAATTTACTTGAACTAATAGTCAAAGAAGGCCAATAATAAACCTAAATTATGTTAAGAAGAAATTGAATGCAGTTAGAGCAAGAAATCTTGCTGGCCATCCAATCGTTCCTCGCCTACTCCACTCCCTCTCCCCAAATAACAGTGTCACAGAATTTGAGTATTTAATTTGATTATAATTTGGTTTTTCTAATTTTGACGCCACTAGTAGAGGGCGCCACTTATGGGACATCATGTTTCTTTTATTTCTTTTAAATGGCAGAAGTATTTTGTTGCCTAGTGTATCCATCTCACTATTGAAACAATCGATTTTCCTATCTGTTATATCTAGGGTAAGGTATACCTTGTTGAAGTCGATATGAGTAACAGTTTTCGAAATAATCGTATTTGAGATATTCAGTGCACCGATTAAAAGTTATTGTTATCGTTTCAGGTAAAGTGCCTTTTCTACTTAAAAATACAGCAAAATATTACTTGAATAAGTTGTTCAGAACGGTAAATTATGGAGACGTGCAATTTTAAAAAGATCGGCCTGCTTTGATAAAATCTTGTGTTTCGTTGAAAAATGGTTTTATCAAACCTCGCCGATCTTCTTCAAATTTTATTTTGCACGTCTCCATAATTTACCATTCTGAACAACTTTTTCAAGTAAAATTTTGCTGTATTTCAGAAGAAAAGGCACTTTACCTTAAATCAAAACAGTTACTTCAAAAATGGTTACTCCTACCGACTGAGCAAGATATACCTTTATCAAATAAAACGGGTAGTAGAAAAATTTTATTTTTGACACTCTGTATCTTTTTTATTATGCGACTTGGGATATAGGTTAAATCGATTTATTTTCATCTAAGAAATATGTGGTCTCATTTTTGCTACTTCATTTAAAAACACCCTGTATATTATTCGGTTCATAAATGACTAAAATTGCTTGTATTTGTAAAACACTATTTCAACAATGCGGCACCCTGAAGTGAACATTATGTGGGCTTTTAACGAAGCACAACTCCCCAAAAACCCCAAAACTATGATGGGCTTCTGCATCGCCTCGGCAGCGCCCGCTGAAATATTCATGGAGTCCTTCTAGCAGGCTTATATAATTCAGGGTGTCAGTGTGTCATGCCAGTAGAGTGGGTTGCCTAGCAACAGGCGCGCTCCGCCCGGCCTATTTTCAGGCTTTATTGATCGCGTTCGCTTGCTTTCTTTCTCTCGGGGTTAAATCCAGGGTCGGACTCTCGTGCGCCACGTGACGTCCGCCACTCGACCTTGAAATCGCCGCCGCCGCAGCGGTCTCCGCATTTTTGCTAGGGGCCGTTCGGATGGGTAAGGAGGGGAAGGGTTCTCTGGACGCACCTTTCTCTGCCCGACGTTAACTTAGATTAGGGGATTTATTACTTGGAAAGAATAAAAACTGGGGTGGCCCCGCTGAAATAAATGAAAAGTGAATACTTGTGTCTGGTTTCTCACTGATCAAATGGAAATTTACATTGGCATTAGCAAAACATAACTGATTCTTACAATGAAGACGTAAAGGTTGGAACAAATTCAATAAAATCTGTATACCTAAAGCAAACCTTAATTTGTAAATTTCCAAATTCTGAGAAACATGTTATATGATGTCATTATTGTGGCATATATTACGTCACCTTCTCTTTTTTAAATGGCAATCCCAATTATTGATAGCGCCATTTGAATGAGCACGTTACTCTGCATACATAATGATGAGGTTTCAGATAGATAATATAACAAGATTGTTTATAAAAAAAAATATTATTTGTTTTAACTAAAACTTTTACGTATAATAAAAGTTTTCAAAAATGGAAATTTTAGAAAATTGACGAAAAAATATTTAAGCGAGAATTTTTATATTGTTTTGAAAAATAATTTTATAAAAGTAAGATTTGATTCGTTTGGTGCGGGGAGTTAATATACAGGCCACTACTTCGATTTGAAAATTTAGGCTTTGGGATTTTCGGGGATGCTCTTTTTAAATTACCTTTCTTGTAGCACGTCCCGTTATATCGAAAAAACTCGCCATCTATTTGCTTATTCTAAATGGAACACCCTGTATATTTTTTCAAATTTACATTCTACGCGTAATTTTAGGACAACGTTTATCAAGTTTCCTTATATTTATCTCTAATGATCGTCGAAAATTTTCAATTCTGTAAAAAAAAGTTGCTTTTCGATATAGTCTAATTCAAAATTGCCTATTTTTACATCGTGAAGTAGACGTATTGATATTTAGAGAGATATGGTGATGCCTATCATTTCTACAGATTTTTAAAAAATTTTAATATTGCATGGTGGTGAAAATTTATTATCGAATTTGCTAAACTTCAAATCGTCTAAACTTGGTTTTTCTAAATGGAGCACCCTATTGTATATTTAATCAAACACTGTAGTAGTATTTTACCCTTTTTAACCGGAAGTGCTGCAATAATGGCATTATTTTATTTAAAGAGGGCATCCGGAAAACCCCAAAACCAAAATTTTCTGAATTGAAATCAAAGTAGTCTCTGAAATATTCCAATGGGCTCTCACCGTAAGATAGTCTGTTGTATATGATTAATAATAGGTACACCGAAATAAATAAAGAAAATATTAATGTTTATATGATTAAATTTGTTAAGCAATAAAGTGAATAATATTTAATGTGAAAAGCTTTTTCACTATTCTTTCAAAACGAATATTCACATTTTTTTCTAATTCCAAACGGGACACCTGTATGTATATTAATGTACCTAATTATCTACAACATTCCATAAAATCTCAAGATTAAGGTTGCCGTAATGGTGTATTTCTCGCCGTAAAATGATCAAATTTGTGGTGTTTTTAGATACAGAAAACTCGAACAATTAAACATGCAGAACAAAAATAATATCAAAAATAAAATTCATGTTTAGTTTATTCATTATTACCATTTAAATTTTCCTCAAATAAAAAAATAAAAAGCATTTGTTTGTAAGAAACACATTGTTTTGCTATTCTAACTCCATTTTCTAACTATTTTCACTTAAGTAGGTACTTATAAATAAAAGTGAACTTTCTTGTGTACATGCTTTTGCAACATTCCCTCAAAACAGTTTCACAAAATTCATTGAAACGAGGGTCATTATTACTATTACTGCAAACGATTGTACTAAGTAACAGCCTTGACTATATACTCAAGGGTAACAGTAAGTTTATGTTATAACAATATTTAAATCTACAGTTAAATTTACAGAACAAATAATAAGCAGACAAAAATCATTTAAACTAATTAAAATTTATTAAAATATGATTTAAGATTCTTAAGGCTGCAACTGAAAATAGCAATATTATTACAGCTTTTGTTATAAACTCTACACATAAAATGTACAGGGAAATCCTGCAACAGGTTCGTGCGCGCTACTTCAAGATGAAACATTCTTATTTGTCGCGAACTTTCCCGAGGCACTGAGAAATTCAATTTGAATAGTATGGCAAAGCAAAGAGCTTTCAAAGTACTTGTATAAATACAATCAAGACTACTACGTATAATGCCATCAAGTGTTCTAAGTGCTTCACCAGTAATAGTATTAATGTGCGTAGAAAATGATAGTTTTGAATCAATAATACGTATTTTCAAATATTTCTGTACCTAAAAAGGTGTTGGCTAGACTTCTTTCTGTAGTTATTTATTCGTCTTACTTCGGTGTATTGAGATAATATTGCTGCTATTTGATAAGCCCTAGATTCTTCTGTTATTAAATATTTAAAATTATTTGTATTTATGGAAATCACTTTTTCAAGAATTCAATCTAATTCATATCATGAAAAATTAATTTTACTGTTTTTATTTCAGTATCGCTTCAGTATCGTATGTATGGATTACAGATTATTTTAAATTTTTATATGAGCGTATTCATATTTTAACTAACGCCCCCCTCATGTGCCGCCATTGTATCCAGGAAGAGCATTCTTGGCTCCGTTCCATTCCTGCACATTTCCTGCAAACTCGTTAATCTGAACGTAATGGATGACGCGGTTTTCCTCAGTACATACTGATATCTCCACACGGACTTGACAAATAAAGGGATATATAGGGCAGTTTTAAATCCACAGCCACAAAGAGGAGCTCATCGTCCTCTCAGGGGTTAACAGGCAAATACCTAGCACCCGGAAAAAGACTGGAGATAAAAGCTGGTGACGATAAAAGGCTGGTTTAAAAATTTAAACCTTATTTATTTTTGGAACTCGCGTTAAATGTGTGGTTAAATTTAAATTTTTGCGTGGTTAAGGGGGTGAAATTTCTATTTCGGGGTGGCAATGACGTATTAAAAATCCCTTTTTTCAGAATCAGAACTATAAATATATGATTTGGTCTTAAATGTGTAATTTTTCATTAAAAATGTATCTTATTTTTTTTTTAAATATAGGAATGTAGCAAATTGTCACTTCAGAATAAGTATACCTATCCAAGACAAGAATAACTAATTATTCTATATTCTCTGAGAAGGTAGACACTTTCAAGGAGCCATTTCAGAAAGTCTGTAGTTTGAGTTTAATTATTATTTTAAAAATAGTCTAAACATATTTAAAAATCACTACATAATCACTAAATATTCATAAATATAACGAACGACAATCAACAATGTGGACAGCGCGCGAAAATTAATTGCCAACACCGAAAACTAATTAAAAGTTGCTTTATCCATTGTTTTTCTCAAGTTTGTATCTCACACTATTTTGAATAATTATCTATAATAGTTCTTTTGAAACAGTAAGTATACTAGTTCTATATACAGGGTGTTTTGCCACCAAAAATGTACCTGTGTCAAATTTTAATGAAATCTGTTAGTCATTAAAAAATTACATCAAATATTTGATCTTAAACGTCCTGTATCTAACTCTAAGACATATATTTATTAAGCAAACCCCACTTATTTTTCAATGTTCTATCAGCCCTAATAACATTGCCTCGTCTTTTTGAAATACCCTGTATATTGTATATTCCAACAAAATTAATCGTCGATTAAACACGATTTTTTTATGATCTACCTACCTTCTTACTTAAATATATATAAAATTATTCGATTAAACCTAGTGGTTTTTTTAATGTAGTTAGGAACAAAAAGACAATAAAAATTGCAGACCACGAACGTTTACTTTATTACCAATGTTTTTACAAACCTGGTTAGTTTGGCATTTGGCCAAGTGTTCCTTTGAATTTTTGTACATTGTAATGCAAAGACGTCAAATTTCTGCGTTTACCCGAGAAAAAATGATTGCTTTACATGATGCAGGACATTCTAATCAGATATCGAACATGTTGGACATTCCTAGATCATCTGTTGTACGAATAGTACACAGATATGAAAAATTTGATACAGTGGAAAACACACCACGTAGTGGATGTCCTCAGTATATAACAAAAGGGGATTGGTATTTGGTGCAATATGAACGTAGACACCTCACATCTTCAGCTTCAGCTCTCAGGGTCCACTTTCAAGGTACGTTTCGCCGTGTTATATCGACACCTACTATTCGAAGACGACTCCACAACACAAATTTACGTGCTAGAGACCCATTACGGGTCCTCCCTCTACTTCCAAGGCATCGTGCTGCCATTCTCCAGTGAACGCGAGAGCATAAGGGTTGACTTTTACGCCAGTGGCGATGGGTCTTATTTACAGACGAAACCAGAATTGGGCTGGTTACTGATGACAATCGACAAAGTCTGGAGCCAGATTGCCAACAGCGACTTCATTTTCTCCGTAAAGTTGCTCCATATGAAGGGGGTACCAAAATGTTTTGGGGTGGAATAATGTTCAACCATAGCACCCCATTAATTCGCATACCACAGAATATGACAAGTCAAATTTACATCAATAAGTTATTATGCCCATTATCTATCCTATGTAATGAATTAGGTGAAAATTTTGTGTTTATGGACGACAACACTCGAACAAACAAAAGATTCAGAAAATAATATACTTTTATAACTGTATTTGGTTATTCTGACAAAACGATTTCTTTAACAAGAATGAGGGAGAACCAAGACTTTTACGTTGTGTGCAGTTTAAAAGTTAATGGTAAGTACGGGATGTCGACAAGCGGCTACATCTCGGAAACTATATGTATAATACTTTCATGTCTATAAAAGTATTTTCCACTATCGAATTTTACCTCTAGATGGCAAACTTTTAAATCCAAATCGAAAAGTATATCTATAATAAAATCAGTAGTGAATATATGTTATATTGAAGGGTTTTGGACTCTCCTACCTACCGACACTTTTAAGCCTCCTTCAGAGAACGATGTAGTGTTGCTGGCAACATCCCCACCACCAGTTTAATTTATATGAAAAAATGTTTTATAAAGTAGGTTGTGGTTTTGCTGGTGTGTCGCTGTATAGTTGAAGTTGAAGTATGAACTTCAGTCGACTTCAACAGCGAAAAGAGGAGAATACGATTAATATCATTGGCCGAAAATTACGTGATTTCATATTGCTGGCAACACTACATCGTTCTCTGAAGGTAGCTTTTAAAATTGCTTATTTGTCATTTTGCTCCATAAGTAAGTGGTAGGAGAGGGCAGAATCGTATTACAGAAAAAGTTGAAAAACTGCCGACTACGTTAATCAATTCTAACAAACTTGATTTGGTTTTAAAGCTGTTTGATAGCTGAATCATTATCTGCAATAATACTTAAAGTTTTGTTTAATCTTGAACCACCAGATGATGTAATTTGGTATCTTTAGAAGTTATAAAATATTTTCGCTCATAATTTAAGTTCGGAAAATGAAACAATTTTATGAGTAATAAGATATTATGATTCGACTATGAAACAGCTTTAATACAAGACCAATTTTGCTAAAATCGGTTAACGTAGTCGGAAGTTTTCTAACTTGGTATGCAATACCATTCTACCCTTCCCCTACCACTTACTTTAAGAAAGAGGGCAAAATGTCAAATAAATATTTTTAAAGTTCCAATAGGAGAGTTCAAAACCATTCATAACCTTCACTACTGATTTTAAGGGAGCTGTAAAATTTGAAAGTGGAAAATAATTTTAATAGATGTGAAATACTGTGCTGCATTTATTCAAGTTTAGTGGAATCAACCAGGTTTTCCATCAGTCATCAATTGCAATCAGATTACTTTGAATGGTGTTGTGCTGTTCTACTAAGAGGAATTCTATATAATATTTTCCAACACAAAAACTATGAAGGATAGTTATGCGGTCATCAAGATCCGCCAAATATATCATGAACAGAAGTGGTCCAAGAATACAGCCTTGTAGAACCCCGAACAAACAGAAAATGTTCTATTGTACAAATAGTTGCATGGGATAAAACCATGTTGAGATGTTGATAAACTGAATAGAATTCAATTTCTTTTTGCAGCACAGCACAAAATAGTGGCTGCACATTATTTATGTCATTTTTATTGTAGATCAGCAATAAATTTACTTTTTTAATATACAGTAAACAGGGGCGGATGGGCCATAGGGGATTTTTCCGAAGGGCCGGTTGCTTCCGGGCCGCTGCAGCCCGCGATTATATTTTTTAGTTTGATAAGGCATTAACATAGTCGAAACAAGGAAAAGCCGTGCGTAGCACGTGCTTATTTTATTGTGCAGGTGCTGCTTAAGAAGCTATTTTGAATATTACTAACCAATTTTTTTTATATAAGCACGAACGAGGACTGAAATAAACTAGTATTACCATAACAGTCGAATCTTGGATGTTGGGCCGGTTGGTCAGGGTCGGTCTAAGTGTGATGTGTGATAAAGTTATTTTGTTTGATTTTATTACATATTTCATTTGATTTTGACTTACTTTATAAGTTTTAATATTTATTTCGGGGTGTAACAGATGCTGATGGCCAAACTTCAGGGGGTTATTTATTATACAAGTAATTTTCAACAAAAAAGTATTATAAGATTTTGTTGGAAAGTCGATAGTTGCTCTTTTATTTAACATATTTTGATTTCAAAAAATTTCGTGCCTTTTTTTATAAACACAAAAATATCTGTTATTCTTACAGCCACATCAAATTTAGACATACCATCAGAAAGAGCGTTAAATTTACAACAAGACGAGCATATATGAGTGTTTAAAGAGTGGTAACCCCAAAAATTTGTTAATGAAGACATGTTTTTTTTTTTCAGCAAAAACTACTGTATTTAGTAAGCTTTTCAATGATATATCAACTTTTGAGTTTGCTATTTTTTTGGCAACAATACCAGGGCAAAGGTAATAAAACACAAACTTGTGTATACCTAGTTTTTGTGGGAATTTCTTCAAAAAGCTGTTTTTTTTAAGTCTTCCTCTTCTATAATCCAAAATATTGTTACAAATGAGTTTTTGTTTAGAATGCGTCTTTCATGGTAGATAAATGCCAAGGCGGCTGTGAAAAACAATATTGACCGTCAAAGTCATAAAATTACTTTAGTGTTCTTGTTGATTATTTAAGTATCTAAATTTAAGATGCCACGTTTTTTCACAAGTAACGAGTATTGAGATATTTTATTTGTGTATGGTGTTTGCAATGGAAATTCTATAGTAGCAGTTGAAGAATATTCTTGCCGCTATCCTGAAAGACGCATTCCAAACAGAAAAACTTTTGTAACTACATTTCAGGTTTTGGAAGAAACTGAGAGTGTTCCAGGACAAATCGTCATCAAGACCAAATTATAACAGTGCTTTTTGAAGAAACTCCCACATTAAGTACACGGCAGCAATACAACTTGGGAGAATTTCACTCAGTTCACAGAACTCTTAGAAGGAACAACCTTCACCATTATCATTTGACCCCTGTTCAAAGTTTACTGGATCGTGATAGGGCAGAACGTATTCAGTTTTGTTAGTGCTATAATCCAACAAACTAACAGAGATCCGCAATTTTACAAGCATATAATTAGGATTGACGAGGCAACATTTACCAGAGATGGCACATTTAATTGTCATAATGACCATACGTGGGCAGCTGTGAATCCTCATGCTGTCAGGCCCTCCAATAATCAAAGTTAGCGTATGGATGGAGATAATTGGAAATTACGTTCTTAGACCAATTATACTAGAAAATAAATTAAATGCAGAGGCATTTCTTGATCTTCTTCAGAACGAACTGCATACTATATTAGAAGAGGTTCTTTTAAATTTTCGGATTAATTCCTGGCTTCAAATGGATGGTTGTTTTACACATAACAGCAGGGAGATTTGGGTATGGCTAAACGAGCATTATGAAGATAGATGGATAGGACACTTTGGTACAGTTAAGTGGCCTCCTCGAAGTCCTGATCTAACTCTGTTAGACTTCTTTGGTGGGGTAGATTAAAATATTTAGTATTTGTAGTATCAATTGAAACTCGAACAGCTCGAACAAAGGATAGGAAGGACAGTCTTAAAATAAAAATAAAGTACTATAAAGAAATAGCAAACTCAAAAGTTATATCTTACTAAATACAGCAATTTAATTAGTAATTTTTGGTGTTACCACCAATAAGAAGACACCACTAATTTTGCTCATTTCACAATTACTACATTTAACTTTTTACAGCACCTGGTATAGAAGATTTTTTAAACACTCATATATGCTAGTCTTGTAGCAATTTTAACGGTCTTCCCGATGGTATGTCTAAATTTGATGTGGCTGTAAGAATAACAGAGATATTTTTGTTTTTATGAAAAAAAGCACAACATTTTTTTAAATCAAAAAATAAAAGAGCGAATATCAACTTTCCAAAACAATCTTATAATACTTTATTTGGTGAAAATTACTTGTATAATAACCCTCTGAAGTTTGACCATCAGCATCCGTTACACCCAGTATATTTTCGATATTTTACATTCAGTTGTACTGCTTAAAATATTTTTTACTAATTAAAATCTTCAAAATTAAAGTCTTCTTAAAATCTTCAAAAATTAATACAGAATGTTATCCACGACTGTTACAATAAAGAAATCATACATTTTTCATCGGATCATATTAATCATATTTTTTCTCAACAAAATTGGGCCGGCCGATCCTACCGATTTCCCGGGCCGGTTTAATCTTCCCCATCCGCCCCTGACAGTAAAAGCAAAATTTATGAATTACTCCTTTTCATACGTCTGTGCCAGTAAATGTGATCAAAACACCATCTATTGATTATTTAATAAACTAGAACTAGACTCTTGCTTTGCATGTTTTGTAATGCCGTTAAGAGAAAGGTATTATATGAAGTAAAATAAAATCTGTAATAAAATATCTTTAATGTTCATATTTACAAATACGGAAAATATAAGTTAACAGTCACTCATTACATTATAAAATATACAGAATTCATCATACTATACTAGTATTCTAACATTAACTAATGAACTGAAATGGGAACTAAAATACTAAAAAGGGTTCTAAATCAAATCTTTGTCACGTTTTTTAAAATTATAATACAAATATCACATACTAAACAGTATACAGCAACATCTAAACGGAAGTTATTTGTCGGTTAAAACATGTGTTCGTTGTAGTAAACAGGACTAGTTGGGCTTGTTGCCACATTCATAGGATGCCTGCGCTGCATGAAGGTTTTCAGACGGGACGATGGTATAATTATAGACGATTCTTCCTGAAAATTTAAGAAAATCAAAACTAAGTTTGTACTCAAAACGTGGAGTTGTTCAATAGACACATTACAGATACATATCGGTCCACATTACAACAAATTACATAGTAGACTAAAATTTTCTTTTCAATATAAGGCATATTTTGGTTGTTGAATATTTGTTTTCACAATATCAGGGGCAGTCATGTGGATGCGGTTAGGTACTTCAATATTTTTTTTTGGCCAAAACATGCATTCTATCATGGTATGTAAGTGACAGCAATTTAAAAAGACAATTTTAGTCTGCTCCCCAGATTTTCAAAAAGGACCCGAACAATTAAAATTTTAACGCCCTGAAACTCAGAAAGTAACTTATACACAAAAAACTTTATATGAACTTTTTTCATTACATTACTTGAGGAATCACCCCAGAAATATTTGAGATTACGTATAAGTATAGAGTTTTCAAGAAAATAATTGTTTTATTTCAACTTTCTAAGATACTTAGGACTGGTATTATAACGCTCAGGTTGAACCTCCAGTTGTCCAACCGGAGGTTGATGTGAACCGGCGGTTGAAAAAAATTCTGTATTATAACACTATTTCATGTCACGGTTTGTCAACTCGACGTTGAATGTTGGCTACTCTGTCAGCTCAATTTTAGAAAATAAAATATCAGAATTTATTTCCCGCCAATTATTGAAGATAACCACAGTCTTTTATTTTGACATTTTGTGAATTATAATTATTGACAGTGACATTAATCTTGGTGACATCCTTATATTACTATAAAGAATAAGAGAGTAATTTGTTCTGATACACACTGCCCCCGTCTAGTAAATGTAATTATTAACTATAGAAATATCATAAAATGTAAGAAAATGTTATTTTATTAACTTTCTTCCACAATCTTATTTGGGACAAAACTGTAGATACTTATAATTTTATGTATGTTATAATAATTAATATCTACAGTTAGATGGGCAAAAGATATATGTATACATTTTATTTAGTTCCACAATTTCAACTTGTGAAGTACCATGGGCAAAGTAGGTCCTCAAATCTGGGGGGGTTCCGAAATGTGTGTGACTTGTTTATGAATATTTTTGGAGGGCTAATACAATTTCTGGGGAAGTTCAGCCAATCGTTGATTTTATTGGAATAAATGGGCAATTCATTTAACTGTACGTGAAGTGTGTTTTGTTGTTAGTGGGTAATCCTGACAGACTTGTAATGAGTGAAAATGTAGTTTTGACAGTCCCGAACGAAAAACGAAAGCAAAATATTGCAGCTAACCAGATTAACTGGAAAATTTTTCATTTTCATCATTTCTACATTTGGAAATGCTGTAAAAAACGACCATATGGTAGTTGACAGATCTAAGCCATCTCAAATTATTCTTATCATATGCGTCTATTTTTTAAAAGAAAAGAGAGTTTTACCCCATTTTTGAAATATCGAGCTAAAGTTTCAAAATAATTTTTGTTTTTCATGCCTCTCTGAGGATGTGGTGAAAATTTTTGTACTGTTACCAAATAATTGGTTTCTTTTAAGTTTTCCATGAATAAGCATTGACTTTTAAAGCTTTAAGGATGCAAAATCAGTATTGACAACAAAAGATTTTTAAGACTTATACGGCTCTATTGCCAAAACAATACATTTTCCGACAGAAATTATCTTCAATTTTAAAATTGTAATCTCTACTCAAAGTTTGCACCCTTTTTTTAACACCCTGTATAAATAATACAGTTATATCTTAAAAATATACCTGAAAAATAATTTTGCTCTATTTCTCAAAATTATTTTGAAAAAACGACGTACTTGTAATTTCAAATAGGCATTATACAAGGTGATTCTAAAAGTAATAACATAAATTTAATTGCATTTCCTAGATCTCAAAATAAGACAAAGTCTATAAAAACATGTATCCTAAAACGTTTAGTTTTTGACATACAGGATGTGCAATGTTAATTCTTGCTGACTATGGTTTTTAATCAGTATTCCCCAAATGCCTAAAGATAAATTAATAAAACTGGGCCATAACCCTTTATGTTTTTTTTTAAATCTAAAAAGAAATCAATACAGTTTTTCCAGGCGTCGGTAAAGCAAGGGGGCAGTGCATAAAAAATATCCAAACTTTTTTGTATATTTTTTTGATAATTTCATAGTAAAAAATAAAACTATGGATTTACATTTGAAATTCGATGACAACAGCTTTCCACAAAAATGGATTTTAACATCTGACATAAAAGACATAAAAGTTTACAAACTATAACCAGAAAATTTCACTTGATAAATTTTTGTAAAGTTTTGAAACTAAAAATCTTTTACAACATTTTTTTTCACATTTTGTAGTTATTTATCATCATCTATAATTTCCTAAGATTATGCATATGGGTTAGGAATCATCATGTATTATTATATGAAAAATTCAAACATAAAGTGCATTACTTGTACAAATTTCTTATAGGTGGGTTGACCTCAATTCAAAATTACTGAAGTAATTTTTATAAAAAGAAACAAATTAATTTATCATACCTTCTTCATCCACACAAAATCTAGGCAATGTTCCATATCCATCCTCTGTGAGGGTACTAAAACCAGCATCTTACTGATAAGTTCTTTGGCTTCACTGGAGATACCCTCGAAATACTCATCCGGGAAACAGTAGTCACACTTGAGGATATTAGCGGTCGTTTCTTCCATTGAGTCATCTAGAAAAGGGGAAACCCCACTGAGTAGGACGTAGAGGAATACCCCTGCGGCCCAGTAGTCAGTGTGTTTTCCTACGGGTTGGCCCAGTACTAGTTCAGGGGAGGCAAATTCTAGGCAGGCGGGAGGTAAAATCACGTTTTTCGAAGTGTTCACTGAGTCTCCAAAGTCAACGAGTTTAAGCATGGGGGTGGGTGCAGATAGGTCGACCATTACGTTTTCAGGCTATGGGGAAATTTTTTTTATGAAAGGTATCGAAAATGAGATTTAAGTATGCAGTATGGGAATAATTTTTATGCTTTGAAGAGGAATAATTACAAATGAAAATTGAGAAATAAAAAATTAAAATAGGATTAAATTATGTGTGACATTTTATTTTTCTACCTTCATGCAAAAAACAAAACTTTGTTGAATATATTTAGTGAATAAACTGATCCTTCTTGTGTAAATTTTGATTGCACTTATCTGTCATTTTTCTACAGTGTCTTGTGATGACAAACATAAACGTTTAAATCATATTAATTTCACATCACGTGCAATAAACACTTACTTTTTGCACTTGTTGTTACATAAATAACTATTTCTGTACTGTATACCTCAACACACAATATGTCACATTTGCGTGAAGAGGATTGTCTCAGTAAGTAAATATGGTGTAACTGATGCTCCTACATGTTACATGATGATTATCTGTACAAGGTTGAAATTCATTGTATTTTTTTTTTTAAGAAATATATTTCAATTGATGTCTAATGGCATCAAGTTATTACCTAAATAGGAGTACACACTAAATAAATGAAGGTCAAACCTAAGAACTTATGTAAAAATGTATTTGTATATGTACCATAAAAATTATAAAATATTATAGAACGCCAGAAGCCTATATATTAGGCACTTAAAAGTAGTAGACTATGGAGCAGCTTAGAAAGCAGCCATCTAGGAAAAACTTAATGTAAGCTGTTGGCTATACTGCATTTTAATCCCAGCATACAGTTAGAACCAAAACGGAATGTTTGTAATTAGACCATAGAAATCACATATTTCTATAAATTGGACGTAAAATTTTTATATTTTGAAATTCTCGCCCATTAGTGTGAAGCTACCCTGTTAGTGCAAGCAATTTGTAAAAGTTAAGTTACTGCAACATTACCAGACTCGGGTTTTCTTCATAGGCTGATTATTTTTGGTACCTCTTTTGCCGTTCTATATATTTTAAGATTTCTATGATATCTTTTATACAGGTTTTAAAAATTCAAGTCTTTCCATTGATTGTTTGCAAGAGCATTAAAGTAAGTCAATAGATATCAGTGATAAACCGATGGCTATATTGGCGAGTTTTTCATTAAAATTTAGATGTAAATAATACTGTCCATTTGTAGTGGGATCTCAAATCTTTGCTCTACAAAATCAAATCTTCCACTCCAATTACAGAACACTCATTGTGATGTAACAAATCACTGGCAAACCGACTAGCGATGTTGAATATGGATGTAGAAATAAAAATGTTAGTAGAACACACTTTGTTTTCCCCCTGTTCATTGCAACTACAACAGTAGCAGCAGTAGGTACATACAATAATAATACCAATATTAATCACAGAATTAATTTGTTCAACTTTAAAAAATGAAGATTTTGGAAAAAAATACTAAAGTACCTATTTGTACGTATCAATTTATGAAAAAAGAAAAAAAAATCAAAAATATATGTGCAATTCGATTGCGATTCCTATTTTAATTTTTTATTTCATAACAAGCCAAGAGAATAGACTGTGTGATTACAACGTTTATCTGTTTTTTCATTAAAACGCGATTTTATTAGATGATTATTAATAGAGGAACATGTTTCTGCAGTAAATAGGGGTCGTTATTTTGTCGTTCGGTACTTTATCCTTATTTGGGTGCTTCTATATAGTTCTTCATAAACTTTTGAAATGTTAATATAAACATTTAAATCTATAATATTGTTGTGAAAGTCTGCATAGGTTCCGGCCAGGAAAATAACAAACCCTCGTTGTAGGAACTGGCCAAAAAATGTCCTCAAATATAAAGTCTATTTTCATTCATTTTTGTCTGATGTTTTTCAGACAAGTGGTTGAAAAAATTAATTAAAAATACTTGCCGCCATAATTTCATAGACAACTCGGCAGAAACGTATTCCTATATTAATAATCATCTATTAAAATTGCATTTTAATTAAAAAATAGATAAAGATAGTAATCACATGGTTAGATCACAGCTTAAATAACAATCAGCTCACAGACTCTCCGGCGGCACCTTTGAAGTATTAAAACCTGAAAATTTGTCCTTGAAGCTTGTTGTCTCTCTCTCTTTTGGGATACAAGTCAGGACCGGATTAAAAATAGTTGTTCCAATTTAGAAAGTGTCATACTAAATATAAATTTGTTTTACTTGAAATTGTTTAAATAAAATAACATAACAGTATAAAATACAAGAAAATCAACAAACCACAAAATGCAGCATTCGTGCGCCAATATTGTTGACGGTATGGCTATAAGGGCATATTTTACAACCACACGTCCCTGCCGCGATTTATCCCAAAATGGCGGCATGCGCGAAGATCTGTGCGAGTCGTTCCCGCTCATACGAGTCTGTGAGCTGATTGTTATTTAAGCTGTGGTTAGATCTTGTACTATAATATGACTATACCTCATTAGTGACGACGTCACCGTTTATGCAATCAGCTTTACAAATGCCATTTACCTGACATTCGATCTAGTTGAGTAAGCAAGTGTTTAAATAAACTCAATAGAATAACATTTCGTATTTTCTACAATTACTTAAGGAAAAATATTTAATAGATGTATTAAGTTAAAATTTGTTGAGTCAATTTTCAAATAAGTTTAATTAGATAAAGTAAAATTTAAAGAACAAGCTCTACTGATTTCAATGAGAATTTACCGCTTGCTTTATTTGCATTAAACATATAACTTTACTATTACAACTAGATATGTGTAAACACTATAAAGTACATAATAGGCAAACTAATTCATATAATAATCCAATATAAGTAAAAAAAAAATAATTTGTTTTCTGACAGTTGACTAGTAAACGAAATGAAATTAGCAGTTTAATTGGTGGTGTAAGAAGACATAATAACATTATTTAACATTGTATTTGCAATCAAATATTTTAGTTGGTCCTAAACAAGTATATAAGATTTTTCTGTAGAATTCACGCAAAGAATTTCAGTAACTTCCTATGATACCAAGTGCGTATCCTGCATATCTTGTGACAACCAACTAATTCGATCTATTCTGCCTTCAAATACGAAAATGTTGTTGCATAAAACAGTAAATAACTTACCTTTACGTCGAGATGTGCGATATTATATTGATGTAACCAATGCAGAGCCGACATTAATTGACAAGTGTAAGTTCTCACATCTGCTTCACTGTATTGATCCTTCTCACAAATATATTTGAAGAGAAGCGGCCCTTTCACACTAAAAAGTGAAAAATTCAAATTATTTACATTTTGCTTAAGAATTTTATAATTTGTGTTTGTTCTAGTACCACATTTCATCTTTTGATAATTAGGTTCAAGTTTATTATCAATTTTTTTTTAATTAAACTATTACTGACAGTATTCCACAAAGAAAGTTGTTAATCTAGATTGCATAAGTAATTAAACCTTATTTTATATTCGATTAGAACGCAACTGGTCTATATCTCTCTAGTACTAAATAAGAAGAGATGATGTGAGATTTTAGTTAAGCCTCTTATTAACAGATGGCACAATTATAACCTGATGTATTATGTCACAAATGTCAAATTTGTATTCTGCTTTATATATTTATTAAATTGCCAGGTAAATAATCAGTTCATTGAAGTATAACAAACTATGAGTGAGTTTTTCTTCTACTTTTTTGCAATATCTGAAAAGATTGCAAATATCCCATTCTATGCCTGTTTCTGTGTTCAAAAAGCATTTGAATGTAAAAATACTTACAGTTCTAAGACGATGGTATCGATTCCTGGCAGTGGTGCGTTATCAAACAAAGCCAAAGACCTGATGACATTTGCATGTTGCATTCCTGCCAACAAAGAATACTCCGCCTGGGTAACGTGATGTGATTGCTTTCTTCTTGTCACTTGTTTCAAAGCCACCTCCACACCAGTGCCTCTATCTCTAGCTAAACGCACTACAGAAAACCTCCCTCGATCAATCTCTTCCAGTTCGATGTATCTTCTTTTGAATTGTTCCTGCTGCCACCTCAAATTATCAGCTAGAGGTAACGTTACAGCTAAGCTTGGTAAACTAACGATTTTATTCTGTGTAGCCATTATCCTGAAGCTGTAAGTCTCTCCTGGGATCAAGTTTTCAACGGTGAATGATTGGCTATTAACAGGATGATTATTGTTAGGTGATATCCATTCACCCGTTCCAAGTCTACAGTACTCAACTACGAATTGGTTATAACTGTTGCTTTCCCACTCCAGTAAGACGCTGGTGCAAGAAATAACTTGAATCTTAGGCTCTGGCAGGGGTGGATAGTTGTTGGTAACCGTTAAAACAGCGGAACAAGACGCTGAGCCAAACTCGTTGGTTATGGTAAAGGAATAGGTACCGGAATCAGTCACTTTAGCGTTTTCTATGCTTAAAATTGCCACACCCTCATCCCCGTCTCCTTCCAGAAACTTGCCGTTTCTCAAAATACACAAATTTGGTTCCAGTTTTTTCCAATTCTGCTTCACGATTTGTCCACAATTTTTCAGCTTACATTTTAATACCACCTTTGTTCCGCTTTGAACAGTTATGTCTTTAAGCTTGTCACGGAACTCTGGTAAGGCACCTTCTAACATAGAGTTTTCTTGTATAGTGTTGTTGTCAATAGCACGTCTGTTGTTTTTCCTAAACCGAAACGACCAAGGTTTACGGTTGTAATTGGATAGTATGTGGGCTGGTACCCACATCTCTTCAAGAATAGTGTTGGTGCGAACAAAGTAACCTTGCGTGGCATCGTAACGGATAACCGTTACTATTTCTCCCAAGTTAAGGTCTGGCCATTCACAGACTAGGCGAGCTTGGGTGCCCGGAGCCATTACGTGATTGTCGCACTGAAAACGACATATTTAATAAAATGAATTTGATTGTGAAATGTAGTCAGCAAAATATACTGTCCCATCGGGAACTATGTCGATCGTTATCTGGAAAAATACTAATCCGAAAAATTTTTAACTTTGAAACAACATGACAAATTCCCTGGGATGAGCATAACTAAAAATCTAGAACTCTCCAATACTTCATTATACTGAAAGTCGATAACTTTCCGTTATTTTAAATGGGACACTCTGTATATTATTTCATTTCTGGATTATATCGAAAATTTTAGGGTTGTTTTGTATCGCAGTCTATTAACTCGGGGCCACGTGACATCACAAAATTCCCGTAAATAAAGACAAAACATAGTCTTTCTCGGAAGATGGATTGAGATAGACTATTTCATACTTGAATCTTATTCACTCAACGGTCATACGTCACAAAAGTCCTCAGTTTTCATTGCGTACATGCTGATGATCCCGACTGTGTAGTTAATAGACAGTGGTTTTGTATAACATTTCAAATAGCTATAAAATTTGCGATATTAATTTATTAAAAAAAAAAATTGATGTATGCTAAGGTGCACGGAAATGCGCAACTTTTTCATGGAACTGATGATTTTTTTTTTCATAAATACTTTAGACAATAGGTATATCCGTAAAATTAAAATATTATACCAAGCTTATATTCTTGCTGTTAAATTTTGACATCTATAACTTTTTTTTATCTCAAATGAAACACCCTGTATTATTTTGCTCTGTCTTGTGGACATTGAAATTTTCATTCAAGGCATATACGCATTGTTAGGGTTACTACTTTTGGTTATATTTGCAGATTTGTACTATTTTTGTCATATTATGTATACAAGGTGATTCACTCATAGTGTCATTAATTCTTATGAGACAATAGTGAAAAAATGAATATATTTGGAATACGTGATTAAAAAAATATTAATGCATATTTATGCTGAAAAAAAATATTTTCAAACCTGTTTAAACCCCCTTTTCAGACTGATACTGACCGCTGGCGGCAGGTCAATTCGGTGTCGAACTGACACGACATAAAGTTTAAATGTTTTCCTAGTACTTATTGTAATGTTAAAATATGTAATGAATGCTAACATAGTTTTTAAAAGTATGCAATTATCATAAGTTTCTCAGTTTAAAAAATATTTAATATTGTTACAGTTACAAAACTCCAACTGATAAAATAATAAACCATTTACATTTCATTAAATAAATAGTGAGATAAAAAACTAATACTCCCTAGGTAAGTTATTAAAAGAGGCTGAGAAGTTTTTGTATTTAAATACTGACAGTTATACAAAAAACCCTCGTGCTGCTTTCAAAAGACAGTCCGAGATGCACCTATTCAGTGATAAACAATCCGGCAATCTGAAACTTGACATACTGGTATTTAGGTCAACAATTTTATTTTCGATGCTTTCTCAATCACAAGTACTGCAGAGATGCAGATAGCCAAATAATAACAGAAACAAAATAATTAAATTTGTATCTGTTATAAACACCCGGGGTAATAAATACGAAATCATGAGTATTTAACAGATTAGTCCTATAATATTGGCTGTAATCTGCATAGCTAAAAAGTTGGCAGTTCAAATTTCCATTTACTACATTAACAGTGCCATCAAACTGCATCTTAAGTAGCATGGCCTGACTTCTCTCCCTTCTCCCATCTCCCACCAGTTACCATTTCACGTTGTTTTAGGAAGGTGTGTTTCATGTTTGTTGTTTTTTTTGTTTGTGTTGCCAGTGTAGTTTATAATTATTAATTAAATATACTATTTACCCAAATAAAAATGCAATTCAAATTGGGTGAAATTAAATTTCCTACCAGGAACAATAATTATTAATAGTGAAAGAACACGGTCCTCCCCTGCCTGATTTAATTATTATCATAGTTGCAAAACAGAGCCATGGAAAAAATTAATAAACATTTTAATGAAGATATATTATGTAAGAAACAAATGGATATGTGGCGATTTCGGAAAAATTGCTTTTTTTTGTTTTCCGTGTGTGTTATTCGAGATTGATCATGACGAAAAAGTATGAGAGTAAGGGATCTCATTCTGATGCACTAAGTGAGAAAAAACATGAATATGATAAAACTCTTATTCATAATCAAGAATTTGCAACAATTTTTAAAAACACCTCAAAAATATTCAAATTGACATTTTAAATTGCATACTAGAAGTTTGTCATTAGACAAAAAAAATATATATCACTTTCATGAACATATGTTATTATGTATGTGATCCTGACGGGGCTACATAGGTTTGGCTTCAACAGTTGAACGTGTTACTGATTGTTATGGGTTGATTTAATATGTTTTTAAAGGTTGAGTAAAATTTTTTTTTCCATTTTCTGTTTTCATTAGACCTTCCGAGTATGTGTTTAAAATTAATGACATTATGACTGAATCACCCTGTATATTTTAATTTTTTCTTAATAAATTAATACCTAAAACAAAATGTACACTCTTAGCTAAAGGGAATGTTACACAAAGCAACCCTAAAATTTTCCGTGGTCCAAAAATTAAATAATATACAGGGTACTCCATTTAAAATAACATAGCTGGTGTCAACTTCTCATATAACCGGAAGCGCTGGAGTGTTCTAGATATAGTTTTATCAGGTAACAATCAGCACAGTTCTTGGTGGGACATCCTGTACAGTTGCATAAAGTTTTTGTAGACAGAAAAAATGTAGGTTATATTTGAACTAAGATGCATTCTAATCGTTTAAAAACAGAACATTTTACAAGCTGACAAGTAATTAAAATACAACTCAAAATACAACAACCCAAGCTTCCAATAACAATTTAATGTCGGTGTAAATTATTTTTTTGCATTAAAAGTCATGAGATGAGGTGTTAGTTAAAAAGCCCTTCACAAAAACCTGCTAAAAACAAGTACATTAGTATAACTAACTTAATCAAGTTACCATAGTTTTTGTGTGCTATGTGCAATAATTGTTGTGAATGGATTAATAATGACAAAAAAAAGCAAACAACTTAAGCTTGGCTATCATGCTCACCATTTCTGTCAAAATATGTAGAGCGGCATTCCAAAAATTCCCATTTCAATTCATTATAGTTGTATTTTAAGTAGCAAATAATTATTCACGATGTATTTTTTACATTAAGTAATATCACAGCCTTTGTCAATGGTTAGTTTACTGGTTTTTTTGAAGCTTTCATTTATAACACCTAGAGAGAATACGAGTTACAGTAACAAAGAAAATAATCATGCTTTAGAGTCAAACAGGCATTGTTTGTATTCCAGAACAAATCGGTAACAGTTTCCAATATGATTTACAAGGGAAATACAGATTTGTTCCTGAATTTATTACTCAAAAACAAAATATTAAAAAATTCTTAAAACAATTTAAATAATATTGTATATCATTTGTATATCTTATACTGTGTGTTTCACTGTCGATATTAGTTTAAGAATTTTTGAATATAAATTTTTCACACCAATATCTGTAAAAGTGCCAAAATAAAAATTAACATGCATATTTACCGTAGGCTGGGCATTTTCTGACCACCTTCGATGCAAGTCGTTCTTGTCGCCTTCTTTAACAGCGTCCAGCATAACGGTATCACTTTTATGTTTATGTTTCAGCGTGTTTTTCAGTCCCCCGAAGATGTTTCGTCGCGGTCTGTGATTGACCCTAGCGTCACTACCTTCGCTCAGTTCGTTTTCAGAAGGGATACCAATAGTATTTGCCTTGTGAATATAATGAGTGTGCTTTCTTTGAGATTGTTTGTTGGATTCGGGTGGATCTACCAGTGGGAGGGCTTTTCTGAGGGCCGTTGTGTCCCACATTGATATGTCGGATAGGGAACTGGGGGAATTGAAGAAATAGTGATGAGAAAAACAAAATACATCTAAAAGTGGATTAGAGTTAGGGGTTGCAAAGCTGTGCATGGGTTTTAAGAAGCCAACGGGTACAAGCTGGTAGTTTTGTTAATATTTAAAAGAAATGCGGTAAAAACTTTCATCATCTTAACAGAACTAATTTTCACTCTTGTTAGTCAAATATTGTTGGTTAAATTTTCGGTATTATTTTTGTACTAAAAGAAATTTTTGACAGTGAATGACAAATAATATAAATACAGGATGATTCACAGACGGACTCTTAGAAGTTGTTATGGTTGTGTTATTTTTTGTTGAAAATTTGACTCCCTATATAATCGAATATGACCATTTCATGTAAATATTTTCCAGAAGCTGTCACTTCCAGTTACCTATAACAAAACTGTGTCTGCTTTTAGTTTGCCAAATTTAGCAAAAATTGGATAATCGTCTGCATACTTTTTCAGTTACTGGTGGCAACTTTTTAAAAATCCGACAGGTTCTCTATAATTTTGAGTTTTTTCATGAAAAAAAAAAAGAATATAAAACATCATTCTTTGATTAATCATTTTAAATCGACAGGTACGAACGAGTTGACGTTTTGCTAACACACAGGTAATAGTGCAGTAATAACTTCATAACTTTCTCGGTAAAAAAAGATGTACTTATTCACTTAATGTTAACAAAAATTTTCATTTACACAGAAAGTAAGATATATAGGTTAGGGTAAGAGTAATATAGACAACAGAATAGATTTCTGCACTAGAAAATATAAAAATTGTAGAGCGATCCATTATAAATAGAAATAGTTTTGATGATTTAAAGTTAACAAAATATTCAGCATTTGGTTTTTCAACATCTTGTATGAAATTTGAGCCATTTGTAAAACATGTTAGGAAGCTTAAAGATTCAACTATTCTTTGTATAAACATTATTTCTTTAAACTTCCGTAACTAACTTCAAATAAAGCAATAAATAATTATTATTTATCGAAATATTGTAAATACCTCGGAAATTATAATAATTAGTTATAGGAAAATCTCACTGAAATACCATAGGTGAAAAAATTGAATAAAAATATCATTCCATTTAAAATAACAAAGTTGATGACGACTTCTGGTATAACTGGAAGTGACAGCTTCATGAAAAAATTTTCATTGGAACGATCATATTCATTAGTAAAATTGGCAGAAAAAAATTATCACTACAACCATGAAACTTTAAATAATCCATCACCGTGAATACAGAGTGTTCCAGAATTATTACAACATAAATAAAATTATGTGATGTAGCCAAACTTATTTTAGTCAAAAGTTGATGGTTAAAGAGATATAAAAAAATATATATTTTAATCCAACGTCACTTGTAAAGGCAAGGTTTTTTGCAGCTTATTGTATACATCTGACTACTGAAACAATCTATTCTTCTACTTTTTTTTATTTAAAAAAGGTGTACTTTACTGTCGATGGAAGTAACAGATTTCAAAATAATCTTATTTGAAATATTCAATGCAGCGAGGAAAAATTGTTTTGGTTTCAGGTAAAGTGCCTTTTCCGCTGAAAATACAGCAAAATGTTACTTCAAAAAGTTACTGAAAATGGTAGAACACAAAGATTTTATCACAACAGGCCAATCTTCTTAAAATTTTGCACATCGTCATTATTTAGCATTTTGAGTAACTTTTTCAAGTAATTTGGAAATCAGGTAGGAGAATCCATTGTTTCAATATAGTCAGATGTATACAATAAGCCGCAAAAAAAGTTCTGCCATTTATCCCTTTCGCGACGGGGAACTTTTTATTTAATTCGGCCGCCTGTACGGGTGCCGTCAGTGCTTGCTGATCTAACGGCTTCCCGTTCCGAAGAGTATTTTTGTGTTTTACAAAATATTATGTTTTTATGTTTCACGCTAAAAAAAATCAGGAAAAAAATCTGGAACTGTATAAAACTTTTTACGTGCCATTATAATAAACAATTCAACTCACAGTACTCATTACCGCACCGCATAACATGCTCAACTATGGCGCGAAAACATCTGTAATTATTGCTGATCAACACGTAGCCCGTCTCGAAGAGGTTCCTCAGCCGTTGCGTAAATATCCGTTTCCCGTATGTCGAACACGACCATTTTTTGCGGATATAACAGGTGCCCGTCGCAAAAGAATTAAAAGAAGTATGATGTGCTATAAGTGGCGCCCTCTATTAGTGACATTAAAATAAAAAGCAAATTTGAATTTCTCACCCCCAAAAACCTAGGATCTACAAAATATATGCAAATATTTGATTTTGTAGTTATTTATAAATATCGAAAAAAAATTGACTTTTTTACCCTGTATCTTTTTAACCATCAACTTTTGACTAAGGTAAGTTGTTAGAAAAAATCAAATAAATATATACTTTAGCTTTACTGTAGTAGTAATTTTCAGTGGAACTATTTCAATTTTTTCATTAAAAATGTTTAAAACTAAATAATTTTTGATATCTACCTAATCAAATAATATATTTAAAAGTATACTGGGTGTTTTAAACATAAGCATAAAAAATTATATGAACTAATTAATTTCAAATACTAATACATTTTTTCTCCCATTTTAAAATATGTAAATTAAAGGGTTGTTACCTGCTTCATAATAACAGTCATTATGATATAGATGTTTTAGTCAATATTCATTATTTTTTAACCAAGAAGGCAGGTACCCTGTACAAATGGTTTTATTAACAGTTCTATCACAAATATTTTTTTCATAAAAGTAGTTTTAGAAAAAAAATAGTGTATGCAACTTTCTTGTAATAGCCATTAATACATTTACATGAAATATATATGCAGATGAAACTTACCTGACTTGTTCCAAATCCTAAAAAATTTAGATGTATTTTGCATCTTAGAAAGTTATAGTTTCATTGTTCATTATAAAATTTATTATCATATTTATTTCTTCCAATATCCAAATGATAACTTTAAAGTTCCCATATTAATAATTATCATTAAAAGTTAGTAACGTTTCTTGCAAGCAGAGGTCAAGGCAAAAGCAAAGGCAAAAACCAAGCACACCCAAAAGAAGGAGCAAAATAAAAATTGTAAAATAAATGGTTCCAAACAAAATGATAAGCGGGTAAACAAAAAAAGTGAAAAAAAAAACTAGGAACGACAAATGATTGGGGTTTTTGATAAAAAAAACCATCTCATTTAGTTTCATAATTTATTCTATTGAAAATTTGTATTCCATCGCTTATCAATGAATATGTTTATGTACAAACATACATTCTATGTACATGTATAACTTATAATTAATACAATAATAATACAATAATATAACACATATCTCACTTCTGTGGATTTTAAAAAGAGTATTACTGGTTTACATAGGACGAGACTTGCGAGACACGCGTTACACCAAATTTTTCCAAAACTTATTTGATTGATATAATGAGAAGGAACAAACTGAATTGCCGTGTGGTATTTTTCACATTTGTTACTATTTTGAAATAATACGACCGAACAACTTGAAAAATTTGTCAATAACCAGCATTTCGCAAGGCCCCAGATAAAAGTGGCATAATACCAATGGCGTGACATGAAAAATGTATCAATACGCTCATGCTCCCCAAAGTTACAGCTAGACAATACAATAAAGGTACAGAAAAATAGTTTTTGATTCGCCTAACTCATCAATAAATCATTATATATCAAAAAAATAATAACATTTACATCAATTTTATTGATGAGCGCTCATATATGACAGCATTATATATATTATTTATGTATTTGAGCAAGAAGATCAAGTAGAGGATCGAATGAAAATGGTAGAAGGTCGGTGGCGTAATCTGCCGTTTGGAATGTATGATTCCCCCCATGTTCGGTGCCAAAAAGTTACTAATCAGTCAAAAACAACCATCAGAATGTCTTTCGAATGTGGAACATATTGTTTCGTAGATTTACTTGTAAAACATGCATTTTAGATGTGGGAGATAAAATTGGATTTTCAACACGGAAAGTGGGCGAAAAGTGGAAAGACGCATTTCTACCATTTTCTTCCAAGGAGCAGAGCATGACGTGATTGTAACCCGTGAAAATGTAGAGGTGCCTACTTGAAAATTGCAAGATTCATAAGTGGTATCATACATGTAGAATTTCATCAAATCCAAAAACTAAAACATTACATAACAAATGTACCCTTCTCTTTGCTTATGATATCGAGAAAAATCGACACGGCTCAATTTAATTGTCAATTTTTCTTGGACGACAAGTAAATTCAGACCCATCACCCTATTCCAGTCACAGGCCTATTTGGTGGCATCCCTATCACCAAAACTGATAGGCGCGTTACTTGTACACATTTATTTTACAATTTAAGGCTGCTTCACAATGGATTTTGATTGCTGATCACATATTAGGACAGCTCGTTTCAAGCAAACACAGTCCCTGTTAAAATTCATGTGTTTTTATAGTTTTACTTTACTTTTCATTATTACTTTTCAGTAACCTGATTTTGGATGTCTTGAATTATTATAAAAATAGACAGTTTTGGAGCCCAATTTGTTTTAACACAGAAAAATATTAACTCCTCATTAGGTACTTATGAATTTTTGAAAATATTGTATTTCTTTGAAATTTTTTAATTCCAACACAACAGAATTTTTAGTATTTCTTCAATATCGTAATAAAAATAATTGCTATTATGATTAATTTTAATATTTTATCAAACTACAAGATAAGAGTTGTTTTGATTATTCAGTAGAATTAACTTTTGATTAAAACGATCCCTGCAGTTTTTAAAAACAATATAAAAATTAAATAGTCCAACATCAAAGTATATAAAATTTTCAAAACTGTATACATTTTGTAAGAATAAATCCAATAATTAATATTATAGGGTGTCCTCTGATTGTGTGCAGTACCTTTTTAGAATTTTTTATAAAAAATATAAGTAATTCTTGATAAAGTTTATCTCGCCATGCCAAGAGCAGTGGTTAAATTTCTGATAAATTACACAGGCACACACGCAAAAAAAATAAATTGGTATGTATTTTTGACCGGACCCACCAGGCCACACAAAAAATCGAGTTAGTTTCCAGCTATTTCTCACTATTTTTGCGTTTTACTCAAAATTTTAAAGGTGCTTGAGCTAAATCGACTTTAGATTCAATGCGTCTAAATGCATCACACACTTGATCAAGGCCAGAAAACACTTTTCTGAATTTCTTTGTGTTCACTGACTCCATTTTTTACAATTTACTCACAATTTTCAAGGTATTTGAACTAAATGGACTTCAGATTCGGATTCAGTGTGTCAAAATACATAAAGGGCTTGAACAAAAGTACAGACCACTTTTTTTTGTGCTTTTGGCAAGACAGACACACGATCAAGGTGAGAAAAAATTTTCTGAAATTTCTTTGCGCTCACTAACGTGGCAGTATCAAAGTTGAAATTATTTTTTGTAATAACTCGAGTACCACTCAACCGATTGTCACTAAATTTGATATGGAAACATTATTTATTAATTAAATCTGATTAGACCATAGAGGATGCCACATTAGCTATGCCTGAAGATAGTTTCTTTCTCATTTTTTGTTGACAAAATGTTTTGATTCGAGTAACTACAAAATCTTATTCGAGCATAAAAAAGGTACGGTAGAACCTGACAATTCTTATCATTTTCGAGAAAACTGCCATAAACGCTAAAAGCTATTAAACTCTATTTTCTGTAAATCAATATTGTGATACGACAAATGAATCGATTATCTTATTTTATAAATTTTCAGAGTAACTTTTAATTTTTCTTGATAAAAAATTTCCCCACATCGCAAAATACATTTGATTCTCTGCCAATAAATATTCAAAAATCAAGTATGTAGTTGTTAATACTTTTGATCTGTCATATACAATTTTTTATTCGGGATGTTATAAACAAAATTTTCTGAAAATAATTTTCAAAAACATTTTTGTAGTTTCATGTAAGAAATATTTTGGACGGTTTTCTCGTAGGAATTATCAAGTTCTCTGAGTGTAAATTTTTTAAGTAGAAATGATGCCCAGATAAGAGAGAAGTTCATTATCAGGCATTACTAATGTGGCGCCCTCTATGGCCAAACATTTTACTAACACATGTTTAGCTATATCTCATATTTTGTCCTGAAGATATTGCGTCTACTCTATGGGGCATTATTAATGGTCTACTCTGTATAGGGTTTTGTCAAAATGTCAAATTTGTCTACAGCACACTAACTTTATTCTTTTAGTTTTATTAAAAATTGAATTCAATGAATTTGTTCGTTCACCAAAAGAGATACTCAAACATGAAGTTTAATTGAAGAACAACAAAATATATCGCCATGTCTAAATTTATATTTAATTAAATATCTTTTTGACCTTTGAACAATTTTGTTACACAAAGTTTCAAAAATGAAAAATAAGGGTAGGTTTAGAAACTTTGCCATTTGTAATTTTTTTGGACACCCTCAATATTTCATTATGTATTTCCAAATTAATTTATATTTTGATTTATGGAATCTCAACAAGAGTTTTTAATTATTTATCAGGACGCGTTATATATTTTGATTATTTTAAATGATTTTATATACGTTAAAAATTTAAAATATACTAGATATAACAGTGGACCTTCTAAATATTTTTAAATCTTTGCTATAAAGCGAAGAAAGCAAGCGGTTTGTTAAAGCTTTAGGCATCACCTTTGTCAACTGTCAAAATACTTTAGGTGACTTGACATTTCTTGTTTAAAAAAATATTTTTTTAGTCATCAACAAAAAATATATTTGCATAATCGCAGATCCCCTGCCAAATGTACAAGCCCCCTTTTTCGTTTGTGTTTGTTTGAAACGAGCATCAAAGCCCCGCACCCAACCTTGTGAAACACCCCCGAACAGGTCAGATCTTTAAAACAAAATCACAACCAGAGTTAGTGTCAAACTCATCGCAACGTTCCCAAATCCAAATAGGCAAGATTGCATACTCACGCCTCTTTCGTCAGCTCTTTCTGGTACGCTATCGGACTCTGGATGGCTTTGAGAAAGTCCCTCTGGGTCTGTAGGATGTCGCGGATCGTCATTAGCCACTGTTCTTGCAGCTCCTCGGTGGCCGCTTGGCATGTGAAGCTCAGGTTTGTGTTTTTGGGATCGGTCGATTCTAGGATAAAGCAGTCTCCTTCTGGTTTCAGATTCATTTTGTTAACCTGGAAAGCAGGATATGTTAAAATGGAGATGTGAATTTCAGAATGTATGGTCATATGGAAATATGAAGGTAAAATATATTTTTTTGGGAAATGAGGCTACTGACCAGTCCAATTTTCAAATTTTAATAAATCATTATTACTAGAGAAATTTGGCATTTACCTATAATACCTAGGATATGCGAAATAAGGTTTGTTTGGTCGAATATTTCTGACAGTTTCCAAACCGTTTTCAACTGCTGCAAAAACAAGCCTATATAAACATACCCATATCACCCCAGACATTCACAATGGATATGGATCTTTTCCACCAGAAAATCCAAAAATAATAACGCTTGGGTCGTTATGGATATGTTTGAAAGTAGCATCAGTCATAACCACAAATCAAGAAACGTCAAAGCTATGACCTTTTACAGTTTTTATTTTGTATAAAGTGAAATATATATCGTTGTCTGCGTCTTGGGACTAAGATGATCATGCCCTTAGGAAGCAACCTGTTGCCTGCGGGCATAATCATCACTATCTTTATTGGTACATAAATAACTATTTTTGTTCACTTGTTAGACTAATGTCTGGCAAAACGTCAATAGCACTTTGTATTTAGGCAAACTTGGATTATTTTGCTTGTATATGCATTTCACTTGATAATTCTCTTGCTTCAGAAAATTTTGAGATAAAATTGCGAATAGTGTGCTTGGTTGTATAAAGTTCATTATGTGAAGCACTTACTTGTAGGTGAGCTTTGTAGATGTATTGTGGACTAGTAAACTGCGTCTTCTTCCCGACGACTTCAGAGAAGATTATGCTCTGTTCGAAGAAAAATACATGTAGATCTTTGTTCTTCCCCACCACCGAAGTCTGACCGTAGTCGGATACTGTTAGGATTCCATGAAATAGTAATTTCCCCTGTGCTGTTATTTTACCCTAAAAACTAAGTGTCATAAAATCTAACACTTATGTATAAAAACCGTGTTTACCTCAAATCCTTGCAGTCTGCCAACGTCCATCATGTCATTGGCCGTTTTCGGCACCACAACCATTATTTTGTAAGCCGCCCTGAGTGGTTCTATTTCTGCTGTCAAACCAGCCCTTTCAGTGTACTTTAGGATGTCCTTGAGCATCAGCTGGTACTTCATTATCCTCTGAACAGGCTTTATAAGAAGGTCGCACAGCTGAAGCTTTTGTCCTAGTTTCACTCTCAAATCCTCAAAGTAGGTCTCCAGGTACTCGGAGACGATGTACTCTGACACATGCTTGTTCTTGCAGTAGATGATGTACATTTGCAGCTTTCGCTCATACCGTTTGAAGAGTGAAGCGAGCTGTACCGGATTCTCTACTGCCTGCTTCAGTGATTTTAAAAAGAAGCTAGAAGAAGAGATTATATTCTTTACTATTTGGTTCTACTACTATGAAAAGTATTAATGCAATAAATTGATGAAATTGACCAAAATTTCTGGACTATGTTTCTGTTTGGTTTCCATTTTATGACTATCATACTATGAGATTAAGTACAGTAAAAGTGTTAAGATACATGACATTTAAAATTTACTGCCAGTATAATAACAACAATATAATGGATTACTTACATGTCTTACTGTTTTTATGCTCAGAAACCAAAGACTTGAAATTATTCTAAAGCATTATCAACTATACAGTTTCTCGGCTATACTTATTTTCCAAAATTTCATTCTATATTCCTTTTTGAGGCTCTACATAAAATAACTCTTTTCATAAATCTGTTGGTATTTATTAACATGCGTGTAATTTATTCAATTTGTTACAACTCACTCATAATTTAAAAAGAAACTTATGATAGACTATAGCAGAACTAAGCAACTAAAACTAGAGAGATATCTAGGCAATGGATATTTCAATGTGAATATAAATTACTTACATATTTAGTAATAGTAATATTTGGTAAGGTAAATCAAAATATTATCAAAAAACTGACATTTGCAAATATTTGAGGCAAATATTTTGCTAAGCTTTTCCAAGTAAATCCCAATAAATCATATTTTTAAATTTATTATGGACGTCTGTAGATAAAATACCAAGCATTTCTGAAAGTTCCTTGAAATAGATAATAGAGGTCGCGAAAAGAAACAACTTTTATTAAGCGACTTGCGTCATGTGTTCTAGAACATTAATTAAGAATTACTTTGCAAAACTTAAACTGACCCTGCATTGCCTCACTTATTCAACTATTTACAATGCACTAATTGGTTTCAAGTCCACTAGTTCAATATGGTTAACAGCGCGGGCGCGGACGTGTCTCGTCAACTGTAGATTGATTTACATTACTTTACTTATAAATGCTTTACTGAAAACAAGAATTAGCAAATATGGTGAGTGGAGGTATGAAACGCATTGTCAACTTTGGTAATCTTCAATAACGTACGAAATCAAGTATGTACTATGGGCACTACCCAAGGTGTAAAATTTTTCTGTTTGACTTGACAATTTGTTTATCATAAAAATATAACATTTTATTCTGCAAGCTGCTTAATAAAATTTGTTTTTCTCTCCCTTTTGAAGAAAGCATGTATTTCAGAAAAAAAACCTGTATTTTTATGTTTACACTCATATGTTGAGGTTTTATGTTTCATAATACTTTTGTGTAGCACTAGCCAATGCCAACAATGCATATACATACAATTACACATTTCTTCACACAAAAGGTTTTATCATTTAAAACTATCTAATTTTTCCTAAATTATAAACTGAACATTTTTATTGTTTGCAATTTCCTTTCCTATTTAATAAAGCAAAAATTTATCAGTTGGGCAAATTCTTGTACAGCTTATTAGACGAAGAAATGTAAACTGTAAAATAAGGTTTATTAACAATTGAAGAATTTCTCAGTTTACATCTGAACGCAGTTAACAAGTCATTAATGGAGTGTTTGCATAAAAAAAATACAATTTTGCTTGTGAATACCTCGATGAGTTATTCTTCAATGAAAATTAATGCACACTGTACTTACGAGTAATTTTACTAGCAAGTCTTCATATAAAAATTTGTATTTATTTTTAAACATTTTTATTTGATTAGGCATCACTGTCAATAAACTTTAATGTAATAGCAGATTATACGACATGCTACTACATAATATGCTCATTTAAGTCTTTTTTATACAGGGTGTCTCCAGTTCTTTGTTCTTAACTTTAGAAACTGATAGAATATGTAAAAATAATAGTAATATTTCTTATAAAATTTTTCTTTGATTGCAGGGGCTTAGCCCCCCTTAAAAATCAAATTAGCCCCAAAAATATTCATAAACATCACACATATTTCAGAACCAAAATTAAAAAATATATTTTCACAGTCCGCCTGGAGCTTTAGCCCTTCCCTTTGATGACCTAACTTCGCCCCTGATCAGGGCTATACTATGAAATTTTAAAAATTTACAGGCAATCATTTATCGAACAAATAAAAACAATTATTTCTAAACAATTTAATTTAAAGAGTGCTCAAAGTGATATCCATTTTTGTGATTGCAACATTGGCAATGATTTCTCAGGAACGTTTTGATCTTTGTAATCCCATAAGATAACCCTGATTAGAAAAAGTCAAAATATCAGAAAAACAAAGACTCTTAGTAAATTTCCTCAAGAGCACTTTTATTCAGAAAATACGATAAAATTTTATTATTATTTATACTGAAAAAATACTTATCATCATTAGCGCAGAAGTTTAGGGAGTTCAAGTGTGAAGAAGACCCTATCCATACCTACGCTACTGGCTTTAGTGCAAAAAAATTATTCACATCAAAATATTAACCATTTACTAATATTACTGCATATCAAGTTTGAAGAAAACATAACTTGAAGAAGTTGAAGCCCTGTATCAGAAGAACGGAGTGTCATAGGAAAGATAACTATTACTTTTTAGGTTCTATCTTTTTCCTAAGTTAAGAATGAAAAACCAGGGCCACCCTGTATACCTTTCCAATGTTAAATGAAGGAAGAAACACAGTGATGTGCAAGTCCCTAGAAGATGTTAAACTGAATTAGTGAATTCTAGTAAAATAATATTTTTGATAAATGACAGTAGTTTTGGTCGTACGACAGTATTTATTTTTAATACGTTGTAAAATATCTAGATGGAGCTGACATACTGCTAAGCTTTTAATATATAGAAATGGCATGACAGTATCAATTTCTGATTGCCGTTTTATTTACATTTATCTTCCAGAAACATCTTTCGTACTTGATGTGAAACAGATACATGCCGTAAATGTAATTTGCCAACTATAAAAAGTAGAAAAAGCAGACTGTATGACACACAGAGATCTCAAGATTCAGTACATAATCGTTAAATCATAGATTGATCATGTGATCTAACGATGAAATTTTAGTTATACTTTCTATTAACAGATGGTGCATCTGCTACAAGTCATTTTTTTGGATATAATTTAATTTTAATTCAACATCTGACTTACTTTTTATGCCAGTCGTATATGACTTCGATATTGCCGAAGACCAGCTTGTCCTTGCCGTCCTTCAGATCCTCCGGCATGAGTATCTCGCAGTCAGGATCTCTAATAGCAGCGATGTAACCTTCCACTATCATCGAAAGATCGCGCACGTACGCCTCCTCCGTATCGATGAGCTCTTGCAGCACGTACTGTCTCTTCTTTAGCAAGATCTCTGTCTTTTTAGCACTATCCACAGTGTCCTCCGAAGGTTTGTCACTTTCGTCGCCACTAAACGCCAGCGCAGTCGCCTCGTTGGAGGAGCACTGCGCAGAGAGATCGCGGTGGACGTTGGTGTTGTCCCCGTATTCGGAGATGGCATTCTCCGATTTAGCGTCGCGCATCAGAGAGTTGCGTTCTTGGTTCTCGGAGTGTTGTTCCTGGAATTTGTACAAGATTTTAGAGTTTGGAGATACTGTATATAAGAGGGCTCACACAAATGTTTAGTTGAAACTATGTAATTTAATACAGAGTTGGATGAACGATTATTGGATGCTTGGGGAAAGGAAGCTAGTTACCAGATTGTTAGATAAACCGCTAAATTATAATAATAATTTCAAAAAACTTATTGGGTGTTATTGATAATACAGGACGTGAAAACAAACAATTTCTATTAATCAATTGATTTAAAATCTCACATGTTCCGAATATACAGGGTTAACTACCACTAAGTACAACCACATACAATAAAAAAAATATATTTCGGAATTCTACCTCGATATTTAAAAAATGGAGCAAAACCTTTTTTTTGCTCCGGAAAACCGGCCCCTATGATAAGCATTGTCCGAGATGGCCTAGATCTGCCACTACCATGAGCTCGTTTTACATCGTTTTCAAATGTAGAAACGATGAAAATTAACGTTATTTGATAAATAACAGTTAAACTGCAGTATTTTGCATTCGTTCTTTTGCTCCAAACGATAATAATAGAAAACTTTGAATGCACCCGTGGCAGTTTCGTCCGACAACCTAGAAAAACAAATCGGAGAACTATATATATAATATTTGTACCTGACACAAATTCCTTTATTTAATTACAAAATGTTTAAAATTAAAAAAGGCACTAAAAATTAAGGAAAACATAAAATCACAACGTACACACAGGGTTACAATTATGACAACTAATTTTATCGTTTAGCATTGCTGGTTGCGGAACTCTCTAAACGTTGAACGTGCAAAATAAACAATTTCTCAGTAGATGGGCCGCTATAGTCGGCAATAAATAGGACTTAAAAAAATATTTTTTTGCTTTATAAATAAGTTTGGAAATTTTTTGAAGCGATTTAATTAATTCTTATTTTTCTCTATTCCTTCTTTAAATATTTGTACTGAGTCATAGTTAACCCTGTATATTAAGATTGTTTTCTTCATTGAAACATCCTGTATAAAGTGTATTTTATTTAGCCCCCCCACGGAATTTTATGGAATCATCTATTACATCTCCACTGTAGATTTATCTTAATTATTTGATTTTTTTAACGAAGTAGGTACCTACACAAAACAACATGTCATCAGAAGAACTTTCCATTTTTTTTAAAGTAATTAAAATCTAGATCCAGAAATCTAAATATTACAGTTATTTTCCTGATTATTTTTAACAATGCTTTAAAAAAGCTGATTTTGAAAATCTCATCAAACTAAAAGAAAATTTTGTTAAATTACTTTTTTAACGGAGTAATAATAGACACATCCCTACAGTATATTATGCAAAATAAAATAGATGCAATTGTACATGCATGTAAAACAAAATATATGTCTGATATGATTAAATTTATTAAAAGGTTGGTAAAACAAGTTAGCAAAAATACAACTTATTTGTTTACATTTAATATGAATTGATTGTATTCACTAAAAATACTTGTCCATGCAAAATGTATTTATACAGGGCGTTTTGTGTAAAGAAGCTATAAAATCAGAGAACCAAAATAAAAGATGATTTTTCTCGTATGATCCATATAGGATCAGTTTTGTTTTATCCAGGTTGACATTTTAAACGAAAGTTTAGTTATCTTTTACATATATTTTGCATAAGAAAGGCAACCTTGAAATTGCTGAGAGTTGACATTTTTAACAATTTTGACAAAAATGGTATTTAATGCAAATTCAAATTTTATATTGTTTGTAATATGCAACGTACAGTGCACAAAATCTAAACCTACAAAGTTAATAATTGAAAATATAACTGATCATGACCTCTACGAAACTATCGAAAACTAACATAGATATTGATGTTATTAGCATCTTTAAAAACTTGTCTATATTGAATTTCAATTTGATATGTTCAATGATATGGATCAATAACAATAGAAAAACGTCACTGCATTTTTGATATATATCTCTGACTTTAAAGCACTTGTTTTCAAAGCTCTCTATATAAACGATAATCAAAAAAATAATTTACAAACAAAACATAATGACGACAACGCGTATATATATCTTTTTCAAAAAAGCCATCGATAGTTAATAATACGCAAATTCCTCAGAAAAATTGCATATACTCTCCGAACATTTCTACTGGCAACCTGAAAACAATCTAAATATTCACTAAACCATTCCCAAAACTGTACAGTGTGCTGAAACTAACGCATGCAGTACGAGTGCAAAAAGAAAAAAACAAAGTCTGAAAAAATATTGTGTGGTTCGCACCATTCTCTCCTTAACAATTTGCTCGATTTCAGCCAAATCTGCTGACGTCGCGCCCTCTAGCGACTTTAGAGTTAGGCTAGAGACCTGGGGGAAAGAATCGTTAACATGATATTAGAGACTTGGAAACATACTTTTTTCGTATCAAAGTATGTAATAGTCAGTAATGAACATAAAATTATAGATCAATTTGTTACTTTACACGAAATCAGGCGAATTGCAATGGCTTAGTCGCATATGAGCGCTAAAATTGAATTAGCCTGTAAAAGTTAACAAGGTACCTAAGTTAATGGCAAATATTATCAATCGAAACTTACCCTCTTGCAAGGATTTTCTTCGATATCTGGCACTCCGGGTGGTGGCGACGTGACTAGGATGGGCTCCTGGATCGGTTTCATAGGGGGCGGAAGTTCCAGTTCTTCGTCTACGTCCTCGCCACCGTTGGCTAGTTCCGAGCCTAGGGATTTGGCGCCCTTCAACGATAGTGGAGGCCTGTCCTCATCCTCCTCGCCCTCTGACACCGAGGGCTTGTTGCCCATATCGGACGGTACCTGTAAAAATAACCAAGTAAAATGATATTGTCCCTTACGTTCTCTTTAAAATTGTATCGGTCTGGGACATCAACCATTTATTTTCAATTTAAAAAATTGCTTTTTGCAAACAATTATCTTCAGTAAGTCCTATTTTTGCTTTGAAGCCAGTGATTTGTAGGTACATGCTTTTGCAATAATAATGACACTCCCTCAAAACAGCTTTTTAACTTCTGGAAGTTCTGAGTAGAAATTTCATTAAATCTCTATTGGTGAGTGAAACAACTAAGAAGAACTAATGTTAAAAGTTGAAAGTAGATTTTATTACAAATATGTCAGCAGTTCAAAAGAAATCGCAAAATTCATTTTGAATAGTGCCATTCTTATTGCAAACGATTGTACGTGGTATATTAAAACTGAATGTGGTAAACAAACACATGAAATTTAAACTTAACACATATCACTGGTTTATTTAAGGGACAGAAACAATATTTTGGTGACAATTAAAAATATATGCCTATGTAAATATTTACGTTATACTGGACATTTAGATAGGTATATGATGTCATTTATTTATTTAGTGCCATGATTGCGGTTTAGCAACACATTATATTTATATGGTGTTATAAATATTGTAATTGTTGAAATAAAAAAATATTAACATTGATTTTTCTAATGGATCTAATAAGACGGATTAGAAAGCTTACAGGATTTTTTTGTGGTGTAACTACCTCAATATTCTTTAAAATATGTATATTCTGCAGTGTTAGTCTTGTCAATGTTGCCTGTTGTTACAATTAATACTTAACCAAAGATATGAAAAACAGATAAAAATCTTTGGTTTGTTGTGTACATATTTTTTAAACACAAACTTGTGTGCCCGTCAAGTAACAGAAAATATATATTCAACAGGCTCTAGTTTTTGATTACTCACTGGCAGATTCCATTGCTATATACAATGTGGGGTTTTAGAACAGCCATTATCCAACTACAGCGTGTCAAAAATTAAAAATCTGTATAATATTAGAAATAAAATAGATCATCATATGCGCCATTGCTTTTTGTTTCATTATACTTTTTTGTATTCGAAACGGATTAACATCATTAATTTATTAAATTGTAATATTATACAGGGTGATATATATTTTTTGGCAAATAATGATCGATGATACCCACATCTCCACCACTGGTAAGTTTCTAAAGTTGACAATTTTTTGTGACATACCGACTGTTATAGTAAGTATGTACAACAAATTGGGTTAAATTATTTTGCGGTTTAGAAATTGAAAACTGCTGTTTTTTTTTATTTTTGACACGCTGTAGCTGGACAATGGCTGTCCTAGACCTAACAAAAAATCCTTATTTTTAATACGTCCCTGGATTTTTGATCTCTACTTAAGAGACACCCTGTATACACGAACATATAAACATACAGGTTCAGAAAGTCGACAACTTTTTAATGCTTTTGTGAGAGAGGAACAAAGGCGGTAGACATCTATACGATAGACAATGACGGTATTAAGAGTTCGCGATCTAAATAATACCGTGTATTTGTAGTAGAAGAAATCCTTACTTTCTAAAATCAAATCTTCCACACCAAATACGGAACACTCTAAGTGACGCAATGAATCACCAATATTCAGTTGGTCGGCAGAAGGAATGTTTTAGATAGGGCGTTGAGATTGAACCGGTTTATTAGAATTTCATTTGATGGGCGACGTGTCGCCCACTTGCATTCCAAAACTATATCTATCCTATTTTATTTGATTTCCGTTTATGTGAATAACGAAAATGAAACAAACATTTACAGTTTGACAACGTTGGAAGAGTTTTTTTTTCTCTGTTTGGCGGCCTTAACAAGAGTTTATTGCTTTATTCTTATTGTAGATCAAACAGAAGGTTTGAGCATCCCGAATACGTATACGCGCAAACCTCTGAAAGTACTGTCACGGATTTCCCAATCCATCTTTTCTTTTACCAGAAAAGCAATTCGTTAATTAGTCACTTATTTTGATTAACTACTCTGTACACTACTAAATACTAATTACAAATCCACTAAGAACTGTTTCATTTTGAAACTCCAGGAAATTTCCAACTAAACACTCCAATTCAAGACTGTAATTCAATACTGACTAACTCGGCCGTTTATTCTTCTTTTATAGACCAAACGAATATTCCAGGTATTTTCTAGCATCTCTAGATCCATTTCCCGAACGACTCGAACGCTTCTCGTCGATTCTCCAATTTTCCAGTTGCGCCTAGATACACGGCATTATTTGTTTGTTTACCAGAATCGCGTAGGGGCGATCGGGGCAATCTCGCGTTTCGCGATACCCGCATCTCGCGATAGTCGTCGAATTGGGTGCGAGCTGGGCAAATTCCGTGACAGTACCTTTGCATACACAACACAACACAAACTATTTGTTGTTATTCTTCAGGACTTCCCCACATATTTTTCCCATACTATTGGATAGTACGATTTACGTTACTTCAAGTTAGGTATGATTTATAGTATGTATAAGCTACGCATATTTTAATATATAACTAATTAATAATTATAGTTTCCCAATAACATACATTGTTTAGAATAGAAGAGAGTCGTCTCAAAAATGTTCTCTTCATCGATACCACTACACTGTACAGTCCGTGGACACTTGACTAAATAACAACGCGACTTCCGCGACGACGACTGACTGATTTGCAGCCGTAAAATGAGATCAGACCCGAGTACTCATCGAAACAGAAATATATCCGCGGTTTTCACTGAAAAAAAGATAAGTTGACTCACTACCCTAGCGGAAGTACGAGTCCGATAAGCAGCGAAACATGTAAAATCTGGTGCTTTACAATGTTTAATCAGTCCGCTTGGGCGTACCTGGATTCCAATTGGACAGCGCAATGAACAGGGGATTGTAATGTGTAATTTCCATAAAACGACAAAGGCTAAATCTGTGGAAATAATCCTGCCGCCTATCGGGTTTCTTTGATAGATTTCGCACTGCATCCCGGGGAAAATACAATAAAAAATGGTATACTGTTATATTAGGATTCGAATCTAAAGCCGGGTCCACATTAGTAATATATTAATATGTTTATGTTATACACGGTCCACACTTGCTATATTAGCAAAAGTCATGCAACATGTTACATATTTTTTAATCAAATGTAACAATGTTTGCTGCTATACAGGGTGTCGGAAAAGACGTGTACAACGGAAGACCACATACTCCTGGGTTCAAAATAAGCCGATTTAGCCCAATTTACTTATTTCCAAAATTGCTTCGTTTAGCCGCTAGAGAGCGCCAAAGTTCGCGAAAAATTTTTGGTTATTCCGAATATCTCGAAAACGACTTCATCGATCTTAACCATTTTTGGGCTACGCAGTTATAAGTCTAACCGACACTTTTTGCCATTATTTAAAATATTTTGCAGTAATTAGAAATATAAGAAAAATCATGTATTATGCAAATATAAGCACATATTTTTAACCCCCTGTATAATAACTCTCAGCTTTTTTCTATTAGTAGCTGACTTTATTTAGAAACTTTTTTTATACTTTCAGAATTTTGAATAGATGAACCGTTTAGGCAGAAAAAATATGTTTCGTGTGTCAACAATATCAGCATTCGTTCTGCAACAAATAACGAAAATTTCAAAACTCATTTATATTTCATTTAATAAATACAAGATAATAAGATATTAATATAACAAATAAAAAGAGTTATGATCTTTTTCATTAAATGCTCAGTGACCACCGAGGTGACCACCGTATTCTCGTACGCAACAAATTATCTGTTTTACGAAGTTGTAGTGCAGCCTCTCCATGATTTCTGGATTACCTCGTAAAATGTTAACTGCGTCTTGGATTCGCCTAAAAAACTCCTCTTCATTATTAACTGAATAGGCATATACTTTGGTTTTACTGCATCCCACAAAAAATAATCGCAAGGGGTTAAGTCTGGTGCTCGAGGTGGCCATTTTATAGCGGCGTCGTTTTCTCTTCCAATCCGCCTATTAGGATACAGATTATGTAAATACTGACGGACGGGTATTCTAAAATGGGGGGGTGCACCATTGTGCATAAACCACATGTTACGACGAAGTAGTAACGGTAAATCGTCAATAAGTTAGGTAATATTTGCTGTAAAAATTTAAATAGTTGACCCCATTTAATCGATGTGGAAGCACAACCGAAGCAATAATAAAGTTGTCGATAATTCCCGTCCACACGTTTACTCTGAATTCTTATTGAAAATGTCTTATTTCAGTCGTGTGGATTTTCATCAGTATAAACGTGTTTGTTATGGTTATTAATAATTCCTGACCTAGTAAAACTGTAAATATAATGTTTTTGCTGAAATTGATATCATGGGCCTTTTGATTTTGGATAAACTTACAAAATGCTAAATGTTTTTCAGGGTTTTCATGTCTTGTCCAATGCGCCTGGCACTAATTTTTGGGTTCTCTCCTATCTTATCTAGCATTCTCCTCTATAGTTTTCGTGGTACGTTGACGCTCTTGAACCGCATTCATTTGGTGAAAAGAACCAAATTCGCGAAGGCGCCTTTCACTTTGCGGCCGTTACCATGACAAAATTCATAAACCAAAAGCATATCTACTTGTTCGGAATATGTATACGTATCCATGATGAAATATTGAAAAATGACGAACAGAAGCAAACACAACAATAACAACAACAAATAAAGTAAGATCTAAAGTAACTAATTGAGCAAGAAGAATAAACCGAGAGACTAATTTCAGTAGCTGATTAGATTTGACAGACAACTGATACTTAAAATATCAGAGCCAGCTTCTGGTACTTCGTTATTTGTTGCAGAACGAATGCTGATATTGTTGACATACGAAAAATATGTTTTCTGCCTAAACTGCTCATCTGTTCAAAATTTTGAAAGTATAAAAAAAGTTTCCAAATAAAGTCATCTACTAACAGAAAAACTGAGACTGAGAGTAATTGTACAGGGGGTTAAAAAAATATGTGCTTATATTTGCATGATACATGATTTTTCTTATATTTCAAATTACTGCAAAAGATTTTAAATAATGTCAAAAGTGTCGGTTAGACGTATAACTGCGTAGCCCAAAAATGGTTAAAATCGATCAAGTCGTTTTCGAGATATTCGGAATAAACAAAAAATTTTCGCGAACTTTGGCGCTCCCTAGCGGCTAAACGAAGCAATTTTGGAAATAAGTAAATTGGGCTAAATCGGCTTATTTTGAACCTAGGAGTCTGTGGTCTTCCGTTGTACACGTCTTTTCCGGACACCCTGTATAACATGCTAGATGCTATCCATCTCTAGTCGGTAAAGATCAAACGATATTGTATAACCTGTGGTAATAACATTGCTGCAACAACGCAACGAGTCACTTGCTATATTTTGAGTCCAACAGTTCGTAGTTTCAAAGGCGCACGCGGATGCAAATCGTAGTGCCGTGAATTGAAGCTGAATTAATTTATTGTTGTATTTGTTAATTACTGTTGATGGAGTGAAGAAAAGGACAGACCTGCAAATAATCAACAAAGTAGAATTATGAGATATGCGAAGTCCCTTATTAAAAAACCAGGGAGGTCTTTTTTGTCACACAGATTCATGATGACAAATTTTATAATGTGGACGCAGCCTGGGTTTTCAACATATAACTCCACTCCTGGCTGACATCTTTTTCTTTTTGTGGCTCCTGATATGCTAGCTATCGCTGATGTTTCTTTTTCATCGTGTAGTGTTTCAGGCTGCTTGTATTTCTGCTACATACTTGTGATTTCGCTTGGCAAATTTGTCATTTGAGCTCTTCTATGTAGCTGTTGATACAATAATGTTAGGCCCAATTTTTTTAGATAGTCTCACCGTCTACAAAATTTGTATTTATTGCCCAAATAAATCAATACTACGAGGTAAAGTTAAATTATTTTCAGCTTTTTATTATTATTGTATATTGGAATTTGAAAAATATTTAATTGGGCCATATTTTACAGTATATATTGTGGCATTTTCACAAAGATCAAAGGTCTTATATGGTAGTAATATTATGTGCCCTAACTTAGTCTAGATAATTTTATTCAATTATGACAGTATTAGGATAGATTGTAATTTCTTCGTAAAACTGAAACTCATGCTAAATTCGATAAAACGATCCCGTTTTTAGAAAAAACGTTCTGAAAATGGTGTTAAATATATCAGCGAGCACTACAAAAAAGAAAATAGAAACTTTTTTTACTTAGTTCTAGTCATAAAACACACTGTATAGTGATCCTGATCCGCTCGACATATCGGTAAATGAAAAATAAACACTACTTCAATCGACATTTTGCCATATTAATAAGAAAAATATAGATACAGTAATGTACTGCAGATAAAACATTACTTTTATCTCAGAAGCATTTGGCAAAACAACTACAAAGTACAAATTCGAGATCGTCTATACCTGATTGCAGTGCATTAATATGAACCGATAAAGTGTAATTTATGGCACGTAGGAAATTTTAACGCCAAATTGCATGCCGTTTATTACTCGAATGGCATTTTCTCATTTGCGTACCAGTAAATAAGTGCATGGTTATTATTCCTTAACGTACGGTGAGTATATGATAATTAATTTAATTCCCATAAAAGCTATCAGCGCCGGAATTATAAATTTTGCTAGAACTCCAAGCACTTCATAAGACATATTAAAAGTCGGATTTCCCCTTTCATTAGGACATTAAAATGTTCTTATCACTTTCAAAACATTGTGAACCTAGTACATTTCTAAAGACGCGTTTACATGTGTCAAGTCTCGAGTCAAGTAAGAATGTAAGCGGTCAAGCACAGTACAGGTACCATCAGTCAAGTCAAGCTACTTTTTCACTATGCAGAACAATTTGACTAGTCTCATTAAATGACCCAAGTCAGTACTTGACTTGACCGGAACTGTTTACACGATGGAAGAATATTTCAATTGACTTTACAGTTTTATATAACTGTTTACTTGACTCCAGTAAACTTGCTTTAAAGACGCGTTTACAGGTGTCAAGTCGCAAGTCAAGTAACTTCTTTTCACACCTGCGTGATTTCCTTCTACGTGATTTGACTCAACTTATAGCTTGGCAAAGTTAGCGGTCAAATAGGCAATTAAGTGATACAATTTATGGTACAAGTAGCAGTCAAGCGAAGCTAATTGTCTACCGTGCAGAACCACTTGACTTGCCTCACTACATGTCACAAGACAGATTTGCCATGATGCAAGAAGAATACCTATTTCACTTGATTTTACCGCTTTACATGACCGTTTACTTGACCCGTGTAAAAACATGTTTAAGTAAGACCTCTTTTATGCATGTGTTTTTCTCCTCTCAACGCGGAGTTGACAAAAACGCCGCGTTTCAAGATATCCTGAACAGAGTTACTACGTTTATGCATTTTACGCGCGTTTATTTGCTCTCGCGTTTTCAATTCTGTCGCGATGGCTTTACAGAGCGCTTGGCGTACGCGCTCCGAAAAAACACGAAAGTATATCGGCGTTTTTATGCAAAGCACTCTTTGTCGCAAGTCCAGTCGCTCTGTCTGTCAAGAGTAGTTTTAGAACAGTTTGTTTTACTTTTAGTTTAGCTGTTGATCAAGCGGGACATGGATGCAATGAACGCAATTGATATTGAAATATTTATTGATACCGTCAGACCAAATCCTGTTATATGTTATATTAATTCATCAAAAGATAATTGTGACATAGAAAAGTAAGGGGTCATCCATAAATTACGTCACATGTTAATGGAGGGGGGGGGGGTATCACCAGAATGTGACATAGTGTGAGTGTGACAAGGGGCAGGGAGGGTCAAAAACTTTGTGACCTCACATGTTAAAATTCAAAATCCATAACGCGAAATTTATATGCGAATAAAAACCTTTAAAAATTTACAAAGTTCAAAATCCATGGACACAAGATGATAAAGTTAGTCGTTTATTGCTTTCTAACAAGTCGTTTGTTTTTTCTGTTATCTAATATATTTGACTTTATGTTGATTTTATTAAAGATTAGATAATAAAAGTAAGAAAAAAATAAACATAACTGTTTTCTTTAGATTATTTTTAAATACATACATTTTGAAAAATGTGTAATGTCACATCAGGGGGGAGGGTTCTGAAAATGTGACAACCTATGACAAGGACGGGGGGAGGGGTTAAACAGTCCTAAAATTCGTGTGACGTAATTTATGGATGGCCCCTAATTAAAAAACTTGTCACCATCTTTTTGTAAATCTCCATATAAAATATAAAATGCACTTTGTTGAATTCTATTTCTATTAATTGGATGTACTGCCCAACGCCTCTTACGTCTTCTATTACATATTTTTTTATAGCACAAATACAATATACATGGATCCATTTTCATGTACCTACTTCACTGACTACTGTGTGGCATGAAACTGGCGATAACTGATAGAATACGCATGCATCAAGTTTATAAAAGTGCTGATTTTGAAAATGACGCAAATTTCCCAAAGAAAGACAGTATTACAAACGTTTAGTTATATGAAATACAGAATTGTTACAGAGAACTTAGAAAAGCAATGGAACATTGTATAGATGTCGCTAGCATGACGTTTAAATAGTTTTTAGTTTCGCTTCAATATCTAAAACTTGAAAATAAAATTATTAAATAACAATGGAATTATTACAAATAAATATTATAAATTTGTTTAATTTTTTTTTATTACAATCAAATTTTGAATACAATATTTGTAAAATTAAAAATAACACCACTATGCTTTTCATATTTTCTGAATTGTGGATACATTGTGTATCAAGATTTAAATGCATTAATGCGATTATTTTGGTACATAACCAAATTCGAAAAATAACTTTGATATAAAAAACTGAAAATACGTGGATACACTGAATACAGGGTGTTTCTTAAGTAGATGTCGAAAATCCAGGGGCGTATACTGCGGTCAAAAATATGGGTTTTTGCTATACAATAAATGAGGAGCTTAGGACAGCCATTGTCCAGCTACAGCGCGTCAAAAATTAAAAAAAGTTATTAATTTCTAAACCGCTTTAGATAATTTAACCAAATTCGGTATATTTAGTATGACAGTATGTACGAAACAAAAAATAACCGGCTGGAGAAACTTAACAGTGGCGGAGATGTGGGCACCATCGATCATTATTTGCCAAAAAAATATATATCAGCCTGTGCGCCATTGTATTACCTTCACTTTTTGTTTCTTTACATTTTTTTGTATTCCAAACCGATTAACAACAAAATTGATTTATTTTATCAAGTGCATTTTTACGGTACTCATCTTTTTAAAATAATGTCAAAATAATGAATTAACAATGGAATATTACTGTACTGTGACTTATTATAACAAATGTTGGAAATTGCCACCTTTAGCCAAAATACATGCTAGAAATTGCAATTGGAACACGTGCTCGAGCCGCGCGGAATTTTTTGTTTGTATTAAAAAAATGAAAAAAGCAACTCAAATTTAAATTTTGGAAAGTGGTATTACAACAGAAAAATGAAATTCTAAATCACCATTCGTTTATAGAAAAGCCAAACAGTAACCAGGGTTTGTTCCATCAACAGCAAGACTCGATTCTGAACCGTCCAGAACTAGTCAGTCAGTTCAGTTGTTAATGAACTTTGGGCGAATGAGAAGTAAGACGGTGTTGGTCAAACATTTCTGATAGTTCCGAATCAGTTCTCAACGGCTGTTGGAACAGACTTTTAGTCGGCCAATTATTTCACAAATTCTGAGAGTACAATTTGTTTCGCTCGGTATACCGGCAAAATGAAAAAAAACGCATACAAAAATATCACAAAATCCTGACCTGCCTGGCCATGCCAGCGAGGTACACCACACATTTCGCGAACGGGAACAGATAGATCAATTTGTCCATCGTAGGCGGCGACGGTAACTAACAATAGACGAACGACAATAGCCGGGGCATAACCTACCTTGATCCTCTTGTCGGAGCCGGTCTTCTTGAGCGGCGGCGGCGCGGCCTGTGTTTTATCCACTTTGCCCTGTGACAGCTTCCGCAGCGGCGGCGGTAGCCATTTCCGCCTGCAAGAACAAAAGAAAGCCGGTTTGAGTGAGGTGGTCAAAGAGAGGGCAGCGCGGCGGTGTGTCCGCCGTGTCATAATTATGGGATAAAGCGGCGGCGGTGCATAGGTGATTTACGGGGGGAGTAAAGGAAGTTCTGTGACGAGGTACGGGGAAAGTAAGACAAGTTAAGAACTTAAGGTGGCCATATTTGTGGTCCACAATGGTAAAATGTCAATGTAATTTTTAAGTTAGGAATTTTAAACACTGTTAAAGTTACTAAAAAGAATTATACATCATTGAATGCTAAAAAGTTCAACTTAGCGTTCTCTTTTCATCATTCATTCTCTATAGCACTTATGTTTGATACTATAGAGACATTCATGCTTGCAAATCTTTAAAATAACAGAATTTTGTAAATATTTTCTATCATTTTATACATGTGACATCATATTCACGTGCACACGGCTATCACACGACACCACGTTACACCACCCGACGTGATGAAAATCTAACAAGGGGGGATTTTTATGGCATGGCGTGGCGTGACGTGGTGTAGTGTCAGAGCAGTGTGCACACAATATATAAAAATACATAAGAATACACGGTGTCAGATCCTTCTGACGTTGTATCACATGGCGTGATGTGGCGTGGAATCAGAACAATGTGACCCCAGCTTTAATGGTTGAAACAAGTGTTGTGTAGATATACAGGGTGTCCGGGAAAATCTAGGAAATCTCTCGGGTGCAGACAGAACATGAAAAAATAAGATGACAAATTTCTATAAAATTTTTTCTACAGTCCCCCCCCTACAGAGATATGTGTCGTTGAAGGACGCCGCTTCAGTTTTTCTTGAATAACTTTTAAAGTACTAAATATAATTTAATAGAAATTGAATGTGATGGACACTAGTAAGGATCTCTTAAAATAGTGTCCTTAAAACATATTTAGCTTATTTAGTTTACCAAGGCCGGGCTAAGCTTTACAACTTAATGCCTAAGTTTTTAACACCCTGTATGATAAGGACTTTGAAATAATAAATAGCTTCAACTTAGTAGACTAAAAAAGTACTCTTGTTTATTGTCGATAAAGTAAACCGTTAATTAAGCAAAAGTATGAAATCTTCGTTATGGTCAATATAATAATACGATGCTCAGAAATACCTTGAATGCTAACACTAGAGAATTGTGTTTTGTTTGTCCATCGGTAGATACACTCAAGAATTTATATGTGGAAACAAAAGTGTGAATAATCATTAATCACAAGTGAATAATGATTAATCTCTGCTTATAGTGCATTGTACACCATTATACTTGACGAAACAGGCGAATAATGAATACTTATAATATAATCGTGAACAAATTTTTTAATGGAGAAATTTCCACATTTATCATGATTTTAAAATTATCTAACGTCTTTATATGTTATTGCTTCTACTCGGAGTCTAACATGTTCCCATACTTATCTCGGCCACTGTACTGGACAACACATGAATCATTCGTGCATTCAAGGGGGGAGAGGGTGTGTTGGAGTAACAGAAGAAAATACAAATACATAATTATTTGAAATTGCTCTGCTTTATTAAGCGAAGAAATTAATTTTAGTAAGAATTTTTTGCCTATTTGACGATTCTATTCTATTCTACTTCTATAGAAAAATCTCAAATGCTTGTAATAAGTTAAGCCTGGTCCTCATGGACGTGAAATTCTCGCAAATTTTTATTTAAATTATTAATGACGGGAAAGTGTCAACTTGTGAATTTCGCAAAACATGAATATTATCGCTATTTTCATCATATTGTGGAGTCGGTAAGTTTAACTTGAGCTTCTGACAATCTACCATGACAGTCAATGTCAGATTTATGATGAAAATGATAAAAAATATGCATTTGGCAAAAATCCCTAAAAGTTGAGACCTTTCCCACCATTAAATAATTTGCGTGGATTTTCACGAATTTCACGTTCTTGATATTAGAAAGTATCTCAAATTAAAAGCATGATTAAACAGTAATCGGATGGATATTGTGCTAAAAAATCACGCCTTTTAAAAAATGAACAAATTAACAATTTTTAATGGTACGTATTTAGGTACAAAAGTAATTATAAACAGAATATTTTTGTAAACAAAAAAAACTGACTATTATTATTTTAGGTGACAATGATTTTTGCCGTAAATCTAGCGTGTCGATGTAATGAATTACCTACTTCAAATAAAAATTGGAGATGTTGAAGACATATGAAGTAGATTGCTGATCACTCTGCCAATTATAAAAACAAAGAAAAAAGATCCTTTGTTGAAGCAAATATTTAGACAGAAAATATATAAATATTCAAATAGTAAAGCATATAACCAATCAATATATTTGGGAAAATGCCAAAATAAGTTACTGTGTTTCTCAAATTGAAGGATGCTTTCGAATATACCGGACATTGCTTTCAGTACAACTTTATGGTGGATCGAAATCTTCAAAGGTAGATCAGAAATCAATTGTTAGCTAAAAAAAAATAGCCTACTGCAAGTACATCAAGTGCTGGAAGTGATATTTAAATAATTCAATCACTTTGAAAGATTCAATAGTTCATAAACCATCTACTAGTGAAAACACTTCAACCTACATAAACGAAGTTAATGTTTCATAACAAACAGGTCAAGTTCTAATTTCACTATAAATGTTTACAATAAATAAAATTACTTTCGTTAAAGAACAAATTTTAATTCTTAATTTAGTGGCAGGGAAAATGATTCTAATGCCTAGACAGTTAAATAAAAATAAAAACAAATAACTAACAGCTTTTGAGAAGATCGGCGATGTTTAATGAAACCATTTTACAAAAAAGTAGGCACAAAGATTTTATCAAAGCAGGCCGATCTTTTTGAAATTTTGCACGTCTCCATAATTTACCATTCTGAACAACTTTTTCAAGTAACATTTTGCTATATTTTCAGCAGAAAAGGCACTTTACCTAAAACCAAAACAGTTTTACTCGTGCACTCAGCATTTCAAATAGGATTTACACACGCAAAATACCAAGGGCCCCCCCGTACCCACCCCAATAGATTTTGTGGAAATAAACGGATAAGTCCATCAAATTGCTCATCAAAATTTAACTGTGTATTCCAAATTTCATTCATTTATCACAACGCGATTGAGAGATATTGCAAAAAAATTATTTCCATTCCTCCCTCTTCAATGGGTCCCTGTGCCCTTAGGAAGCATTTCCGGACCTATGTTCATATGAATTTTTTTACTTAGTTTTAATCATAGAATCGTTCTGTTCAGGGTTGGCAGCTAATACATCCTGTATAAATAAACTATTCAATATAAATGTTTTCTTAGCAATTGTCCATGTCATTTTTGGAAAAAGAATGCATTTTTCTAAAAGGGATTCTTGAAAAAAGGTAAATTCGTTCAGTATTCATAAACTGCACCGTTTTCAAAGTAGTAAACGATACATATTTTGAACCTATACAAGTAAAAAAAAATTACCAAGTAAGATAGGTGAAAGTGTTCTACATATATGACTTAACCCTAACCTTTAAGTAATTTCATAATCTTGTGCTGATTCCTAGTTGAACAATATTGATTAACGATTATCTTCGATGACTAGTATACGAAAACAGAATACTAACAGGGTTTCTCCTATTAAGGCAAGACAACGTCAAACTAGTTAAATTTCTAATTGTAGTGTTGATTTTTTCTCTATCAAGATTTAACATTTATAAGAGTAGCGTTATTAGTACAACAATAAGTGAATTATTTATTTGATTTAAATTAATGGTAGTGTGAAATTTAAGAATTTAACTAGGTATTTAAGATAATAAAATGAGTTGATGATTAGTGAGAAGCACTAGCAGAAGATATGGTTATTTCTTAAATTGAAAATACCTCCGCGAATTTATTTATTTATTTGCAATACACTGTCCAGACAGAATCCAATTACAGGACAGGAAAAAATAAACAAGTAATAACAGATATATACAAACAAACAAAATAAAATCGGGTATACAAAATTTACATGCATATTAAAATTAATGAAAAAATGCATTCATTTCAACATTGCAAAGAATATATCTAAGGTATTATGCACTAAGAAATAATTGTAACACATAACAAGCATTGGAGCTTTATTAAGAACATTAGTCCTGCATGTGGAATATGAAACAAAGAAGAACGAAAATGCGTTACTAAATTAGGTGGTGATAATTTAATTTAACAAAGAAGTTTCCGGTAATCAACACAGAAAAACTACGGAGTAATATTTGCGACGTAAAGACAATTCAAACATATTACATCTGGATAATTGTTCATTGGAAAATCCAACTGGGGGATATATCCCATCATACTTAAACCGTAAGCATTTAGCAAATCATTTTTGGGGTCTTTCAATGTTCTTTAAATGACATTCATAGCAAGGATTCCCAACAACAGAAGCATATTGAAGCTTAGATCTTACAAATGTGTTATACAGGGTGTCCAGAAACTCTCCTGACAAACGAAGACCGGAGATTCCTCAGATAATTTTAAGACAATTTAACCCAATTCACCTAGTCCGAAAATGCTTCCTAAAGGGAACTAGAGCTCTTTGAAGATGGCGCCTTGTAAATAGTTTTGTTTAAATACCTCCAGAACGCTTCTACTTAGAAAAACAAAACTGGTACGCTTGTTTAGCCTTCAGAGATAAACCGATTCCATCAATTGCGAATTTCTAGTACCGGTCATAGGCGTCCGTTTTAGGTAGGTCAACGGTTATTTTAATGCATAACTTCTTTGTATTTAACTTTTAAGCATTTGTGACACTAGATTATTAACGAAAATTTTTAAATCCATTTTCTAGAAAACGGTGTATCCTGATGACTTAAAGTAAGAGTACCTTTTAGTACTAGAATACCTGAAAATTTAATAAATTTAACGAAAATTTTTAAATGCATTTTCTAGAAAACGGTGTATCCTGATGGCTTAAAGTAAGAGTACCTTTTAGTACGAGAATACCTGAAAATTTAATAATCTAGAGTCACAAATGCTTAAAAGTTAAAGACAAAAAGTTATGCGTTAAAATAACCGTTGACCTACCCAAAACGGACGCCTATGACCGGTACTAGAAATTCGCAATTGATGGAATCGATTCATCTCTGAAGGCTAAACAAGCGTACCAGTTTTTGTTTTTCTAAGTAGAAGTGTTCTGGAGGTATTTAAACAAAACTATTTACAAGGCGCCATCTTCAAAGAGCTCTAGTTCCCTTAGGAAGCATTTGACTAGGTGAATTGGGTTAAATTGTCTTAAAATTGTCTGAGGAATCTCCGGTCTTCGTTTGTCAGGAGAGTTTCTGGACACCCTGTATAATACTATAAGTCCTTCAAACTGATGCGTATTAAATTCTTGATAGCTTTGGATATCATGCTGTCAATATGATCAGTAAATGATAATTTATATGAAAAATGTCGCGTCATCTATAAATAATATTCTATTGCCAGTACTTTGTTTGTTTTGAATATCATTTGCACATTGAGATCTTGAAATGAGATCAATACGCAATAAATGTGGATCATCTGCAATGCGACTAGTACTTCGTCTCTCTGGTCACGTGTAATAATTTTCGGTCGACCTAAATTATTAAGTTTAAGATGAAATTAATCACTTTCTACTAAATAGATTTTGAAACAATCGATTACCAGGTTGCAATCTGTGGAAATCTTCACGTGAAAATATTCACGTTGAGTAGCACACGTCCATTGAAATTTTGTTGACAATAAACACCAATCAGATCAGTAACGCAGTAGCACAGCTACCTTTAGCGTTACTGATGCTGACGAGTGACTTTAACTGTTTGCTATAGGTTCTTCAGGTGTAATTTAATGCTGGTCGGGGCATTCGCTCGCATAGTTGTTTCCTGGAATTCCGTATTTCCGCTTATATTTAGGTCATAAAAATGGCTTACATAGCGCGTGATTATAATTTATCGTATCCAAAAACATCTACTCTCAGATTTGTACGTTCATACATTCAAAAACATTACAATTATCACGAAAAATCAATTTTTAATTCCAAATTTGACACTCTGTATCTTTATTATTATCAACATGTTATTAAGGCATGTTGGCTCCCATCGTAATATTTTGAAGTAAAAAAATCTAGTATGTCGCTATGGGCCATTACTTACTGACCATCCTGTATACAGTGTATAGCACTGCGTTTTAAAGATCGCTATTTAAGTAAGTAACTTGGCTGAATTTGTATCAGGACTTATTTGTGACACATATTGGGGATTCCCAGGAAAATCTCTTTTTCGTAAACAGTGATGATAGACTAAGTACAGAATATCTAACGCCAACACTCGGATTTGGTAGACTATAATTAACGTAACAGCAACAGCGTTGCATATGCACTCCAGTTAATTCAACGAATGCGGACGAATGCATGTGAGCATGTGTATAATCAAAGCATAGCAAAGCACATTGTTGGTTGCAGTGGTTGCACACACGTTGCACATCATCTTTGTCGGTGAGATGAACAAGTAAATGCGGTTTGACAAACGCGTTGCTCATATGACAAGAGTAAATGTTTAGGTATTTGCATATCGAGGAAATAAATTCAAATGTTTGCAAGATTTGACAGTATAAAGTCTTTTTACCACATCATTACTTATACAGCTTAGGTAAAAAATTATAAAAATGTTGTATGGATACAAATTATTGATGATTTTTGTAAAAAAGCAGAATGTATTATACCTATACATAGAGTGAGCATATCTACAATCTATTGCAATAATAATGGGACTCTTTACAACGAATTCACCAATTTATTTCGAACTGTTGACGTATTCATAATCTACTTTCAACATTTATTCTTAGTTGTTCCACTTATTAATAAAGATCTAATGAAATTTCTACTCAGAACTTCCAATAGTTCAAAACCTGATTTGAGGAAGGAGTGCCATTATTATTGCAATATATTCTACATTTTAACAAAACAGTATTTTCGATTGGAGTACTACCCTCCTGATAAAAGGTTCATTAAGTACACCTAAATGCATTTTTTAAATACATAACAATTTTGTTACGTTTTATGTCTACAGGGTGTTTCAGGAGGAGATGTACATGCTTCAGTATGTTATTCTACGTTCAATTTTAAGCAAAAATCTTTCTATGAACTTAGGCTTGTAAACGCTTCGTTTAGGATATACAGGATGTCAAATTAAAAAAATAATAATTACATTTTCTTTAATAATTCCGGACTACTTTAGAGTTAAATTCATAAAATATCAAATTTTATGAACGATTGGTTGTATCTCCCAGAGGGCACCACAAGCGACCATTAGGATCCTTTTAAAAACTTTCAACTTTTTTGTGTTATGGTGTATGTCAATTCGGAATAGAAGAACATTTTCCCCTACCTTTTCTACTTAAGAAATGAACACCTTATTGAAGCCTCTAGGAGCAGCCGTTTCCGCTAAAAGCTCATCTAAAGCCTATCGTCGATAACATTTGAATTTCCCGTCCCAAGAAATCTCCCAATAACATACTGAAGTATGTACATCTGTTCAGGAGAAGAAATTTTCCAAATGGAATTCGAAAAATATACTGTACTGAAGTCTCATGGCTTGAAATTTAAACATTTAAATTCAGGCAAGAGTTAGAATAAATCGAAATAGTTTAAAAAATTAGCAGATTTATGCGAGTTGATTTTTGTCTTCTTGGTACGTCAATCGGGCGACTATCGAGCCAAATTATTGGGGTTCAGAAAAATGATAAATAATGTTGACATCTTCTCTTGAGTGTGTGGGAACAGTTTACAAAAATTTTAAAGAGCTATGCCCCCAAGTGTACAATTGGTATGATGATCTCGATGAACACATTAAAGGAAAATTAAAGTATTTTTCATGAAAAATAATAATTTACTTATTCTATTTTAATAGATGTATTTTACATTAGAATACTTTATAGTTTTTGATGTTCTTTCCTCTTCATTTACTACAAGAATAATAAACCATATTTCATCCATTTACGTTTCTCTTTTTATTATATTGTTCTTTTTTCCGCATAGAATATGGTCACCCTGTCTTCACATTTTTCAAGAGGCAGCTGATAATTATATTTATTTACATAATACCACAAATTATCAATTTTTATGATGGCATGAAAGCGGTGTATTTACACTTACGGTAGGAAAAAATAATGATATAGGTTTCTGCATTTAAATAATGATTTTTTTGATTGAGACTATTCTAGGATTTCTATTACGCAACGATATCTAACGTAGGTATTTAAAATATGATACACAATTTGCACTTTAGTGTTAAATCTATTAATAAACTGCGATTTTAAATATCATGATAATTAAATGAAAAGGAATGAAGTAGTACAGTAGGTATACATTTAATTAGTTTCCTACTTGGCCCGTTTCAGTACAGTATACAGGATGTCCCAAATCTTGTTATAAAAGAAATTTAAAATAAATGTTAACAAATTATAGTCTTGGTAGGTATTCTTCTTCTAATTTCTAACAGTTTTATTAATCACACAGCCAATTTCACAATGATGTTAATACATTTAAATTTAAAGTAACTAAATTAAATCCTAAAATGCCTAATTTTAAAGTAGCGTTAATTTCATTATGAAATTGGTTCTTAATAATTCTTCTTATAAAAATAATCAACTTTATTTAAACCATCAAGTTATCGAAATCAAAAATGTTGCCAACATTTTGAATTATTAACCATTAGGCTTAGTCCGTCCCAGATATTCTGAAACTAATATATATAGATATAACATCAAAAGGAAAATATGCAAATGTTTTTATTAACTCCTAAAATAAGCGTGCATGTTAGTTTTCACAAAAAGTTATTCAAATAATCAGTAATATGGTAAATATATTGACCAAAACTTTTTGATTTAACAAAGTTCCAGTAGCACTAACAAAATTAATTCATATTTAACAATTACAGAAAAACTTATTTGATATAAATTAATACATTACTGAGGTCTATGACTAAGAAGAATCGACCGTCACGAACATACATTGATGATTGACTAATGTATCTAAATTGCAAATGGACCTGTCAGAATAGAGAAAGGTGGGCTAACAAATATACATAACAAATTAACAAATATATTGTTAACAAAGATAAACAAAAATTCTCAAAGTTCTGTTAGTAAGGGTACAACTTTTCTTTCAATAGTAAGAATATGCTTATAATTTTATTCTATACTATTAAATAAAACAACAAAATAGAATCGAAAATTCAACATGAAACCCACGTACATATTATTGCATTTCTAATAAATTTTTGGAACTAGATCTGACAACTATGTAAACGAGTACACGATGTCATTCAACTCTCAAGAACTTTTAGATGATCCATACTTTTGATTTTTTCACCACAAGTTCCTGGACATCCTATATACAGGGTGCCCTTTAACATAAAATATTTATCGTTATATTCGTGCTGACAAAAAATTGACATCTTTTTATTAGTAAAAAGTCAATAAAAATAGTAAAGGATGATTCCATTTGATAAAAAAGTGTTGTGTTACATTTATTAATTATATAGAAGAACTAACTACAAAGACACGTGCACAGTAATTTTTAACTAGTCATCCTTTAGTATTTAAAGGTTGAGTTTATTTATTTACTCGGTTTTACTATTTTACAGTGTGACGTCAGTATTCTGTCAGAAATATTTATAATGGATATGAGGTTACGTGACAGATAAAAAACATACTTATAAAAACGATTTCGATTTATTCATTTTTTAGGATATCATTATATCTAACACTTCAAAGTCACACACGTATTGCGATTTCTTTGTTTAAAGCATCTTCTAATTATAATTTGATAAACTCGAAAGAAAAATAAACAAGAACTAGTACATCGAATAACTTAAAATTTATAGTCACGCTCGACAGACTTACCTCTTGATGCACAAATCACAAGAACTGCGGCTGCAATCGCACTTTGACTTCTTACAAGCACACAAATTTCGAAAGAATCGCTTCACTCGACCCATCACGAATATCTCACGACATTCCGAAGTCGCGTCCTTTGAAATTGAATTAAAACAATGCAAAGTATTTCTGAGCAAGGTGCGAACCCGAGTTGTAAATATATCTAGAACACACACTAGATAAGATAAAAACCGTCACCCAGAGGTGATTTCATTAAAAAATTACCAGAAGATACGTATCTAATACAACGTCTACCGAGTTAACTTAAAACAGTTCTCGGAAATGTTGTTCTACGCAAGATTTTCAAAAAGTTAAGAGGATATAAATCGGTTCTGTTAGGTGGCTATTACAGTTTTAACTTGTTTCTATGGCACGAACAATGTGGGCCCCTCTTTTAAAATATGGTGGTCACAACATGGTTGAAGATATCTCCAAGATTGCCATATAGGTATCGATCTTCCTTAAAGATTATAGTAGCACGTGATATTATTATTTACTTTTATTTTTAAATGTTCAAAAACCTACCTATATAAATTGTCACCTACTATTACTTGCATAACTTTTTGTTAAATTCCCTTGTATAGGTATATCTATCAAAATATGTATAACCAAACAGTTATTACAAATATGTACTTACATGCCATGACTGCATTTGATTTTTATTAAACGCATTCACGATACCACTGTATATAGATATGATAATATTTCACACAATTGATCTGATATATTAAGTACGTATCCATTAGTCAATTAGATTATTTTTTATATTGACTTATCCACTTGTCTAATTAACTTAATTGGAAATCTATCGCAAAAAAAATTGCATTAGTATCATACAATGAAATAGTTTATTAATTCCTCATACCAATAACATATAGGTAAGAAAGGGATGGGGAGCATAAAATCCGTTGGTAGCCAATTGCAGAAGATAGGGCATAAGCTCTTCAGAAGCATGCCTTGTCTCTATGAGAATGCAACAGACACAATATAATATAGTTTGCCATATTGTACGGTCGTTCCGTGGTTCCTTTTCCGCTATTAATGCCAAAAGTATGGAATAAATTCAATAAAAACGAAACAATTATTTTTTGGGAAAAGTCCTCGAACAGGTCGATTTTTAATTTAAAAAATACATATTTTAGCGTAAAATGCGATTTTCAAATGTCATTTGTTTTCGAGTAATGACATCATCGTTTTTTTTTAAATGGCAAGACCATATTTTTTCCTTGATTCTGAAAGATCGTTTAATTCTTTATCAGACAGTACTAAAATGTTGCCCTCTTACATAGGAAAGTTTTTGAGTAAATGACGATTGAATGTTAGAAAACGTAAATTTTATCCATAAAAAAGTAACAATTCTGAGGTATGTAAAATAAAATACGATTGATTAAATTTTATACTTAAATTAAATGTTCGAATTGCCATCCACCAACTTCTTGACAATGCGCAAGTCTGTGAAGAAATTCTTCTTGCACATTATGAATGATTTCTGGGGTAACTCTGGCGTATTTCGTCCCGCAAATTCAAATAACCCTGTATTTATATTTTCTGATTTACCTGTAAATAATGATTAAGACAAAAGTTTCCCAAAAATGTTAATTCTGTAGTTCGTATTTGGAACAGTCCACAACGAAATATAAAAGAACTTGTCATAATAAATTAAAAGATTTATTTAGATGTCAGATAGTATATTAAGGACAAAAAAGTTATATGTACATGGCAAACACTAAAAATGCACATTTTATTAATCCTTTGGTATTTATTAATTAAGATATACCAAGCGTAAACAAGATAAACAGGTGTGACATCGTTCGCAATTAAATTTGTTAAAAAACCAGCACCGCATCCTTGGCGGCGTAATAAAAGGGAGACTGATTTCTTACTTGTCATCGAGGCATAATCCTTTTACACTCACAGCGAGAAAATTCACATCCGACACCGCGAAAAAATCGCATCGCAACCAAACGAATAGCTGAAGGTAAGAAACTGCTCCGACGAAATGTGTTTACCGTTAAGTCGCTTCCTTTCCCCACTTTTCCGAGTTAGGAAAGAAGCCTGTAAACAACACTATTATCCTTATCCACAGAAGGCGCACATACATTCATTACATTACAATGGCGAAGGATATTGAATAAAGAAACACGAGCCTTAACAGTCCGCAGCCTAATAATGTTACGGAAAGCGGCGTTGCCGGATTTCCGAGCTAATATTCCTGCACAAAACACCAAGAAACTCGTTACATTGTAATAACGTTTCTACAGTCCATCTCTTACAAATGTTTGTTTCATGATATCGTCTATACTCGCGTCAAGAAGTCAGACGTCTTACGTCACGGCTGACGTTACACATTTGTTTTTATTGTCAACGTAATTTTCGATATTTGGTCGCGTTAAAAATAATAATTTTTAGCAATTTAGTGCAACATATAATGCAAACTTTTAGTGTAGTATATAGTTTTATTACTATCAGTTGCAGTTTCTTAAATATTTTGATGAAAATATAATGAATTATTATTCACTTGTTCATATGACGTAAGTTGTCTGAATTCTTGTCGTGACTATAGGAAATTGTTGTATCAAATACATCTTTTAAAGGGATTTTGAATTGTAAAAGTCTATTGAATCAAATATCAAAGTAGATCATACTAAGGGCATTTTCGGTTTGAGTTATGGATAGTCATAATTTTATTTACCATGACTTTTATGACAAGATCGATATTTATATTTCAACTGAAAATCAAGTATATGTTTTGTAGCGCTAACTAATCTAGTATTATCAATCACCCTTAAAATACATTTAGCAATACCCCACTGGCAGTATGGTCATTAGCTTTCCAGTTTCTTTACTCAATTCTGAACCAAATGTGCAGCTAGAATATATCCCTAACTAAGAAAGTGATACTTTCACGCACGCTGACACCTGCCCAGTGCGGGAAAGACACTTTCCGCACGAGTTAGAAACTTTCCACTACTCTTTGTTACACCAGCTTAAGAAATATGCATACTGTTTTTTATATCTTCCTTTTGATTTACTGGGTGACAAATCCAAATTCGTCTTATCCGCAGCTTCTAATATTGCCTCTGAAAGTTCTTCGTCAAAAAAATTCATTGTAATGTTCTCTCTTTTTCTTTAGCATAAGTTATACTCATATGTATTTTACTTGTAACAGTACTGTACCTTTGTTAAACGTATGAGAACCGTTTGCCAAACGTATGACACTCGAATTAACCAAAAATCAATATCAATATCAAACTATATTATAACAACTAACATAGATTACAAATTACATATTTTCCAAATATTTACCTTTTGGAAAGTGAAGCTTTCGGAAATAAAATGCATGCGGGAATGTAAACCTTCATTCACGCTGGTAGAAAATAATTATTTTCCTAAGAAGTACGGAAAGTGACACATTCCGTATGAGTTAGGAACACAAGCTCATGAAAATAAATGGAAAGTTTAATGTTCTTAAATCGGTATTAATACAAACGGAAACAAAGGTAACATAACAAGAGTGAATACAAATACATTTGAATAAGAGTAGTATCTTCTTAATTATTATTACAGGAAGTTCTTCATCTGATGAATTCGTTGTCGATTTCATAAAATTGAAAACGCAGATCAAAATATACTGTAGATTGATATGTCAAGCAACGTCTGTCACATAAACAATCAGAACCAAATGTTATTTTTAATTGATACAACAATTATTAATGTCTTTCATAATAAAATATTTCAATTTTTTTAATGCAAATTAGTGGATATTTCAAACAAATTTTCTAACTTTATGAAGAAACAACCTGAGAATTTTGTCACCACCTACCCAAATTTTTCTTCAAAATTATACTCAAGTATGCGTTTGGGAAAATGACATTTGCCGAACTAAAATGCGTGTAATAAAGATATTAAATCCTTTCATACTTTTAAATGGTCTGTTCAATGGCATGACGAATCAAGTAGACCATACCATAATCTTTTATTGTTCTAGTGTGTTTTTTTTTCTATAACTTTGGTGAATCGGCTACACCGCTGCCACCAAACCGCCGCCACAATGCGGTATCGCAAAAAGGTCATCGTCAGTTGCGTGTCCATGAATGTGTCGTGCCACCAACCTACTTAGCATATCGCACGACTTAAAGTCTGATCTGCTCGCCAGATATCCGCCCGGCTATACAGAGCTACAGGTCAAAATCTGCGGAAACAATAACAACGTCAGTTACAATTGAACAGCCAACGAAGCGGAAATTTGATGCCCAGCGAAAATATGAGATCTGAGAATGGTCTTAGGCTGAAACAGTCTTCAAAATAGTTGTTCAAGGAATCTTGTTATGGAAAAACGTTATGTATTGATTGGAATGATGCAGTACCTTCGAAATAAAATGTTAATGTTGCTTTAATGTCACTATTATTTAATTGAATAGTCTCCGAACTTGTAAATTTGTGCAGGTTGTATAAATAATTTGCAAAAGAAAATGGAATGTCAAGTAGAACAAAACCACCATTTGTATATGTATGTTTTTTTCGTCTTGCCTTTAATTTTGATATTTGTTTGTTGTTTAGAAAAGCTATCGAGTCTTTAAAAAAAACGGAGAGAGAAATTAATACTGGCATCAACATGTCACTGAGCAAATGACATTGTCGCCTTAGTTAGTTATGAGCTGAATAGAGCAACACATGCTGAAGAATCCGTTTCAAAGAGAATCACTTTGACAGGTTAAAAAATTCTTCCTTGGATGAAGCAAACTTAGATACTAGTTGGAAGAACACAATGGCGAAGTGGGCCGAATCAAATGATGATATACCAGATAAATGTGTCAGAAACTATACATATTTATTATATAAAAAAGTAATCAATAGGAATTTCCTGATTTCCTGACCATGTAATTAATCTTATAGATTCAATATCCTGGGACAGTAGGTCATTTGAACAAAGAAACAACGAAAACTTTAATTTTACGTACGTTTCGGGTTTATTACATAATACCCATCTTCAGAAATTACAATATTCTTATGCAGGAGCTGGAGCTTCCCAAGGAAGATTACTGCGGCATTATGAAAAACTTAATATAAGATTAGCTAAAGAAGAAAATAAAAAAAATTCCTGCATAAGAATATTGTAATTTCTGAAGATGGGTATTATGTAATAAACCCGAAACGTACGTAAAATTAAAGTTTTCGTTGTTTCTTTGTTCAAATGACCTACTGTCCCAGGATATTGAATCTATAAGATTAATTACATGGTCAGGAAATTCCTATTGATTACTAAATTGATTGGGTTAAAGAAGAATTTTTTCCAAATGGACTCTTATGGAGCTTCCCAAGGAAGATTACTGCGGCATTATGAAAAACTTAATATAAGATTAGCTAAAGAAGAAAATAAAAAAAATTTCCTGCATAACAATACCGTAATTTCTGAAGATGGGTATTATGTAATAAACCCGAAACATACGTAAAATTAAAGTTTTCGTTGTTTCTTTGTTCAAATGACCTACCGTCCCAGGATATTGAATCTATATGTAAAAAAGGTCACTAGGTAGATATTTATTCTCATGTTCTTATTTATTTAATATTATCTTTTCGTTACTCTTATGTTTTAATTATTTCGCTTATATTCAGTTGAGAAATAAATATTTTTCTACAGTTTCGAATTACCATAATAAAGATTGGTGCTACAAAGATTGCTTACTTTTGTGGAACGGAGGGAAATGATAGGAAAAATTACGACAAAGAGGCAAAAACTCTCTTGTACTCACCCGCTAAATCCTCTCCTTTTGTTGACCGGAGATGAGGTATTGACGGTTGTCGAGCTGTCGTTCACTGCTACTGCTGCGGCGGCGGCTGCGGCTGTATCTGTAACAGAAATTAACACGGTGAGAAGCAATCAAAGCGTCATGAATAATGGATCTCGGTGCACATTCGCAAAAAGCATATCGGGAACACCTTTATTAATATGTAGTGGAGACGTGTGTGTCGGTACTATAATAGGGATCTGACAGAATTGCAAAGTGGATCTTGTTTCACGAAGTCACGTAAAAAGGCGTTAAAAAGACAATTCATTTAATGAGGCTATACTTTTTCCCACAACCCTTAAGAAAGAACGTATAAAGCCTTGTCCTCATGGACGTGAAATTTGCGAATATTCACGCGAATTTCGCAGTTTTCCATTTAAATTATTAATGGAACTTCCAACGAATTTCACAAAAAAGTAATATTATTGCTATTTTCACCATTACGTAGGGTTAGTAAGTCTGCTTTCAGCTTCTGATAATCTACCATTACAGTCAATTTTGCCAACTGCAATATTATATATCATTTTCATCATAAATGTTACTGACTGCTCAAGTTAAACTTATCATCCCACATAATGACCAAAATGGCGATAATATTCCTGTTTTGCAAAATTTGCGTATAAATGCAGAGGTGTCTGGCAAATTACTCGTAATTGGTTACCGCTTGAGCATTGTGTTTGATCTTTTTTTATTTACTTTTTTAATGTTATTTTATTTGATTTTTAAACCTCGATTCATTGTTTATCTTTAAATTATACTTTGTTTGGTTCGATTTCTTTTTTTCATTAATTTTTTTCCACTTATACGATTAAATTGATTTGACTTCTGTTTAATCTATTGTCTTTTCCAATTTAATTTTGTTACATCTTTACAGCAACTTGACAATAAATAACAATGACTGAACTATAGTAGGACATTATTTCTTAGGATTGCAGTAATCACTGCGACCCAGAAGCTTATCTTAGATTTCTGAATGTACTTGTATATGTTGTAATATACATTGTGTTATTGGTGGAAAGCAAACACACAAAATAAAATATTTAGTAACGTTTCTCTTTTTTTTCTTACGTTGTTGGTTGTGGGAAAAATATTATACACAACTCGCTGGAAATAGAATTAACACACTCGTGTGATTTACGTTACTTTCCACGCTTGTTATGTAATGTACTATTAATTTAAAATAAATCAATATGCGATTACATCGTAGAAAGCTCATCGTCTAGCATACTTTGAAGTCACTAGCATATCCTGACTGCTTTTCATCTTCTGTAAGTGTTTACAGCAGGAACTAATAACAATAGCGGTACTATATTCCTTGAATTATTCCATTTCAGATGGGTTTTAGCTGTCAAATGCACGGATGCATATTTCAATTCGAGTCCACTTCTGACAATAAAATAGTTTCTTTGTAGGAGTCGTAAAACTGCCAGGTGCAACGCCGTTACGGCCTGAGAACGTATTATTCCATTCATAGTTTCCAGAGTAGCAGCAATGGAATGAGATTTTAGCGTAGTAGATTGTATGGAATTGACTTTATCTTACTCAGGACTAGAGCTGTTTTTTTGCGACGAACCGTATTCATCGACTGTTTCAAAACGTATTCCATGGTGACGTCACTAATGTCATAATCAAGAAAATGTATAGTTTCAAAACGTAACGTCATCAAATATTTGTTTCTCTTTGATATCACCCTCACACTTTTTAATTATCGTTTACACTAGATTTGGATTAAAATAGAAAGATTATTAGTGGTAGAAATTATTAAGAATATCTATTTCCGCATGTTTTTGTACATATATTTTGAAAATGTGTGAATTTTGCAACAAAAACATAGAAATTTATTTTAGCAACTGCAAACCAAAAACAAATATCTAACATGTTTATATGAGTGACAGGTTTACAGTGGCGGCCCGTGGGTTTTTCAAAGGGTGGGCACAAAAAATAAATTTAGATTCATTTAAATGTATTGCAAGAACAGAATGTAATTCTGCAGAAAAGTTAATTAAACCTATATAAATGCCTGGATTTTTGAACGAAGTCTTCTCATCATGACCTCGCAAGGCTAATTCGAAGGCTCCACAAAAAACTTTATACACATTATTAAACGACGCAAAATGTGACGATTTTTTCCACCTGTTTATTATGTTCTAACCGAGGTCCTAACTTATAGCGCAAATACGCACTATACTCGCGACAAGAATTCAGACGACTTACGTCATATGAACAAATGAATAATTCATTATATTTTCATCAAAATATTTAAGAAACTGCAACTGATAGTTATAAAACTACATACTCGACTAAAAGTTTGCATTATACAGGGTGTCCGGAAAAGACGTGTACAACGAAAGACCACAGACTCCTGGGTTCAAAATAAGCCGATTTAGCCCAATTTACTTATTTCCAAAATTGCTTAGTTTCGCCGCTAGAGAGCGCCAAAGTTCGCGAAAAATTTTTGTTTATTCCGAATATCTCGAAAACGACTTGATCGATGTTAACCATTTTTGGGCTACGCAGTTATAAGTCTAACCGACACTTTTTGACATTATTTAAAATCTTTTGCAGTCATTAGAAATATAAGAAAAATCATGTATCATGCAAATATAAGCACATATTTTTCAATCCCTGTATAATCATTCTCAGTTTTTCTATTAGTAGTTGACTTTATTTAGAAAATTTTTTATACTTTCAGAATTTTGAATAGATGAGTAGTTTAGGCAGAAAAATATTTTCGTATGTCAACAATATCAGCATTCGTTCTGCAACAAATAACGAAAATTCCAAAACTCATTTATATTTTATTTAATAAATACGAGATAATAAGATTAATACAGCAAATAAAAAAAGTTATGATCTCTTTACAATAAATGCTCAGTGACCCGTTTTCTCGTACGCAATAAGTAATCCGTTTTACGGTTTTACGAAGTTGTAGTGCTCTCCATGATTACTGGATTATCTCGTAAAATGTTATTGGTTATTGGTTGTTGGATTCGCCTAAAAAAATTCTCTTTATTATTAACTGCGTAGGCATATACTTTACAAAAAATAATCGCAAGGAGGTAAGTCTGGTGCTCGAGGTGGCCATTTTATAGGAGCATCGTTTTCTCTTCCAATCCGCCTGTTAGGATACAGATTATGTAAATACTGACTAACGGGTATTGCAAAATGGTGCACCATCGTGCATAAACCACATGTTACGACGAATTAGTAACGGTAAATCGTCCAATAAATTAGGTAATACTTGCTGTAAAATTTAAATAGTTGACCCCATTTAATCGATGTGGAAACACAACCGGGCCAATAATAAAGTTGTCTATAATTCCACGTCCACTCTGAATTCATATTGAAAATGTCTTATTTCAGTACAGTGTGGTTTTCATCAGTATAAACGTGTTTGTTATGGTTATTAATAATTCCTGACCTAGCAAAATATGCTTCATCTGTAAATAAAATGTTTTTGCGGAAATTGATATCATGGGTTCTTTATTCTTGTATAAAATTACAAAATGCTAAACGTTTTTCAGGGTTCATGAACCGGTCATAAACCGATTGAATGTGGTACGGATGTAGTAACTGCTCCTTCAAAACATCATGAACTATGGTTTTTGGTATCCCTATTTCTTGTTCAAGGCGTCTTGCACTAATTTTTGGGTTCTCTTCTATCTTATCTAGGATTTGTTCCTTCACCTTTATAGTTTTCGTGGTACGTTGACGCCCTTGAACTGTATTAATTTGGTGTAAAGAACCAAATTCGCAAAGTCGCCTTTCGATGTTGGCAAAAGTTTGATGATTTGACACTCGTCGATGAGGGAATCTGTCCATGTAGACCCTAACACTTTTGCGGCCGTTATCTTGACAAACTCCATAAACCAAAACCATATCTACTTGTTCGGAATATGTATACGTATCCATGATGAAATATTGAAAAATGAGGAACATAAACAAACACAACAATAACAACAACAAATAAAGTAAGATCTAAAGTAACTAAGTAATTAAGCAAAAAGAATAAATCGAGAGACTAACTTCAGTAGCTGATTAGATTTGACATACAACTGATACTTAAAATATCAGAGCCTACTTCTGGTACTTCGTTATTTGTTGCAGAACGAATGCTGATATTGTTGACATACGAAAAATATTTTTCTGCCTAAACTACTCATCTGTTCAAAATTCTGAAAGTGTAAAAAAGTTTATAAATAAAGTCAACTACTAATATAAAAACTGAGAGTAATTGTACAGGGGTTAAAAAATATGTGCTTATATTTGCATGATACATGATTTTTCTTATATTTATAATGAATGCAAAACATTTTAAATAATTTCAAAAAGTGTCGGTTAGACTTATAAATGCGTAGCCCAAAATGGTTAACATCGATCAAGTCGTTTTCGAGATATTCGGAATAAACAAAAATTTTCGCGGGCTTTGGCGCTCCCTAGCGGCGAAACGAAGCAATTTTGGAAATAGGTAAATTGGGCTAAATCGGTTTATTTTGAACCCAGGAGTCTGTGGTCTTCCGTTGTACACGTCTTTTCCGGACACCCTGTATATTGCACTAAATTGCAAAAAATGACTGTTTATAACGCGACCAAATATCGAAAATTACGTTGACAATAAGAACAAATGTGTAACGTCAGCCGTGACGTAGACGTCTGAATTCTTGACGCGAGTATATCTAATTGTTCACGTATGTCAGTTTTTCCTAAAACACTAAAATCCATATATGCTTTTAAATGAGTCACAGAATTTTCATGTTTTTGGCCCTATCCGCTATGTGCTTTAAATCGTCAAGTCCGTATTTGGTCCACGCTGTAACATATGAAACAAACAAAACATAACAATTTATTTGTCACAGAACAACCATATTTCTCGTATATGTTTCTATTAAAAACTCTATTATATGTTCTAGCTTTACTTGTAGATTCGTAATTAATATATAAATCAGTAGGCCTACCTTTCTTTTTAATTAAATATTTTTGATCAAATGGCACTGGATTATATTTTAACAGATACTGAACAGAATTTATTTCTGGTTCCGGATCCATTTCTTTTAATAAGTATGTACAAATACACAGAATCACTTTAAAATTATATCTATAATGAGAAATCGCCTTTAAAACCAGCAAAGTTAAAACACAAATTTGTTTATACAACTATTCTGCAAGCGAAATATATTTGTATATACAAGTACGTACTAAACAAAGCAAGCGACTACTGAGAACTGAAAACTGAATGCCGGAGGGAGACGGAGTGATGGAGATTGGAGACAGTGGAGACTAGTGGAGAAGGGACAGAGACACGTATTTCAGTGCCCTTTGTCGGCTTTAAATCGGCGAATTTCATTTACTCCGAGGAGTCCCGAACGTCGGAAAATGAGCCACGTTTGGAGACAATTCTTGGGTTCCCAGGAAATAAAGTTTGATATAGTTCGGCGCGTGGATGGTTGACGGGAAATAAGTTTTGAGTAGTTTTTCGCAACCGATAATAGAATTATATAGAAAATATATAAATCTATAATAGCATCATATATTTCTTCGTGACATGTACAGTGAAGGGTGGGCACGTGCCCTTGTGCCCCTTAGCACCAGCCGCCACTGCAGGTTTATGAAATTTAGATAGAAAAGTAATTGGATTACGCTTTTGGATTATGTAATTCAGGATGTCTAAAAATACGTTTAAATTTGCAGGAGTACATACATGCAATAGTCCGCAACCAACTCATTTTAAAATAAACAAGAATAAGAAGTATCAAAATAACAACCATTTTAAATGTTAATCTAAAAATTTAAATCACACCGACTTTCAAATCTCTACTTTTTAGGCAACTGCTGCATAGACCAATAGCAAAGCATCTAAAAAGTTCAAACCGGACTCAGTGGACGGGTTGAACACAGTTCGTCTCAAAAAAAAACAGCTTAGAGCATTGCATTGTGAAACATGCACTTTCAGAATTTTGTATTTCCAATTACTGATTAAACAAATAATTAATAAAATATGAGTTATTTTTAGTATTTAAATATGTATACATATACAGTGTATACGCGGAATCTAAAGCCCCGGGTAGACTGTGAAAATATGTTTTTTAATTTCGGTTCTGAAATGTTTTTGAATATTTTTGGGAGAGCTAATTCGATTTTTTCGATTCGAGGGGCTAAGTCCCTGCCTTTTAGATGAAACGTTTTGATTTGTCTCGAATTTTTCCGCGGAACAAGCAACGTATATTTTGCAGGTGTGATAAATCAGCACCAGCTTACCTATGATATGCCAACAGGTTGCTAGACGGGCAAAAAAACAAACCGACAACGATAACTGCGTCATATGTATAAATTTATTTTAGTTTTCCATTTATCAGTTTACGGGAAGGTGTTCTACCGCATTACAATCACCGCGTAGTTTTTACTGAAATAGAAATAGAATTTTTATATTATAATAGTTATTTCTGATGCTAGACTGTTAAATTTCTAATTTTTGCATTCGAGAATGAAACTTCCTCAAGTCAAATTTAACCCATATTAAATATACTGATAATTTTTTGCATACAGGGTGAATCAGAAAGAATGGGTCAACACTAAACTAGAGATACTAGACATCAAAATATTATGTTTGAGCTCATCATGCCTTATGCGAATGTCGCTAGTTTAAAAAATACAGGGTGTTCAAGATTTAAATTTTATTCTGAAATTTCTCAATAATTCTACATAAAAAATGTAGGTACTCTTCTTTAGGTCGTATTTGATTTAAGGTTTATTATTATTACTATTATCAATAATTGTTATTTCATCAAGGCACGATGAGCTCAAACATAATATTTTGTCTAGTATCTCCAGCTTAGTGTTGAACCATTCTTTCTGACTCACCCTGTATAATTTAAAATCATTTAAGCACTAGGAATATTATAAGTAAAAAGTTGCGTGTCTGGGTTTAATATTTCCAATTTTAATCAAATTTCACTACAAACATTAAGATAATTAGGTTTCTTCCATAAGACGACTACTTATTTCATAATAATTCATGTAGACTTTAATTTGGCCAACTTTACCTTCTCCACTGCAAACTGAATTTGATGGAGGCTTTCGGGGCTGCTCTTTGCTTTATTTTATTCATAATTATCATCTCCGCAATACACAAACGCTCAGTTATTGAAATGTCAGAGGTCACTACACTTCAAAGTTCAAATCTGGTTGGCAGTTTTGGCTTTAACATTATTAATCAAGGACGGTGGTGTAAGTGCTGTACAGTGCCACGGGTGCAAAATGTAATTAACGAGTTAATTAATAATTAAGATTCCGAGAAGTTTACTCTACAGTGTGTTCTTTTGTATGGGATTTAAGGTATAGAATCGTTTTCGGAAGGCGAAGTAGGCAATCAAACGTTGGTGCAACCCAACATATTATATTATACCTCTGAGCCCTTTCCACTTGTTTATAATATATCTAAGTCCTGCTCAGGCACGCCCCTTAACAAGGTACGACTAACGTTACGGATAAATTACCGCAACTAGAGAAGGATGGTCACTAAAATGTACTTCTTGTCAAAAAAAGACGGTTGAACAGAGCCGAACTTGGAATAGTTGGAACGTGTTGATCATTCTATTGTGTTTTGTTGATTTTTCTGTTGTGATGTGTTTGTTCCTTTTAACGAAATTTGAGAATTGCTGATCGTGAAGTTTTGAACGAGTAAAGTAGGAAACTTGTGTTAAATGTTTTGGAGCTTTTACTATCATTGATTATGGGAAAATTTCCCAGCCGACCCTGGCAATTTACATCTAGAGATAATTGAGTACCGACATACCTGCACTACTCTAATCTTTCCACCGCACATGCATTCCTAAAGACGTCCTTCCTAGCATAATTTGGGCTGGGCCGCCAGCTACCATCCCATTATACCTGTCATAAGGGGTCATCCATAAATTACGTCATATGTTAATGGGGGGGAGGGTATCACCGAAATGTGACATAGTGTGACAAGGGGCAGGGGGGTCAAAAACTTTGTGACATCACGTTAAAATTCAAAATCAAATTCCATAACGCGAAATTTATATGTGAATAAAAAACTTTAAAAATTTACAAACTTGATCTATATTTATTAATAATTTAGCATTCTCGCTATGAGATTATCTCTTAAGCAACAACAGTTTGCATCTAGAGCGGCGTTGTAATGCGTAAGTTTTGTATCTTTAATTAACATAATTAGTCGTTTATTGCTTTCTAACTAGTCGTTTGTTTTTTCTGTTATCTAAAATATTTGACTTTATGTTGATTTTATTAAAGATTATATAATAAAAGTAAGAAAAAAATAAAAATAACTGTTTTCTTTTGATTATTTTTAAATACATACATTTTAATAAAAATGTGTGATGTCACATCAGGGGGGAGGGGGTTCTGAAAATGTGACAACCTGTGACAAGGACGGGGGGAGGGGTTAAAAAGTCCTAAAATTCGTGTGACGTAATTTATGGATGGCCCCTAAACAGGTATAAGTTGAAATTAAACAAATGTATACATTTCGTCTCATCAACTTTTATTGCCCACTTCGCCTTCCGATAACGATTGTACTACACTTACAAACTGGGAAGTTTTCACAACAATGGTACAGACAAAGATGGACCAGTTTTTTTACAATTTCACTAGAACTAACTATTATAGTGATGTCAAACATTTATATCCTACTGTAAATGGATCAAATCCAATTAATAATTATGACTTCGAGCAGTTTACTGTGTGTTCTTTTGTACGGGATTTAAATTACTTACAAAGTGGAGTGTTTTGACAACTATGGTAGACAGACAAAGATGGACCAATTTTTTTACAATTTCACTAGAATTAACTATTATAGTAATGCCAAACATTTATATCCTACTGTTAATAGATCAAATTCCAATTATGACTTCGAGGAGTTTACTCTACTGTGTGTTATTTTGTACGGGATATAAAATACTTACAATGTGTCACAGCTATTCGTAAAAAATTATTCAAATCACAGTGTGAACGTGGTAGACAGACGAAGATGGAGGAATTTGTCTACAATTTCACTAGAATAACCCACTAAAGTGATGTCAAACATTTATATCCTACCGTAAATGAATATCATTTGTTTTAACTTTGAGCTTATGCAAATTTAACCTATTTATTCGAAAAATAAATTATATCTATCTCGGATTTGCATGTTCTATCAGTTCACAGTCATATTTTAGTAAAGCGGAATCTATTAAAATCGTTGTGTAAATAATCAAAAATGGGTCAAAACTAAAACTGTTAAATATATCCAATACGAGATGCGAGACTTAATAACCAAGAAAGTCAAATTTGATATTGCGACGATTTTACAGTATAGTTGATCGCGATGCTACAAAATGTTTAATTTCATCTTTAAAATCTTGGTGGCATTTTATACTACGTCATTTTAAAGGGCATCCAATTATCAGATTAGACTAGACCTGATGAGACTAGATGAGATTAGACTAATTACTCTATTATATATATAGAACTATTGCTCAAAGTGTTCTCACTTGTTTTATGACAAGTACTACAGATTGGACAGACAGATGTTTATTTGAACAGTCAGATTTTACATCCCAAAAACATTCCTGTTCACGATAAATTTTAATAACTTAAGTTTAAAATTTATAATTATTATCCATGTTATTTCCTTTTAATATGTATTACTTTATAGTACCTAATAGTTGCCATCTCATCGATCCACGGTTCCATTTTCAACAAGTCAAAACCATTGAAACCTTCCACGCACATATTTTCACCTTTAATCTCCTGACCTGATATGGCTTTGTTTATTTCTTTTATTTTAAGTGGAGCACAATAGAAACGCACTAAGAACTGATGACAGTTTTTGAGAAGGTAAGCTATTTTTTATAAATATTTTAGTGGTTTTCATACAATGCCTTTCGTTATTTTTGGCAAAATTTCTTAAGGCATCCAGTTTATGTTCTACATATTTCATGTTGAAAAGTACCTATGCAAATAAACAAAAATATGGATATACCACAATATAAAAAGCTACTTGCTTTTTAGAACGTCAAAATGACACATACAGAGCAAAGAACTCTAAAGTTTTGTCGAAAACGTTACTATGTGTTTAAAAGAGGCTCCAGATAATGAGTTCTTATTAATGCAAGTGGTACTGTTTGGTTTAACTGGAGCATGTCGTCGTGCAGAATTGTGCAGTTTAACTGTAAAAGATAAGAAGACAAGGGAAAAACTTTGTTATTATTTTACATGATACCAAAAATAAACGTGTATTTACCATGGGATCAGAGTGCAACGGATATTAAAGTATTTACGATTGAGACCCAAACAAGTAAACAAAATATATTTTTAAATCGCTATTATCACGGTAAATGCACAATACAACCAGTTTTGCCAAAATTCCCCAGACTGCAGAATATTTAAGACTCCCAGATGCAGTCAGCTATACTGGTTATTGCTTGAGGAGGATGTCTGCCACCTTACTTGCTGACAGTGAAGCGGATATTCAAATACTAAAAATACATGGATGATGGCAGTTAACTAGAGTAGCTGAAGGTTATATCGAAGAAAGCATAGTCAATAAGCTGAAAATTTCAAAAAGTACATTACGTCATCAGAAAGAACTAGTAACATCTCAAGATCATTCAGGAATGCAGATAGAGAATCTTAATAATTTTTAGGAAGAACAAGTAGAATTAAGGCTGTAATGTTCCCAATTTTACAAAGCCGTTTTTAGACGTCCACGCCCTTTCATATTTCTCCTCAATGGAAATTCGTATTAAGATGGAGCAGGTGTTAATAAACTAATAAAAGTCTATTTTACTAGACAGCAGACCCATATTTTCAAAAAAAAAAAATTAGATTTGAACAATATTTTGGTCGCAATATTGCCCACTGCGTGAGACGTAGTTAGGCACTATTATAAAAAAAAGAAAGTTGTAGGCTAGTAAATCAAGTATTCATATAACAGACAATTGCCACAGATTTCAATTTTTTGCATTTATATTCATGAAATCTGTCCGCCAAGAAGACATGTTTTGCTAAATTTCTGCATACAATTGCCTAACTTACAGGGACACAAACTTAAATTTGCCGTTGAAGGTGCTGATGGGCGGAGCCTGATAAAAGGTATACTGTTTGGCCGAACCCTTAAATAAATTTCGTGTTATAATTTACAATATAAGAAAGTGACATTACATTACATTGTGGTAGAGTGCCACTTTAGTAAACGATTTTGAATTTAGTAAAATAGCATATTGTCAGTCAAAATGCGGAAAAATAATGTCACAAGAACACTCTCCATTTCAACATTTTAATGGCGAAGATTACACCCGCTAAAGGTAGAATTGTTTCCCTTACAACAAAAGTTGATGGGTTTCAGTTTTTTTTTAACTTTTGTATTAAAACGACTAATAAACATAGGTGGCAAGTTTTCGGTTGCCTACACTGTATATCCCAGTCCCGTAGGTAGGCAATAAATCGATGGAGAATCGATAGGATTGATGAATAGTCCGCGTATGCAATACAAGCAGCATAAATGGCGTTTCACATGACAACAACTGAGTTACTGATTGATATACGAGTATGTTTGATGCATTAATGTTTTGAGCAACTCGATTGCACAAAACTGAAAAAAACTGTCAGCTTCCAGCGTGTATACATTCATACATTTTAATGACATTCGATCTGGTTCTAATCGCGTTTAACAGACAGACAACAACTTGGACGGTACATTTTATCTAAACGGCCCATTAACATGCGATTAAGTGGTTTAATTGACAGCCTGGGCGATTTATTTGCCTTGTAATTAAGGATTTGTTTATACCGAAACAAGTTGTGGAGTCCTCACCAATCACTGTTTTTCTGCTTTTTTGTCGAATTTTTGTAGCCACTGAAACAAGCTGTGTTTGGTCTGAACTAGTGCACACTAGCCTACACTTTCCTTGCACTATGGCGTTTGTTATACTTAATGTAATTTCTTGTGACTTTTAGTAGGTATATCGGTGTCTTGAAGTAGTGTTTTTTTGCAAATACAAGTAACTTTAGTCATTTAAGAACTGAATAATATAGAGTTTAGCAAAGAACAGGAATGTTTATTTCATGACACCTACGAATATTCAAAGGTACCGAAGTAAAACGAATATACAAGGTGTCCAGAAACTCTCCTGACAAACGAAGACCGGAGATTCCTCAGATAATTTTAAGACAATTTAACCCAATTCACCTAGTCCGAAAAGGCTTCCTAAGGGAACTTGAGCTCTTTGAAGATGGCGCCCTGTAAATAGTTTTGTTTAAATACCTCCAGAAAGCTTCTACTTTGAAAAACAAAAACTGGTATGCTTGTTTATCCTTCAGAGATGAATCGATTCCATCAATTGTGAATTTCTAGTACCGGTCATAGGCGTCCGTTTTGGGTAGATCAACGGTTATTTTAACGCATAACTTTTTTGTCTTTAACTATTAAGCATTTGTGACACTAGATTATTAAGTTTTCAGGTATTCTAGTACTAAAAGGTACTCTTACTTTAAGTCATTAGGATACACCGTTTTCTAGAAAAATTGATTTGAAAATTTTTCGTTAGTAATCTAGTGTCACAAATGCTTAAAAGTTAAATACAAAGATACCTACCCAAAACGGACGCCTATGACCGGTACTAGAAATTCGCAATTGATGGAATCGATTCATCTCTGAAGGCTAAACAAGCGTACCAGTTTTTGTTTTTCTAAGTAGAAGTGTTCTGGAGGTATTTAAACAAAACTATTTACAAGGCGCCATCTTCAAAGAGCTCTAGTTCTCTTAGGAAGCATTTTCGGACTAGGTGAATTGGGTTAAATTGTCTTAAAATTATCTGAGCAATCTCTGGTCTTCGTTTGTCAGGAGAGTTTCTGGACACCCAACTGCAAGCAGTCTAACCGACAAATTTTTAGGTACAGAAATCTTTTAAAATACGTAAAGTGGATAAACAATTTTATTTTTGGTATTACTGCTCTACCTGTTTTATTTTTCGAGATTTCCGCACCTAAAAACATCACAAATTTGGCCATTTCACGGCGACCTCATTACTCATTACTGAACATATATTAATATTTAGCGTTAAATTATTATTGATCGTCCATTTACACAAGTTTTCGACATCCTTTTGTAACAAACGACACTCTAAATTGTTTTTTTTCCGTCCTGTAGATACATATTTAAATCATATGCAAATAGCTAACAGTTACAACACAAATGACTAGGTAAATTATTTATAAACGTGATAAATAATAAAGGTCCTAGATTGGAATCTTATAACCCGATACAGTTACTTATCTTTATAATATGAAACTATTATCTCAGATTTGTATTGATATAACTAAAGATGGTAATAGTACTGCTTACGTCACATACATGGTAGGGTGGAGGAACGTTGGCTTGGGTCAATGTGAGATATTGATACCGGTCGACATTTCACCACCTCCCTAATTAATGAGGTTTTCCTGCACTGAATGGTGGTTAGGGCCTACCAACGTAAGTCGTCTTTGGGCCTGCTTCATAATAATATACCGCCCGCTCTCCCGCACAAATCTCCCGACTTCTGGGCTAATCCTCGTGGTTAGACGAGGGGTAGAGATATTATTATGATTATTTATTACTTATTATGTAAAACTGACCGTTTATAATAAAATATTTTAATCTACCAATCGATCACTGTCGACGATCGACAAAATCGATAGTTACGTGTGAGCTCCGAACGGGGCCGTAGCAATCAAAAGTAACCACACTTTTACCAAATTCGAACAGCAGAGTTGCATCTTTCTCATTTGTATGTAAAAGTCTTGCAAAATGCAAAATTGCGAGACTCTAAGACAAGACAAGACTGTCAAATTTTACGATTTCTTCCTAAGATTTCTTATTTTCAGCCAATACTAATGATACATCTAATGTAAAACACTCTCTTTTAACAGTTCTCTTTTATAAATAAATCGGTAAGAACTGAGCAGGTAAACATATCTCTATAAGGTTAGCAGAATTATCGACTAAACATTTCACTGCCCACGTATATGTTTATTTATTTCGCAAGAAAACATTTATATAAGCAGACAACAAAATAAACATTTTTACTTACGGATTTATACATAATAGTTAGGTGACGGAATCTTGGAAAGCGTTTAAAGTGTTCCCCTTGTTTACACACTGCCTCAAAATGGAGAACTGTGGATTTCAATATCGTGGGAAATGTTTTATTAAATTAAAGCGTAATACTTTTCAGCTGGTCTCTGCGTGAAATTGTGTTTCGTGTAGGTACTAGTTATTTATATAATGACATTTGTACATTGTAGTTCATGTTGCAAAATAATTATTTTGAGCGGAAGTAAGTAATATACGTAATTGTATTATACATTTCAAACCACTGCCAACATGTAATTCTTTTAACATTCAAATCAGATAGCAGAAGCATCGAATTTATTTTATAGCTAAATTTATTATTTTATATATATATTCAACAAATGAAATATATTTTGCATGATTCTGCAACGTACAGAGTGTACGGAATATAGGTGCCCATACTAAAGGGTCTTGTATATCTGACCAAAAGCAACAAAAAATTCTTATGAGAAAAATGTATAAAAAGATTAGTTTTCCTACAAATACATTTCAAAAATAAAAATACAGCTGCAATAAAATGTAAAACTGTGTTACGATATTACGAATTAAGATACAAACAGCTAAGATTAAGTAAAAGCTCCTGTTCGTGTGTAATTTGTTTTTGTATCAGTATTAATAAAGTAAACAATTGAAGTTTTTCTGTAACGTACGACAACAATGTAATCTATGATCTGCTGCTGTTACTAAATAGTTATTTATGCAACAAGTGCAAAAAGTAAGCACTTTTTGTACGAGTTGCATACAATATTTTTTCTACGTTCATGCAAAAACCAAAAAATGTTATTTAAATGACACTAAGTCTAGAAAAATGTGACGTCGATTTGAACGTTTATGTTTGTCATGATGACAAAAAGCTGTATAGTAGAATGACAGATGAATGCAATAAACATTTTATTGCACTAGTGCAATAAAGAACCACTTTTTCCACTAAATATAGTTCAATAAAGTATTGTTTTTTGCATGAACGTAGAAAAAGTATTATTTTAATCATAGTAGTATTATGGCTAGTGCGTTTTTTTTCCTGTTTGCTCGATATTATTTGTGAGTGTACTAAAAAAATTGAACAATTTATAGTAACCATGACCAGGTGCTCTGGATACGACACGTTTGTACGGTAACCACCTTTCTCAAGCAACATTTTGAACATTAACTATTTTACATTCTGTGTTGTGACAAAAGCTCTAAGAAAACCATTCTTAGTAAGTATGTTTAGGAGTATTTGTCAGCGATGTTGTACATATTCAAGGCCTGTTTGCTGTCACAATTGTTACCGGTGGTCATAAAAAAATGTAAAGTAAAATATCTTTTGTTTGGTACAATTTATCATCCAGTAACATAAAGACACTTCTATATTCCCGATACCCTGTATAATAAAAATGTATTGTTGTTCGAAGCTTTTTACACATTTTTATATATGGAATCGCGTCTTCAAATTTAGAAATCAAATTCTAGAGCGTCTTAAATTCGAGCATATTATTTGCGCGAAATTAAAAACATAAAACATTCTGTATTTGATAAACTAGTTAATGTGTATTATTTTTTTGTTTTCTCTAATTTTCGTTTTACAATACTAGAAAATATCGTTACAATTGTAATACTAGGCAAACTTGAAAGTTGAAACTATGTGACAAAAATTTAAACTACATATATCTAGAAAGTTACTGTTTTGAGCGATTTGTTATATAATTAATTCTACATATCTATTTTTTGCTTATTCTTTTCTATTGTAGCCTGATTATTATTTAATAAAACAGTGAAAATATATTCAAAAGCGAAATTCAAGAGTAATCCAATGCTGGTCGGAAAATTAGCCAGAGTAAGCAGTAAGTGTTTCTAAGAATTCCCTTTTACAAATATCGTTATCGCTGAACGCGATAGTGGTCGAGAGCTTTCAATGGCACCTACAGCAATTTAGGACGCTTTGTGTTTTGAGGCCGCTCAGTTCCACCATGGAGTAGCTAATGACCACTACCTAGATGTAGGTAGTTACTACATACAGCTCGCGTAGTCAAAATAAATATCAAAATCACTACATGACTACTAAATATAACGAACAATAAACAATGTGGACAGTTTTGGATGACACTTCAACCAGTGACTGTCTAACCTCTGAAAAACAGCTGATTGGAGTAGAAGCCGAAATTAATTGAATCGTCAATAGAAAAGGTGGCTGCGAAAATATCTGTGGTACTAGTTTTTACATGAATTTTATAAAAATATTTAATTGCTAAATGTAGTACTATCAACTCAAAGTTTTCCGAAATAAAGAGAACACTTGTTTGTTATTTGTTTACGGATTTTCCAATTGCATATGCCAATGGCAGTAATATTTAGTAACTTTTTCTGGAAAATTAAACCCCAAAAGAAAATTTCGTTTTTGTGCTCAATGAAACGGTACACAAATGCACAAAATAAAGCTACCATTTTCTAATAGATCTAATAACTTTCCTAGTATTTGAATCACCATGTATATTCAACGATACATGCCGATCGAGAAGCCTCTGCTTAAATCAATTTAAGGCTATATGCCACTTCGCGAGCTGGTTTCTACGTCGTCAGTTTAGGTTCCTTGACGTTTCAAGACATACCGATGTCTTCGTCAGATCACACTTTATTTATTCGACCTCTGATCTTACGTTATCTACGAATTTTAAAGATAGCTTATATAATAATGGAGGATATATTTGATATTTGATAAACAGGTAAAAATATCCATATCGAATTTTAGTTAAAGGACCCTTTACAAAACAAACGTTCATATCCTGAAAAAACCCTAATATTTACTAAAGTATTACGTCAATAGAATGCCGTCAAGTTTGTGGCAACGTTATTTGGGATGTTATGTGTTATTTTACATTAAGGATGTGAAAAAAAAAACACGACTTCATGTGTTTTTCCAACACATTCCATGAACAATTGTAGCTATACAGGGTGAGTCAGTCATAATGTCGTTAATTTTAAGAGGAGATAGGGAATAATGAGTATAATGCGAATACGTGATTAAAAAAATCTAAATGCATATTTACGCCGAAAAAATATTTTCAAATCATTATCTAAACCACCTTTTCAGACTGTCACTGACCGGTCACAGCCTTGGTCGGTTACAGCTGACAGTTCAACTCGATATCGACCTGATGCAATGTTGTCAAGTTGTAATATTTTTCTATATAGTACCTACCCACCTAGGTTTTAGACATCACAAATAAACGGTTGTACTGACTATTTTAGAATATCATATTTTCTTGCTCAGTTCAACTTCAGCCAATAATAATTTAAAATGTTAATACCCAATAAAATAAAATAATAATAATCAAAAAATTCTATTAAAAATTGCAAGTAACGCGGTCCACTCAGGTTTTCCGTAGAAAATACGGCCCAATCAAACGATACCCGTACACTCGCGGGTCGATTTTTCTCTGAGCAAATGTAGCCGTTATGACTGCAACAAAACTCCAATGTGTCTAATAATAAACTGAGTAATAAACCATTTACGTACATTACATAAAAACCTATACCCAATGGGTAAATTATTGAGAAGCTGAAAAGTGTTTCGTGTTTAAATACTAAGTACTTAATAAAAACCATCGTGTTGTCGACAGAAAACTGTCCAAGACCGAAATGGCACGCCGCTAATCGAGAGTTAATCTTGACCTTGACCTTATTAGGTCAGTAACCTAGTTACCTAGTTTTTGTACTGTTATTTAACAAGGAGTAAAACTATTTTTTAATCTAGATACATGAATGAATTTTCCTTAAATATTGATTTATTTGTTAATAAAAACAAATGTAGATAATAAATAAATGTTTTCGAATGCTAGGCTATTACAGTTTAATAATTTTGATATTACGTTTTCACTACGTTTTACAAATAAATATGAATTTTTAGTATTACTCGTAAGTACAATTAACTGCACACATAACCAAATGTACAATTTGTAGTTACGTACATCTAGTCTAGAAATGTATTGTTTTTAAGTAGTATGATACTAACCTGTTTACAGCCCACATAAGTATAACTGCATTTATCTGTTCATAGCACTTTATTAATAAAATTCAGTCGCATTTCGTAAACATTCTCCGTATAACACTACCATTTCCACATAATCGGAATTTGTAAAATTATGCGACGTGAGTTTACGCCAAATACGTGAGGTTAGACCGAAATAAACAAACTACTGCTTGTATTCTCTAAATCCCCCCTCCAATGTGTGGCATGATCTACAAATTTGAGGGGGAAGAAATGCGGGAAATGCAGTGCTAAATGGAGGTAAATTTGAATAACACGCTGATGTGTTAGATGATATTATGTATGTAAATGTGGCATCCATGGTTAATACGGCAAGTCTGTGACATTAGAATTTCGTCGGGTGCGCCATTGTAGCGCACCAGGAGCGTCGTGTTCTGATTTTTATAGGGTGATTTGTTTTTTTTAAAGGTCGAGTAAATTTTTTTTTCGATTTTCTGCCTTTATTAGGCCTCTAGAACACATGGTTAAAATTAATGACATTATGACTGACTAACCCTGTAGTTGGCGGCCAAAATTGTAGAAAGTAACTATTCGCTAGCTTGTAGACAAGCGCGATTGGTGAAGCGTGCGAGAAGCAACATTTCATAGGCGTACTAAATTTGAATGCGAATCAGATATAAAAAATATACAAAAGGGATAAAAATAATTGCATTACATAACATTATTTTTAGAGTAGAAACAGTGATATAACAGTTTTTACTAATTTCGAGGCGTTAGATAATAAAAATAGTAAGAATCATTTCAAAATTTAAAGTTTTTATCTTGTATTATCAATTACCCAAGGTCGAAAATAATAGAGAGTGACTAATTCACAACACAGAGATGAGTATGGAAGATACGGGTGGTATGATTACCTAAGCGTGCCACTTGAGAAGAGTTAAAGCACACAAAATTATCAAAAATAAGTTGACGTCGGCTGAACCTAGCACATTAACAATTTACTTTAAATGTGCCACGTGTGTCATTCTCTTTACAAATTAATGCCGTCCTTTTGGACGGCGATTGCCCACCACCACTCCGCGGATATCACACTTAAGCCTTGTCCGTATGGTCGCAAAATTCACGGATATTTGCACAAATTTTTCAACTTCTGTTTAACACTTATATCATATCGTACCGCTTTCCGCATGACCTTTATACGTCCATGTTTCGTCAAAGTTTAATATATCCTTCAATCCAGAATCTTATATTTTAATATTTATTTTAAATAGTTTCTTCGTCATATCACTATTCGTCCTTTCTAACAGTATACTCTTCGATTTTATTTATACGGACTAAGTTTCATCTTGTGATATAGCAATCGAATTTTTTTTTTAACTCATTTTAAAAATACAATTTTCCTTCCGCGAGTTTCCATCACTTTCCGCTTCACAGTTGTACTTCTTTACCACTTTTTTATTTGCACACATATGCTACTCACGTACAGTTTTGTTAATGAAATACATATTTTAACATCACTTCCACTCATATTTTGACCTCGCGCTCTAAACTCTTCACACATGTCATAATCCAACATTCCTCACTTGTTAAATTAGGACGATTTCGAGAATACGTTGTAGAACTTGAATTAATCTCCATTCTTAGGAACACAAAATTACTAATAAAATTAATTACATTCATAATTAAATTAGCGAAAAGATATACCCGAAATTTTGCCCGCCCTAACAATATACCCGCCCATGATAGCGCTAGAAATGAAACGGTTGAATCCGACAATTCGTCGCAGCCAATTAAAAGCTACAGCACCTGCGTACTTACTGCATCAGAAGCTGTGTAAATAGGTATGCTCTCAGAGATATGCGGCACACGATTTTGTAGGATAAATATGTGGGCTGCATGTATATTTCTTTGTGTTGACTGCTATAAATTGTGAACAGATTTATAACATGAGTCACTCTCTATAATTATGGCCGTCGACTATAGTAGTATGTAAAATTTTCGCTTAACTCACAGTATAGATTTGACAGTTATTGCATGAATATGTTTGGAAATATAGAGAAAAGTTAAGTACGTTTGCCGTTAGTATTTTCAAAACAGCTGCAGGATTTTGCGTTCGTTGTAAAAAAATTGTATACAATTTTAAACACTTAATATACACGTGTAGGTAATTATACTAAGCTTGGAAAAGAAAATTTCATATAAAGAAAACACAGATTTCCCATTAGGAATATGTTTTCACAACTTTCTAAAATATTTAGGAATGCAGCTGCATTAAGACATTACAGTGACAGTTATTTGTCACGATCTAGAACTGGCAAATATTACCTTCACATAAAATAAACAGATCCAAAGAGGTAATCCGATACTAGAGCAACACAACCTATACTCAATAGAAACAACCTTTACGCTGGTTGATGTCAAGCACTGCACACCACACGTACACTAGCAACTAACACTAAATATTACTGGACGACGTCGTCGTCGTCGCCGTGTGGTTCTCATAACAACGGGGAAAGAGACAGCGGACTGAATCTGTGGTGTTTAGTTTCATCTCGCGCGGTACTCGCGAGTGTGCAGAGCTGGCATAGAATGACATGAACAGCTGTGTTTGGTTTTTATTTTTTCCGAAAACTGTCAGAAGCAGATGACTTAGGAATATTTTAGTTTTTCAGGACTAAATACAGTTATTTTTTTCAAGACTAATTTTCGTCTTACTTTTTTGTAAAGATATTTAAGCCAAATTAAATCAATTTTACTACAATGCCTAAGAATAAAGTCATGTGCTTTTTAATGTCAAATGTTTGGGTATGCTAAAGAAATTACTCTAGACAAGGTTGGATTCAATGATTAAGTATCTAAATTTTCGATAATCTAGCGAGATATTACTAAATGGCAAAATTATTAAATAACTCAAAATTCAAATTCACTTTTGGGCATAGTTATACTAGCACACATTCGATTCAGTATCATTGGAACTGATGACCTATTTCTGCATTTCGAGAATTGCTTCTAGAGGTCTACTTTTAAAATAAAATAAAAAATCTAAATATAAATTAATAGGTATTAAATAAATAAAATTTGAAAAAAAATATTTTTGAAACGACATTGTCAAAAGTGTTGATTACGAATCAAAAGCATTCACCTATTTCAGACTAACAATAGGGAACATCACTATTTATAAAGTTAGTTCTTACTGGCCTAGTAATTATGTGATTCATTAATAGTTTATTTTTTAATGATTTTGAGTCCACTATTTTAAAGTTACCAAGTTACAAAAAACGCGTTGGATGCCACGGAGGCCATACTGACGATGCTGTGACGTCATATTATTATACTTAATAATGCACGTTGGCGTTTATTTCAGCATTTTTGTAGGATTTTTATCTCCTGTTTCTTGACTTGAAATAATGGAAATATCCAATAGTATTCCTAAATATTGTTTAGTGTCACAATGCAAAGCTTGATCTATTAGAACACATAGGAAAGTATTTATTTTATTACCAGTAGGGTTGAATACAAAACTAAATATGAAGAGAGCTTTTATGGTTGTATGAGACGAAATGAGGACATAAATATGAAGCGGAATGGTGAATGGTGAGTAAGCCCTGGCGAAACTGCCGAGAGATGTTATGTCTAGGAACAACAAGCGCGATAAAATAATACTATATGTATATATTTAATAAGATATAAGCGTACTTTGAAGGAGCAGTTTGAACTGAATGCATCAATATAACGTTACTTTATTTAAATATATCGCGTGATAAAGTGTTGACAATAATTGTATCATTTCTAACAATAATAAATCGTTATACATATCTGAAGACACTAAAGGATTTGTTTGTGAAGATCATGAATATGCAATATCAATTTCATGAGCATAAATGCATCCACGTCTGGCAAATTATCGCTGAATGTCTTTGCAAAACTGCTGTATTTCACTTTTTCACACTTAACAATTAAAAATTCTAGACAGTTAATTCAATTGTTTTACAACTTATAAATATCACTTAAAACATATGAATCGCTTATTTGTGAAAGGATATAAGTTACCAGAATGTCAACAATGATTTAGTAACGCAAAACAATACTTGAAACGTGCAATTATAGTGTAGCTATGAGAAGATTTATATCACTACTTTCTAGACCTAAATATTCCTTATCCGAATAGTATGTTTAGTTATGAAAGGGTACAAGTCACTGACTAATACAGATATTAAAAAAAATATATGAAAACAGCTAATAGATTTCTATGATTATATTATTACATAGCCTACGACCGAAATAGAGGATATAGTGTTGTGTTTGTGAAATAGTAACCAGATATCAAAAATGCCACCATAGAAATAAAGTTATTTAAATTGTAGACTTGTGCGTTAATAACAAGTAAATTCGATTATGATTTTATTTCTCTTAATTAATAAATATTGTAGGAAAACAACCAATTAAATTATGGAAGAATATAGATATGTTGTGAACATTTAATCAATTGTAAAAAAATACTTTCTAGTGGAATAAACTGTATACTAGCAATCTATTAAAAAAACATAGTAAAGTGATATCCTTTTATCGGTCTTTTTGCTATTGATAACAGCTGTAAACATATTTTCTTAGTTTTCTCAAAATTGTACGTACATGATATAGCTTTTCACAAAAAGTAAATGTGGGCGTTAGTGTAGATTAACCTTCAAAACGACAAGTAGTGACGTCATATTTGGGAACGCCCCCAACAGCTCGGCAGGTGATCGAATTGGTGAAGATTTAAATTTGTTTAGGATAATTTAGGATAAAGATAATTCATTTCTTATTAATGTAGAAATCATTTAGTAAAGTTGTTGATGGATCACAGATGACCTTGAGGGTCGAAATAGTCGAAAGTTATTAAAGAAAACGCGATTTATTTTTTAACCTTTGACACCCTGTAGCTCCGTGATTATCAACTTTTGGATTAAGGCAAGTTTAGTTAAATCGACTTATTTTCAGCTATACTTTATGTGGTGAAATGTCCCAACCTTTTAGGGACACCCTGTATATTATATTATAATAATATACATATATTATTAATATTTAATAAAAAATACTTACACAATTTATTCCCCGAAATTTTAATTACGCATGTCTGCTAATTTGTTTTTGAATCATGTCATTTTTTTATTTCTAATATAGGTATATGTCGCAATAATTTAAACCTGACCACATGCTCAACATTGTTTTAATCTGTCAACAGATTATCACTATCAAAAGTCACACTACGAGATACTTAGTAGTAATATTTGAACAATCCTTAACCCAGTTCTCAAATAATGAGTTCATTCATTGCATCGCATTATTGATATTGACATTGCCGAGTAGATATCCATTTTAGATCGCATTGTTATAAAAAAAATGCTCTTATGATGCCGAAATACAATACTTCTGATGTATCTGTTTCTTCGTGAAGCTTCAATTTTCAAAAGATTAATCTTGTTCTGATTACCTCATCTCATTTAACACCACGTTTCCCAAATTGTATCTGTTTTTTTTTTGTATCATCACAGTAGGCCCATACTATCGAGTTTGAGACACCCTGTACTTTGTTCAGTATAAATCAAATTAAGCATCTGAAACCTTCCTAATAATCTAAAACAATCCTTATTGCAACAATAGGTATATCGTAATTCTAATATCATAGTTAATGAAAGGATGTAAGTAATGTAAGTATGTAGGTATACCTACATATTTTATTCAATTATTGGGATCGGTTAGTGGTCGCGCGGTTTAAGGCGTTAGTACTTGAATCGAGGTGACTAGACGGAGTTGGTTCGAGCCCAGCTGCCGGTAGACCGTATATAAGCTATATTCGTGGAGAGGATTGGCACCCTCTCTGTGGGTATGGTAGGGTGGAATAATGTTAGCTTGGGTCAATGTGAGAGATTGATGCCGGTTGATATTTGACCACCCCCCTAATTAATGAGGTTTTCCAGGTTTTCCTCATTCCTGCACTGAATAGTGGTTAGGGCCTACCAACGTAAGTCGTTCCTGGGCGCAAATGCGGCCTGCTTAATAATAATATGCCGCCCCCTCTCCCGCACAAGTCTCCGACTTCTGGGCTAATCCCTGTGATTAGAATGAGGGGTAGAGATATTATTGTTACTTCTTTTCTTTAAGGCTGGGATTTTGTATACATATTTTTACCGTCTAACAGGGCTTCAAGCGAGGACACAGAGCTCCAAGAAAATTGAAATAATTGGTTATTATTATATATCAACGTATTCACAAAGGTTCCCGCTAGTGCGTGAGATAATTTCATTGCTCATGAAATCACAAGAATAATTAAAATAAATGTTAAAATATCTCAATTTTAGCCACACAGTTACTACGTCAATATGTCGCAATTACGGCAAAATTATCACAGCCACAACCACCAATATAGGACTTGTGTTTCACTTTCAGATTAATATTTATTGCTAATTTTACATTTTGTGTACTCGAGTAAAATTAACATATATCACGGCTTCCATTTTTATGTACGTCAAAATGCACGACAAACTTCTGGGAACCTTGTGGTTCGGGCCTATACCGTTTGTATACTGTCTCATAGGCCTCATTGATTCGCTCACTCAGGCGATGCAATTTCTTTTCTACAAAATCCCCGCCTTAAAGTTTAGCGATAAAATACGCTTCAGCTACTGCATTTTAACAGATGAAAGTTAGTGGCGTTCCGAACACAACATGACACAAAACGTCAATGAAGTTTGATCGTTATCGACACTCATTCATAGATATGAATTTCGAGTTTATCTTCCAATTTCTCGTACATTCGGTTAAATATACGAAAATTCTTTTGTGAAATTTTAGTGTTCGTGGCGCAATGCTCCATATGTGTACGTCGTCGTGATCGACATCGAGGAAATACCTAAGGTCTAAATATAGAATTGTCGCAGATGCTTTCGATATTGACATAAATGAGCAATTTCAGTTCTTGGAAAAACGGGACTTGGCAAGCACTGAAAGATATCCCTTTGATGACACTGTCGATGACAAAGATCGGAGATTTAGCAACATTACTCAGTCGATTTAAATGATTGTGGGTACAGAAAGTTTCTCAAATTACTACCAGATGTGAATAATTTTTTATGTAAACCCACCAAGCATACACTGAGAGTTAATTTACACGTTCATACCATTATTACTGTAAAAAATACCAATACTATACTAATGTGAGGATACAAAACAATTAAATAAAATTTGGGACACGTGATATTAAATGAAATGAGGTATTTGGGATTTGACAAAACTAATGATGTCATCAATTATATTTTTTCCAGAAACATACCCAAATTTTGTTCCTGTTAAAACTGTTAAAAGTCGCCTCCAATCTTGTAAAGGCGCGTTGACCGGTTGATTTATCCAAATTCAATTCCCGGCTAGCCTATCGTACAGAGAGATCCAGAATGATTGAAGCTGACGTCACACGTAAATGTTACGAAATACATTAAAATTTACTTCCATTTCACAATTATGACCAAAATTACTTTCCGTTTTCATAGATTTTCGCAACTGACGCCAACCACGAAGAGTGAAAATAATAGGAGAGCGGCACACAAAATATTTGTAGGTAGCGGCTGCTTCATTCATTCTGGATCTCTCGGTATAAAATTTCTTGCATTTTGTTCGAAATACTGTAACAGACTAACATTGTTTCATACCCTTCGGTCAATTATTTGATTCTTTCAAATAGTGTTGGGAAAAACCGAGTTATTTCAAAAACCAAATACTGAGTATTTAAGTGATATCAAAAACCGATTGATAACTCGAGTAATCGTCACTTGAATTCTCAGCAGCTTGTAGTTTATATGTAAATGTTTTATTTTAAATACATATGCATTTACACAAAAAATTAGTTCTATTTTCTCTATTTTTTTAATTTTTCAAAACTTATTTTACGACTCCTGCACTTCGTCAACAAAAAATTTTATTTTAATCTATAGCTACAAGTGCATTATACGAATTACGAATATGATACGATGGTCATTTCTACGGTTCCTCGGTTTTTCGTCGTTTGTTATAGTTGCGTTGTTTGTTATAGTCAGAAGACTTACGTCATCTAAACAAATGAATAATTCATTATATTTTCATGAAAATATTAAAAAAAACTGCTACTGAGAATAAAAAATAACTATATACTACACTAAATGTTTGCACTATATATTGCACTAAAATTTCAGAAAATGATTGTTTTCAACACGACCAAACATCGAAAATTATGTTGACAATTGCGTAACATCAGCCGTGACATATGTAAGTCGTCTGAATTCTTGCCGCAACTATAGCGGTTCTTGTTGCATATATACGTCGAGGTAATATAAAATTACCTCGATGCACGTATATGAGCATGTATATACAAATCTTGAAATCTAACACACAATTTGTAAGTGGACAGTAGGGTTGCAACCGGAAGAACAGTCCTTACTGCAGCCTCTGTCCTTTCGTCCTTATTTTTACTAGAAATGTCCTTACTCGGAGAACATGATTAAATTCGTATTAAAATAGAATTATCAGGACACAAAGACAAAATATGTAGAAAAATAGTTCATATACAAAGTAAAAAGAATGTCCTTACTTGAGAATTTAAAAGAAAAGAATATCCTACTTGCGCATATGAAAAGGTGGCAACCCTAGTGAACAATGGAAAAAAATCATCGAGTCATTTCGGTTATTTCAATAACCGAATAATCAGTTATTTTTCATTCGAGTGATCCCAACACAACTCTCAAATAGAAAATGCATTTTCATTTCGTCGCAAGGTTGACTCCAATCTTGTAAAGGTTCTGTGATCAGGAATGAAGCGCTCTGGATACCTTTCTCGATATAACTCGGTTCTTTTTTGCGACTCGCCGTAAATTAGCAACATATCAACATTTTCTGAATGAGAAAACATTTTGTAAGCACACAAGTTATACGCTTGACATTCGTATTGAGTAAAGATAAGTATTTTGTGACATTATTAGCTTAAGTTGAAGGTTATATTAAGTTAGTTTAGGCAAAATAAAGTTTTTCAAAGTTATCTATTTACTTCTCTTTATTTACTTTAAAATTTTATTAATAATTAATGTTCAAAATTAAATACTAAGTGGTTTTCTTGAAAAAAATAATGCCTAAACATTTGTACGAATGCAAAATCTACGTACTATTTTCGTTGAAAATACGAGTAAACTTCTTACTGATATTCATTTCACATCCACATTACAAGGCAAATTGAGGAACATTACGGGCTAATAAAATTGAAAAAATAAATATAAATCTTACATGAAAATTACATAATAACAAGTTTGTAAAACCCGGAGTAATGATTCAAAAGAAATAGAAAGTTACATATGAATTTTACATAAAATTGAAAACAATACTTTGCACTTCAAATTCCATTCTACTTCATTCCAGTTGCAACAATACATTATTCTTATTCCACACTACGAAATATACTCGGAAATATATAACTGAAAATCCATCGTGTAATATTACAAATAATTGTTATCAAAAGAATGTCTAAAAAACAGTTTTTTTTTTAGAAAAGAGAAATATGATTTCAAAAATTAATAGAAATTGCAACTATCCATTAGTGGGACCGATGAAAATTTCTAACTAGGAAATTCCTTAGTATAAAACTGCCAGTTTTATCAGGTTTTAAACATAAATTTTATTTATCGGCGTGAAGTAAACAGTAGTAATTTGTTTATCACACTAAGTAGATAATTCGGTGCCATAATTTTTATATGCATCGTTTTAAGCATGTAACATTCTCATAACGTAAATGTACTACAATTGTGAGGTGAAACAAAACAAAACCTTTTGAAATCAGTTTAATGCTAATAATGCATGATACCATCGGAACAGCAATTATTATTATTCGAGGACTGTATATAAAGTATATATGAGTCAAGATGTAAGTCTAAAAATAAGTTTTGTAAAATATGAATAAAATGCCTTTTATTTTCTCAACCCGGTCTGAACAGCATTCTTTGCATTTCCATCCTTACCTCGTTTTCAGTCATTAATTTCGCCAAGAAACAATTGATCGATAAAGTATTTAATTAATAAAACTCGCGAACAAATGACGGGCGCAGGAATTCGGTAATATTTTCCACTCTTCCCGCTGACGTCGCGGAAATTATAAATTGCTGCAGGAATACTGAAAAATAAAAAGCAACATCCTGAGTATACATAAGATACTACACATTTCCATGATATGAATGGACATGGAAAGATAAAATAGTTACCTATTTAATTATCTACGACAAAAAGTGAAGCTTTATGATTATCCTTAAGCTACTTTTTGTTCATTGTACATACAATATTGCATTCAAAGTATTCAAATAATCTGAATATTTTTGCGAGTTTTTATTAAAAAAATCAAACTGTCATGACATGTTTCTGAAACGTCAAAAATATGCCAATAATACATAATACTTGGGTTATCATAGAAATTTCTTTTAAAATCCTAGTACTTCCTTTTACTTTATAGTTCCATTTTTCGACCTAAAAATAATCCAAAAAAAATGCATCTTATTGCATATGTACACTAAAAATAAAAAATATGTATTTCCGATATCAATAGATGTGGGAATAGATGCGTCATGAAGTGAAGTGAAAATGGAGTCAATATCATAAAAAAAAAGTTTGTAAAATCCTTAGTTTTCGAGGAAAATAATTATTGAGGTTTTAGTAGCCTCAACCTTTACACCTCTGGGCTACTGTAATTTCTAGCCAGGCGATTTCAAATATCCGATTACCTATCGTATTAACTTTTTTTTTATGCAAGTAGATTATGGTGAAGTGAAAATGCTTTGGCAGAATGATTTCCCAGGAAACATATTCCAAATGCAGCTACTTCTACAACGGTGTGGAATGAGTGCAAGTGTAGTGCAAACACTAGCGTGACACTGGAAATTTGCAACCGAATCGTGGAAGAGATAGAGGTCTAGGGCGTCCACGGCCTATTACAGCAGTGTGTCGTTTCATACACGAGGCTCAATTATATCCGTACCATTTACAGCGTGTCCAAGCATTAATACCAAAGGATTGGACGAGGAGCACCGGTACCATGGCCGCCACGATCTCCAGACTTTTAATCATTTGGACTTATATTTAAAAAATAAAGCTTATTGCACCGAAGTGGACACTATTGATGGCTTAAGCAAACGTAGCATAGCTGCTGCCAATCATTTTACAAGTTCAAAACGGACAAGAAGCAGAAACATTTCTTTTAGTTGGTAGAAACTTAAGACGGGCCTAAAATGTTGTAACATCAGGTATGTCAAACTATTTTACTAAATAATAATAATAATATCTCTACCCCTCATTCTAATCACGAGGATTAGCCCAGAAGTCGAAGACTTGTGCGGGAGAGGGGGCGGCATATTATTATTAAGCAGGCCGCATTTGCGCCCAGGAACGACTTACGTTGGTAGGCCCTAACCACCATTCAGTGTAGGAATAAGGGAAACCTGGAAAACCTCATTAATTAGGGGGGTAGTCAAATGTCAACCGGTATCAATCTCTCACATTGACCCAAGCCAACATTCTTCCACCCTACCATACCCGCAGAGAGGGTGCCAATCTCTCCACGAATATAGCTTATATACGGTCTACCGGCTGCGGGGGTCGAACCCACAGCGATCCAGTCGCCTCGATTCAAGTACTGACGCCTTAAACCGCGCGACCACTGACCGTAAACGTAAATGAAACGACAAATTAATTCTATTAATAATTAATAATAGCGGCAAAAGCAGTTCAATTTACTGTATAGAAATAGGCGTTGTAAAATGTAATTTATTTCTTTCCTTGGGAATTTCGTTCAATATTTTGTCCGGTCGCCGATTGCATGCTTTGCCGCCTTATCAGGTTTTACAGTGGATCAGTTTCCAATGCCGTGCGGAAGTGTATTTTAGAACTGCTTTATTGATTTTATTTTTACAAGATTGTATTTGTAAGTGTCCCCTGTACATTCAAAATTTTGTTTATATATATAGGTAAGTTCTGAAGCATTCTGCATAATTCACTTGTACAATAGTTTCTTTTTATATCTCCATGCTATTCACTCTGAAATATTTGGCGTTGAGTGACTTGATACTAATTAACATAACTATAAATAAAGTTTTGTTTTGTATTTGTTGCAAATTTTTACAACTGGTAAAATAGAGATAAATTATGTTTTACCCACAGAAATGACACATCGCTGATGTGTCAACTGTTAACGTTTTATTTTTACCATTTCAAATGTGTTCAGATATTATAAATACTTAAGATTAAATTGAAATATTGCAATAAATATCAGTAGGGTAAGTTATCAAAAATAATAAAAGGTTTTTGGATACTTCTCTTCCGATATTTCAAGAAATTCTTGTTTCGCTATGCTTTTCGTTGTACGAACTGCTGTCTCCAGTTTTAAACGAAGTTTTAAAACGCGAGCTTGTGTTCAAAGTGGTCGACGGACGCCTGAGCTAATAACCATTAAAATCGTCTGGCAACTATTTGAAATACACCATGGCGCAATTATTTATTCTTTTCCGTACTACTTAATGTTGCGTTGTAACTTTAAAGAAAAAAAAAGCCGCGTTTCACTTGATTTAATTTATTCGGCGTCGCCAACGAGGTCGCCAGATAAATTTCCATCCGAAAATTATTAAACCAGGATCGGTTTCAGATTATTTTCTTTAGGAACTTCCTGTAAACAGAAACGATGGAGGGAAGTATGAAGCATAAATGAATTGGTATAAGTAGAGTTCTAAATAGGTCATCGCATCATACTGCGAACAAACAGCATTATGTCTCCATTCACTTTATCTGCAGATGATGAGAGTAATAGAAAATCAGCATAGATGCGACAAGTCGTGAACATATGCCTTTTTTCGAAGAATCACATGTTTAAGCAAAACTAGCTAGCTAATTAAGTTGCCTATAAGGTTGTAGCTATGGAGCAGTTGCTATGGTATGATGTAAACAAACTATGCAAATATTTTAAAAAAATCTAAAATCTGTGAAGGTTTGTGAACATTAAACCCCAATAATTAAACTCGGTATAAATTCTTCATAACTTCAGTTATGTGTAACGTAGATTGTAGTGATACTGAAAATTCTAAAATGGCGGAAGCTGTCTTATGTACATTGATTCCTCAGAAATCGTACAAATTGTACCAAAATTTGATATTTGGTGTGCCGAAAAAAAGGTATGTAATATTTCGGAGAAAGTTATTCTAGCGTATCTGTCCCAGTTATCTTTAAAATGTGCACCCTCTACATTACGGAGTAATTATTCCATGCTGCGAACTACAATCTATTTGAATAAAAATATGGATATTAGTAAATATACCAATGTTATTGCTTTCTCTAAAAGAAAATTATGTTATAAACCCAAAAAATCCAGAATATTTTCCAAGAAACAGGTTGAAAGGTTTATCAAAGAGGCAGATGATGAAAAGTACTTATTTCAAAATTGTCTTGATTGTTGGTGTATTTGGAGTCTGTAGGAGAGAAGGATTGACTTATTTACGTACAGAGAACATTGGAGAAGCCGAGTCGTTCATTAAAGTGACTATTCCCAATACCGAACCTAATGTTTCTAGATTATTTACAATACCAGAGAGATATATAGAAGCCAATTTTTTGGAAATATTCCGAAAATATGCAAGCCTACGTCCATCCACCATTGATAACAGCCGATTTTTTATCACGTAAAGGAAATTATCCACGACTATTATATAATGTACCCATCTGTTTCCTCGACCTTATTAATATCCATTAATCACGGCAGTGATTAATGAGTCATTAATCACTACTGTCAGATGTTTCCTTGATTTAGCTATAATATTATATTGTTCTGCTACAAACAATCAGTTTTTAAAATTTTATCGTGTAAACCACTATATATTTTCAATTCAGTACTGTACATATATATAAAAAAAAAATAAAAAGTGAATTTTCCTAGACCAGATTCGAACCCGGGACTCGCGGTTGGAAGAGAAGGAGCATCTACACTGAGCCATCAGCGACTTCGTTTGAGCGTGTCGTATATCTCTTTCTTAACATACCATGTGTTTCGAAACATTTCATAAATCTAGTAGCTTTTAAAACAAAACAAATTTGACTCAAACATGACAACATTATTGTTTGTGTGCATAGATTTCTCAGTGTTTTGATATTTTGTGTTAAATTGTGTTAAAAAACGAAGTAAAAATGGATATTGAAAATGACTTATTATACGATTATTATAATTTTTGATAACTATGTACTGTGCATAAATGAACAATAATGTAATGTATGAAATATTTATTAGAATAAAATAATAGTGTTTCTTACAATGTGTATGTATATAACAAAATTTTCCAACAAAAAAAACTTCAACAAAAATATTTAGTAGTCGTGGATAAAGTATAGTATTCTACTCCCGTATAATGGCTATTATTCACGAGGTGAAGTTTACGGCCACGAGTAGGCGAGTGGCCTAAATCACCGAGTATACGATCGTTGAATAATATACTATTAAAATGTACTACACAAGTAGTGGGTATAAATAACATAGGTTCAATTCCTAAAAAGATTACCCATAGTTACTGAGTATATTGGTCACTGCTTTAGACGATGTTCTGCAACCTTTCTTGCAGATGCAGTAGCCAACATATCGATGCTAAAAAACACGGAGGTTTGCGTTCGACATCTGTGACAAACGGGTACATCCCATTCCATGCAAAATAAGCAAGGAAAATTCTCAGGGAAGTACCACTTTAATTCCAAAAACTCAATACACCATCAGCACCGGGATGCAGGTGTTATCTTCTTCCAATATTGAAGTTATACGAAGTGAAGAAAAAAATATGTTTATCTAATGTCCAATTATCCAATTTGAAAGATTGTCTTATTAATATATTTATAATGAATAAATAATTTAAAATTTAGTTATTTTATTTTGCTTTTACGCACGTGCGTAAAATGACAATAGAAATGTCATTATTATGCAACGATTTTACGAAAATGTTTTTTCCGTTTACTCATAATGTGCTTTTGTGGACATGATTGTGACGTTTCACATCCCCTTTTAAGATTAGTAAACTAGACAATTGCATTGAACGAACACAATGAATACCTGAAAAATTGCTGTGACAGAATATTTTTTACAAAATGTGTAAATGAACATAATGATTGATAGGTCATAAGTATTGCTTTCGATTCTACAATGATGCAACGTCCAACTGATATCCGCTTTCTTGTCTTAGATCTATAGATATAAGAGCAACAAAAATGCGTGTCATATTTTTTTAAATATAAATAATTGTGTTAGCAATAAACAAAGCGACCATATTATCCAGACATGCCCACAGACTTTGCGGAAATATGTGTTTATTTATTTAGAATACAAACATACAATTCCCATTAATGAACAGTGCAATGAATAAAAAATTTACGTTTGGTATGATTTCACATTTCAATCTCTTCAGAAATCTTGAGGCTATAATTGAATCAGATCAAATCCAGACTTCATTTGGTTTTAAACTACCTACAAAACCTGTTTTCCCTTGCTATATTTTCATTAATCTGAATTTATAAATAGTTTATTTAGCTTTACCATCCACATTTCACTACAGTTAATGTCATAATTTTATTGCCACTTTTTTGCTATATAGGCATTCTCAACCTATCACCACAAAATATATTGGGAGAATCCGCCTCTGCATTCGATTCTTTTTTTTGGATATACAAATAAGCATCTCTCACTCGCCCCCAACCAGATATTGAATGGAAAACCTCCGCTAGGACCATCGCTTAATGGCTTTTTTAATTGCTGCGATGACATCACTGAGTTCCAATTGTTCGGCAATCACCATGTTGAAACTCTGGTTCTTATACAGCGGCGCTTTTAAGTGGATAATGAGTCTATTAAACGAGATTGGAAATTGTGGACGCAATACTGCTTCTGCTGAACTGGTTTGTTTATCATGTGTAGGTGGAAAAGAATAACATTTCCCTGGACAATGACACTATCAATAAATGGGAATGTAGTCTCTTCAAATAATAATTTAACACATTATGCAAGCTTCAAATTATCAGAAATATATGTAGTATAAAAAATTACCTCGTTTATTAAAATTATTTTCCACATTCAAATTTTACCGCTAAACGGCGAACTTTGTCCAAATTGAATAATGAGATTTTGTTCATAAAATCAATTGTGAAGATATTTTATGTTGAACGGTTTTAGACTATTGACACTTAAATAAAAATTGTTTATTTGACTTTCTGCTCTGTCTCAAAGTAAGGGAGTAAGAGAAGGGCAAAATCGTATAGCAGAAAAAGTTGGAAAACTTTCAACTACGTTAACCGTAAACTTGGTTTTATTTTAAGGCTGCTTAATAGCCGAACAATATTTAAGTTTTTGTTTAAGCTTGAACCACCAGATGGTGTTACTGAGCTTTTGCCTGCTTTGCGGAGTATAAAAGGAACCAGATGTTTTTAAGGTATTTGGCCTGAAAAAGGGAACAAGTGTATTTCCTTAACAACAAGTGGAATAGAAAGGCAGTTGTACAAGTACAACTTGTACTTGAGACCTCTGCAGAGCAGGTACTCTTGAGCCGTTGGAATTAGGGGTATAAAATAAGTGTCTTGTATTTTTTACCCATATGTAAATATCTTGTACAGCTCGAATAAATTAGTATAAAAGGAATCGCCTTTTATTCAGCTACCATAAGTGTAAGGTTAACGTGGTAGCGACAGATGGCATAATTTGGTATCTTTAAAAGTTATAATATATTGTTATGGGTTTCCTAACCCGACTTTTTCTTTTACCAGAAAAACAAACAGTTTAATTTTACTGATCTTTATTAACCACTTTTTCACTTTGAAACTCCAGGAAATTTCCAACTAAACACTCCAATACAAGACTGACTGACTCGGCCGTTTATTCTTCTTTTATAGACCAAACGAATATTCCAGGTATTTTCTAGCAGTACTAGATTCACTTCTCGAACGATTCTCGTCGATTCTCAATATTCCAGTCGCGCCTCGATACACGGCATTATTTTGTTTATTTACCAGCATCGCGTAGGGGCGATCGGGGCAATCTAGCGTTTCTCGATACCACAGTCGTCGAATTGGGTGCGAGCGGGGCAAATTCTGTGACAATATTTTCGCCCATAACTTAAGTTTGGAAAACGAAAGCTGCTTCCGGATTGTGTCATTTTTGAAAAAAAATAACGAGTAAAATAAAAAATACATTTTTCTATTTAATTTTCCATATAAAAATGAGTAAACTTTTAAAGGTACCGAATAACGCCATCTGGAGGAAACAAATGGCTTAAACAGACACTTAAGTACTGTTAGACAATACGATTCGGCCATTAAACAGCTTTATAACAAGACCAAATTTGCTAAAATCGATTAACGTAGTTGGGAGTCACTTTTGTTATCAATATTTTTTCACGAAAACTGTAGGACGATTAGTTTCCGAGATACAACCGCTGGCCGGTACTTTCCAGTAAAAAAAAACGATGGAAACATCTAATAAACGTGCGGGCCATCAGTATGTCACTTTCTTCCAATTCATTCCTAAAATGAGGGCCGCGCCGACTATGTGGCGAATGTGTGCAAAACACACAGGCGGCCAAGTCAGGGGGCGGCAAAACAGCTAGACCAGACACTTCACTAACCGTCTCTCTCTTCTCTAACGCCACCGCTGCTCGAAGTGATGATCTTTTTATGACACATGTTTAAAATGTCATGCAAGTAATATTATATATTATGTCTAATATCGAAATTAAATATAATTATTAGCATATATTTAATTTTAATTTTATTTATTACCTTACCTATGTATCAATTTTAGCTAAAGGGGGTATGAACAAGACCAAATTTTTAAATGTTAACGTAGTTTACTTAAAATATTAAAAAGAGGCGGCAAATTATGGTTTGAACACACGTGCGGGCCATCAGTATGTCACTTTCTTCCAATTCATTCCTAAAATGACTCTTAAAATTTGTCTCACATGCATCGTATAATGTGGATGAGCCTCGTGTTGCTGAAAAATTAAGTGTTCGGATCATGATGCTCAAGTATGACAAGGAAATAAATGAACTGAAAATGCGAATATAAAAAAATCCTGCCCCAAGGTTTTTCTGGATCCTAAGTGTGTGCCTCACGAATAAAAGTCTTATCTTACAAAATAAGGCAAGAGTTTCTTTAAAGCATTGTTTTTGCCTTGGACTCTATATGTTACTTAATTTTTAGATTTAATATCGAAAATTTGAGCAAAGGCTCTTGTCAAGGTAATAATACAAGAAATAACTGAAATTCTGTTACAAATTGATCACATTTGAATACATAATAAGAGACTATAAAAAAGATTCTAAGAAACGAATAAGCATAACTAATAACCAGACAAACAATCTCTACCATCGATCAGTTTTTTAAATTACATTATTGCAAACAAAGACAAATTAGATTATAGGTAGAACTGATTTTAAAATGTATACAACACACAATGGAGCTTCAAGGTCATGGTCAGCGGATTTTTATAAATATAATTTGGATTGGAACATTAATATTTGCAAATTAAATACAAATATTTTTAAAACTAAAATGGATTAGCCATTATATTATTGTGGCACTGAACATAATTATTTTTTATTGTCTGTATAACACTTTAAGTTTAATATATTTTTTTATTAAATTAGTATCGTATCGTAAGTATCGAATTAAAGTTTGGTTATTAAATCGGTGAGAAAATGGGCTACTTTCATAAATAAAAATACAAAAATACTACATGCGTTTAGTGTCAGAAACTTCGATTGATGTTAGTTTTATTTATAAACCGTCAGCCTTGACTGTGAAATTTAAAGTCAACACATGTTAATCCTCTGTTCCTTTGATTTATTTCAGAACAACGAAATTATGTATTGAATTTGTACAAATTAAAAAAGAGCTGAAAAATGTTAATGTCAAATTTGCATGGACCGATACTAAAATAGAAAATCGATATTTTTAAAACTGGCAGTTGAAAGAAAAATATAAGAAACCTATGCGTTTCTTAAATAAACCTCAACTGCACCACGAAAGTTGTTAATTATTTTTTAATTTTAGTTGAAGAACATACAACGATAAGAGCTTTATTCATGTGGTGAAAAATTTTCCACGGTTTTTCGAAAGATACAAACAAAATTCCATGGACTTTGTCACAATTACGAGCTAGACACATTGTGATTATACTTATCCAAAATGTTTATTTTTATCCATATGACTTTTATAATGATGTTGACGTGGAATCAATTGGACTACATCATTAAAAAATCTAAGTATTTAATGCTGTGCTGTTTGATGACGATACGACCAAAAATTAAGATGGAATGGAATTAATCGCGTCATCGCACTGGAACTGGATCGAAAATTCGAGACGTCCCCGATAATTCCATTGTAACAACTTAACGATTTAGGGGTCAGATTGTTATCACTCTAGTTTGGCCAGTTTAATTTAGTTGAGACACCTATATCTCAACTAAATTTAAAATAAACTGACAGATTCTAATATATTTATTTTAGTTTTCTGTTTATCGATCTACAAGAAGATACTTATTTGTATAATGTGGGTAAATTTACGATTTTCTGGGTCAGTTTTTACTGATATAGCTATATATTAATTATTATAGTGTGTGTGCACTTGAATTTCACGGGTGATATGGAACTTAAACTATGATATCTAAGAACACTTCTAAGTGTGTCTTCTAGCCCATCCAATAACAAAAAGTGAAAATTTAGAAAATTGGCAACCAACAGAAATATCAGTCTTTCACGACGGAATTTATAAAAACAAACTTTATGACTTATGTATTGACAGGTAGACTTCACAGTCATCAGAATTGCATTTAATTAATGCTAATTATACAACTAGACGAAATGATCTACGGATTCAAGTGTAATATGTATTCAGTAATAAAGTTTATTTCATATAAATATTTACATATTCATGTCATCCAAGCATTCTTATACTTACTTTTCTTTATTAAAATGACACTAAATTTAAGATTTACTTGAAGAATATTTTGTTAAAATATTAATAAAATATTATTAATTATAGAATACGTTATTCTCCCCTAACTATATGTTTATAGATTTGCACAAATTAAAACTGTTAATATTTCGTAATAAATGTTATAGTGTAAAATTTGAAATGCGGCTAAAATGAAAAACATAATATTTATAGATGATATTAATACAACCCTTGTGATGATCATTACCAAAACTATTCATTTACTACAAATTGTAATAAAGTTATGTGTGCAGGTGGACCGCTAGTTCAGCTTGTGGGCCACAAAATGTAGTTTTATGCCTCACGTCTACTCAGGTATCCTTCTGTGGGATAAGTCGTCAGTTGCCTCGCCTCTTGCGGCATACTGAGGAGAACAAACAAGCAAAGTAGTATATGTCTGGTGTGCCGTTAATGAATGACAAAGTTGCTATAAGCTTTCCTTATACATAATAATAATAATTATAATTATATACTACTGAGTGAGTAGTATTCAATTATTTATACAAGGTGGATAGAATAGCAACTACTCTAGAAAGAAATACAATAATACTGAAATACTCATTATATACTTCAGTTTAATTTTTTATTAATGCAATGTTATTTATTATTTACTTTATTCAACATTATTTAAAATATTTGCAGTAATTCTTTTAAACCACTTAAAACTTCAAACAAAGGAAATATAACTTAATTTTGAGAATAACAATTTTTCGTAGGGATGGGCGATCCACTTAGAAGTATCGATATTTGGGATCGACCCAGATCGTAAGCAGAGGTATCGATACAGTCAAAAACCGGAAAATATCGATATCTGAAATATCGATACCTTTTCAAACCAGGACGCGAAACCCACATTGACAACTAAAAAGAAGAACATTTTGCTGCAAGTAAAATTTCAGTTCAGTTCCACTTATTTGTCCTAAAAATTCATACCGGATCGTATGGTATCGAAACCTGACAAAATGCATCGATTGTTGGATGTACTATCACTTTAAAAATATCGATACAAAATATCAAGTACCGATACTCCAGAAAATCATATCCTATTGCACATCTCTAAGTTGATTGCTTTCTTTCCATGAAGACAAGCATACATTTCATATAAATACATCCGTATTCAACATTATTTTAACAGGTGTTGTGTACTCACGTTTTATTTTAATTTAAATGTTAAAACTATTCGACGTTTTCAGTAGATATTATTTTGAATTTTTCATATGATAAATTGTATCTGTGATGTGATACCATCAAAATAATGTTAAGTGCGTACCGTTGAAACCACATGAAATACGTTTATCGCAGGGACATTTAGAAGCGGCAACTATCAATCAATTAATAATAATTTACCTATAAGCATATACATGAGCGTTTACGATGATCATGATCATAAAACAAAGGAAAATGTAGGCTAAATCTTGACCTGTACTAGCCCGCTGCCATATGGCATCGCCGCCTACACCATGAATATGCATTCGCATGCGAATAAATACCCATATCACCGACCTTGATTATGTTAATGTATGGGTGCCTATAACAAAGAGGTGAGGAATGTCGACACGCTCCAGAAATTTGCTCAATGCCGAGACGAACCGTTGTTATTTTGAAGGGTTTGGTTTGGATAGAGATATCCCAAAAATAAGTATACTCAGACGTGGAAAGAAAAACGTGCGTGAATTTGAGTTTTGAAAATCATTTAATAATTTATATACAGGGTTAACCATGACTAAATACAAATATTTTAAGAGGGGATAGAGAAAATTAAGAACGGAATGACTCCTCAAAAAAATTCCACTTATTTATAAAGCGAAAAAAAAATGTTTTTTGAAATTAAATTAAATCCTTATTTAACGCCGCCTATGCGACTTGTCCGCCACACGTTTACAGAATTTGAGTAGGTAACGTAGGCAACTAGCAACACGACCGGAAAATTTCCAGTCAAGTCATAATTTAATTCCTGTGTTTACCATGTGTTTACGTTGTAGTTTTGTGATCGTCTTCAGTTTTTAGTGCCTTAATTTTTAAACTTTTGATAGTTATTAAATAAAGAAATTTGTGTTGGGTGCAGATACTTTCCCACAATATAGATCGCCGGTTTGGTTTTCTAGGTTATGGCTCAAGACTGCCGCGGGGACATTAAGTTTTCTATTATATATTCCTTTCGTTCGATTTTGTTTAATAAATGGTAGTAGATATTGTTGACAGATGTAAGTTTTATCTATGGATCTAAGCCATCTCAGTCGATGCGTATCATAGGCGACGACTTTCTGTAGGAAAAGACGGTATTTACCCCATTTTTTAAATATGGAGCTAAAATTCTGGAATAATTGTTTTATTGTCATTTAGGTCCTCCTGAGCATGTGGTTAAAATTTGTGTGCTTACATAATTTTGTCAGGATTGTCCCTTTTTAGGAAATTTAGCTAGATCAACATATTTCATATATTTATTAAGGACGCCGTATTTTTGAAAGTGTTTTCAACAAACACAAATAATTTTACATAGGTATTTAAGAAGTGAATAATATAGAGCTTAGCAAATAATATGTTATGTTATGCCACCTGCGAACATCCAAAGGTATTGAAGTAAACAAATATATAACGACAGAAAGCGGTATAACCAACATATTTTTAGATATAAAATGTTTCAAAATACGCAAACAAACATAGTTCTGCATATAAGACTGTTCACTTTTGATTATAAGTATGTGAAATTTATAGCTAAAATGTGGAGTGAAAAATATGGAGAATAGCAAATTAATTTGTGTCATAACATACATTTTTAAAAGTAATTTTATTTGAAGATTATTTAAATAGTAAAAGAGGAACAAAATATCAAGAACTTTCTTTTTAACATTAAGTACTTTTGCTGTACGTGTTTTATTTTTCGAGATTTCTGTACCTAAAAACCACAAATTTGATCATTCTACGGCAAGAAATACGGCGACCTTAACCTTTTCTCCTTGGCATACCTAAGGCTTGCTACAGACTGTGCGTGAATTCGCGATTTGGTATTAAAGAACAAATATAAGACTTAATACATAATAAAGCAACTTCTCTAAAATAAGTGTTCTGCAATGCAATTATTAAACAAAAATTTAACTAATCACCACAATTCTTATAGTCCAATGAACTATTTTCTCAGATAAATCTTACTTATTACATTTTTCGATAATGAAACTCCAAGTTTCTGAAACTGCTTCATTTTTATCCCAATCAACTCCATAGGAAATGTCGAGGGAAAAGTGGAGCAATTATGCTGTTTCAAAAAAAATAAATTACAGTGGCTTGGTTTTTATTTATCGCTAATATTTTTTTGGAAAAAACCCTATTTTCTCTATTTAAATGCGCACCGACATTTAAATATTCATTATTTGAACAAAAATTAACATGTGCCAGCAAATGAACCGTTTTAAGCAATTAGTATGAACAAAACCACGGCTGTACTATTGTATCGATCAGTTCCTTTTGTTACACCTTCCAATAATTATCGGTTTCCATTTTTGGACCTAGGTAATTATAATCGAAATCAAGCAATGTTTCAGTTTTGATTGGTTTGGAACAGCACAGCAGTCCGAGCTGAAATAATTTAAATTGATTCTCAGTTGGCATCAATTTTATCATTAATCATAGGAACCCATGTGTGCGTGTGAAACATTTTTTTAGATGATGTAATATCGTGACAAATCTTGGATTGCTTCATATTCATTTACTACATTTGATTTATAGATAGAAAATACAAACACTGTTTGAAAACGAGGCTTTTCCACTATTTCTATGAACGAATCATGTAGAAGCAGTTGTTTGTTTTTTTTATTGTATATTAAACAGCAGTTACTAGTCTTTGCACTATCTACTGTGCCAAAAGTGCTTAAAACATTTTGACATAGTGCAAAAAATACCTACTTTGATACTCTATTGATTACGAGTTTAATAATATATTTTTCGAGTAATTAAAGTATACGTATGAAAGTGTTGTTGTTGTGTGAAAGTGTTTGATATTAAAAAGAAAAATGTTTTACTCTAATTTTGATTAATCTAAATCTTGTTAAATATGGATGGCGTCTGACACTGACAATTTCTGTAATTAATTTCAAGTTGCTCCAGTTTAAAATTTTAATATTTTGTTGAAAAGCTGTTAAAAATGTCGAGTTCTGATAGTGCGGAAGAAACTTTTTGTACTTCTCCAGATATAATTAAAACAGCTGTGAAGCTACAGCAGATCTATTATTACCTGATAAATATAAAAAATTGTATGAAATTTGTTATAGATGGTTTATAGACTGGTGTGACAGAAATTTTGTTAGGAACATTACTGAAAACGTCCTCCTAGCGCATTCAAAAGTGAGGTACTAAAACCATCGACCTTATGATTAGAGTATTCAATGTTAAAGGCTGCACTTTTAATCAATAAAAATGTGGAAATTCGACATTTTACCACACTAATTCCATTTTTGAACAAGAAGTCGATACGATAACGTCCCAAGAAATAAAAAAATCCGACGTATTTTTAATTGAGGCTCCAGACGATAAATATCTAATGATGAAGATAACACATGCAAATGATGTTAATTTTTAATTTTATATTTACTTATGTTCTGTTATAGATAGTTGTAGTATTTCACATCGCAGGAGTATCACTCAGGGATGAGTTACAGAAACTGGCATTAGTGATATTAGTGACAAATTCTATTATAACTATGAAAATGTTAGATAGCAAGACAACAATCCTCGATCATTTGCAATAAGCGATAAAAGTATAGATTTTAATTTTGTTGAAATGTATCGCAAATATACATCTCTTCGTCCCCAGTCTACCAGCCACACTAGATTTTTTTTTATAACATATTATAACGGAAAATGTTCAGTTCAACCTGTTGGTGTAAATACTTTTAGTAAGAATCCAAGTGATATTGCAAAATAATTAAATATTAAAAACCCAATGCAATACACAGGACACGATTTTCACAGATCTTCTATTACATTTCTTGTGGTGTGGAATCGAGGACACATATGTTAACATTAAAATTCCATGAATGATGGAAATTTTCAACTGCAGCGAACAGCTACATTGAAACGACAATTTCTAAAAAAATTGAAATAGCGATTCAAATGTGAAATACCAGTACCAGAAACTTTACAATCCGAAAAAAAGTTTTAAGTGAAGAACCTGAGACCACCGCAAGCAAAATCGAAGATAAAGTGGAAAAAAATTACTGGATTTGGAGTTTGTTCATCAGTTACCATAAAAATTTGCTATAACTGCCATATTAAAATAAAAATTAGGTAACTCAAAAAAGTAAATCACTAGTTATATAAAAATAAAGTTAGTTTAAACTGTTGCTGTCATTTTTAGAACTATTCCAAGAATTCGTAATATTGTAAAACATTTTTCAATAAAATACAAATTTAATCGTAGAAAAAATGTTGTGTACAACTAGTGCAAAACTGTTTGCATTAGTTGTGCAAATAACGATTAGAACTTGTAAACAGGTTTTTTATCCCTTGAAAATTGACAATGAAATTCTTGCTATATAAACCTTCATATCTTCCAGAGATGTCTATAGGAAATTCCCTTCAATGATGATTTAACATGTGGAAAGTTATTTTTAACAATCACTTGGATCAATAAATATATATATTTATGTACCTGTTACAACTGCACATTTGAAAACAGAATGAATATTATCACAACTACTAAAGAAACTTTTGGATGATTTTAAATACATATCACTGTCCACAATGCACTACACTAACAGAACGTAATAGCCAAACTGAAAAGTCTTAGACCTCAATGTAATCGGTGGTATTCAGTAATCAGTAGAGTCCAAGAAAAAAATCCCTTTATCAGCGGATGTAAAACCGAAGTGGAATCTGGAAATGCCTATTGGACGTAACAAAGATAATTTTAAGCAATTATGTGTAACATTTGACAATATAGTTGCTCAGAATAATGGAGACCCATCTCAGCTATTTGCTCATGTTTCATAATCAACATACCTGACTTAGAATTACACGATTTTCACAGGGCTTTGAATGAATGTTTACAAAGGGACAAAGTGAAGTTCTAATACATAACGAAATATGTCGAGTCATTAGTACAAAGGTTTAGGTTTCAAGTTTTATACAGGGATTTTCATTTTTATCGATGAAAACAAATGAAGTTTCCAGCAGCGACAACATTGTTCATTTTACACAATTACCAGCTTAATATTTACAAACAGATTAATTACAATAACAATAATGAATATAAAAAAGGACAGGCACACCTACAGACTATAAAAATTAAATTATGTACCATATGGATTTCTTCTATGAAGTTAATGTTACTATCCACACATAGTCACTTTATATACGCATAAATTCGGATGAATGAAATACTTTTTACAAGAAATAATAAGTACGAATCTTTGGATGATATATAAAATAAATGGCGTCAGCAGAAACGTACGAGTACCTACTTATTTTTCTTATTTATGTATAGTCATGAATCAAATGTACTACAGAATACCTAAATATAAGATTATTTATTCATTTGACAGTTTCTACAGAATTATACATTCCCTTATAAATTAAATCTGTAGTTATTGTCATAAAGGAGTCATTTGGTATAATCAAATTTTCTGAATTTGGCAATATTATTACAGATTTAATGAATTTAAGCATATATTGGAAAAAACTAGATTATTTGACCTAAAAACAAAGGAGATATTAATGCTCAAAGATCGCTCCGCCCTCATTTAGTGCAGCGGGAGATGTGACGTCACACATATTCCTATCGTTCGCACCATCCCGCCAACGACCGTTACATAATCTCCGTTGACTAATATACTTTCAAAAATTATTGCAATTTATTCCATGGGCGTATCTTTTCCGTTTCCAAGATACAGGGCGTTGAAAACAATTTTTTTAGGATTAAGTTTCGGTCCTATCTTCCACAAAATTCGACAGAATAAACTAAAATTTTGTTATGTGGGCTTTCTGATGATGCTAAGTGCTCTGGACTTATTATTATTTTTGGCTATATCATACAGGGCGTTAACTGCAGTACTCCGCAGGAACATTGTAAATACAAACTTTTTTGAGGTTAATCTTTTTGCCCCTTTTTCATCAGTTGCTGTTATGGCAAATTTTATTCGAAACAATAACGGTGCTCTTATACGAAGTACTACAATTTGCCCGTTTTTGAGAAAAACCAGGCATAGTGAGCCAAAGTCAAGCAGTTAGTATCCCAAATTGTATTCGTGAAAGCGGAGGACATTTCAAACACCTATTTTGATTTTATTGTCTTTAAATTTTAATTTTCTGTTAATAATAATTAGTTATTCTTCTTGTTTATCTTTTTTCAATTATATTCAGTGTGTGTTAAACTTTTTCAGAAATAACAAACCATTACTTTTTCTCATTGCCATTAAAAGAATAACTCTGTTTTTGAGTTCCATTGAATAGTAATAATAACTAGGTGCCAAAGCCTACTTGAACTAAAAAACACAATTTGGGATATTAGCTGCTTGACTTTGGCGCACTATATCTGGTTTTTCTCGGAAACGGGCACATTTCAGCACTTCTTACTAGAACACCTTTTTTGTTTAGAATAAAATTTGCTATAACAGCAAGTGATAATATGATATGACCAAAAATTAACCACCAGCATTTATTATCCCCAGAAACCGCACATAAGAAAACTGCAGTTCATTCGGTTGAATTTTGTGGAAAATTGATTACAAAAAAATTGTTTTCAACGCCCTGTATCTTGAAAATGGAAAAAGATACGCCCATGGTTCATAGGAATAAATTGTAATGTTTTTTAAAAATTCATTTTCAGAACGCCCTGTATAGACAATGGGCCCTGGTTTTCTTAAGGGAACTTTTTATGCAATAGGTATGCAAAATATTAAATATAGTTTTAGCATTCAACGAGTTTATCCATATTTCTAAAAGTAATTTAAAGAGAAGTACCTATGCTATATTGCAAAAACAAAGCTTTTCATATTGTTTTAACCACGTTAGACTTTCCCTTCATACACATCGATAAAATTATAGGTATGGATGGATAAGCAATTTAGTTTTTTAAGTAAGATAACATATTAATATATTTTATTTGTATTAGTTTTATGAATTTCTTTTATTAATGGGAAAGTAAATTTTAGTTACATTGAAATATAAAATAATTTTTGGAAATATGTCTTACTGTCATATTGGGTGTTTCAGTAAGGTTGATGAAGTATGTAAGTACCGTACCATTTTTCTTTTGGCGATATCTGCTAAACTTACCGCGAAAGTCACTATCATTTCGTTATAATCAACAAACCTTTATTTGTTAAACCAGACCGAGTTTGTCAAATTCGATTGAATGGTCACTTTTAATAGTAAAGTCTCCCGTTCTAATTTTTCATTTTACAGCAAAAACTGGTAAATCAAAAAGATCTAGTAAAATTTTTAATGAATATTTTGGATAACTTCTAGACATATTTTCCAGCGAAATGACATTTTATACATGGCCATAGCAATTAAGCTCCCTAATTGCAGAGCTACAAACTTAAAAATGAATACCAGTAACCTGTCATGGCCGTTTTCCTAAGCAGATTTTTTTCCCTAAGCTCCTGGACTATTCCAAATGAAATATCTGGTACAAGTATATGTAGTTAAACTTACCCCCTACTGATGATATTTGAAATTTGTTAAACTCACCTGTAAAAGAAAGAAAACTTGTTAGAAACTTTATCCAGCGCTTGTTAATATATTGTATACGGCATATTACATAATTTTTCAGGGAATTTAGAATTAGTTAGATATGGACTGAATGTATTCTTCCTTATAAATATTTTAGTATGTATTGGTTTTGATAATAAAATACCACAGAATCCATTGAAGCATTGAAATTTTATGTATGTATAAACACACATTAATAATTTACACCGCATATTTACATAAAAACATTATACATTTTGTTTATATATGCTATATTCATTACAGAACGTCTAACTTAAATTAGATAGCTTATGAAAAGTTATGTCATTTTCTTAAAACAAAAAATAAAGAAAATATTTAAAAATTGAAATACGGCCCCAACCGGTTCTGTAACCTGTTTCCTTTTAGCTGCGAGACATAATCTTTGTGGGATACATGAATTAACCAGTTTCAACATTATTTTATGATCTGTGAGTTACTAAGTCTGTTCAAGTAAGGAATCCGAATTGGTTTCAAGCTGCCAGAAATATTCGATCAGTAAAGTTATGAATTTGTTTTCAGTAAACATCATGAAAAAAATAGTTAGACGAACGTTGACAATTTGGAACCAGTTCAGATTATTTGCTTGAGCAGACCTATTATAATGGTTAACATTTCTAATTAGGAGTTCGTAGATATGATGTGGTAGCTTAGGAAGAGTCAAAATTTAGTCCTAGTTCTGTATGTATGCATAACGTTTTCCTGTCAGGTTTTATTCTTATAGATATGAAGATGTAAGCCGTGAACGAGCCCATCATATTTTACAAACTGAACAAACTATCACTCAAACCTCATATTGCAAAATCTTGCGAGTTCTTGTTCGTTCAACAGTAAACTAAGAAAATATATCTCATTATGTCGTTTGTAGTTTAAGGACTACAACCCCAGAATTTTCATCAAATGTTTTTAAACAGACTTACTTTCAACAAGAATTTTAAGTTAATGCCTGTTATGAATTTGTTTTCAGTAAACATCATGCAAGAAATAGTTGGGCGAACGTTTTTGACAGTTTGGAACCAGTCCGGATTCTTTGCTTGAACAGACCTATTATGATGGCTAACATTCCTAATCAGGAGTTCGTAGATATGCTGAGATAATTTATGGAGGAGTCAAAATTTAGTATGTATGCATATTAGATAAGATGTAAGGCGTGATCGAGCGCATCATATTTTGCAAGCTGAAGAAACTATCACACATCATACTGCAAAATTCTGCGAGTACTGGTTCACAGTCCTACAGCCCTAGAATATTCGTCATATATTTTCACTTATTTTCAAAAATAATTTTAAGTTAATGTCTGGATTATCGTAAATGACGTACGGAATGAATATCGAATCTTTTATTCTACCTTATCGTTTAACTAGAAATCATTACTTACATTTTCTACACAACTATTTACCTGGTTTTCTACAAGAATTACTAATGTCCTTATCATTTTCTTATCAAAATAAACAAATTCAGCTTAAGTTTAACAGTGAAAACCACTCAATAATAGTAATAGACCGATTCAATGGTCTAACAAGCCTCCACATTTAAATCCGTTGGATTTCTATTTGGGGGGGTATATAAAGTCATTAGTGATTACAGAGAACTCAAAACCCGTTTACATGGGTAATTCTATTCACCGAGCAACAAAAAAAATATAGGTTTAATTTTATTTTTAATTAGGAAGTAATTTTTATATAATATATATGCAGGGTTCTAAGCGAAAAATGATTGCTACAAAGCCCTATATAGTGATAACAAGATACTCTTTTTAAAGATTTTTTGACGATCTTAATTACGTTCTATCCAAACTTATAAAAACGTTCAAATAAAAAAGTTCTAAATCATTACTTGAAAGCCATGGATAGTTTAGGTCCTTTGGCTTTGGAGGATATGCATAAAATTAACAACGTAGATACAAAGGAACACTATTAATACGTGTGCAAAAATCGGTAAACTCATAAACAAGCTATTAGAAGAAATTCATACATTTTATTTGACGCCCCGTAATACTGCTAATTTTGAGTTTTCGACAAAATGTTTTCGTAAAATCGTCGCATACTAATGACATTTCGATTGACATTTCAGTATCGAAATGACAGTCTTTTAGGCACATATGCTGCGCACAAGTAAAATAAAGTAAATGAATTTTAAATTATTTATTTATTATAAATATTAATAACACAATCGCGGATAATTAGACATTAGGTGAACATATATTTTTCTCTTCACTTCCTATGACTTCAATATTGAAAGAAGATAACATCTGGATCTTGGTGCTGCTGATGCACTGAGTTTGGAATGAAAGTGGTATTTCCTTTCTTCCCGAGAACTTTCCTTGCTATCGCCTGCTTATTTTCTTGGAATTTTCTATGTACCCCTCTGTCACAGAAGTCGTATGCCAACTTTCGTATCTCTTGAGCATCGATATGTTGGCTCCTGCATCTGCAACGAAGGTTAGGTAAACCTAGGTTATTTATACCCACTGCTTATGTAGAATTCCTGTATGTGATAAAAAATCGGTTGTAATCAATGGTCGTACATAGACTTGCATATTTGCGAAAATTTTCCAAAAAAATTGACTCCTATATCTTATATTCTTAGCATCTTCATTGTTCTTTGTACGTAATTAAGTTAATGTTTCTCTCCCACAGGCTCTAAATATACCAACTTTTTGAAATACTTTTCATCATCTGTCTCTTTGATAAACCTTTCAACCTGTTCCTTGGAAAATAATCTGAATTTTCTGGGTCTTGATTTCCTTATGACAAAAGCAATCACATTGGTATATTTACTAATATCCATATTTTTATTCAAATAAACTGTAGTTGAGGCAAATGTGTGCAATTTTTGACACCGTCCTTAAGGCACAGGTCCAGCTTAAGGAACAGTTTCTCCAATCCAGGTAAAATATCATTTTCACATTATATTGTGATTAATATGTGAAACTACATATGAAGGAACAGCCAGTTCAATTGTCGGTCATCTCACCTATGGCATACTGATGAGAGCTAACAAGCCCGAAACCGGTCTATGTCTGGTGGAGTGGCCGGCAAGGGTTCTTGGCTGTTTCCCACAGATACTGCTGGTACAATTCAATGCCGGTCGTGGCATTAGTCCGCGGAGTAGTTATTTCCTGCAGTATCATTTATAGATTATCACATTATTGTATTTCCATTTAAAGTTCGGTGTATGATGATAAAAAATACTTTGTATAGAACGATGATAAAAATTTAGAGCACTACAATTTGAAGAAAATTATGTCGTTATAGACACATCAAATTAAAATTGTCATTACTTCTACGTTTTATTCGAAACGAGAAGGTACACTCATGGTATTTCATCAATCACGGTTATATAGGTTATGTTAATATTCATAGATTTAATGGTTCTGTTTGTTGCCTTACCAAACCGCATGTAGGTCGAATTTCGAGAATCGAATTGCTCGTCCTTTGGAATTATCTGTGAATGCAAATTTTTTTGTACACCTATTTACTTCAACCAAGGCTGCGGGTGGATATCTTGCAGCAATAATAATAAATAAAATACGCGATTATTTTAATTTTTCAGGTCATGAACTAAGCGATACATAAATGAGATCGTAAAACGCAGCCACTTTATTTCACTGCAGATAATTTATATTTTAATTACCATGTTTTTGAATTGTATAAAATCTTTAAGTATCGTAAAAATCGCCATTTGTTGTTTTAGTAATCTTATATTTATTTATGTGAAAGTTTCTTAATTAAATTTTATACGTTATCTAGTAATTATAACTTACGAGCAACAAGCTAATTACAACTTGCAATAATGATAAAGTAGAGAGGAATAGTGAAAAACAAATTGTTAAAATGGTACACAATAACATGTAGCGGAGATAGAAATTAAAAGACGGCTATATGAAACTAATGTTGATTATTTTAGTTGTTGGTTCTTGAACGGCAAACTTTACTTCATCTCTTTCTTCATATAAAATGTTCATAGTTATCTGTACTATGTAGAAGCCATCTTCAAAAATGATTTCACTTTTCGTATAAATTTATGTCAGAAAATCTTGAATAATGTTCTTTCGGAATAAGGTCATTTAACATTTTCTGAATATTAGTGTGATCTAAAAAAAAACAATTTTCTGCCTCTAAAACCTTTTAAATAATTTGAGAATATGGAGTCGCGTAAACCTCTGTATGACGTCTTAAGGATTAAATATTCCCCAGCAAAAGTAAGTTGCATAGCATATAAATAGTGCAAAATACCTGGTTTATACATTTAATATATCTTATATATATTATATCGGTATTTTTCGCCGTAAAATGTTCAAATTCGTGGTATCTTTTAGGTACAGAAATCTCGAAAAATAAAATGCGTAGAACAAAAGTAGGATCAAAAATAAAATTCTTGATGTTTTGTTTATCCACTTTTACTATTTAAATTCTCTTCAAATTTAATAACTTTTAAAAAGCGATTGTGAGACATATAATTTTAGTATCCTAACCCTACATTTTAACAATTATTTATTATTTTCACATACTTATAAACAAATGTAAACAATCTCAAATGCAAAACCATGTAAGTTTATGTTATAATAACAATATTGAAGATACAGTTAAATATAGAAAATCCGAACTTTAAAAGATTTCTGTACTTAAAAATGTGTTGGTTAAAACGCTTTCTGTCGTTATATACTCGTTTTACTCCGGGACCAATGAACATTCGCAGCTGGCATGAGATAATATTCCTGTTATTTGTTAAACTCCATATTATTTAGTTTTTAAATGTCTAAAATTAAATGTATTTGTAGAAAACACTATACGGCGTCCTTAAGACTTTAAGACTATTTTGACATGATGCGTTCAATGTGCTAGCCTTTTTATATCTCATAATGAAAATGATAAAAATCTGGCGTAATTACAATTTAAACAAAAAAGTAGGTTTTCTTGGTGGCCCACTTTTGATTCAACTCATGACAGACCTATTCAACTATAAATAAATAACTAATTTTAATTATAATTTGTGAGGTAACCGTACATTACATCTGTTCCATATGTTGTTTTCATTGAGCATCAGATAACTACAAATCAAAGCAGCTATATACTTGCAACACTTCTGAGTCTTGCACGTTTTTTTATATACTTATTAATTGCGTAAGTATGTTTTAACGAAGCTACATTCATATTTCAAAGTAAAAATGTTAAATCAGTGATACCGTTGCCAACTTTCAATTTTTTTACTTCATGTCATCTGGACATAACTATATATTTTTTTATATACATATGCCAAGCTTTATATTCATAGAGAAACCTATTATAAATTACAACACATTTATTTTTCGTTACGTAGCACTAATTGCGAAGAAAAGTGAAAACAAACAGCTGAATCCTTACTGGTTTTCCACAAAATAAATGTTTAATTTATTAAGTCTTTTGGGTATTTCCTTCACATTATCGAATACTAAACCTTGCTGTCCTTTGATCTGGCAATGTTCAATAAAAATAAAAACAGATCTGTATGTTTACTATAAAAAAAGTATGTGTAGGTAACTTCTCAATGAGAACGTAAATATTTTGATGCATTGTTCGAATTCTTTCAACTCTGTGACCAGAAACCAAAATTGTTTTCTGTGAAAGTGTCATCGAATGCTTATATGTGATTATTTATTTACCTTCAAAGTATAAAATTAAAATACTACGAAGGGGGACATATTTTAAAAAAGCATTTAAATATATTTTCAATACCATCTAGTTTTTTAATTTTGGATGTTTAATTCATCAAATTCATTTACCGCAAATGTTGCTTTATTAAATGTTGCAAATGCCCACCACTAACCTTTATGCAGCAGTAAAAACACTGCCAACCAATTTGCCACCATTTCATATTTTTAAGTAGGGATATTAAGGGGTGGTGGAATTTAAAAATTACATTTGCATATCATCACATTTTGTTCGAATTATTATATTTTATTATGTACAGTGCGTTTCAATAACTTTGATAACATTTTGATCAGCTGTAACTTTTCTGTTTATAAAGATATCGGAATGAAGCAAAAACCATAATGCATAGTAGACTAGCAACTTTTTTCTTATTTAGAAAAAAATACAAAAGACCAACGATTTTGAGAGATCTTAACCTAACTTATATTTTTTTAAATGGAACGCCTTGTATATTATTGGATATTTGGATTCTACTCGAAATTCCAAGCATATTTTAAAAAGCATATCATATACCTATCTTCAACTGTTTCTGAGAAATAGTTTTAGAAACATGTCAAATTATCATAGATATTGCTCTACTTGTTCATGGCACACTTTGCACTGAGCTAAAGCTGAAGTTCAGCATTGCTTGAGCCGTGCTAGTAGCAATCGAGCCTTAGTGTTTTGTTCTGTTGAGGAAAATGGCAGACAAGTAGAGCGATTTGTATGATAATTTGACATGTTTGTAAAACTATTTCTCAGAAACAGTTGAAGATAGGTATAGTATATGCTTATTAAAATATGCTTGGAATTTTGAGTAGAATCCAAATATCCAATAACATACAGGGCGTTCCATTTAAAAAAATATAAGTTAGGTTAAGATCTCTCAAAATCATTGGTCTTTTGTTTTTTTTTCAAATAAGAAAAAAACTTGCTACTTCACTATGCAATATGGTTTTTGCTTCATTCTGATATCTTTAAAAACAGAAAAGTTATAGCTGATCAAAATGTTATCAAAGTTATTGAAACGCACTGTACTTTACTATTTTCGCTAAGTAAGGACACTTCTAGTAAAATAAAGACGGAAGGACGCAGAGGCTGAAGTAAGGGCAGATGAAATCCTAGTAATTAGGTTAGACTAGATGTTTACAAAAAACTTCTGTTTAAACGTCTTAAAATTGCTAATAAAGAAAAATATAATATCTGCAGTTTTACAAAAAAAAACATGGGAAAATACAAAAGAAATATCAAAATTCGTTCAAACGCGCGAAATGCTCTGTGACGTCACAAGGCGGAACATGCTAGCGCACGAAAATTACTGGTTAGGTTAGATCAGCCAGACAGGCCTGCTTTTCCAGACGTTTGCGTACCGTTGCGTCCTTTGTTTCGTAGTTTTTTTTAAATTTTAATTAGGTAAGTTAAGGAAATATATTAAAATGGAAGAACATTTTCAAATGACAAAACCACATCATCTGCCATCTATGCTGTCATAGTTTTTAGCCATGTATAAAGACTTGAATCAGGCTGAATCGAGTGGAGAAAAAGCGAAACTGTAATTATTGTTTTGTATAAATAAGTGTTATACAGTACGAAACCTTTAGTAGTTTATTATATAGGATGTTATAAATTAAATGTCATAGCTTTGTTACGTTGGAAACAAGGATAGATACATTTTTATAAAATGCAGTTCACAAGTTTTTTTGAAATACAATCGATTTTCAAGAAAAAACTAGTTTTTTCCAACTTTAAAGATATTATAGTACAATATAAAAATAAAAAATGGCTTATATAACACACATATTTGTGTCCAAAAATTTCTCGGTCTGCGAGGTAGCAAATAAAACTTATATTATGATATGGTTGGTTTTATTTAAAATTAATATTTATTTACCTAAATCATATTAAACAGTTATAAGTAAATTATATTAGTATATCACTGACTAGTTTATTGATATTTTCAAGCTTGTATATCTCTATATAGAATACTATTCTGAAGAAATAGCCGCTTATTCTGCAAAAGATAAAAAGTCATATAAAATGATTTGCATTAATAAAAGTATATTCAAAGAAAACGTGTAACATCATTAGTATTTTTTGATTTTTTTATTTGTAACAGAAAACTTCTTGGGCTTGCTACAGACTGCGCGATTCGTAGTGCGCGATGCCTGGTTGGTGAGGAATTCGTGAATAGTGTGTAGGGTCTTGTTTATTAAAAATCCATTCATAAAAAACCTACATCTATGCACGAATTCCATACAAGTCACCCATCACGAATCGCGAATTCACACATAGTCTGTAGCAAGCATGTATTTATGTGAAAGTTCAAAAACAATACTGAAACAAAAAACCTAACCTATCGTAAATTATAGCAGGTAAATGGGTTTTGCCGCTAATCTCGCTGTAGGTATCGTTTGCTAGCCTCATTAGTTTCCATGTTTTTATTGCCAGGATCAAGAATAGGACCACGAAGAGACTTTGACTTTCCTCACCCTACCCCGGAGTCTGCCTAGGCGGGCTCCGTTACCCTATCCTTTCCACGACGCTGGACGACAGGGCCTTTACGGTTCTTTGTCCTAGCGTCTCCCTAGAGCCACAGTGCTAATCCTGATTTAATCTAAAACCCCTACCTAACCGGAGGCGTTCGCGCCGCGGCCAAAACATGACTACCCCCGGGGGTTAACGAGTCGACGAAGAAAGAAGAGAAGACAGAAGAGCGGCAGAAGATAAGCCCCTGCCGACGGGGCTTGCCAGGACAGGAGGAGGTTCCTCGAGCCGCCGGAGAAGGGAACCCAGCTCTACGAGGCGTCCAGGCCTACAGCGATGAAGTGGGGAAAGAGAGATAGTCCCTCTCGACCCCGCTCATCCGAGGTCATTTATCCTGCCAAGGATATTGGCGCGATGTTTTTATTTTTAGTATATTTTGAGGAAAACTATTTCTAAGGCATTTTCGGGCATTTTAATTGTGAACAAACGTATTATAATAAGTTAAGTCGTGCTAGATAATTTTGTATCACATAACACCACTTTCCATTTAAGTTCTTAAGGGTGGAATCCATAAAATGTGTCAACATCAAAACGAAGAAAATTTGGAGTGGTAAGTTTTCCGTGGCTTACATGTACAAATTGGCGAATAAGAAAATAGTACGTAATATCTTTAATAAATTCCGAAAATACAGATACGATTCTTATAATACACGAGCTGCAAATGGTACGAATAATTTAAACCGTATAAATATTTTACTTTTTACTATTTTACTTATTTACTACGTGTCTAAAACTAAGTTATGTTTCAGTTGTAAAAAGCGAATCCGATTATCTGGCGTGCACCCAATTTCCTTAAACAATTTTAACGTGTAGTACGCCATAGAAATGAGAATTAATAAAATTAATTTTGGTCATTAATTACAATATGCTTAATTTAATTAACTAAAGCGATCCAGGAGTACACACACTTTCGATCCGAAAATATTCACCACCTAATCTTACTATAAATTATAAACGGTAGGGCTTCTGGTTGTTAGTCATATGTTTTTTTATAAATGTAATTTTTCAATGTCTAAAATAGAATAAATATGTATAGCAACTTAGGTTTACTAAAACAGTAAAGAATTCAATGAAGAAAACGCTTGTAATAGAATTAAAAAAATCCACACTAATGTGGATTAGTCGTCACCTTAATAAGTACCTTAGCAATATTAAATTTCATGTACAGGATGAGATTATTCGGATATTTTTAAAACCGTTCAAAATAAAACAGTGCAAGCTGAAATGCTAGTATGAATAGTAATGATGAAATATTTCTCATTTTTAATTAAGACGTTCCAAACATAGAATTCGCGAATTCACGCTACGAAAAAGCTGGTCCATAAAGAGATGGATCGTGAAGTACCTGCTGCTGTAATTCTGTGTGCTACACGTTTGCAGATGAATGTGCACGCTTTCGCGTTCGTGCTTTTCAAAACCTTGTGCCGCGGTACACATTTACCGACTCCGAACGGGGAACGATACGTGAAGACGCGTAGAAACCGCGAAGACCACACGAAGGCATGCACATTCAAGTTCGCGTCGCAAGTGCGGACAGAAGATGTTGCCACTAGTTAAAATTTTGCTTTTTTATACATGCATATTTTTCTTTTAATAAAAAAATCAGCCTTTCAGGTTTAACTATTTGACAGTGGAATTAACTACTTAGAAATATTCTGTGAAAGTTGAACATTATTGAATAAATAAGTTACGGTATGAGCGCTATTACAAACAAAAATGAAATCATGGAAAAGAATAATTTACAAATATGAATTAAAAAAAATACAGTTAAGAAAAAAAAACTAATTTATAAAAATATTATAATTTCTGCAATGTTTGTTTTTATTTTGATCCAGTGTGCTCTGTTACATTTAATTTCAAGGTCTCCTAAAACAAAATAATTTCCCAATTTCAGTCTAATTTTAGTTAGTTGTATCGTTTTGTTTATTTCAATTTATTGGGTAAAATGGAAATGAACATTTAATATTAGCGATATTTAATTTGTGCCAACCTAACACATTAAAAAAAGTTGCAGTACCTCGTAAACACAGCCTCAAGCCAAAATCTTACAAGAGTGATAAAATAGAATAAAAACGCGCTATATATAAAAAAAATATTATGAAACCATAGGCGTACTCAAAAAAAAATTGGAGGAGTTCGTGGATACTACCCTTTCCTCTGTTCGTACTTTGATATATTGTGCCAAAATTACACAGAAAGTGTGTCTACTGAAGATAAAAATGTGTTAAATTTCAAACAAATATCTCTAATCAACGGAGCTACCCTAAAAAAATAGTTTTTATTTTTGACACCCTGTATTTTGAAAATAGAGCTGAGAAATTAAAACTGCCATATATTATTATTTTAGTCCAAAGAATATGTGGTTAACGGCTTAACCTACTAATTCGTAACACGCTGTATATTATTAATTTTTGATCATCAGCGTTGAAAGTTTTTATGTCTTGTCAAAAAATAATTGTCGTTATAAAATTGTTTAAAATTTATAACTTATCTAATTGACGTTTTCTTATGAAAAAGGATTTTAAATATAAAAATCGAATTGTTTTATTATCGTGTTGAAACACCTAATATTTGTTTATAACATAATTTAAAAAACACAGTTTTCGAAAACAAGAAAAGCCAAGGAATATAATAGATATAAAACGTTATCACGTATGTCGCCGTATTTCTCGCAGAAAAGTGATCAATTTTGTGTTGTTTCTTTAGGTACAGAATACGAGAAAAATTAAACCCATAAAGCAAAAGTAATATCAAATATAAAATTATTGATGTTTTGTTTATCCTTTTACTATTTAAATTCTCCTCAAATTTAATTTTTAAAATGTATTTGTAAGACAAAAATTATTTTGCTATTCTAACCCCATATTTGAACAATTATTTTCAGATAGATATAAACAAAAGTGAACAATTTTATACGCAGACCTATGTAAGTTTATGTTATAACAATATTTACATCTACAGTTAAAATTTTAAAAAATACGTATTTTGAAACATTTTTGTATCTAAAAATATGTTGGTTAGACCGCTTTCAGCCGTTATATATGCGTTTTACTTCGGCACTATTGAATATTTGCAGGTGGCATAACATAATAGCATTACTATTATTTGCTAAACTCTATATTATTCAGTTTTCAAATGTCTAAAATTACTTGTATTTGTAGAAAACACTATTTCAAGAATACGGCTTCCTTAAGGTCGCCGTATTTCTCGCCGTAAAATGATGAAATTTGTGGTATTTTTTAGGTACAGGAATCTCGAAAAATAAAACACGTAGAACAAAAGTAATATCCAAAATAAAGTTATTGAGGTTTTGTTTATCCATTTTGACTAATTAAATTCTCCTCAAATAAAATAATAACTTAAAAAGCGTTTGTATAAACAAAAGTGAACAATCTTAAATGCAGAACTAAGTTTATGTTGTAACAATATTTTCGTCTATAGTAAAATTTAAGAAAATACGCATTTTGAAAGATTTCTGTACCTAAAAATTTGTTGGTTAAACCGCTCTCTGCCGTTATATATTCGTTTTATTTCCGTACCTGATATTCCTAATATTCGCAGGTGGCACGAGATAACATTTTTGTTATTTGCTAAACTATATTATTCAGTTTTTATGTATAATATTATTTGTATTTATAGAAAACACTAGAACAAGGCGCTCTTAAGCAGATTATTTTCAAATACAATATAGTTGTTTCGAAAAATTTGCCAAAAAAATACGTACATAACGTTAACAAAAAACGTACTACATTGGTAACCTTGTTGGCAAATAGTTATAAATAAAATTATAGAGGAAAATTCACTGTTCTAGTTTTATTCGGAGAGCCAACAAACAAGCGACTTTTTGGCATAAATTTCGAACCTCCAAAACCCGTACCTTCTGCGAAATAAAGGTGTACCACCCTGTCGCACACCTCGCACACCCTCCTAAAACTAGATTTCCTTCTCGGTCTGGACGCTGAGGTATCCATGCTCAAGTGCATCTTCACGCACTACACTCAAAAAACACTTGCACTATTATCTATGAGCATACACTTCATCCCACTGTCCGTGCGTATTTAGAATCGGACGCGAAACCACAACGAACTCCTGGTGGAGTGACGGCGCCGGGTCTTTTACAATGAATAGAAACTCTCGCGTGGTGAGTCACGGTTAGCCACCTACGAGTTTACGCACCGGCTAGGAAGCGGTTTCATCTGGGGTACCTTCGAAGCCATGCATCAGGGGATTCAGGGGATATCGATCCGTTTATCTAGATAACGTGCTGATATTACCCTGAATCATTAAATTTCAGTTAAAATAATGAGTAATAAGTCATAAATGTTTATCGTAGGTTTAAGTTCATTGAAAAAATTAAAACGTAAAGTTGCAAAGAATCAATTAAACTTTTCTATTAAGCTACCGGAATGTATATAGGGCGTTTAGAAATTAAAAAAACTTACATTTTTCTCAATTATTGTATTGAGCACTTCATTCCGATTCCAAATAACATGTTCTGTATTTGCTCCTATCATTTACGAGACGTAGAATGTTACTTGAGGCGTTTATAAAATTTCACAGTTACCACATCACCACTAATAATTATGGCATTACCTACATTGTATTTAAACAATGTATCCATGACCCACAAAAACGCAAAAATACAAGTAACAAACGCCTGGTGAGATTAACTGGTCTGCTACTTCCTGCTCGGCCTAAGAGGCTCGACTTGCAGGAAGCCACCTACATTGTTGTAGGTACTTAACCGCAGACTTCTTGCCCTGGGCGATGCGCCGTTAAATCTATAAATGATACTGCAGGAAACAACTACATATGAAGGAACAACCAGTTCAATTGTCGGTCATCTCACCTATGGCATGCTAACAAGCCCGAAACCGGTCTATGTCTGGTGGAGTGGCCGACAAGGCTTCTTGGCTGTTCACACAGATAATGCAGGTGTAATTCAATGCCGGTCGGGGCATTAGCCCGCGGAGTAGTTGTTTCCTGCAGTATCATTTATAGATTTAAACAAACGCCTGTTTGCATCACCAACACCCCAAAATGCACCTGTATCTACGGCTGTACCAACGGTATGTAACGTCATACCACCACGCGTTTTCGGCCGCGTGGTTTTGTTTACATTCTATGGCAATTTATTAATGCTAATATTTTAATTATTATGTGATTGTTGCCGCCAGACCTTATGTTTTGACCGTTCAATATGTTTGAAAGATTACCCTGTAATACATTTAAAACCAACCATTCATGCAACTTCCCCATTGAGCTAGATTTATAATATTCCAAAAATTCCCTTTCCAAAGATATTCGATATGGGCATTTCAAATTATCAGAATCCCAATTAATATAATTTATTGAATTCAGTAAATTGATAAATAAATTGTGGTTTAAAGCATATTCTAATTTAGGTACCTATTGGTAAATTTTAAGGATATCTAGTTACATTTTCTATTCATTTTTAAATACCAAACCAGTTGCGTTGATTAATTTATAGCCAAATTGTTCTGAAGATTAAAAAAACAATATTATTTTTCAAAGAACAGAAAATAATTACGCCCAGAGCAAATGTGCTATTTTATCAGTAACTACTTTAGTTGGAAATAACAAAAAAAGTAGATAATTAGACACTTTAGGGTCCGACTACAGAATACTTAAATTTTAATTGACGAGGTTGGTACTAATGAAATGGACCGATAAATTATTGTAGTATATTGAAACGTGTAAAGCATTCCTCAATGAATTGTCGAATTGATAAATTTTTTTCATAAATAAATTGTCAAGTTATTGTTCACTAAATTGTGTGTAATACAGTTCTAAAGTTAGCAGGCAATAACGAATCTCAGTCACTTCGAAGCATTTGTGAAACTACCACTGAAGATGTCGGCAGTGAAGAGCGGCGAAACGTTTGCAAGCATGAGATGGTCAGGTCAAAGAATCCCAGGTAAGGCTAGGGATGAATGCATTCTGTTACTGGCAACAATTACCTAGGTTATGGCAAAACAAAACATTTCATATCAAATAATAGCACCGGTCGTGAAAGCCTCAGAACCCACTACAAAGTCTTTTGAAGAAGCAGACAAACCATTTAAGATATAACAAACATATTTTATCATTGTAACTAAATAAACTGGTATTCTTTTTTGAGACGTTTTTTTATGTGTTTTATCATCATCTAAGTAGGGTGGATATTTCAGGAATTTATTATATTTCGGTTACAAGTATTGTCAGTGATATTTAGAGAGATTATAAGATTATACATAGATAAGAAACTTTATATTTGTTTATTCAATTCGTAGACACCGATATACAGAAAATATTTAATGATCGCTAAATTAAACAACTATACTTCTTTTTCTTAAAACTCATAATTTTACAAAAATATCCTATCGAGTATATGATTATAATACATGTTTACATGGAAGATGTAAATTCTTCATAAACTGTTGCAAAATATTAATTCGCAGTACTTACTTTAAACATTGTTTTAACATTACTACTACATATGTCTTAATTTACGTTTTATTTTTTACCAGGAAAACTTTTCAAAATAGGAACAACTAAGAGGTTTTTAAAATTATACAGCGAATTACGTTAAAACTCATATCTACCTATAACGACAATATTTTTGGTATAATAACATATAATGCTAGCATTGGCCTAATGACCTATTTATGAAATTTAAAATCTGGAATTATAAAAGTAGTCTATTTCTTAGATATTCCCGATATAGGATGATCGGAAATTCCATACAAACTACGAGAAATTAATAAAATTGTGAAGTAAACACAAGGTGACCTATTTGGCACGGAAGATAAGAAAACAGGAAATTAATAATTTTACAAGAAATATTAGGTTTTGCATCCCTAAGGAATATTTAATTGAGCGATCTACCTCCATCGATTAAGAACTTTGACGTAATGAAATTATAATTGTATAAAAAAGACTTTACCGTTTCCCGTTGTGTAAAACAGTTGATAGAGGTGAAATTTCTTACAGTTAAATATGTAAACGGTTCAAGTTTTGACCACTGTGTATATTTCACAACATCTCGCTACCTGATCTCAGCAGCAATGAAAGTAATAACATTTGAGGTTGAATTATACAAGACCATATGTAGTTTTTATTATCCTGCTGTTCAGAAGTGACCGGCGCCAGTCGAGGCCGCCTTGACCTGCCGTAAGTTCGGGAACGGTGGCGTCGTCACAAAAATAGATGGAAGTCATCTCGAAGAACCGGTCGCTATTTCGGCTGCATCATTAAATTCGAAATACAAAGTCGTGTGAAACTGATTATTGAAAACACGGAATGTAATTCCACTAATGTTAGTTTGTCAAATAACATTAACTACGATTTTATTTAATGGAGATTGGTTGGTCAAGTACAGGGCATTTGATTGGCTGTTGCTAAAAGATTTAGTTAAATCCAGTTAAATGTTTGATTTTATTTGAAAATAATAAAAACAACATATTAGTAAAAATTCAACTTCAGATGAAAAATATAAAAAATCATCAAAAAATCAAACATCTGGCTCGACCGATTGATAGAGAATTTCAAAGAACATTAAAAAGCAAGTTTCTCATTACTTTCAGCTTGCGACTGGTAGACTAATTTTTTCAAGATACAAAGTGTTTAAAATGGTCAGTAATAAATGCGCCATAAACTAACTATAGGTTTTAGATATTAAAATATACCGTGTGAGCTCTATTGTCTTAGTCCGAATGTCAATATTACAAATATTACGGTGTCGACGCGATAATTTTCAAATTGATTTTACTCAATATTTCAAAAAGTTTAGACTTTTCGGTATAAAGAGTTTTTTTGAGAGGCGGTGTTTACAGCGTGTTTTGCCGATATAATCGGATTAAACTTTTTTGCAATTCTTTATAACAAAAATGAATCCCCATTTTAAAGTAAAAACGGTATACTTGTTTCACTTCGACAAACCGCTTCGTTTTCGACATATTCGAAGCTCAATCTTTCAATTCACCGTTGACACAAACAGCGTATGTGGTGTATTCAAAGTGAGCATATGATATGATATGCTCCTCGAAAAACCTCATAAACCTATACCAAATTTCAAAGAAAAGACTAAAACTTTTCAAAATTTTGAGAAAAATTAATTTGAAAATGTTTGTATCTACACCCTGTACAGTTTTATGATATAGGGTGTAGATTGCCTTAGTCTTAGTAATATGGTATTTAATATCTAGGATCTATATACGAGGTGTGGTAATTAAGTTAAAACTGGCAACACTGCATCGTTCGTCAACGTTTTTCTAATTTCAGTCCAGGGTTGAAGTCGATAGCACGTTTGGTTTGTGTTTTATGTGTATTTTTTGGAAGTAACTTTTTTAGTGGCGTTGTGAGAATGAGTGACTCAAATTAAAAGCAACGTGTTGTGATTCAATTCTTAGTGAAATCTGGCGAAAACCCTTCGGATATCCTTCGAAAATTGCGGGTGGTGTATGGAGACGAGTGCATGTCGAAAACACGTGTGTTTGAATGGGCAAAACAGTTTAAGGAGGGGCGTGAATCGGTAGAAGACGATCTACGTGAAGGAGCTTCCCTCACGTCTCGTACTGGCGCGAATGTTGACCGTTTGCGTTGATCACGTCTGAGCGCCTAAGCAGTCGTGCGTTGTCTGACGAGTTAAACGTCAACAAAGAAACCGTTCGCAAGACGTTACACGAAACTTTGAATATGCGAAAGATTTGCGCAAAGATGGTGCCAAAAGTTCTCACCCTCGAACAGAAAGACATGCGAAAATCGATCTGGGAGGATTTGTCGTCTTGCATTCGGAGCGACGGTAGAGACTGGATGAGTCGAGTAGTCACTGGAGTTGATGCCTGGATATTTGTGTATTACCCCGAGACCCGTGAACAAAGTCAGCAGTGGGTGGAAAAGGGTGGAGAGCGGCCAACGAAAGCGAGGATGTCCAAGTCACGACTGAAGGCAATGTTGATCGTTTTTTTTCGATATCCACGGCATCATTCATCGTGAATATGTTCCTGCCGGCCAGACAGTGACTGGACAGTTCTATGTTGGCGTCCTGGAACGGCTGCGACCCGAACTCGCCGAGAACGGCTGGATCTTGCACCACGACAACGCGCCAGCCCATTCCTCGTTCATTGTGCAAGGGTTTTTGGGCAAAAAAGGCATTCCAACGTTGCCGCGCTCACCTTATAGCCCCGAAATTTCCCCCTGCGATTTTTTATATTCCCCAAGATGAAGTCGCACCTCAAGGGAACTCATCATGGCGGCGTACAGGAGGTCAAAGAAGCTGTAACCGTGGTGCTGGACGGGTTAACTGCGGAGGATTACCAAGGGTGCTTCCAATCGTGGGAGCAACGTTGGAATCGTTGCGTAGAGTTAGAGGGAGACTATTGTGAAGGTCGGTAATACAATTTTGGAAATTTAATTTGCTTGTTTTTTCATTGACAAATTGCCGGAACCTAATTGTCACACCTCGTATAGTTAGTCTATGGCGCATTCATTACGAACCACTCTGCATATTATAAAAATTGATTGATGCATTCTCTATCTCCAACTGTGAAGAAATGGTAAAAACTTAAAAATTGTAATATGTGAACTAGATCCAAGGATCAAGAGCCAAAAGCAGTGTGTACTATACAGGGCGTCCGGAAACTAAATCCACAAACGAAGACAGCAAATTCTAGGAATGATTTCATATCGATTGGACATAAATTGTCTCATCAAAAATGCTTCCTACGGAAGATAAAGAAATAAACTCTTGCGTAAACAAAGAAATTGGTATTTGCATGGTTCCCAATCTTGGGAAATGCCTGTTAAGTTTATGCATATTTGATTTGACTAAGAGCGAACTGAAATGTCGCAACTACAAATGGGCAGTATTATTTAAACCGTGAACCGTTGTAACATCGCAACTACAACTAACAGTCATTGTCTATGGTACAGATATCTATTGAGTTCATTTTATATAAAAGCAATGGAAAGGGAAACAAGTTACTAAAAAACCCTTTTGCCGTTACTGTATATGTTGGAAATTGGATATTGAAATTGAATCTAGTTGGTATTTACTTAATCAAATCTAAAGTAAGGGAAATTGTGATTAGAATAAGTTATACCATCTCATCAGTAGCTGTAGTTGTAATTATTTATGTGAAACTTTCGACTTTTTGGATCGATACTCTTCGTTTCAAAAAAGCAACATATATTTCCTTATGTTTGTTCTGATTCTTTATGTTCATCATCGCCTTCAACATGGAGTAATTTGACCAAAGCGTTGACCATATTCCATATTTTGGATTTGTTTTCACAGGATGCCAAAAGCACTTGCCATTAACATTTTATAGATCATTCCATCTCAATAAACTATAGTACAAACGATCGAGCTTTCATTACCTCAGCAACAATAAGCTTAATGGACAATTGAATTTCATTTTATGACGTGAGAAATGCATTGATGTGTACTTTTAATGATGTTTGTAGAAAAACAGTGTATAATATCAGTGCCAAGTGATTTGGTTTGGAAGCTTCCCTTCTCACAGAATCAAATATCACTTTTAGCACATTTGAAAACAGTTGACGTGGACATCAACGTTATGTAACAGTATCCTTCCTTATAGAAAAAGTGAATGGACATATTTTAATGGCATTTATGGATGATCTAGTACGCTGGAAATCAGTAGCAGCGACAGTGACAGTTCAAGTAGAAGCAGTATTCATCAAGAAGATGGTGCATATGAAATGTTTGATACGAAAAACATGATAAAAATATTTTGAAGACACTGTTGTGTCATATTCTGAGAGCGATTCTGTCATTTTAGAATCACAAAGTATACGTTATCGTACAATGATCCGGGATCATATAGTTCTATATCTTCCATTCTCGACAAGCAGAAACGTCAATTTTAAAAAGTATGGTTTACAGCTAAATGATTTGATTTAAATGATTGATCACTTTTTCATTTGTAGTGGAGGAACTGATTGTAAACGAAAAACACAACAAAACTATCATGTCAAATCACTGTATGTTACTAAAATCAATTCATTCAGTTTAATCACAACGCAACAGAAATAGTTTTTTCTACGCACATTTGTGAAAATAAAGTATTTTATTTATGAACACAATTTATAACAAGATGTAAAGTGTGTCATACATTTGTACCAAATTAGCTGTCCTAATTCTTTAAGATTTTTCTTCCTAAACTAACTTGCAACAGGAACTATTTATTTGCTGTCAAGCTCGTTTGTTTGTCTGCTGCTCAAAAGCGTCGTCTCTAACAAGCAATATTCCTGTCCGCGTATTCAAACAACTTAATAATATCGATTAATAAGCAGTCGCTGTGTGTATTTGTTTCGACCCACTTTGGCAGGAAGTGACGGAAACGGTACTTCCTTTGAATTGAATCGAGATTGTCTCGGAGAATTCGGTTGTTATTGAAGACACAGCCTCTATTCTGGGGTCTGGGGTTCTCGAAGGCAACTGTAAAAGCGCATCAATTACGCTATTATCAATGTTCTCGAGACTATAGGGAAGTAAATTGATAATTTTATTACTAATTGTCTCGTTTACGAGAGACTCAATTTTCCATCCAAGTGGAACGACGAACCGCGGAAAATCATATGGCGTACGTAGGTTGGCTTGACGTCACTGTTTGCCAGCGTTTATCACATAATCCCGTTGTGATGTAATATCAGTGATGATAGGCATTAGAGAATAGATATTATTCTCCTAGAATAAAGAATAACAGTTTAATCAGAGTTGATTAATTAGAAAACAAGCCGCCAACCCAAATAATACAAAAATCATTTCTAAGAAGAAACACAATGACGTATGATTTCATTCTTAAACAGTACCTAGTTACTAATCCAAAAGAAAACGCAGAACAATAGAGTTGTGTGAATTTAGAAATGGAAATTTTTGTTGAACATAATATTTTAAATAAGCAGGTTTCGACTGTCATTAAATCACATAAATTATGGATGATTTTTCACTTCATAAATGAATTTTATCTGAGTATTCTGCAAACTTCCTTTATTTAAAAAATTACATAATTTTCATTTTACTTATTGGCGGACGCATTACTTACATAAAAATAAATATTTAATTGATGCATCAAGTGATTTTTTAAATTTTAATTTTTAGATGTTTAGAAAATCTAAAATAATTTTATTACCAAAAAGAAGTCATTCAAAATTAAAGAAGAAATATTTTCCAAGGCTATCATTAATATTGTAAACAGTAAATTATTAGCATATTAGATAACGGATATGTTAGCGACAGTTGTCAGCATATTCATGTAAGATATAATAAATCAAGCAAGTATACATTTTAAACAGTCCAAGCCTAAGACGCTTCCTTGTGGCACACCTCTTTTGTACTTCTATATCTAATTTGCATCACTTTTAAAAAGATTATCAATAGAGTAGTGGTACTTTGGCTTGTCTGTTCACATTGAGATACAGAGTAAGCTGCTCACATATTGTTTTTTCTACAATTTTAGAATAAGTAAGAAGTAGAATTATAATTTTTAGGAACAGCAAAAATGTGTAGGTATCATTTTATATAAAAATAACAATGTGTTATCAAATTACGTTATCATGAGCTATAATTTTTATAAAAAATGAAAATAAGAAAATGATTAAATTAACGTTAAATATTTTACGAAAAATTTTTTGCAAAATAAAAAGTGGGACGACTGGTCAAACAGAAGAAAATAAAAAAATAAGAAACCGAAATTTATAAAAAATATATTCTAAAATAATTGTAAAATTATGGAAAACTTTTATGATAGCATCTCTGATTTTTTTGCTGCCTTAATTTCATATTGACATTTAATTGACCAAATTGATATTCTTTTCATAAGTGTGGCCACACTGATATATAGAAACTCTTCACCCATATGTTGTCAATTGTTGCTAAACCACTAAATGCTAAAAATTTACTAAAAACAATTATAAACTCATTTGTATATACCCTACATATGCCTCAGATCACCGATCAAAAATAATTATTAGTAAAAATGACAGAAGTCCTGGACATAAAATTACTGGATTTGCCAAATGTGAAATTTAGGCCCTCATTCCTGCACTGAATAGCGGTTAGGGCCTTCCAACGTAAGTCGTTCCTGGACGCAAATGCGGTCTGCTTAATAATAATATGCCGCCCCCTCTCCCGCACAAGTCTCCTACTTTTGGGCTAATCCCTGTGATTAGAATGGGGGGTAGAGACATTATTATTATTATTAAAGAATTCAGATTCCTCACATGAAATTGTTGAATTTAAAAACAGATCCCATGGTGAGCATTTGCGATAACCAAACCGATGACCAGATTGGTGGGATACTTTCTACGGCCAACTTGTAATATGTTTTATTTGGATATTCTATGTAAACTAACATTTCCCAATGAAAGAGAAATGCAGTTCCCGAGAATTACCCATGAGAAAATACTATACTGTCGGAATCCACTTAGTTAAATATTATTTTGTCATATATGTACTGCTTAATGAATAACACCCTGTATAGAATATTAAATACGCATTAGCTAGAGGGGCGACTTGAAACGAAGCAATAATAAACACGGGAACGCGAGGCGAGACTCAACGGGTAGTTAGTTGGGTTTTAAGACTTCGGCAGGTTGGTTGGAAGACAGTGAATGGTGATAAAGTGGTGCATCTGTTCTTACAGGTCAGTAACTTGTTTTTGTATATTGTATTTAAGATTAAATGTCATTGTGTTATTTTTATTATTTTCTTGTCTGTTTAATATTTTATTACAGTTTCATTATATTTTATTATAATTTTAAGGTAAAACGATACTTTGTTGGGTTATTGTTTAAATTATATGTACAACTTTAGCTCGAGTCCAGGTTATGCTGTTGCAAATGATATCGTTAGTTATTATTAATCTACTACTACTGCTTTATTACTTGAATTAACGGTTTGCTTGTCAGATGTTTGTAAGAGCCTTGGTGATTCTACTATTATTTTCTCCCGTGACTGGACGACCATCCGATAAAATATATGATGCATGAGATATGATTTGAGATACTAGCTGGGTAGCCTCCCGTATGGAACCTCAGTACCTTCTGACGCAAGTCGGCTAACTAACCAAAACACTCTTCAGTTTTGTATGTAGAATTATGATTATATTACCGTGTATTCAAGTACTGAAGTACAGATACATTTTTATTATTGTTATCATTATTATTACCATTGCAATAGCGACAGCGATTCTTTGAATTGTAATTGGGGTTTCTCTGCCGTGCTCTTTTTCCCCCGTGAATTCAAGGCTGAGTGCGGCATTGATAGGTGGTTAGGTAGGCTATTACACCATTGACAGAAAACTAATAAACGAGGTGTATTTAGTAATTTGTTTGTTTTATTTAAAACTATTCAAATCTTCCTAATTTCGTAAATATGTAGCACATTCGAGGTAAGTTAATAAACAATATAAATAAACACAACGTAGGTAAATCTCCATTATTGGCCAAATACTTCCTCTTTCAACAATGTCGAACGAACCCGGGTATGTTACACTACAATACTATTACGGACTTAAGTCGCCTGTCCATTAAGACAAGTTTCCATTAAATTGACAACAATGGAACATACATTTCTTCCAATTGCTTCTGATTTAATAAAGATTTTTTTAAAACATTTCTGAAATACGAACTTTAATATATATATATTCGCTTTCACTTTAAACTATACAGAAGGCTCACGTCCACTGTTTAAAAAATTAGAAAATATAAATTATATTTTTAAAATAACATCAATGTTAGAAAGGCCTCATATTATAATTTTTAATGGTTATAATGAAACAAAATGCATTCTAAATAATAATAATAAAATATATTTTCAATTCCTCACAATGTGCCTTTGTAGTTATGTGACGTTTCTGCATACATCGATTAAAATTTTCTTGATATTTAGTGGTTTTAATTGTATCAGTCACTCAATAATTATTATCTTGTTTTTATGGTTACTTTCTCTTGCATGGCTTCCACCATGGGTTTAGGTACTGTCATTTTGACATCAGCTCAGTACACACATACAAGAAAAGTGAAACTACGAAAGTAAACCACTCAACGACAAAACAAAGCGCCTTATAAGATTACTTACTACCTGCTTTCAGAACAGAGCTGCAAGGCGTCCAACAAAGGAGAAAACTAGATATCAAACTCTAATTACAATGAAATCATCGCGCACATTAGCCGGTGTAGAAGGATATGCCACGCAGATAATAATCGTTCAAAGCACTCGTTCACTAGGCAGTTTCACCGTCCCGTGAATTCTTACAGAAATCGGCACTCCCGCGGAAAAGCGCAAATATTAGTTTTCTTCTGCTAAGTAACTAACTCTCCTTAAAACTTAAGCGATACTAAAAGTGGACGGTCTCTAATGAGAACAGATCAAACCGGGGGAAGAGACGCCGTGCCAGATATTTTGGAATCTATTCATTTATTAATGTGTGTCCACGACAAATAAATTGCTTGCAGATCTCTTTAATTCTCTACTCCTCGGGACATATGTGTTTTAAATGCTGCGTTATGCATGTTCCTAATATACAGGGTTAACTATGACTATTTACAAAAAATTTAACCACATGCTCAGGGAGACCTAAAAGACAATAAAAAAAATTATTCCAGAATTTTAGCTCGAAATTTAAAAAATAGGGCAAAACTCTTTATTCCCACGGAAAGTCGGCGCCTATGATAAGAATAGACTGAGATGACTTAGATTCATAGATAGAGCGTACATCTGTCAACAATGTCAACTACCATGCGGTCGTCTTTTTGTAGCGTTTCTAAATGTAGAAACGACAAAAATTAACATTCTTATTAGTAATAATACCTAATAGGTAACAGTTAATTCAGTTAGCTCCAGTATTTTGCATTCGTTTTTCATTATTCTGTTATAAACTGGTAAAACTACATATTCGCTCATTACAGCCACTAACTACCGATAAAATACACTTCCCGTAGGTACAATTAGATAAAATGCCTATTTATTATAACAAAATAGAACGAAAGGAATAGATAATACTGATAATAGACAAGTTTTAATGTAACCGCGGCAGTCTTGTCTCATAACCTAGAAAACCAAACCGGCAAACTATATTGTAGGAAAGTATCTGCACCCAACACAAATGTCTTTATTTAATAACTATAAAACGTTTAAAAATTAAAAAGGCATAAAACATGACAGCGACACCACAGAGTAGGTACTATATTTAATCTGTGGCGATACCAACTGAGCGACTGTTGCATGCTTGTAGAGTACATTGGCGGCGTTAAATAAGGATTTAAAATAATATCGAAAAAAATTTTTTTTGGCTTTATAAGGAAGTTTGGAATTTTTTTGAAGGGTGATTCCGTTAATTGTTATTTTTCCCTATCCCTGCTTAAAATATTTGTACTTAGTCATAGTTAACTCTGTATTTTCTCTTATGGCAGTATCAAAGTTAAATAAAAAATGTTACTTTTTATTGGACAATCGTATACAGAGTTAACTATCACTAAGTATGAATATTTTAAGAGGGGATGGAGAAACTACAAAGCCATAGACCAAACCACTTACCAAACATACTTATATACAAAGTTGCACACAGGCGGAGTTGCAATAACCAAATTTGGTGCATTATTTAGGTTTATTATTGGTCTTCTTTGACTACGAGTTCAAGTAAATTAAACATTAAAGGTGTTCATTGAGGGTAAGTCACCCCAAACTTTCTTTTCATTGATCGAATTTAGAAAGAATGCTAATATCCCGCGAATAATTTACTCTGTTTACACTTTTTTACTTGTTAAGTTTTAAAAAACTTTACAATTTTCAAGAAAAAAATGCATTACCTAATTAATACAAGATTTTAACAGCGTTTATTAGAAGAAATCAAAAAATCAATAGTAGGCTTTGTCTTTAAAATTTGAGTTAGTAATAAAACTGTAAAATAAAATGAAAATAGAAAGAGTAAAATTAAAACTAAATAAATTGTTCAAAATGGGCGCCATTTTTCTGTGAAACATAAATTTACTGGTCGCCGAAAATTGAAATTTGCTTTATCTAATATGATAATGATGATCATTTCTTAAAACGTTACGTTTATTCGTAATACGATTCCACAAATCTTCTTGGGATTCAATAGGCGAGGAATAAACAGAATCTTTAAATGTTCCCCAAAGAGAATAATCACATTTACTGAGATCTGGTGATTGAGGACAATTATTTCTTCGTCCTAATAATTTATTTGGAAACTTAAAATTCAAAAAGTCTCTAAACAGTAGCATTAAAATGAGGGGAGCCCCATCATGCATAAGCCAAAACTCTAGTCCAAGTTGCAACGGTAAATACTTGATTAAATCAGGGAGAGTATTTGGCAGAAATTCCAAATAACTTTTGCCATTTAATTGATTTGGCAAAATAACTGGTCCGATCCATTAACGATCAATAATACCGGCCCAAACATTTAAACTCGCGCTGAAAATGTCTAGGAGCTACTACATATGGATTTACATCGAAATATTCATGAAAGTTGTGAACATTTGTCTATGAGTGAAACAAGCCTCATCAGTGAAAAGAATTTTCTTGTGAAAATTAATATGCTGATGTAAAAGATCACAAGGTCACTCGTCGATCCAAATCTTGAGGCAATAGCTCTTGCACTTTTTCAATCTGATATGCATGTAGTAGATTATGTTTAAGAATTTGGCGTACTAAGGTTCTTCACAATTCAGGTTCTCGAGATAAACATTTAGTACTTCTTTGTGATTCATCTTCAATTGTTTGCAAAATATTTTCTTCATCTTATTACACTAGGACGTTTTCGGATATTATTGCAAAACTTTCCTGTCTCTCGAGCCCGTCTTTCAACATTAGAAAATGTTTCTCTATGGAGAATCAATATCCTACGATATTCTTCCACACTTCTACAGTTTCCTTAGCAGAAACTTAGCATAAGTAACATGTCAACTTGTTCGCTGAATGTAAATTTTCTAGCCATTTTCAACCATAAAAATAAAATAGTTTTATTACTAACTGTAAATTTTTTAAAACAAAGCCTACTACTGACTTTTTTATTTCTTCTAATAAACACTATTAAAATCTTGTTCTCATTAATGATTTTTTTCTTGAAAACTTTAGTGTTTTAAAATTTAAGGAGTAAAAAAAGTGTTTTAATTTCGATGCATGGAAAAAAGTTTGGTATAATTTTAGGGGTAACTCACCCTCAACGAACACTACAAGTGTTTCAATTTACTTGAATGAAAGAAGGTCAAATAAGACTAATAATATTCCTCAATCATGTAATAAATGTGGTTATTTCAAGCTAAAGTAATTCAGATATTATTTTTTTCGAAATATTTGGCCCACAAAACGAGCATGTAAAACCTCTTCCAATTATTTATTTTTCTATTTTATTTCTGGATTCATATTATTACACAAAAAGTGTTTACACACGTCAAACAAAAATGAGAATATAAAATATTCCAAATTAAAATATAAATACAAATAGGTACATAAATAGTCCTACACGAAAAAAGAGTAAAATTGAGATTTCTTATGTGCATTGGTAGAGCATTAAAAATACGTAGTCTTATAATATCCCGTACCATTTTTGGTTTTACTTAATCTTAAATAATTGACAGTCAAGTTATTTTAATCTTATATTATGACTGTGTAGCTGATTTCTGGTTAAAAAATTTCCTAAATTTAGTTTCACAAACAGGAAACATTGTAATATGTATATGCAGGGAACAGTGAGTATATTCAAGGTGATAAAATGCTGTTTGCAGTCGCGCCTGTAGCTCAAATTAACATAATCATAACGGCTTTTCTTTGATGTACAAAGACAATGCTACTAGAGGGAGCATGTCCCCACACAAGCATAGCGTAAGATATATTGGAGTGTATAAAACTGTGATATGTTGTTTTCAGAGTACTTAACGTTACCCTATCTACGAGATTTCGGACTAAATACACTCTTAGATTTAGATACCTTTTTACAAATATATGCTGTATGTTGTTCCCAAAGCAACTTAGAATCAAGATATACCTATAGGAATTTCATATGCTCTAATTTGAGACCATTATCAATTTCTCGCAAAGTGAATATCATAATCTGAGTTATATTTAGTCAAAGCTTATTACTTGTAAATCAACTTGATTGTATTTGAGGTATTTCTTCAAGTAAATTATTCAATGAGTACATTTAAAATATCTCTATTTAACGAATTCGTGACTGATATATCAAAAATAATGTTGGTCCTAGTCTAGAACCTTGAGGTTCGTCATGTTTAATATTTTGATTTTATATTATTATGAATTACAAATTGTTTACGATTTGTGAGATACGATCTCGTCAATTCTATTATCGTATTATATTATTATTAGTACCACCGTTCAATATTCTAATAAGCCTAATCACTATCCACTTCGCGCTTAAAGTAGCTTTCGTCGATGGGCTCCTTACCAACCAAATCAATATCGATCATCGGCTTACCAGCGATTGCTTGCGTCAGTTTGTCCATTTTAATTTGTTCCTCTTCTGCAAATGCAAAGGCAAAAGGAAGATATGAACTATCCGATGACATAATGTTTAGAGAACTAAATTACATTCTCTCCTCTAATTTAAGCGCTTTCCGCGAGCTATGTTAAATCTTTTCAACGTATTTATGAAAACCTTTTGGTGCGGCAATTTCTCGTTTTCCCGAGCACGGAGACGAATAGAGTGGGCGAGCTATGCAATTCACTGCGAGAAATGAGTGTAATAAGAAAACTAGGAGTTACCCGGAATGCGGGACGTTCCGCGGATGAATAGTGAACAATATTTAGAGTGGAAGGCTATTAATCTTGGGAAATATGCAGGAAGCTTGGCGGCGGGTGTACGAGGCGAGAATCCGCGTGGAGGTTTTGCATGAAATGTGGTTCGTCATGAAGGCTCTTTAAAAAGCACTCGCATGAGGTCATGTATAAAACGTATACATGAAGGTAAATTATTGAAATTTATAGAAAATTAATGAAAATGCTGTAGGAAAAGATATGTAGCGAAAAATAGAAAGTAATGCACGGTCCACACTTGCTATATAACACTGTTATACAATATGTTACATATTTTTGGATAAAATGGAGCAAATTACTGTAAAGAACAGAGATCAAGATATGAGTTTTCCAGAGCTTTTGACGTCACAACAGGAGTTTTGCAGGGCGAATCTCTTAGTCCAATCTTATTCTCACTTTTCATTGCTGATATAGAGGACTTTTTTAGGTCCAATGGTGCAGTTGGCCTTAACGTTGACAATTTTAACGACATACTAATGTTGTTATATGCAGATGATCTAGTAATTTTTGCTGATTCCCAGATAGACTTAGTTCGTAAACTTACTTTACTTGGAGAATATACAACAACAAATAATCTAACTGTTAATTCGGATAAAACTAAAATATTATGCTTCTCTCGGGGAGGTTATAACACGGTTGTTAGATCTCCATTTTTCTTTAAAAATCAAAGAATTGAATTGGTAAATAAGTATTCATATTTGGGAGTTACATTTGTTTCTTCTGCTTTGTTCCGTGAAATGTCTGAATGTACAGTTGCCAAAACGAAACAGATTATTGGATCCGTTCTTTCCATTATGTCGCGGTCTAAAATGAATTCTTGGAAATCCCGTATGCAGCTATATAACAGTATAATTATCAACTCACTTACGAATTGTGTGGCTGTGTACGCTACAATGATATATTGGAAAGAATTCAGGTGGGCTTCTTTAAAAGGTTGCTTCTTCTTCCAAAGAACACGGCTGATTACGTGGTAAGGCTTGAGGCTGGAGTTGTAGCTCTTTCATATACTATACTGAAATCTTGTCTTAATTGGCTGCATAAAATATTGGTTATGGACAAAAAGAGATATCCTTATCTATGTTTCTTACGCCAACTTCAGTTATCATATATCGACTTCAGATTTAACTGGGTGTCACAAATTAGACAATGCTATCCTTCCTTAGGCACAAATGATATGTGGACGAACCTAACCGCGAATAATCTCAAACAACGGATGAATGGTTTTTTAAACGAGAATTTACTCTACCATAATGACTTATCATCTCTTACAAATTCTACATCCTCCATATTGTATAGGTATTTTAGTATAACCAGATAACCGATAAATTATTTAACTTTCCGTTTACCGATATATGTATATTATAAGGATTATAGCTCAAATTCGACTTTCGAACAAGCATTTTTTAAAGTTTGCATTTCATGGTATTTCCTATTTTATTAACCCTACTGAAGTATGTACTATTTGTAATACATTTGAGTTGGAAACACTTGAACATATTCTTATTAAATGTCCTATATATGAACATCTTAAAACACCTGATCTAAGAAATTTAACTTCTCTTGATGCTTTAATTGAGTTACTTGATAACCTTAGTCCCAAAACTGCTAAGATGATGTGCATGTTTGTAATGGGTATTCTTAAACTTCGTGCTTTTATTTTAAACGAGTAATTTTTTTTTCTCTCAATTTTTGTTTTTGTTCATAATTTCTTTTTTTTTACATTATATAATTGTAATATTGAAGTTTTGATTTTTTCAAAATTTGTATGTATAGTTAGATATAAGATTCATTATTTTTCTCTTGTCTATTACAGAACCCTTCCTGTAAAATTGTAATATTTTTTAGAAGGAATAAATAAATAATAATAATAATAATAATTACCAAGACTGATCTTTTTTTACTGTCTTCAAAAATAATAAAGCACGCCGCTGCTGCAATAAGATCGTCTCTTTTGTCACACAGATTCATGATTTTATAATGTGGACGCAGCCCGGATTTTCAACATCTAGCATGTAACTTTGTTATATGTATAGCAATGTTACATAAACATGTTACTAATGTAGACCCTGCTTAATGAAGAAGGTCTAATAACACTGGTGTAAGTGCTGTAGGAAAAAGGCTGGAGTACTGTTTTGCAATCTTGTGTTGCTTTTTCTTGGTCTTGGTCTAGACAAGAGAAGACCAGACCAAGGCAAGACTTGACAGCTCAAATTGCAAGACAAGACAAGATTTCAAAAAGTCTCGGAGACAAGAAATACAGCGTGTTCCATAAGCTCTATGACAAACTTTGACAGATTGTAGCTGGGTTAATATCAAATATTTGTTATTATATGAACATAGGTCCGATTCGTTTGTGTTTAGAAGTTACAAGAATTTAAAAAAACATAATTTCATATTTCAATCAAAGTAGTCTGATAAAAATGATTGTTAATTAAAAAAGCGGTTTTACTATGAAAAATGTTTAGGCAATAAATAACCAAAAATCAACCGTGTGATATCGCTAATAACTTATTAGTGTGCAATGTCTACCAATCGGCCATTATCGACGATCGACCATATATCGACAGTTACGTGCGAGCTCTGAACGGGACCGTAGCCCACCGAGAGTAACCAACTGCTGCCAAATTCATAATAAAGTTCCCTGTTTCTCATTTGATGCAAGAGACTCGAAACAATCATGAGAAATTACGACAAAAAGCTGCAAGATCGAACAAGAACAAGACTTTAAAGAACCTCTTTTTCAAATTTTGCAAGATTTCTTGTCTCGGCCAATACTAAACTGTAGTAAATTTTGACTCATATTTGTAGTTTTGCATAAAACCGTGTTATTATCATGGAAGAAAATCGGAAGGCGGTGTGTGCTAATATAAGATCGTAAGTGGAAAATTGTGTTACATATTTTTGTTAATCATGTTTTTGAGCATACTTATTGTCATGTTGCCAAAGTTTTATTACGTTCATTCATTTTAGTATTGCGCCATCACTTCGGCTGTAGTAAAGTTTACCATTGACTGCCGTATTTAGAATTATTACAAAACTACAACAAATTCCTACAAATCATTTAGTACAAAGATGATGCGATTTTTGCTACAGTCTTTAGTTGGAGACTAGAATGCTGAACATTGTAGATATGTACTAACACACATCAAGATCATATACATCATTTTGTTATGCAAAATTTATTCTCACCACGATATTCACCTGACATCTCAACACAATATTATCGTCCTGTATATTATCCTGATTTATTTTTAACAGTACTTTGTTCATATTAGAATTATGTGTTTGTATAATTTATAATAAATATTTCAACCCTACTCCGCTCCAACCCGTTTCTCGCTGAATTTCATTAAAATTATTAAGAAAATGATGCGTCAGTATCAAGTGTTTGGATCGTCCAGAATTGTCACGCGGTCGGAAATTATTTGTGGCAAATATGCAACGTTGCATGGAGTCGGAATTTTCACGTACGTTTTCTCTCCTTACTTGCTCTATGAGTATGCTATACCCTACCGTAGACACTGTATATTAATGATCTATTAAAATGTTACTCCTCTAATCGAACACAAAATTAGATATTCGTCGCGACGTATTGTCTTTGAACAGTCACCATCAATTTTATGTTTCCAAGGTTGTCGGTATTTACCATTTTTAAATCAGGTCAGCACTGAATTAGATCGAATCCAACTATTATGTCTAGCGACACTCAATGAATCTAAACAGCGGCCAAGTTTTTATTTATTTTATTGCACTGGACTTTGGCCAAGAGATTTCGATAGTACACAGGAGCAGTACAGCTGATGTCAGTGATGTGAGAAAAGAAAAATGATTTATGTGAAAATGTAACGCACTCGAAAGGGTGACGTCATTCGATGATGTCACCGTGTCACTTTATTTTTGAGTACCTACTAGATTTCTGTAAACAAGTTTTATATGTGACGTGACGCTCTACACATTTTCGATGTGTCGGTCAAATCGAAACAGTAAAATTTATAGGTCCAATCATAAGCTGTGAAGAAAAAAAGCGATAGGAATTCACTTTATTTCACGTGTAAATAAAACAATTCTGTCTGTTTAGTGCAGGCGGAAGTCATTTCACCTAAAAGATAAACTTTGTTGCCATTAAGAAAAATGCCTACATAACTGATTTTATTTCCGTTGTTGCTGACAATCCTACGTATCCACCTTTCCATATAGAGAAATGTTAAAACCTAAGCGGTTTACTGCCACTTACCTATGTCCAATTTTGTGACATTATCTTATATAAAACCCACACATTTCCTTTGAAAATACTGACTACAGCTCCCACTTACTGAGTTTACATCGAAGACAAAATAATGATAATTTGAGAAAACACATTTGCGGTTGAATAATGTGGTAAATCGCAAGAGTTTTAACAGGTTAATTCCTCTTATTATTAAAAAATGTCTATCAAAATGTCAGTAAACGTTTTTTGAATGAATCTTTAGTTACATTCCCCATATCATGTTTACCAAGAGACTAGATATTAAAATAAATACTTAATACAAGGATTTCTATTTACTACCGAAATGGCCATCCCAATAACTTGTTTTCTTTTTTCGACGACTGAGATTGATAGTAGAAGTTTCAAACTACTTATGTATTTTACAACATAATGTTGACAGTTACCTACCACTGAGCGAGCGTTTCTTAATATTTTGCCGCTCGCCAAGCGTTGTGTTTTTCCACGTGAAAAAACTAATTAGCTCTGACAGAAGACGATGACAACTATTGTCGCTACAGTTTACTAGCGCAACAGTTTAGATTTACTTTTAAAAAAACCGAAATAAGATATAAAAGAGAATATTCTATATTTGTGAATAGGTGTAAAACAAATAAGGCTGAATGGTATTCAGAAAATGTGTTATAGTAGATTTACTGATATAACCAAGAGCAAGAAATCATCAACAATGGGATATATTTATTCTATACTTATAACCACATTTTCTATTAAGCATAACGTAGATATTAGCAGAGGCTGTTGGATATATATAAAAGATTAATATATTCCTGCTTAGCGCGAACATTATTTAATGATAAAGATAACACATAAAATTATGAAAGATTATTGAGTAAATTTTCGAACAACAATTTTTAGGTTGCTTTAATATTCGGTATATTTGGGACTTGACGAGATGAAATCACAAAAATTCCGAACACCAAGACAAACATCCAACACACATTTATTAATTCAGACGATGGAGATTCTGTCGGAAGTATGTTAGTCTGCGTTCATCAAATGCAATAACACGATGGTTAAGATACAGTAACAGAAAATGTGCTAACCAGGTTGTTGGTGTGAAACCCATTGGAGAAATGCCGAAAAAGAAAGTTTTTTTTAATTTACCTAATGCGGCTAATTACACTGGTCACTGTTTGCAATGATCATCGACTACCTTATCGGCTAATGCTGGTGCGGATATCAACGGCTTAAAATAATTAGGAGGTTGGCGACAGCAACAATACCTGAAGGCTATATAGAACGTTAATTGGAGAACAATGTAGCAATGTCGCACAAGATTCAAGGATCAATTCCACAACCTGACCAGTCTAAATCTACAACTATTGACGTTAAAGATCATCAGCTGTTATAACCAACAACAAAAATGAACCTGTAGGGATTGAAAATTGACAAAATTTTGTGATTAATTATAATATTGTTTACAATAATTCAGTGTTCAAAAATTTTCACGCGCAAAAGGTAAGGGCGCACTTTCAGCTCTTAAGGCTGGCGTTTCAAGGTCAAAGAATCGTATCTAAAGATATACAAAACAAGTTCACCCAGTAGGTGGAGGTTCTTATAAGATAATTGAATCATTTTCTTTTAGGGGAAAAAGCGCTAGAGAACATGAAAAACCATGAATTGTCACTGTGTACCATACACCCTGAAAAATACTGAACAATTTACATCAATTCAAGTGTTACTAGTTTTTTAAAACAATTCTGCGGGCTGTGATAATGTTTATAATGTCATATACAATTTTCTCAATGTGCAGATGACGTTTAAATTTCATATTTTATGATAACACGACAGGTGAAAATGATTCTGATTCTAAATGACGTATCAGCCTGAGAACTGCTATACACTCTGGAGAAAACTTTATAATTGACAGTTATCAGTTATCATATTCTAACTTGATTTTTTGACTGCTCAGTGCTCTCAACAAACAGCTATGAATTCGCCGTGTAGCAAAGCTACATTCAGCGTTCATTCGTTACTGCAAGACGGCCTAAAATGCCAGTAACAGTAGACACGATTGAAAGTTATCGACCTCTATCGCGATTAGGCGAGAACAATATTTTGCAAACACGGAATTCCAGATAACAATTACTCTACAGGCTAGGCTCGACCAGCATTGAATTACACCTGAAAAACCACTAGCAAGCAGCTAAAGTCACTCGTCAGCAGCCCTCCAGACATATACCGGTTACGAGATTATTAACTCTCATCAGTATGCCATAGGTGAGGCAACCGACCAACAACCTTAGCTTTTTTAGGTATGGAATTCCAGGAAACAACTACTATGCAGGCTAATACTTCTACGATCATGGAATTCCGTGTTTGCAGCTATGACTTCGTTGAAATTTGCATATAAAAATGACGAACTTAACATACAATAGACTATTATTTTATTTACCTTTGAACACTTTGTATTACATTTCGTAACATTTTAAAAACTTATAATATATTATCAAGCGTTGGTTGAAGTAAATCTCTCAATGTATGTAAATGCGTGTGTGCATTTTATGTAGGAGATTTTTACGTGGGCTTATAAAGTACTACGGACAAAAGCACTGAACGAATTGGGTAGGTGTTTGGCATAAAAATCTAGAGTTATATACAAACTTTTCTCTTGTAATGTCTTCCATTAACTTGATTATTTTTTGTGCTGTAAGCGTTTCAGTGTTTTTGAAAGCTTTTAAATGTATGAAGTATTGTGATCGACATCAATAAACTATTGTTATCTGAAAAAGAAGTATTAGTAAGAAAGATTTATAAGATATAACCAGTTTCTTATACGTCGTAAGTATAAACAACTGAACATCAGTGGACAAAAACGATGTCAATTGTATGTTGCGAACTGCTACATCGCAAATCGAGAAACTAGCATGCCTTCGTATACGAACAGATATGTCGCATATGGCAGAAGCATCTCAATGTCGCAATGATGGCAACAAGAAATATAAAGTTATTTTTCCAGATCTTTTACCTTTCATGAAATTTGAGATATTTTTTTCTGCATGCATATTTTAGTGCGTGTATAGAATGTACACATTGATACGTAACAGTATCATAGGCGCAACTAGCATTTAATTTTTGGGGGAATGTGTTCTATTTTTTTTTTAGCCTTTGTAAGTTATTATATTTATTTTAACTCTCTAGGTTTTGAAACGAAAATACTGGAAGTTGACAAAACCTAACTAGGCATATAATTATTAGAAAATCTGTTAACTTTTAAATAATTTATTAATCTTGTTTCCAATATTTCTCAATTAAAAATAAAATTTATATGAATTGGTTTTATTTTTTTAGTTATCTGTAAACAACATTTCCCTTTCCTTTTTAAATTAATCACATCGAAATTAAAATTTGTATATGGCAATGTACGAAAAATTGCTTTTCTCAAAATAGATTAAACATAGATAGTACCTAATCAGTGGAAACACTCTAGATCGTATGTATTATTCATGTCTATAAGTAGCAAATTTAAATTAATAGTAATGATAGTATAAGCATGTGTGCAATAATTTCATGCACAATAACTATTAATTATTAATTTGACTAAAACGATTCGATTTCACTTCTCAAATGCTCCTGGCTCAGTATATCTCGGTAAACTTGAAGCATGTCGGTTTATACATTGTCGTGTCATCGATATTTTCGGTTACTGAGCAACCCATCTAAATAGCCTAATGTTATCTATTTTGTTAATTTTTTTACAATAAAAATATCAAAGAAATGTTTTTTTTCGCGGTTATTGGTGCATTTTCTACGTCTTTGGTTAATTTATGTGCCTCTTGTTTATCTAATGGTTATCAATACGTCACGTTTAATGGTTTCAAATCTAACTCTCATACTGCTACACAGAAGTTCCACAAGGCTTCAACCTAGGCCCACTGTTAGTCTCTGTTGTCATCAACGATTTAAGTTCTTTCATTATACGTGTCATAAGTTATTTTTCGCAGAGGTCGTGAAAATATTTTCGGCTATCGAGTCATGGGACAAATTTATTTATATAAATTAACATCTTGATGTATGTCATATAACCTCAGTCTAAACATTTCCAAATGTAAAACTATTACATTTTCCCGTACATCTAACGTCATAGCTTGCAATTAGCTAATTCATTCTGACATTTTGACACGGATGGATGAAGTCAATAATTTGGTTGAGCATTTCGAGAGAAATTTTTTTCATGGATATTGAGGTAACTGTGTCATCATCGATGACCTTATCAAGCTCTATCAATCATATGTACGCTCCAAATTGGAATGTTGATCATTTGAGTAGAACCTATCTATATGTATATTTAATATGATTGACAGATTTCAAAAGAAATTTTTAAAACTTTTTGCGTTTCGTCTTGACGGTAGATGTCCTGAAAGAGCTTGTGAATATAACCATTTGTTAAAAAAATTCAATTTTTACTCACAAATGTTTAGAGGAAAGTTTTATAGCAATTTGTATACCTTAGCTGCATAATACTGTTGATTCGCCTAATAGCAACTTAACTTTTATATGCCAAGAATTAATAATCGTGCATTTGGCAGTTATCGCATTGATCGAGATCTTACAATTTACAATAAACGGTTAAACTGATACATTCGTTTGTCATGTCGCTAGGGTTTCCAACTGTCCCGGTTTGGCCGGGATTAACCAGGAATGATAAAGTTTGTCCCGGCAAAAGTTTTGCCTTGGCCGGGACATAAAAAATCCCGGAAATCCTTAACAATATTTTAATAATATTTATTTGTAGTTTATTTTAACGTTTATTTTGGTCAATAATATTTATTAGTTTTTTTAAGAAGGTACTTACCATTTACCTACATTCTAGTCCTAGTTACAAAAGTTATATTTTATGTTTATAAATTTATGTTATATTTTTTTCCTCTTACCAAAAGCCAAAGGTAACTAGTCTATTTTATGATCGATTTTATATTTAAAAATAAAAAGAGTGTGTGCAATATATATTTTAATTTCTGGTGTCTGATGTTTTGTATCAATTATTTGAAAACGTAAAAACAATTGTTCCGGAATAGCCGATGCTCAAATTGGGAACCTTACATGTCGCATGTGATGCCAAACAAATCAAAAACGAAACGTATGCCCCGCAGTCGCTGCATATATCTCGAATCGACAGGCAGTGGGACGAGAATAGGTTCCGCAAATCGTTTATTTTCCAGTTTAGCCACAGGCTCACCGTCCACGCCGTTTTCCGCCAGATAATAAATTCTGAATCTATGTTTAATTTATGTAACGGCCCGACGTAGTGTGTACAGCGGTTCTGATATCCATTTATTGCCCGACGCCTCTCTACCAACCGGAGAATTAAAGGAAAATAGGAGGACGGAATAAATAAATCAGAAAAATGCGGAGGTAGCCAGTAGCGCTGCCGGCGTTGGCGAGTATCGTGGGAAAGTTATAGTAGATGTTTTCTACAGGGTATTTTGAAGAAAGGTGCTATAAATTCAAAGGCTACTGGACCATCAAAATATAATATTTGTCAAAGCAATAGTACAAACCATTTGCTATCTGTCAAAGCAACAATGGAAATATCCGGAAATTGACAACAGCCAACTAGTTTTTCCTAATAATGGGTATAGCAATACTGCCTCTTCCCGACGTGCAATACTATACATTTTAATATTTAACGTCGAAACAGTTAATTTTATCAAAACAATATAAGACAGATAAAAGTTTCTAAATGAATCGGCTTAACCTAATTTATTTTTTTCTACGTCGTTAAGGAAGTATAGTTAAAAAAAACTGAAAGGGGTAGTTTATTTCAACCCTTTCCAATTATTTTCAAAGAGGGAAAAAATATGTCACAAGGGTCTATTGATGATGGTAACACTTCCACAAAATTTTACCATTCCCAAGCTTTTTGTTTCCGAGAAAAACCATAAAAACACTCTTTTTCCGCCATCTTTGCAACGCGATATCTCCCTAATGGTTGACTTGTGACCCAACGTTTATATAACAAACTACCTTTTATTTTCAACAAGGAATCACCCCCTGAAATTTTTCGCCTTTGTTTTGAAACACCCTGTATAAGTTTAATGATCGGTCAAAATTATTTTACTTTTCTAGATAAGTACCAGAGGTGGTTTACACGATCATTCATCCCCACTTAATACTATATACAACTGAAGACTCGGACATGAGAAGAAAGAATTTCAAGAAATGAAAAAATATATACAATAACAAAACATATAAAAATATTACTATGTGTAATAAAGTATTTGATTTAATTATTTTTATTTCGACTTTAATTGGCTAGTAGGTAGATATATTTTCATCCTTCAAATATAATAGCCTGACGATTTAATCATGTTAATTTAGCATCAAAGAAACTGTTCTAATTATTAGGGCTCATCTCAACACATTCTGAACCCTAGATCCATCGAATTAATTAAAAAATCGGAATGTAAGTAAATTTCGAACAGTTTATTTTGTATAAATATTGTAGAAATACTGAATACTACGCTTGTCCCGCTCTGTTCTTTCCTCCAAATGACGCGCGGTCTGCTGCACTGTGATTAGTCGCAGCTTACCAGACAACCTAATCTTTTTTAATAACCTTGACGCACGCCAGTGTTTTTAATATTCAACTTTTTGAGATTTTAGAATATAATTTATTTTAGTTTAAGTGTTCCATATTACAATGTAAAATACAATTGTATACAAAAAGATATCTTTAAAGAGTACATAGGTACATGTGTTGCAATAAAAATGACACTCTTTCAAAACAGTTTTTGAAGTTATACTTCTTTGCGCCCGTTAGACACATTGGGATGGGATGTTGGTCGAGAAACCGCGTCACGCTCAAAAGGAAGAACAAATTTTTAAGAACTTTTTTTTTTGTACGTTCAGGCTTTGAAAGGAATTTTTTTTTTTTTTTAAAGAAGTATAACTTCCACCGTCTGGTCCGACGCAGACCCAGGTTTTTTAAATTCTGGAAGTTCTGAGTAGATATTTCATTAAATCTCTATTGGTGAGTGAAACAACTAATAATTAATGTTAAAAATTTAGTATATTTTATTACTAATACGTCCGCAGTTCAAATGAAATCGCAAAATGAATTATAATGAGTGACATTATTATTGCAAACGATTGTACATATCAAATTAAACCAGACTCTCAATTTTAAGTAGTGAAATGCTCGTTCTTTCATTTAAAATCTACTGACTAAAAAGATATTACATTTCATGAGTTATATGATGTTAACAATAAACATGTAAGACAAGTTCATCTTGATTCTACATTAAGTACGAGGGAGCTGGCATGTGTCTGGGATCAATCGAACTAGCATACAAACCATTTTGAAGAAGTATAAATTCCATCCATACAAAACACATTTAGTCCAGGAACTTCAAGAGGATGATTATGACCGCCGTTTGCAATTTTGCGAAATAATGAATGAGCGAGCAGGGAACGATCCAAGAAATCTAGAGGGTTCAGATCAGGCGATCTTGGAGGCCATAAAACAGGTAGATTTCTTTGTTTGGGGATATTTGAAGACATTAGTGTATGGTACACCTGTAAATAGCCTGGACGAGCTGCAGCTACGGCTTAATCAAAAGTGTCAAGAAATCCAAACCAAGGAGGGTGTTTTCGAAAGAGTTCGAATATCGTTGAGACGAAGATGTCGTGCCTGCTTGGAAATGGACGGAGGGCACTTTGAACATCAACTTTGTTTTTTGTTTGTTAAAAGCTTCCTTTGTCGGTTTATTCCTAATAAAATAAAAATGTTTGAAAAACGAATAGTGGTCCATTTCTCCGCAACCGCTGCTTTGCGGACCCATGACTTTTCTGCTTATTTTGGTTCATATTATTACCTCCTGAAATATTTTACACTCTTTTTTAACACCCTGTAGAATTTATAGTTTGCTTAATTTTTGATTTTACTAGTTGACCCTATAAATGAAATCAAACTGTTGAATTGAATAATGAGATATTTAAACTAAACATCTAAGTACTTAATTATTTTTATAGTCATTGTGGGAAATTGGGGTTTCATTTCAGTTAGCAGACATTTATAAGTTTTTCTTTTAATTTAAACATAGCCAGTGCATTGCCTCCGTAGCTTTCTTGTGAATATTTTAAATAGAACAGTTTTTTAGACATTTTATATTTTCACATAAAATTTTAAATACTTAAGTCAAGAAGAATAAATTTGAAGGATACCATACATCATAAATGCTTCATACAAATTAGGCAAATAGTGTAATTTGAAGTTTGACCAAATGATCCTATTGAAATAAATCACACCCAGCCAATAAAAGAGAACGAAAAATTTCCCTCTTACGTTTTTACGATCTCGATCAGCGATAGCGGGCTATAAAAAACAATTACGAGATTATTTCAGATATGGATTATTTCATGGGCTGTACAGCAATAAATTATTACGTCCGCGAACCGTTTATGCGAAACATCAGGTATTATTTGTTTAACATGAAATATTTCTGGCATAATATAAGAGTTATTTATTCTGTTCGATATTTATAATATTACGCAAACGATATCACAGTCAGATAAGAAAAATTGGTGTAGGCAATGAAAAATATTTTTATTTATTAAACTAGGACCCGAAATGTATTTTCTCTAACAAGAAATGTAAATATTGAGGTAAACTCGGTCTCGGAAAAATCCATAAAATTTTCACCATCTAGTAAATCAGTCTACTATGCGTAGTGAAACAACATATAACGTTCTAAAAATAAAATCATATAATTTACTGATGCCTAGACAAAATTTTGATAAAATATTTATGTGTTTTATTACGATTCGTAATAGCGACGGGCCACGCTCCAAAAATAATCCACATTTTAATCGCAGCGTGTTTTCATCGCGTTATTTCAATTAAACAATCCGATTCCACTCACCATGCTTCCTGTGGAACGTGAACATAACAAAATTGCTACCAATCACACAAGCACCATTGTTAAATATCACTTAATCTAAATGAGAATAATTTATGATCACCACGTTAGTGATACTTGTAGACCATGTAGCTATCTAATCATTTGTGTTAAAAGGTAAGACGTTGAGTATGATCGAGAATGTATAAAGGTCTGATAAAAATTTAATATCAAATATTTATATTCAATTGTCAATAAAAGTTTTATCTGTAATAAACAGTACAAATATGAAATAGCGAATATCAAAAATACTTAACATATTTTGCATAATCTTAATCCGGTGCCAATTTCAAACGGTATAAGTATAGTCCATTGAAAAGTTACATTTGGGGTTGCATTTTTTAGAGGACGTAATTTTATTGTTTAGATGTGAGGGGAGGTAAAAAAAGCTTAACTTGAAGTTTGTGGGGTCGCAACCCTCCAACTTCGGCCGCCATCTTGAATCCTCTACAATTTTAGTCCAGTAACTTTTTGTTGTAAAATCAAAAATAACAAAGATATTAAAGAAAAACCATCAAAATTTTTGGACAAATTTTCTTTTGGACGCCATAATTTATTTATTTTTTATTTAGAAAAAAATGACATCAGAGCATTTTTGTAGAGTGGTTTTCAACGAAGAATTTTTATTATATACTTTTTTTATTATATTCATTAGTTTGGGTTTTACAGCGCTGTGAAGTGAACACTAATTTTCCCTATAGTCCATTGAAAAGTTACATTTGGGGTTGCATTTTTTAGAGGACGCAATTTTATTGTTTAGATGTGAGGGGAGGTAAAAAAAGCTTAACTTGAAGTTTGTGGGGTCGCAACCCTCCAACTTCGGCCGCCATCTTGGAAAAAGGGGGTTAATTTGTTTTTAGCATGTATCAGGTAAACTATTGGTCATACAAATTTTTTTTAAAAAACATTCCCTATCGCAAATTGAATCTTCCACAATTTTAGCCCAGTAACTTTTTGTTATAAAATCAAAAATAACAAAGATATTAAAGAAAAACAATCAAAATTTTTGGACAAATTTTCTTTTGGACGCCATAATTTGTTTATTTTTTTATTCGATCGTCGATAGTAGTCAATTGATAGACGTTATAAAAATAGAAACGGCCAGTTTTACATAATACATAAGTCATGGCGAAATAGGTGAAAGAGAATAGGAACCCTTTCAGTCAACTGGCAGTGAATTAACTTAGAACTAGTTCTAGGTCAGCAGAACTGGACCTATACTCAATAAACTTTGATTTTAAAAATACATAATTTTATAAGATAGATCCTTTCAATAAAAATTTACAATAGAAATGCAACATTTATTTTTTCAGCCAATGTTAACTTAAATATTACCATATCTTATATTTGCAAAACTTTTAGCCGTAGATTACTTGATTTGTATCGTATTTTTTTAAACCTGCCTTGTCTGCAATTCGAGCTGTCAAGTCTTGTTCTGGTCTTGTCTTGTCTTGTTTCGTCTTATGAGACCCTGACAAGATCAAGAAAAGGCAAAATAAGATGTCAACCAAAGAATTCTTGCTCCTAGAACAAGGCATTTCAGGTTTTGTTTGCGAATGCAGATAAACAAAGCAAATGTCAACAATGGACAGTTGACAGCTGTCAATTTTTCCAATCTGATACTAGAATTGAATTCAGCTCCCTCAAAAGCCCAAACTCCTAATGTCAACAGAGAATATTTACTTTTCTATTCTTCGTCGACAGTGAATTGACAGCTGTCAACGGGCAATTTGTCCAATCTGGCAGAATTGAATTCAGCGACCTCAAAAACCCAAACTCTCAATGTGAAAAGAGGATATTTACTTTTATATTCCTCGTTGACAGTCAGTTGACAGCTGTCAACTGTCAATTTTGCCAATCTGACATGAGAATTGAATTCAGCTACCTCAAAAGCCCAAACTTTCAATGTGAAAAGAGAATATTTACTTTTCTATTCTATTTCTATTACATTACCCTATATATTAGAATAATTAAAATATGCTTTTGACATCTGTAAATAGTATTGAAAATGAATAGTTTTGCAACGGGGCAGGGGAGCTTTGGCAGCTCCCTAGCTGCCAAAATGTTCATTTTGGCACTTTGTGCTCATGGAGACTTTTGTTCAGGATGACAAAATCTACAACATATCAAAAATTCAGACAATTTGACTGAAACCCAATTTCCATAAGATTATTGCGGGGTCCTTTGGAATATAATAGTGGTAAAGTTTGCATTGCAAGAAACAAATTCATTGGCTAATATTCTACAATATTTGTATTTACAGAAATATTGAAAAAGGTGAGGCTCTCAACATTAAATACTGAGTAAACTTTAATAAGGTATTACTTTTATGTACAGAGTAAAATATGGTGTCATTTTTGTGCATGTTGCCGACAGTGCCACTGTGTCACTTTCCGTATATGTGAGTATACTTTGTCCTTATCCAATTGGTAATACTGACAGTTATTTATCTAGATGTTGGCTACAACGAAAAATACTCGTAATATACACTATGTAATATTTTAGTAGTAGATTCTACATTCAAAAATATATATTTTTTCTATAAATAGGGGTCAAAAAATGTTTCCTAAGGAGGCAGTGTCCCCCGTAAGAGGCGTCAAAAGATCATGTTTTTCAAAATATTTCCAAAATGAGCATATTTATGAATTTTGGTATGTAGGATACTCGTTAATGTTCTAACAAACTATTTAAACATTTTGGTCAGGGACGTCTCATGCAGGGGGGTCACGGGTAAAATGCGCCCCAATTTTTTGAACGTCAATATTTTTAAATTTAAACATCAAACCATGATACATAAGACTTTCTTTATAAAAAAATTTACTTTTGATTTTAAGGTTTTGTTGAATAATCTAAAGGCCGCTTTACATTTAGGCAATGGAGCATGCAATGCAATGAAAACTATATTGCAGCAAAATCTTTCATGCAATATTGTAAGGTGTCATTTGTTTTACATTTATGCAATATATTGCCCATTGTCAAATTAGTAAAATGAAAATGATTTCGATCTGCTGGTCTGCTGCAAACCCATCATGTGTACTGTGGTATGAAGTTTCAATCAACCTAGAGTTTCTAAAAAAGAAAAAAGGTTTCTCCTGGTCTATCACGATTCAGCTATCCAGCGGTAAACTGCAGCAAAGCAAGCCGCTTTATGTTTTTAAGACTGACTACTGGCTATATTGCAGCTGTTTTTTTTCACTTAAACCTTAACATTAGTTTTTTGTACACTGTGCTCTGTGTTGAACACAAATTAATAATTATTACTTTAATAAGTCTATACATATTTTTGTTTCCATTTAGAATCTTTATTATTCAATAAAACTTTTCATAAACATAAACAAAAGTAACCTACAAATAAGTGTCAGAATGACAATTTTTGACATCAAAAATGGAGTTACATTCAGCGCAAGCGATTCAGCCAAAAAATTTTTGCTGGAAGATTTTTAAAGCTGCTGAAATTCAGCGTAAACGTCTTAGAAACGTATAAGCTTTAAGCTACATGCAAGCAGCTGGAAGCGCTTGCTTGTGTTCGACACGGGGAATTATTATGGTTAATTGACTTTTTACTTAATTCCTCCTTGTTAGTTCCTTTTGTGTAGGATGGCAAAACTGAATATTACCAGAAAAGGAACCAGAATTTCACGTGCAATGCAATCAAATTAGAACAGACTCTATATTCGTGCAATGTACTGAAAATTGCGTCGGTCATTAATTTTAACTTTAATGCGCATGCGCGCATGCAATATTTCTTTGCATGCAATAAAAATTGCATAAATGTAAAGCGATCTTAAGGAATGAAAAAAGATTACATGAACAGGTAGGCAGACTATAAAAACAAACGATTGTTGACATGAATGCCGCCTAGCTTGCGATTCAAATTTTGCATTTTTTCTTTAGATTTTACTTAAAATCCAATACAACACGGTAAAGTGAAATCATAAATTTGAGTTTAATAAACTGTCAAATTAATTCAACTAAACAAACGTTTGTTTTTATGGCCTAGAGTCTAGACTATACAACAAAATTTTAAAATCGTTTTTTCTTGAAAGCAAAGCATTTTATCGAGGTAAAGCAAGAGCACATTTTTTTTAAATGTCATATCTATCATAGTGTGATGTTTAAAGTTAACGTAAAAAAAATTGGAGGCGCATTTTACTCGTGAGCTTCCCTGCCTGAGACGTCCCTGACCAAAATTTTTTAACAGTTTTTATACAGTTTGTTAGAACATTTAACGAATATCCTACATATCAAAATTCATAATGTGTTAACTCGTTTTGGAACTATTTTGAAAAACAATATCTCTTGAGGCCCCTTTCAGAGGGACACAATAATCCAACTCTCATGGTTTTTCTTCTTGTACTTTACTTTAAACAACCCAGAATTTCCGATCATACTTTCGTTAAAAAAAAAACGGTTACCTACACGACTTCGTGTGGGCGCACGTGCGTGTCCCGCCAGGTCCTAATCCGGCCCTGAACGTCGCTATCTCCGGGCGCATCCTCCCGTTCGGCGTGCCCGAGCACCACGTGAGCGCCAAACCGCCTCTCCGGCTACTCGGGAGCGGCGTCGCCGCACCGCGGGATCAATAGATTGGCCGCCGCCGTCGACCTTGACCCGACCTCCCGCAGCATCGCGGGAGATGCTCCTTACGCGCTGCTGCTAGAGAGTTCGACCCATCGCCGTTCCGTAGGTATGTGTGCGGCTGTTTGTTTTCGGCCGAAGGGGCGCGAACAGTTACCCCTCCCCCCGGTTCGGGGTGGATGTAGTAGTCGAAGTTAAATAAGGCGGCTAATTGGCCGGGAAAGTGAGGAATGCCAGGAAGCCCCAACTTGCCCTTCAGTTCGGTCATAAAAGCGTAAATAGCGCGGAAGAAATGTAACTAAAGTTTCACATGACATGACTAACTTATTTTCAGATATCTATACAAAGCCAGTTTCAAAAGCAATGGCTGATTGGTTGTTATAAAAAGAAAAGAAAACGGCGAATATTGTTACACTTAAATAGTTCTAAATACATACATACAGTTCCTTTATAAATTACAAAAATTTAGATGACTTCTGAAAGTGAGAGGAAAGGTTGCAAATAATCAGCAGATGATGGATAAATGAATGAAATCTGTTTGTTGTAATAAAGCTCCATTAGTATTAATTCATTCATTAATTGACATTTTACAACCATAAAAGCGCTATGTGCGGGTGATCCTAAATAACTATACTATATGACCTATTTTATAATATGAAATTTTTTAATCTAAGCCCTATGACCCCTTAACAAGGGGTGATAAATTTAAATTTTCATTTAGTTTGTTCTAAACGCTGTGAAATTAAGAAATTAAATTAAACTTCTTTTAGATTTATGCGGTGTATACAAACTACTAGCGGCCATTCGCTATTCCATGACGAACTGAAAAGCCGCAGCCGAAAAGTGTTTTAATCGCAGTAGATGCCATTGAAAGCTATCGACTTCTATTGCGTTCGGCGAGAACGATATTTTGCAGGCATTAAATTCAAGGAAACAACTACTAGAAGACAGCTAAGGTCACTCGTCAACAGCCCACCAGACATATACCCGTTTCGAGCTTACTAGCTCTCAACAGCACGCCATAGGCGGAGTATCTGACGATTAACCCTCTCTTCTTTTGGATGAGCTTTTTTTATTCTTCTCGTCTTATTGGCGTATAAATAAAGTACTCCCTATATATTTTTCATTAGATTTTTTTGGAGATAAATTTTTCGATTGGAAACATTTTTTTGTGAATGCCCGCTGAAATTAAAATGATTTTTGTCTTTGTAATTTTTTGATAGGTTAGTTTTGAGGCAAAAAAAAAATTGCGACTCTACACTCTCATAGTGTTCTATTTCATAATTTTGCATTTGCTGACAGTTCATGTGAATAATATCAAATATTGCCTCCTAGAATAGTTCTTTATTTAACGTGTACCGTGTACGTGTAACAAATGGATCACATAGCAATATAGTAGACGCCAAAGTAGGCCATCTTATAACAAAATATTTTCGTTATAGATACCGGGTGATTCAATTAAAAAGAATTTACCGAAAATTGGGAATAACTCGAAAACAGTTGAGCAGATATGAGTCAAATTCGATAGTTATGAGGGTAAAAATTCGATTTTATAATCAACAAATCTGTTGTGTTTTATACCTCTGGCTTGACCTTCAAAAATTACGTAAGACAATATTATAAATGATGTACTTACTTCACTTATCTCGATATCTCAATTCACTGGGGATATTTGAGATTACATTACAAAGCAATTTTGTAAATAAATATTGATTGATTAAGGGCGCCGTGCCGTATTCTTGAAATAATATTTTCTGCAAATACAAGTAATTTTAAACATTTAAGAACTGAATAATATAGATTTTAGCAAATAACAACAATGTTATCTCATGCCACCTGCGAATATTCAAAGGTACCGAAGTAAAATCAATATATAACGTCAGAAAGCGATCTATCCAGCAAATTTTTAGGTACTGAAATCTTTCAAAATACGTATTTTTTTAAATTCAACTATAGATGTAAACATTGTTATAACATAAACTTACATAGTTCTGCATATAAGATTATTCACTTTTGTTTATAAGTATGTGAAAATAATTGTTAAAATGTGGGGTAGAATAGCGAAATAATGTGTGTCATACAAATGCATTTTAAAGTTATTATATGATCTGAAGAGAGTTTAAATAGTAAAAGTGGATAAACAAAACATCAGTATTTTATTTTTGATACTACTTTTGCTCTACGCCTTTTAATTTTCGAGATTTCAGTACCTAAAAAACACTGTAAGTTTGATCATTTTACGGCGAGAAATATAATGGATCACCGTAGCATGTCATCGTGACAATTACTGTTGTCATTTAACGTTTTAGAATAACATTTATTTGTTGCAATTTTCGAAAAAATCGCAATTGATGTTTCCATTGCCTTAAAATGGCAATTTGACATAATATGTCATTTTCTATTCCAAACGTAAATTTTAATAAAGTAATAAAAACTAGAATAATATTTAGGGAATTTTTCATATATTTATTATGTTCAATTATCTATAACATCATTTGTTTATATGCTAAGCAAATATATAATGAAAATTCAAAGTTATATTTCAATGTCAGTTATAGGAATTTTGCTTAAACATAGCAGTTTATGACCTTAAATAACTGAATCGAAAAAAATACGTACTTAAATTTTAATTACAAATAAATAACTAGAACCCTGAAAAAAATACTTTTTTTAAATTTGAAATATGCATACTCTTACATCATTCTCAAAAGTACGCATATGTACGCTTTAAGAGAACGCAACAATGCAATACCACGACAAGTGTTAAACATGACTTGAGCAATAAATCTTCTGCAAATTTAACTTATCCTTCTCCCTTTCTTTTATATATTCCCATCGTAATTACCTACAATTTCAAAAATTAAAATGTAGGTACACGCAGTTACTAGGGTTGCCATTTTTTCATATTCTTAACTGAGGACATTCTTTGTTGCTTGCCGAATAGGGGGGAAGGAGGGTAGTAGGTACATTAATTGAATTATTGTTATGTAACTTGTAAATATATTTTTTACATATTTCGTTATTTGCATTCTAATGATAAAATTTTAATATAGTTAACAATTTCTACCAAGTAAGGATTTCTAGTAAAAGTAAGAACGGAACAATACAGAGGTTGTAGTAAGGACTGCCCTTCCGATATAAGAACGGGTGGCAACCCTTCTAGTTACCAAAGAGTACGCAGGGCAACAAAGAGTACGCATACGTACTCTTTGGGTGCGTACTCTTGCGAAAGTAAACCATAAAATGAATAACCTATGTTGCAGTCGTTACATAACCTCCAATACATGATTACAAAGGTTAAATACAGCTCCCGTAATCATAACAATCAAAACACCACATTAACTCTCCTTTAAATTTTTGTCAACTACTGAAAAAAACATGTGCGTACTCTTAAGGAATGCGTACTACTGGATCACCCTATAATTAAATTTAGTAAACCTCTGATATGCCTACGCGGTGTAGAACTAACTACATCTATCGGCCGTTCGCTACTCCATGCCGGACTGAAAATGTCACAAGCACGAAGCGTTCTACATGCAGTAGACACCATTGAAAGCTGTCGACCTTTATCGCGATCGGCGAGAAACGATATTTTGCAAACACGGAATTCCAGGAAACAACTACTCTGCGGGCTAATGCCCCGACCAGCATTGAATTACACCTGGAAAACCTATAGCAACAGCTAGAGTCATTCGTCAGACGCCCACCAGACATATACCGGTTTCGAGCTTATTAGCTCTCATCAGTATGCCATAGGTGAGGTATCCGACGAATAATCCTAGCTGCTTTCGTCTGTCTAACCCGACAGAAGGGACCATGAGTACGCGGTGTGGAACTAACTACATCTATCGGCCGTTAGCTACTCCATGCCGGACTGAAAATGTCACAGGCACGAAGCGTTCTACATGCAGTAGACACCATTGAAAGCTGTCGACCTTTATCGCGATCGGCGAGAAACGATATTTTGCAATATATATTGCATATATTCCGATATTCCGTGTTTGCTCTGATATGCCAGTCATTAAAACTAAGACTTATTTAGGTCACCTATTTTCTTCTATTATAAATGAAAGTAGTAAATTTTTCTAAAAACTGTTTAAAAAATTTCTTGAAGAAACTTGAAAATCATCAGGATTCCACATATTATAAATATATGAAGGAATGTGATGTTTACAAACATTCGTCTCTTTTTCCAATACATTTATATTCCCTTCATATTCTGCTACTATCAAAAATGCGAAACTACATAACACAAATAATTATAAAACAATTTGCAGTGACATTTTTATTTCATGAAAAATTTTGACTATCAGAATGAGAAACAGATTGATTAATAAACAACTCACCGATATCGTGGTCTGGCGGGGGCGGCCTCCTCGAGGGCGAACTCCTGGGGGCAGGTGGCTGTTTCAGCACCGAGAGAGGCACCAGCCCTTCGGGCACGGCGGCAGCATCGTGGTCGGTACCCCTGGTGGGCATTCTCACTAGGCAGTAGTCTGGCTTCGAAGAGCACACTTCGACCACCTCTACCTGTTGGCCTTTCGTGACACTCAACTCGGAGGGGTTGGTGGCTGTGAAGTCGCTCATCACCCACGTCATCTCCAGTACTCCGGCCTGAAACAAGAGGATCTAGTTAGACAATATAATAAATAGCGTGCGGAGAAGAATACGCAACATAAACACAATCTCTATCTAGCGGACAATAATTTGAGTCATAATTCAGTATAACTTTAAATGGACTAAAATTATTTAGGTATGTTGTCCAGTACTTCTTAAATTGTAATTGTAATAATACCTATATCAATTATTTTTTCTCCAACCGAAATCCCCCATTTAATTATTAATTTGTGCTTTGAAATTATTCAAACCAAATTTGGATAATAAAGCAAAGTATAAAGAAGGGGATGGCATAAGCAAATATTAAAAAATACGTGCTTTTCTAAAGAGACAAAATGAGGGATTATGTACCGAAAAAATTGCGAGTTTTTACAAAAGAGCACCTGATAATTTATGTTTGATGAAACTAAACGTTTTAAGAATAAAAGAACAACATTTTTAAAAAAACTTCTTTACCTATGGGTTCTGATAATGTTGAAGTCTGTTTTAATTATAAAAAATCTCAATACCAAAACCAAGAGAGCACGTTCTATTACTGTGCTGCGAGATAATTATTTAAGTTTTCATCGAAAATATGTCGCTTTACGTCCACCCGGATCGGTAAAACTTCGATTATTTCTCAGATATGTTAGTGGAAAGTATGATCGAATGGTGGTCGGTATTTATAAAATCAGTGCCGCCTCGCAAGAACGGGCAAAATTTTTGAAGCTGGTTAACTGGAAAGAATACGGGACACGCATTATGACGAACGTCTGGTATCCTTTTAGTTGCCGGCAGTAGTGGCCTCATTTTTTTAAAAGACACGGAGGATGGGGATCTGGAAATCGAGCAGTGTGACGGAAGGTTATATTGAAGACTTACTTTTGAATAAAGAAAAAAATACTGAAAGTTGATTGTGGTAACGATAAACCAAGCATTTCCTCATTTATTGTATTTTGATTAACAGAAGAAAGTATAATAGTGATATTGTAAATTACATTAAGTAAAAAGTAAGAAATGCCAGGCGTTATTATTTGTTGGCCTTAATTGAATGCGTTGCTGCCATGTGGTGAGTTACATACATTACCATTTACAGAGAAGTAACCAATTCACTTTTACAATTTATTTCTCTTTATTAAAGAAGGATTCTATTGAATTGCTTAAAATTATTAATTAATGTTCAATTTATACTGATTAATTGCATTTTTCATAGAAATTTAGGCTTGTTGAAAAAAAAAATACTTGTTCAAGACCTTGTCGACCTTTCGCAATAAATTTGTATTTATTCTAACCTAGCCCTCAGAAAAAAAATTAATTAAATTAATTAGTGTATGAAACCTTTATCTTTTTATTTATTCGTTTTACAAATTTCCGTAAAATTATATCATCTGGCAACATTGACTCGGTGTTTAGAGTTGTCAAACGGTAACATTTTGGCCAGGGCCGTACTAGGATTAATTTTTTCACAATAAAAAATTTAAAAATATCAAGCTGGATGGGTTACCATGGTTTCAAGTTAATTTGACAATACAACTTTTAATCGCCACAAGATAGCAAACAACTGTATTCTTTAGTATTTTTGAAGACACATTACCTTTCAAAAGGCTAAGTTTCTTCTACGACATGACACTGTAAAGCTTTAAATGTCAAGAACTGAAAATGAAAACTGAAATACACACACAAAAATTTTTGTTCCCCATATATGTCATCATCATATATCTAAATTTTCGAACTCAAATAATAAATAGTAATACAATTTTAGTACATAAATGTATAATTTGTATGTGTTACAATTTCACTGTGTATTATTGGATATTTTGAGACGAATGATTAAATTACAAATCTAAACTTAAAATTTCTGTCATATTTGTCCTAAAATAATGTGATTCAAGGACGCATAACTATGATAAGCAAAACAGGTAAGGTTAGAGCTGTGTTTAACCCGTCGAAATTTAAAATTTTTTGTTCGAAAAGGACAAAATGGCCAAAATTCACTAAAAAGTTTTCGGAGATACCGCGATGCGAGCGAGTCTAGTTCTCAAACTACTGGTGCAATCGTGTACGTTTAAAATCATTAGAAGATTATTCACTAAATCAGAACGAGACTAGCATGGTCCGCGATGCACCTGGAACGCGACCACATAGTGCATTTTCTTCTTAATGCGTGAAGGCATATACGTTTTCAAGAAAAAACAGTTATAAAAGAGTTCTATAACAATTAAGTTGTCCCCGGCACCTCCGCCAAAAGTTCGATTTGATATAGGATATCCCCAATTCGAGTTACCCATATCAAAATTGGATAAAAAATTTCAATTGTCAAAAATGTGAATTTCCATAAAATCAATTTACTTATCTTCAAACCCTCGGCAAAATAATTTGTTAATTTTTTTTTTCAAAAGAAACTATGAAGAATAAAGCCTCTTAATGCTACGTGGAAAAGTTATTAAAGCAAGGTGCTCGAAATTAAATTTTATGCTTAATATGAAAGCATGGCAACATTTTGGGATATTCTAGAACATTTTTAAAACTTTCTTTAAAACAAAGATACCTATTTTATTGGAAAATACATATTCAGGTTTAGCAGAAAATTTCGTGAGAAAATTCTTATGGAGAATGACTTTCGACAATTGAAATTTTGTATTCATTTCTGGTATAGGCAGCCCGAACTGGGGACACCGTGTACCTACTTAGACGTAAATGTGATAGGAATAATAACATCGACATTAATTAGCTAAAGCGGTTTAGCGATTTTGTTTACAACCAATTAAGCAAAACTACACGCCGCCATAAATATAATGAAATCATAACTCCAAAGCATAAAGTAGTTAAAGGTTTAACACCCCAGGACAACTGACATAGCCGCGGTAATTTCGAAGCGACGACGGCCTCACGTACGATTCGCTAGCGGTTTTATGGACCCCACAATTTCTATATAAAGGTTGGGAAAATTACGCATAAAGAAAGAGGGATTGACAGCGTTTTGTTCCTTTGTTCATCCCACTTCCAAGAATACTTTCAAAATTGTTCTCTCTTTGGTTTTTTATTACAATTATTGTTCAAACGATTGGAGTATTATAAAGTATATTCTGAGGGGCCTCTTATTGTTCAAAATTTTGTACACCTACCGCCATTTGGAATATTGCGATCAAATACTGCTCATAGTATTGCTAATTACTGCTGCATCTTGTCAAGTACTGCCAGCTACTGCTTAAGTTTTGCAGGTCCTGCCTTAATACCATATAAGTATCTTAGCGCTACTGCATAAAAGTGCTTATTATAATGTTTTAAAACTAGCAACACACATCTTTTGAAACACTAGCATAGAATATCTTGAGCATGTTAAATCAGGATCAGATTCTCCTTTACAGGCTGAGTAGGCTAGCTATAGCGCGATGAGTCTTTAGCTGGTTTTGTTAAGATAAATTAACTCCCACATAACGACGATTTTTGGAATGGCCTAAGGCTTGCTACAGACTAAGCGTGAATTTGCGATTCGTTATGCGCGATTCATGATATGCGAGGAATTCACGAATAGTGTGTAGGGTCTTGTTCGTTAAAAATCCATTCATAAAAACCCTACACACGATGCACGAATTCCTTACAAACCGCGCATCCCGAATCACGAATTCACGGATAGTCCGTAGCAAGCATCAGCCGTCAGTGCACAAAATAGCCTCTTGTGTTACATTACCTCTAAAAAAACTATCTCGTATTTCTTAAATTTTTCTTATGTGTAGAAAATAGATAGAATTATTCAATATTTGTAGCTTCTGTCAAATATGTGTTAGTATATGTTATGTTACCTCCAAACCAAATGAACGAACAAGAGTAAGCCAGAGCGAATATTCTCTCAAAAATTCTCAAGTTTGCTGTTGCTCACAAGCATATATAAGAATATTCGTTCAATTGGTCTGGATTTTGGACGCAGCTATAGCAACAAATTTCTAAATGAAAAAAAAATATGTTATTGATTTCCTGCTACGGCTTTTCATTACTACCAACTACCACTGTATTCGGAAACGGCACAACCTAGAACATTGGAATTGGTGACACAAAATAGCAACAAACTATTCACCACATATTTTTGGGGCTGAAGTTAGACTGAGGATCTAGACCTAGAATAAGGTCCAGTACCAGGTCCTCCGTTAGTATTGCTACGTCCTGTCTTCGCAATACCTTGAAGTACCGAGCGAGACTTACTACCTACTATATAGTACTACCCTCATGTATTGCTACTATGTTATACATCTATTGTAGTGAAATATGTGAGAGGACCCTCGGTAAATTCGTAAAAATACTCAAACTACAAACTTATGTAGCTGAACAAAACAAAAAAAAACTTGCTATTTCTAATTATAAATCCTAAAATAAGATATTCGATACCAAATAGTATAAAAATGTTAAAGAAAATTTTTAGAAAAACTTTTCTTCACAAGAATGCAAAGTGACGCACATTTTGCATTTTTTCTTCGGGTTATTAATATCTTTTAGCATGTGGGGCAACGCAGTCCTGTAAATCTCCCTACGATTTGTCAGCAAAGTATGATTACACGACAAACAGGAAGTTCCACATTTCCAAATCTAAAAATATAATTTCGCTGCCAGAATAAATGCAATCAAGAGGCGCAAACAAAACGTGAATGAAGTTGACGTAAAATATATTAAGTGTGGGTACTGAAATAACTATTTTTCAGTATATTTAACTATCTCACTTAAAAACAAATTTATATTTATATTGTTTTTCCAAGAAACATATTTATTTTGGAAGTTTCTCTTACATATTCGTGACGGATGGGTTAAAATTAAGCTCTGGAATATTTTGAGCAGATGCAGTGAATTGAACTTTGAATTATTTTTAATGTACGCCATAGAATATATGTAGCTTTATTCCCTCTATATCATTTCTTAAAATGTATCCAGATTTAGCACCTTTTGTATAGAAATTGATTTGAATGAAGCGAAGCTTTTCTTAAATACATATTTGTTTTCCCCTTCATTTGTAGTTCTTCTGTGCTGAACGATCGAGTCGAATGTAAATATATCTGAAACGGTGCAAATATTAAAACGAGTAAAGAGGACGAAAACATGTATTCATAGGGAATTCCAATAGAATCAATACAAGTTCTTTTAGACGATCGCCGACATATACCTGTACTATAATAATATACCGTATTATATTTGGTGGAAAAGCATAAAATACACTTGAAATTGTACATAGGTTAATGGCATATTGTTAACGTTAAAATAAACCGATTGGGCCCAACATGCCTTATTCAATTGTTGCTCATTTTCATTCTACAGGGTGTCAAAGTTGAAAAAATGTTTTAGTTTTTTTTTGCTATATTTTAAGAACAGTGTTGAGGTCACGACTAGGGGGCGCTAGTTATACTGTACTGTTGATGCAAAAATATGTCTAACTTTGTATTTTACACTTTTGATGTTTTTTTTAATAAGAAATTATTGAACTAACTTAAATTACAAATAGAAAAGATATACCTGTTACAAATCGATAAACTCAACCGTTTTCGATAAACAGACGATTTAGTTTTTTGAGATTCGGCGAAAAACATTTTTTCAACGTTAGAATGAAAATCAGCAACAATTGAATAAGGCATGTTGGACTTAATAGCTTTATTCTGAGGTTAACAATCCGCCCTTAAGCAATGTATCATTATTAATAACTCACCCTGTATAGCGTGTATCAAAAATGTAACTATAATTTCACGTATATTAATAAAGAAGATAACGGTGATTATGCTTATGTTGATTGTTCTGCAAAATATTTTTTTAATTGGGAGTTTATTGTTTATGTACTGCATTTTTGTAGGGTAATAATCTATCGTTTTTACCTGCTTTATTTATTTATAATTTACACAAATTTTTTAACAAAATTTAGAAGTGTCACTGGCGTACTTTTTTTTCTTAAACAAATATACACTGCCTCCTCAGTAACTACGTCAGTGGAGTGTATTTTAAATTCTTGCATGCATAGATAAATAGTTATAGTATAGTAGTATCAGTAGTATATATAGTATATATATAATTGTAACACCCTGTAATTGACTTATTCGGATTTGAATAAAAAATGTTAAGTAACAAACTCCCACTATTTTAAAAATGGAGCAAAAACCCCTTTTCTCAGAAAATCTAAATGGCTTCGAACTGTACGGCTGCCTTTCGCGGCATTGATAATTGTAAATGCAATGAAAAATTAATCTTTGTTCTGTCATTCGAAACTGTTACAACATTTTTACTCATTACCTGCTCGTTGGGATTACACTAACAGCAGCTATTTCAAAGTTTTAGTGATTTATTTTATTGAAGTAAGGTACATAGGTACCACACAAAATATCTACTTGAAACAAATACTATAATATCATTAAAGGAAAATAAGATCTAAAACTGATATTACGCTATGTATATATGTAGTAAAACGCGAAAACATATTAAACAACAATTTTCAGTAAATGTGTGAACTGGAATTGAGAACAGAGCACTTATTGGCCTCTCACTTTGGAAAATCAGTTAACTGGTGCTCTTTATTTACAATTTTTGCGTAATAATTTATCAGTACTACTCGAATAACTTAATCTCAACATTAGACAGCATATGTTGTTTCTTCACCATGGTGCTCCACTACATTTTGAGCGACTAGTGCGATAACATTTAAAGACTCGTGGATTCGGTGAGCTCAACTGTGTATTGAAAATCACGGAAATAACTTCGAACAATTACTATGATAAATTAAATGCTTTTTAAATTTTATGAAACTCACGTTCTTTTATTTTTATTTGAAATAAAATTGGTACAGCGTAACTGAAACACATTTTTTTTCACTATTTGTCATTATTTGTGCTCAGCTATAATTTTACGAGTTTATGCCTATACATAAATTGAAAATCACCAAGCATAATTTAGAAAAAAAATGTATCTACTTTGTAAAAAATTTTGGAAATATTTTGATAGACGATTCCGTTAATTCTTATTTTTCTCTCATGAAATATTTATACTCATAGTCAATCCTGTAGATTCCGAAATCCCGATGGCCAGTCTCAAATTTGAGACGTCCTGTATATTTTTGTACTTATTATACCTTAAACACCTTAACTAATTTTATCCCGCAATTCATTCCAAAGAAGCGGTACGGACGCAAATTAAAAAAAAATTGCCATTTCGTTGCAATATCGCATTGCAAACGAATGTGTTGCATATCGCATTGCAAATGAATATTCGAATGCACCGTCTGTAATCCAGTTGAAAAATTGCATTGTTCGCCAACTGCCTAATTACCCTCGCTACACGAGATGATGCTTTTAATTAATCAGTTAACTGCATGATAGCCTGCTCCAATTTTAATGCAATTGGATGTGTTTTCAGTCCCCCGACGCGACGTGTCATACGCATCGTATTAAAATTTCATAAACGTAATTCTCGCTTCGGCTTAATTAACAGGATAGAATTATATGCTGGTTTGTACTTTTGTTGTTATACATGCAGTTGCGTACCATCACATTTTCTAGTAATACCTTCGTATTTCTTTATACATTTTCCACCGCGATCTATATATGGAATAGTATACAGGGTTAACTATAGCTAAGTATGGGATGGTTCAAATTGGTCGGTTTTTAAGAGTTACTGCAAATCTTTCATAAATAGAGCAAATCTGATAGACGAGTCCAGAGATCTATTTTTGGAGAAAATAGCAATGGCGTAAACCGAATGTCTCTATCTGTTACCGTTTCGGAGCTACAGGACTTTCTTGATTTTTGGCTACAGCGACTCGTGTCCTTTTCTCGTTTCTCTTTCAAGATATCTTAAAATGGTTTGAACATTCTACAGTCATTTTTTTAGATGCATTCGATGGCATAAAAATAAATGTAATGGTAGTGCTATGACCACAACTTGTGTTTTTTATAAGAAACACCATGTATTTTATTTCAAAAACGGAAAGATAGCTAAATATGAATTCCAAAAATATATACCACGGTTAGTGGTCGCGCGGTTTAAGGCGTCAGTACTTGAATCGAGGTGACTAGATCGCTGTGGGTTCGACCCCCGCAGCCGGTAGACCGTATATAAGCTATATGTGTGGAGAGATTGGCACCCTCTCTGCGGGTATGGTAGGGTGGAATAATGTTGTCTTGGGTCACTGTGAGAGATTGATACCGGTTGACATTTGAAATGGTGGTTAGGGCCTACCAACGTAAGTCATTCCTGGGCGCAAATGCGGCCTGCTTAATAATAATATGCCGCCCCCTGTCCCGCACAAGTCTTCGACTTCTGGGCTAATCCTCATGATTAGAATGAGGGTAGAGATATTATTATTATTATTATACTTCACTTATTATTTAGTTATATGTAGTGTAGAGTTGCGGGAAATATATAATTATTATCAAAATACCAACGATATTTGAGTTTTCTGACTGAGAAGGCTTTGAAAACAAATAGGTAATTACATATTAGAAACGTGTTAACACACAACAAACTATAAATATCTAAAATTGAAAATAGAGATCCTTTGCTTAATCTGCATTTTATTAAATTAAAATATTTTATTAAACTATATGTCCTCATTTGAGTAACAAACCATTTCTGATTTGTGTTAACACGCTTATAATATATGAGATCTCACTTATTTCTGCATTTTATTTTAGTAGGTTGTTATGAAATTCATTGACAGTTAATCAGTTTGACGTTGTCGATATTTCATTTTGACATTCAATTTCAAATAATTTTAATTTATTGGTATAATCATCTTTATAGTTAGATATTTGACTCAAGTTAAAGGAGGCCACGCTTATAATAATGTTAAATGTCAAACTTGTTGACCAACAATCGTTGGTATTTTGAAAATTTTATATCTTTCGCAAATTTACATAATAACAAGTATATATTTTTGCAATTCATTTGTAGTCCTCTTTCCGTTTTTGATATAAAATACAGAGAGTTCTTTACAAAAAAATACAAGTTATAGTCAGAAAAACTAAAAATATTATTACATTTATTTTTATGTCATCACATGTATCTCAAAAAATGCCTGTAAAATGTTTAAACCATTTTAAGATATCTTGAAAGAGAAACGAGAAAAGGGCACCAGTCGATTTAGCCAAAAATCGAGAAACGGTAAGAGACTGAGACGTGATTTGCGCCATTGTTATTTTCTCAAAAAAGAACTCGGGAGTCAGATCAGATTTGCTCCATCTATGACAGGTTTGCAGTAACCCTTGAACAGCTACTGCGATTTAGCAGATGTTCCAAATAATCAAATGTGCCATATAAATACCTCGCGGCGAACGGGCACCCATAGTCGGCGATAAATAAGAGTTTAACAGTTAAAAAATTGCTTTAGAAATAAGTTAATTCTTATTTTGTTTTATACCCTCTTAAATTATTTGCACTTAGTTATAGTTAACCTGTATACAGCGTGATTTTGAAAATCTGATTATTTATCAATGTCTCAAAACCCTCTATCAAAAGTAGGCCCTACTATTTTTTTTAAATATTTTCACGTTTCTGTCAATTCGATTCGAATCAATTTAATAACTCGATTTCGTCATTTCAATAGAACACTCAGTATCTTATTGTACAGTTGAAAAATTAATAAAATTTGAACCAAATGAATGTTACTTGTATCTCTTCAGGTTTGCGACATATAACAATTTTATTACAAATAAATTCAAAAACACAAACATTTCATATTTTCAAGTAGCCTCTGAAACAATAAAAGATGAAATATTTAATAATTTAAAAATGTGAGAAGCAAAATTGTTTCATTGTTTCACAGGCCACTTAGCAATAGAAAATATTTGAGTTTCTATCATATTTCGGAAACTTTCAGAGATATGTATATACAATTATTTTTTCAGTACAAAATTTGATTATCTTTGTAACTGTAGAATATTCTAAGTATTTTACTTAAAAAAAAAATGTATTTGGTGATATTAAATTGGCAAATTGATGGCTCTATATATATTTTTCCGACATTATACGATCATTTTCAGATGTAGCAATTCCTGGATTATATTACTGTTGCGATTGCAATTAAAAACGAAACAGATACATTTTTAATATGATGCTGCAACAGTTACTTTTTTCTTAAAACTTTAAATAACTCGAAAAGAACAGCACTTCGGGATAGGCAACTGTATACAAAATTGACTAAATTTAACGTAGAAACCAAAAATGCATTAATATAAAGTAGCTGGTATGGACTTGTGACAAAAACGTTAAAATATTTTTAAAAAGTAGGCCCTAGTAAAGTAGGTTGAAATAACCACATTTTCCGAATCATCCTGTACATATATATATTTTTCTATATACCGATCTCGGCCGCTCGTGCTGGACAAATTTCGATTTTTTTATAGAAAAATTACCTTCCACACTCGATATCTTTTTTTAAGAGAAAATGAGTGGTTAACTTACATTTTAAAGGAAATATAATAAATTCCCACATAAACAATATGGAATCTTTTGCATGGTATCATTTATCCGTAGCCTTCCGTAGGTACGCAATTATTATTTAGCGTTCCCTTCTTCTCAGCTTTTACAATAGTCGTCGCTCAAACCGATTCGGGCGTATAACGGTGATTTACTCCACTTGAGAAATAACTAGCAATATAACGACCGTTAGGGAGTAGAAACAATTACAGTATAATCCAAGGGGTATTAATATAATACTACTCGAACAAAGCAGCTAGCTCATTAAAAAACGGAGGCTGGAGTATCGTTCCGGGGGAATCATAAAATTAAATGTAAAATATATACGTATGCTGTTAAAAACAAAATGCCTGCTTTAAAACACAAGTACATTTTGTAACGTTATTACACTTATTTGTGTTATGGGCTTCATAACCACCAGTTCATTGTTTTATTAACACCTATTGAAACGGTTGCAAACAGTTTCTTTTGTCTACAGTAAGAAAAAAAGAAAAAAATTCTTGTGCCACAGACACAGAAACATCACATTCAGCATTGCCATGCTGTGAAATTGTCCGCTTGATTTTATTTTGTTAATTCCATCTTTGTTATCCACATAAATATAAATCAAGCAAAATATAATAGATTTCTACTTCCTGTCTAGTTTTCCTTCAACCGACACTCTTCTTCCTGCCTACCAACTAAATATCGATGCTATTATTTAAATCGTGAAGCATTAGGAATACAACCGTCATTACACGATGCTTATAGACTTGTTTTGTTCCACTTTCACAAAAGCAATGGAAATACTTGAACTTACTTTTTTGATTATCATTTACTTATTATTAAATTATTAATTAATTATTCGTTGTAATCCAATAATTATTTGGATGATCATAGTTTACCCTCCTATATAGATGAAAGGGGAAAATGGGAGGAAATTTCTATGTTTTGTTATGATCTTACATAACATTTACTGATTCAATTAAACTACTACCACTACTACTTTGAAACTGTTTACTTTTACTTAATATTGTCACGGAATTTGCCCCACTCACTCCCAAACCGACGACTGTGGCACCGCGAATTGCCTGAGATTGCCCCGATCGCCCCTACGCGATTCTGGTAAACAAACAACATGCCGTGATCGAGATCGTTACTAGAAAATCGTGGAAACGACGAGAAGCGTTCCAGTCGTACGAGAAAAGGAATCTAGAGATACTGGAATATATCTGGAATATTCGTTGGGTCTATAAAAGAAGAATAAACGGCCGAGTTAGTTAGTCTTGTATAAGTCTTGTATTACAGTCTGAAGTAAAGTGGATTTAGTTGGAAGTTGTAAAGAGCTTTCTGGAACCCTGTCCACAAAGTGGGATTTAAGTGGAAGTTTGAAGAACTTTCTGGAACCCTGTGCGCGGGTGGAATAAAGACCCAAGTGTGGCATATCACCGCACTCGTCGTGACTCAAGGAAGTGAACGGTGGTATTCGCGAAGGACAATCTCGAACATTCTAGAACTTTGTACAGAAGTGAGACAAATACCCAAGTGTGATATATCACCGCACTCGTCGTGACTCAAGGAAGTGAACGGTGGTATTCGCGAAGGACAATCTCGAACATTCTAGAACTTTGTACAGGAGTGAGACAAATACCCAAGTGTGATATATCACCGCACTCGTCGTGACTCAAGGAAGTGAAAGGTGGTATTCGCTAAGGACAATCTCGAACATTCTAGAACTTTGTACGGGAGTGAGACAAATACCCAAGTGTGATATATCACCGCACTCGTCTTGACTTAAGGAAGTGAACGGTGTTATTCGCGAAGGACAATCTCGAACATTCTAGAACTTTGTACGGGAGTGCGACAAAGACCCAAGTGTGACATATCACTGCACTCGTCGTGACTCAAGGAAGTGAACGGTGGTATTTGCGAAAGACATTCTCGAACATTCTAGAACTTTGTACGGGAGTAAGACAAAGACCCAAGTGTGACATATCGCCGCACTCGTCGTGACTTAAGGAAGTGAACGGTGCTATTTGCGAAGGACATTCTCGAACATTCTAGAACTTTATACCGAAGTGAGACAAAGACCCAAGTGCGACATATCACTGCACTCGTCGTGACTTAAGGAAGTGAATGGTGTTATTCGCGAAGGACAATCTCGAACATTCTAGAACTTTATACCAAAGTGAGACAAAGACCCAAGTGTGGCATATCACTGCACTCGTTTCATTCTAAGGAAGGCAACGGTGATATCTAGAAATACATTCGAGGACATTCTAGAACTTTCCAAATAGAGTGCATGCCTATAACTAGAAGCCAAGTCAACATGGATGCACAACTGGCGAAACTGTTAGAAATGATGCAAACAATGCAAAAGAAAATGGAAGACCAGGCGAAGACGATGCAAGAGAAATTAGAAGAGCAGGGACATAAAATGGAAGACCAGGCGAAGACGATGCAAGAGAAATTAGAAGAGCAGGGACATAAAATGGAAGACCAGGCGAAAACGATGCAGGAACAAGGAAGGATGATGCAAGAAAAATTAGAAGAACAGGGACAAACGATGCAAAAGAAATTTGAAGAACAAGGACATAAAATTGAAGACCAGTCCCAGTCAATGCAAGAAAAATTTGAAGAACAAGGGCATAAAATCGAAGATCAGTCCCAAACGATGCAGGAAAAATTAGAAAAGAAATTAGAAGAACAGGGAGAGACGATGCAAATAAAATTAGAAGAGCAAGGGTGTAAAATGAAAGATCAGATACAGACAATACAACAGGAAATGAGAGATCAGACGAAAGAAATGCAGACAAAGTTAGAAAATTAGAGAATACACTAGAAGAAAAACTAGAGGAGCAGTCATATAAAGTGGAAAAACAAGTAGAGGAAAAACTGTTAGAACAAAGAAAAGAAATGAACGAAGAACTGTTAGCACAAAAAGGAAATAGACGAAGAAATAAACTTGGTTAGAGAAACCTGCGAAGAGCTTCGACATAAATTAGACAAGGTAACAAAAGAGGGCGTAATCAAATCAGAAGGACCTGTTATCCGAACTCAGAAGACGAGACCCCCTGAATTCGACGGCAAGGTTTCCTGGAATGTATATCTGCGTCAGTTTGAAGCAGCAGCATCAGCAAATGAATGGTCGGATTATGAGAAAGCTACTGCTCTGATAGTTGCTCTACGAGGGGAAGCTCTTGACGTCTTACAAGGAGTTCCTGCTGGGCAACAGAATAGCTACGATATTCTAAAACAGCATATGGAAATGAGATATGGGGATAAACACCTGCAGCAAGTGTACCAGGCACAATTGAAAATCGTCACCAACAAAGTGGAGAGAATTTACAACATTTTGAGACCGATGTTGCCAGACTGGTTCGATTGGCTTATCCAACAGCCCCGTCCGAATTTGTAGATCAGCTCTCCATCCAAGTTTTTATCGACGGCCTAAGAGATTGCGAAACTCAGCAGGCACTACGGCTCGCTAGACCTAAAACGTTGAATGACGCTCTTTCACATGCACTGGAATTCGAGGCAGCAAAGATGGCATCCGGTAGACATGTTAAAGTTCGGGCCATCAGTGATAACAGCGATAGTATGGCAAATGGAGACCTAATAAAGACGTTAAAGGAGATTATCGATAAATTCAGCCCATCTATTGGGCCAAAGAAAGAACAATTTGATAGTCGAAGGGATCGCCTTCTGAAATGCTGGAACTGTGGACAGACAGGACATCTAAAAAGACAGTGTAGGGCCCCGGTCACGGATCAGCAAAAGCGCGACTCCCAGGCGGCAGCTACACAGGAAAACTAGGGCCAGCCGGCTTGACGGGGCAAGAGCCGGCTGCGTCCTCCTACCATGCCCCACGAGAAGAAATTACGTTGTCACGTCTCCAGGACTCTGACTCCTTGCTAATAGAAGGCATTATTTTTGGTCGTATGTTCCTATGGTAATCGACACTGGAGCGGCAAGAACTATTGTACGACCGGATATTATTGGTGACTGGCGTATTAAGAGCCCTGCCAAGCGTTATGTCCTTACAACAGCCAATGGACAACAACTGCCAGTCAAGGGGAATGCGAGCTTGACATAGAATTAGGAGACGTCAAATTCAAACACAGAGCCCTGGTAGCAGATATATCGGACAATGTCATACTCGGACTGGACTTACTACGAGCAAAGGGGGTGAACTTAGATTTGAATGCTGGTACGCTACGAATAATGGGTGAGGAAGTAGTGCTAACGACCACCACTGAGAATAACGCTGTACGGAGACTCGTTGTTAAAGAAGATGTGGTACTACCTGGTCAGACCGAAACATTGGTTGCCACTGTAATGGATGGGCAAATGTCTTGCAGTGTTGGAGTGGTGGAACCCAGTAATCCGGATCTGTTCAATAAATCTATAGTCACCGGCCGCACCCTGATTAAACCAGAGAAAACGACAATAGTACGGGTAGTTAACCTGAAGACCTTTCCACAGAAAATTACAAAGGGAACTGAAGTAGGAGTCTGTGAACCTGTTACCATGGTCAGAACACTCAAAGAAAACAACGAAATGGAGAAGAAACCAAACAAGACCAGTCTACCGGAATGTCTAAGGGACATCCTGGATAGGGCCAAAGAAAGATTAACAGAGATGGAGGTGGAACAACTGAAAGAGCTGCTAAGTGAAAATGAAGATGTGTTTGCACTTAAACCAGGCGACTTTGGGAGAACAAATGTAGTGAAGCATCGAATCGATACTGGTTCATCATCTCCTATAAAGCAGCCACCACGAGGACTTCCACTAGCCAAGCGAGAAGAAGTTAACAAGATGTTAATCGAGATGCAAAATCAAGGCACCATAGAGCCATCTCAGAGTCCTTGGGCTTCTCCTGTAGTCCTGGTCAAGAAGAAAGACGGCTCCACCCGATTTTGTGTGGACTACAGAAAATTAAATGACGTCACCAAGAAAGACAGTTACCCACTACCAAGAATTGACGATACTCTGGACACCTTGGCTGGTGCGCAATGGTTTTCCACTTTGGATTTAAAGAGTGGATATTGGCAAGTCGAGGTCAGCCCAGAAGACAAGGAAAAGACCGCGTTCACTACCGGAAATGGATTGTGGCAATTCAATGTAATGCCATTTGGTCTATGTAGCCATTTTTGAACGACTGATGGAAACTGTACTTCATGGCCTGCATTGGGAGACCTGCTTGATTTACTTGGACGACGTGGTGGTGCTGGGACGCTCTTTCCAGGAGCACCTGAAGAACGTGTCCGAAGTGTTCAAGAAGTTAAAAGCAGCGAACCTGAAGTTGAACCCGAAGAAGTGCAGTCTGTTCCAAAAGGAGGTTAGATACCTAGGCCACATTATTACTCCAAACGGTGTGAAAACAGACCCGGAGAAGACAGAGTGCATAAAGAACTGGCCGGTTCCTAAAGACAAACATCAAGTTCGAAGTTTTCTCGGCCTATGCACATACTACAGACGATTCGTCCAAGGATTCTCGGACATTGCCAAGCCTCTCCATAAACTGACAGAAGACAACATCCCGTTCGAATGGACTCCGAGATGCCAGCAAGCCTTTGATACGCTGAAAGAGGCACTCTGCACTACCCCGATTTTGACATACCCAATACCTGGACAACCATTTATAGTGGACACGGACGCAAGCAACATTGGAGTTGGCGGAGTTCTTTCCCAAGTACAAGATGGCCAAGAGCGAGTAGTGGGCTACTTCAGCAAAGTCCTATCAAAAGCCGAAAAGAACTACTGTGTGACTCGGAAAGAATTGCTTGCCATCGTCAAGAGTCTAGAACACTTTCACAAATACTTGTATGACCAAGAATTCCTCCTCAGAACGGATCACGCTTCCTTAAATGGCTGCTCCAGTTTAAGAACCCTGAAGGACAGATGGCTAGGTGGCTGGAACGGCTGCAAGAATATCACTTTGTTGTTGAACATCGAGCCGGCAGGAAACATGGAAATGCAGATGCCCTTTCTAGGAGACCCTGTCCTGTCAATTGCAAGCACTGTAGTAGTCTTGAAAGGAAAGAGGACATCTCATCAATTCCTTGCAAGGTGGTAGCAGCCCAACCTGAAGACAGATGGAGTTCAGCGGCGATTCGGGAAGACCAGCAAGCTGACTGTGACATCAAGCCGTTATTAGACTGGAAAGAAGCCAACAACCGACCCTCATGGGCTGAAGTCAGTAGTAAAAGCCCAACATTAAAGAGCTATTGGGCTCAATGGAATTCCTTGGTGTTGGAAGACGGTGTCCTAAAAGAGCATGGGAGAACAATGACGGAACGGAGGTCAAGAAACAAGTACTACTCCTGAGGTCCCGGGTCAAGGAAGTGCTGCAGGAAGTACATGGAGGTACTGGTGGTGGACACTTCGGTATCAATAGGACTCTACAGAAGATTAGGGAGCGTTTCTACTGGTTGAGTTGTAGGACGGATGTAGAAGATTGGTGCCGAAAATGTGACATATGTGCAGCCAGCAAGGGACCGAAGACCCGTTCCAGAGGCAAAATGCGCCAGTACATCGTAGGAGCACCGTTCGAAAGAATTGCCATTGATATCGCTGGCCCATTTCCGAAAACTCAAAATGGAAACCGATATCTGTTAGTCGCCATGGACTACTTCAGCAAATGGCCGGAAGTATACCCCTTCCCAATCAAGAGACCACAACCGTAGCAGAAGCGCTAGTCAACAACCTGTTCTGCAGATTTGGTGTGCCCATGGAACTGCATTCAGATCAGGGCAGAAATTTCGAATCAGGTGTGTTCCGAAAGGTCTGCGAGCTTATGGGAATCCGGAAAACCAGGACCACCCCACTGCATCCCCAGTCAGATGGTATGGTGGAACGCTTCAACGCCACACTAGAAACCAATCTGAGGATGTTTGTGAACGAAAACCAGACAGACTGGGACAAGCTCATTCCACTCTTCCTGTTAGCTTACCGCTCAGCTGTCCATGAAACTACTGGGAAGACTCCCGCAAGGATCATCTTTGGAAGAGAGCTTCGCCTTCCAGCAGATTTGGTATTTGGTCGTCCTGCGGAACAGCCCACAGAGCCAGACACTTACACCCATGAGCTAGAACGAAGACTAGCAGCCGTACACGATCAAGTCAGATCTCGAATGCGACTAGAGAGCGATCGCATGAAGACTCGATACGACGTCCGGGCCAATACAGTCGGATTCCAACAAGGCGACCTGGTGTGGCTGTACAACCCCACGCGGAAGAAAGGAAGATCACCTAAACTACAGAACCGTTGGGAGGGCCCTACACCGTCATTAAAAGAATCAATGATGTCGTATACCGGATACAGAGGACTCCCAGGAGTAAGATGAAGGTCGTCCATCTGGAGCGTCTCTCCCGTATAGAGGTGTATCCGATCGGGACGATCGGTCCTAAGGAGGGGGCAGTGTCACGGAATTTGCCCCACTCACTCCCAAACCGACGACTGTGGCACCGCGAATTGCCTGAGATTGCCCCGATCGCCCCTACGCGATTCTGGTAAACAAACAACATGCCGTGATCGAGATCGTTACTAGAAAATCGTGGAAACGACGAGAAGCGTTCCAGTCGTACGAGAAAAGGAATCTAGAGATACTGGAATATATCTGGAATATTCGTTGGGTCTATAAAAGAAGAATAAACGGCCGAGTTAGTTAGTCTTGTATAAGTCTTGTATTACAGTCTGAATTAAAGTGTTTAGTTGGAGATATCAAAGTGATTTAGATAGCGATTAATTAAATAAGTGTTTAGTTGACCTGTAATTAGTAGTGTTCAGTAGTTAATAAAGAAGTAATTTATTAACGGATTGTTTTTCTGGAAGTGAGAAAAAGACGGATTGGGAAATCCGTGACAATATATTATGATATTTTACAGAATTTATCATGTGCCTTCTGTTGCACATGTGCAGTGGCACATAAATCTAACGTCTAACCTAATGCATTTTGGTTGTGGTAGACAAATATGTATATGTATATGTATATGATTCATTAATAACGACTTGTGTGGGATATTCCTAAAAGAGGAAGTATAAGATTATATTTTGTTCGCGTGCATTTGCAGCTTATGCAGCTTATTTTAATGTTATACAATTCTTAAATACTGAAACGATACGTTGTTTCAATGCTTGCATCAAAACTGCGCTATTACCTGTGTCTCTAAACTAAATAACAATATTCACTTCAGAAAACTTACACATCACATTAATTGTAGTTACGTTAATGGTAAATTTACTGTAACAAAAAATCGAGAGAAACATAGGTGTTTATTTTCACAGATCTACGTACACATATAAATATTTGCAATCACCTAATTCACCAGCTAATTTGATTACCAAATACAAATACAATGGTTATGCGAAAATGTTTCACATCTGGTAATATTTTGAGAGTGGATATCGTGAAATTTGTTTAAAACTATGTTGGAATTGGCCCAATATAAACATTAAAGTTTTATTGTTTTGTATAAAAATAATAAATGTACGAAACAGCCAGTTCGAATTCATACCATCGCTAAACTACTAAAAGCGTATCGGAAAGTTTTCTAATAAAAAAATACTGGTATGTCCAAATGAATGGACTTACAATTCAAAAGATAACATGCATTTTTCATTCATAGTTAAATACTCTAATGCATTGCATTATACTATAATGAAATCATAGCATCATAATGTCAACTATGATATGTCACCAGATATAATGTGTACTTCTTAGTTGAACTAATTCTTGTAATATGTAAATAAGAAAACCCCTAGCTCAAAGTCTAGGTAAAGAATCAATAAATCAAGTATGCTTTAAAAAGTTACGTTATATATTTCAAAAAATGCATCAAATTTTAAAATTTATGACGCCACTGATCTGATGCGGATAGTCCAGTTTAAACATTTAATACTAGAAAATTGCAAAACTAGCTGGTAATGAACAGTACTGAAAATAATTAAGTCATTACATTTCTGTCTTTTAGTCTCGTCTGGTTTTCCTGTTAATTTTAATAGACTATTAAAATATATCAACCATTCTAATTTTATTCGTTTCTTGAAAGCTCGAAGGAATAAATCTTTTATATCGCATTTTATATTATTTGCCCTGCCCCGTTAACTTAATTTCGATATAAAACGGTAGTAAAATAATTTTATACGCTTCAGACTTATATCCTTTAGATCTGGCGCTTTAAAACGTATATTCTTACACGGAATGTACCTTCAAGACAATTAAATAGTGACTGCTACGTTGTTGGAAAAGTTCAAACATTATACGATCGAACTTTGTTTTCATACAAACATAAATTTTCAGAAAAAGAAAATGATAATTCTAAAATACCCGAAAACGTGAAAAAAAGGAAAGAGGCATTTTAATCGAAAATCAATCTAAAATAAAAATTTAAATACACATTGTTGGCTCTTTTAGACAAACGCGCTATATTGTTGACGGTTTTGTGTATATATTGGCATTGCTGAAAAAAAAGCAGCATAGTAATACATGTTTCATCAAGAACCGACTAATATTACATTGTTGGATTTTTTTAAAGGTAACAGTTACACCACTATCACGATGTTAGCATTATGTAAGTTACCAAATAGTGGTAACTGTAACTCTTATAGCTCTCGCCACTTAAGCCCTTTAAATGGTATATTCAGGTAACTGAAATGCTGTTACCAACAATTTATATTACCAACCAATTTCATAACTCAGTGACGCTATTTTGGAAACCTATATAAAACAATAATTATTTATTAAGTAATGGTGTATTTGTGTTTAAGTGCTATATGAATGATTAATCATTATTCACTCGTGATTAATGATTGATCACACCTCTGTCACCAAATTTAAATTTTTCAGTGTGACAGTATCGGAAATGGACTAACAAAACAAAAATTCTCCGATGCTAGCAACTGAACTTGAACCCCCTCTGTGAAAGCCAGACACTTTATCAGTCATACCAGTCACGACAATATTAACATTTTTTCGAATGAAGATAGAAAATTTATCAATGAACGACGAAGATCAAATCTGAAATAAAGGTGTTTTTACAGTGTTAAATTGTATGTTATATGTCATGTTCATGAATGTCAAAATATTGTATAACATTTTCAGTAAAAATTTTGCTAAAATATTGTTAGTACTCGCAGTGGCGTAGTGCTGTGATTGTGCGAATGGGAATCGAACAGTAGGATGCTGTGCTCATGTGGCTGCAATTGTGTATTATCTATCCAATGAACGGTATGAAGATAGAAGTTTGAGACCAGCCGAGATTTTAACAAAACCTTTCTTGAAAATTTAGGAGGCTTGGTCTTTATTGATACCGAATCGAGTGGCCTATGTCCGGTCAAAATCCCAGAGGGGGGACTTTTCACCATCTTATTGGGCTATCCCCTTTGCATTTTTATAAATACCCGATCTAATCAATGGGAAATTATAAGAATTTTATGATAAATGCCAACCGCAGCGATATCAGATAGGCTGTAATCAGCAATAAGTCGAACATCGTTCAGGTTCTATACAGGAGTCCCCTCCGTCGACTGCACCTGGAACAGATGCACACGACCCGACTTCTCTCTCTTTTTCATCCACATTTCATATCCATCAATTACATTTTCACAGTTTCGCGTGGTAGAGGTAGGTGAATTTCGTATTTGTGTCGCCAGTGTAGTTTATAATAATTATTAATCAAATTTGCTATTTGCGTAAATAAAAATGCAATTCAAATAGGCTAAAGTGAAGTAGTGAAAGATCGCGGTTGTCCTCTGCTGAACAGAGTCGTGGAAAAATTTATAAAAGAGATTTTAATAGACATGGCATTGTGCATCTGTGTTTTCCGTGTGCGTCTGTATTATTCGGTAGTTACCGCTCATAGATTTGATTCTGATTCATATTCATAATTTAATTCGATTTGAATTATCAGGGAATATCAACGTATGAACTCAACTTGATTCTGCTTTCAAGAACATAACGAAAAGGTGACCCAAAGTTTTTAAGGTTTTATCCAAAATTATTTACTGTATGAAATTTTGCGGAACTTTCGAACTTGCATTACGATATCAGAACTTGACAAAACGCTTAATGAATACCTTAAAAATGCATGTGATTTTGGCAACGCTGCTGGACATCTAATAGCTTCAATACTCGTACGCGACATCAAAAAATCTGTTTATCTTTTGAAAAATCGAGTAATTTTTTTTCGATTTTCTCTTTATTAGGCCTTTCGAATACGTCGCTACAATTACTGACATTATGACTGAATCACCCTGTATAAAAACAATATCTACATACTCTTCAGTTGTAAGGAACAAAATTATACACATAATTATTACAGCAACTATAATTTTTATTTGTCAGGCTACTTTTATTGAAATATGAAATCATATTTTTTAAATACTTATAACTTCTAACAAAAATGAATCGGGCCTATGTTCATATAATATGTTTGACCCAACTGTCATTTGCCAAAGTTTGTCATAAAGCTTGTAAAATTCCCTGTATAATTCAGTTATTGAAAATTTTCAGAATCATTCGTCTTCGTAGGAAAAATACTATTTCAAGAATACAGTGCTGTCATGAAAACAATTTTCACGTCATCTAATAGCCCTTTGAAAGAATGCACCTACTTCAGAATCATCGTAATCGGTTCAGATCCCTGCTTGCCAATATATTTTTTTTTAATCGGAGAAAAATAAAAAAATCCTATACGCTGGCAAACTCTAAACGGCCGTGAGATATTTATACGCGGTCGGAGTATATATAAGATCTATTTCGGGGCTGTTATTTTATTAATTAAACGAACAGTTGTCCCGCTCCCAAATTATTAGCGTAATGAATCCGCCTGGAAATAGACTGCAGCGGGCATGACCCGCCGATTTTCAAAGCGGCGTGGCACGACCCGACCCGCCCCCGTCCACCGCGAACTTTTTTAATTCAATTTCCCGACCATCGATTTTTCGCCACCCGCCCCGACCCAGTTTCCTTCCTTCCACACAATGAGCCGATTGGCGCGCTCGATCCGGCGAAATGCACTAATTGAATCAATTCTGTAATCCGCTAATGGAAGAAGAGGCCTGCCAGCACGGTCCGAACGAAGAGAATTTTGTCAGAAGACGGGAAAAAAACTTTCAAAAGACCCAAATTTTACCAAAAAATGTTTGGCAGAAATAGTTCTCGTTTGATAATAATAATAATTTTTATGAATCCAACAGGCTAACACGCCCATATAAAGGATATAAATTACAATATTAAAGACTGTATTTAGTACAACTCCACCAGAACATAAAAACAATTATTAGAGTTAAGTAAATAGATAAAAATAATAAAAAAAAACATAACTAATTAAACAGTAATAGAAAATACTAAAAGTAATAAAAATATTAATGTAAAAATGCCAAATAAGAAAAAGATCATATATATGCTAAATTATAATAGATGGTATTATTACGTGTTCCTAAGCAGATTTTCTGTACAGTTAAAAATATCAATACTATTAGATATATGAATCGATGATAAATCGTATCGGCCTGGTGTTTATAAATATTTGGGCTATGTCGTCACCAAGCCCAAGCCGCCTCCTGTCAGCGGGCATTCATGATTCGACTCTGAACATGAGCGCTGCCTGGATTGAAAGGCCGCTGGTTATTTTGTAATTAGTGAAATAATTGTAGTCACGTATAATTAATATTCGAGTATTACATGTGTAACGGTAGTGTTACTCAGTGAGTTGTATTTACTAGTCAAATCAGTAAATATACAAGTGTTTATTTGTAATGTTTAACTTTTGAGATGACTTATTAATGTAAATCTCGAGCTTAGAGGCGATTTATTACCCCTAAATCTAAGAATACAATATAGTATAATATAATTGTAATGCCTAGACATCGAAATAAGTGGTGAAGAAAGATGTTGATTTGTACTTGAACTGCTGTATTCTTACCGAATACCGAGGTATATAAACCATTAACAAAAATTATATCATCTATAACATTATTAGAAGAAACTCTCAATCTTGTTCAATTCTATTGGAGCCACACCTTTTACACTGCGACAGATTATGAGCAGACAACGTTACAGGTTGCAAATTTGCAGTAAACAACCAATCAGTACATTTACAATCAGTTCCCAGTTCTCTACTGGTTACTGACTACACAATGCCTATATATACATCATATATACAAGCAGCACCCAGTATAGTGGCCTTGAGCTGTATCGTCATCGGTGATTACGATATTTGTAAAAGTGGAATTTCAGAAAACAGCTACTCTGCGGGTTTAGACCTCGACAAGTATTGAATACACCTGAAAAACCTGCAGCGGTCATGGATAGTCGTCATGTGTGCTAGAATTGTATAAACCTAAAATTCAAGATGATCCTATCGTATGCTGTATTGTAATTTCTTACAAGATATTTTTATATGTACGAATAACTTGTACTGTAAGCAGCCGCTTTGGAAAACTGACCGGACTAAATCTGGATCGATTGATTGCCCGCTAATGAAAGAAAACAGAGGGGTTTACGAGCTATAGCCTTGGCTATAGGTACGTGGCAAACGCTCTTTAGCTACCGCGGCACTAACTGGGCTATTTAGTCATTCCAAATTATACCCACGGCACGATAATACTCTTGCTTATGGAAGAACCATTTTTTAAGTATATTCTCTACACTTAGACGTTTAAAATATTATTGCTGATTCTTTTCAACTAGTTCTGCCATTCATACAAAAACAACTAATTAACATTTACAGGTTTTATTAACCATCTATTTCATTCACTAAATACGGAACTAGCAATAACGTCCAAATAACTATTTAAATTAAATCTCTTCCAAATTGTTCGTCTCAATCGCAACCAAAATCTCAACGAAAGTCTAAAACAAAACTGATTTATAATATTGCTTAAATTGCAATAAAATCGTGGGGTCGTCTCGATTTTTCAACAGCATTCTAGGGTGTAGACCTGAATTATCCCAGTGCATCTCGAAGGCACGTAATACATAATTTTCATGCATCATCATCTTTAGATCAGTTTTTAACGGAAACAGCTGTTCGTAGAGACTTCAATAAGGTATACATTTCTTAAGTACAAAAGGTAGGGGAAAATGGTGTTTTATTCCGAAATGACTTACACCTTGGCACAAAAAAGTTGAAGCGATATAAAAAGATCCTAATGGTCGCTGTAGCGCCCTCTTGGATATACAGCCAATTGTGCATATTTGAATTTTCCGTCCCAAGAAACCTCCCCATACAAAATTTCATGAATTTATCTCAAAGTAGTCGAGAGTTATTAAAGAAAATGTAATTATTTTTTTAAATTTAACATCCTGTATATCCTAAACGAAGCGTTTCCAGGCCTAATGTCATACGAAATATTTTGCTTATAATAGAACGCAGAATAACATACTGAAGTATGTCCCTGAAACACCCTGTATATTTCAATTTTTATCAGAGGGGCGCGAAATGATAATACAAATAATACATACATTAATGGTCTTTCAAGTTGCAGTGAACTTTTCATTAGTAATCAAAATATGTATAAAAAAAATTATACATAATGTGAATGCCAAAAATGTTTCCCAATATGCGGTTCGTCTTGTGGCAAACGTACCAGTTTACATTCCCAGTAGAGAGTTCTTTAAGAGCTATAAGATCTTGCCTGTATTAGTCCTTAGGTATGAGTGTTAATGTACAACGAATGTATGTAAAAGTCAATAAAGTGCTATTATATTCTATAGTCTAGTCTTAAATATATATTGGGCGTCTAGAATTTTAACGCTTGTTAAAAACTGGGGTTTCAAAAATAAGTTTATATAGCAATAGTTAAAATTGCTCACTGTATATTCTACAATAAATTTTTGAACGATCCAAGTTTTATCATTCTCAGTAAGAAGTGATAAAATCTTTAGCACATAAATAAAGCAGCAATGATCCCAACGATTATTCCTATACATAATTTACAATTACTAAGGAAGCTGAATATTATTATCGACATGATGGTGGAACTAATTCACATATTTTCCATTTCTCATCCCAAATCTGGATAATTTGACATTATTAATGTAGAGGAGAGCGCGATAGGGCAGACAAATTGGGGTTACTGAATGGATTTCTATGGTGTATATTGAAATTGGCACCCCATTAATAACGTATATGGGCTCGTTGAAGTCAGAATACACCCGGTCGCATATCTGCAATCGCTTATATGGAGCAGAAATTAATTACAAAATTAAAATTCGTCACGACTTTTATGTATTATTTTAATAGGTAGTATTTTAATGATTTTGAAAGTAATAGTTAGCTTTTACTAATCTATTTTAATTTAAAATAGAAAGACCCTTGCCCGTGTTCAAAGCGTACGAGTACCAAGAAGCTGTAGGAGCTGTAGCAATGACGTCAAGTCCATCAACTTCAAATTTTCTGGGTTGGCCACATTTCACTAAATTACCCTATTACAGAAGTAATATTGTCCATTATGCTCATAGTAGGTTCAAAGATAGAAACAATTAATTAAAAGATAATCTAGCTAGTTATGACAGATATGTTAGTTTATTTCGAGTTGAAATATAAAAATCAAGTCCTATAACTTTAACCATTTTATAATTTGCTGTTAGAAGCCATCGATTATACATATCGCGGCCGTCCATTGGCATCATCAGATATCTTAATTACCGTCGTATTTTTTTTATAAGACTACGGATGCGTTTTTGTTGCATATGACTTTAACATCATCGACGTTACTTTTACCGAGAACCGACCTGCTTATTTTTGTAGACAATTATTATCAATTTAACAAAAAATATACCATGCATTTGCCTTGAAATCTAAAATGGTCAATGTTTTTTGGATGTAAATTTTCTAAGTAAATGTACAAGGTGCGACTTATATAATGTATAAAAATGAACAGCCGGATTCATTAAACGGGCGTAGCGCTAGTCGGACTAACCAGTTTTACGCCCGTGTAAAGCGCGTTAGTCGGCCTAACCAGCTTTGCGCTCATTCACGAAACATGCGTTGCTAGGTAGCGAAGCATGCGTTGCTAGGTAGCGAAGCATGCGTTGCTAGGTAGGCTGTTTATTTACGTCCATATTTGCGCCAAAAGTTAGACCCAGTATTGTACCTGTCTAAAAATCGCGTAACTTTGGCCTCTAGTTCCTTGCGTTTCCCATTGTATATTTAGTATTTATATTCAAAAACAGTACTTTTCAGTGCTACGGATTAGTTAACATATCGTAAAGTAAGTATTATACATAGTAATGAATAGAAGTATGGCTTTTATTTAAATTGGTGCAACAGAGGCGTAAATTTTTCGCGTAACCTCCGCTAGTCTGACTAACGTTACGCCTTGTTGATGAATCCGTATGTTAAAGTCTTATACGAAAAAGTTTTCCATGTAAATTAAATTTAGACCTAAAAATTGTCACTAAGACGATCCTGGACGCAGTGGTTATTGGTGTAGCGTACATCACGCTATTTTCAATTTTTACTTTATAATAGAGATACACTGACACTAGTAGAACTATAAAATAAAAACTTTTGTTAAGAATCTCTTAAACGCCATGGGTCGATGTTCAACGTTTAATAATCAAACTGATCTACCTTAATAGTAAAATACAAAATCAACTGATTGCACAGGTTTCTGTGATAATCTAGAGAAACTTATTTTAGTTTTAGATTATACTGACGCGTATAACGTTCTACAAAAACGTTCGCGAGGTATTTAATAAATAATACAGGGTAGGCTTTCATTTTCGACGAAAATATGAATTTTAATTTACAAAAAAAGAACAGTTTTCTATTACAAGTATTTTCAGGAAGCAGTTTTTAAATTTGTATATATGATACAAGCCGCACCCTTATTTAACAAATGCAAATGTGGCTTTCAATAATAATAATTAGTGTAGCTGAGACAAACAATCTTGCAACATTTTTGTCTTGTCTTGCAAAACAAAAGTTTTCTAGTCTTATTCTTGCTAATAGTTTTACACACCGATTAGGAGACACGGACTTGAATAATAATAATATGACAAGTAAATTATCATAAAATCGTTAACAACTGTTTGTTTCAAGGTTAACTCCGTAAGGAGCCATATTTTATGCGGGGTGATTTTAAATAAAGAAGCAATAATGAGACCACAGATTGCTTAGTCACATAATAAAAAAGATACAGGGTGCCAAAGTTAAAATTTTATTTTCGATATTTGTAGATAACTTCCCAAAAAATCCAAATATTTGCATAAAATTTGTAAGTCGAGGGTTTTTACGGGCGAGAAATTCAAATTTGTTTCTAATTTTGACGTCACTAGTGGCACACCATGTTTCTTTTAAATGGCAGAACTTTTTTGCAGCTTAGTGTATCCATCTGACTAATGAAACAATCGATTCTCCTACCTGTTTTATTTGAAAAAGGTATACTTTGCTGAAGTCGGTAGGAGGAACCATTTTTTAAATAATCCTATTTGAAATGCTCAGTGCACCGACTAAAAACTGTTTTGGTTATAGGTAAAGTGCCTTTTCTGCTGAAAATATAGTTATATCAGAATGGTAAATTATGGAGACGTGCAAAATTTCAAGAAGATCGGCGAGGTTTGATGAAACCATTTTTCAATAAAGTAGGTACAAAGATTTTATCAAAGCAGGCCGATCTTTTTGAAATTTTGCACGTTCCCATAATTTACCGTTCTGAACAACTTTTTCAAGTAATATTTTGCTGTATTTTCAGTACAAAAGGCACTTTACCTGAAACGGTAACAGTTTCAATCGGTGCACTGAATATTTCAAATAAGATTATTTTGAAAACTGTTACTGTTAACAACTTCAACTTACCTACCTTTTTCAGGCATAGCAGGTAGGAGAATCGACTGTTTCAATAATCAGATGGATACACGCAGCAGCAAAAAAGTTCTGCCATTTAAAAGAGACATGATGTGCCACAAGTGGCGCCCTCTAGTAGTGACGTCAAATCTAGAAAAAAAATTTGAATTTCTCGCCCGCAAAAACTTATAATTTACAAATTTTATGTAAATATTTAGATTTTTTAAGAAGTTATTTATTAATATCGAAAATAAAATTTTAATTTTGACACCCTATATCTTGCGTCTTGGGTTATAGGTATGTGGCCTTATTTTTGCTACATTATTTAAAATCACACTGTATAAACGTTACGACCCTGTATAGTTAACTACATAAATGTAGAAACTGTAAATCGTCTTTAGAAAGTTTAAACCCAAAAGCTGTTTAACTGATCCATTTTCGTTGTGCAAAATACAGAAGATGTGCACTATACACTGCTGTTATTGTACAACTAGTAAGTCTAAATACGTGTACTCACCGAATGTTATTGTTAGATCTATTCAATTAGTCACGGTTGGCGAGCGTGTTTATCCTAGCATCCTGCAATTTCCTGCTGAGTGCCGTTATGGGATGCGTCCCGCTTTGTCCGGGATTCGAATCATAAAAATTTCAAGAATCTCTCGTTTTTGAAAGGCGCGTTTGTTTTGAAATTTTCTCATTCTTTCCGCAAGACGTTAGCGGTACATTCGCCAACTACATAATACTTGGTTCATCCAGGATACATCAAAGTGCTCGTAATGTGCAATATAAATAATTGGAGCGACGACTGGCTGGTTTACGTATACAGCAGCAGCTGCCTGTCGTTGTTTTAGAAAATATGGATTATCGAGATAGTTATGAAAAACTTTTATTTATCAAAAACGCACTTGATAAAGTTTTACTTGTATTTAAAATGGAGTTAAAATGGAGAAAGTTAACATTTCATGCACGAGGTGTCCAGAAATATAAAATATATAAAATTGTCATTTATACTATTACGGGAAAGTGTCACTGGCAAAAGTTGTTCGGATTTAGAAGTTACGAATGAGTTTTCATTTATAACAAAATTGGTCTCTCCGTTATTTACAAAATAATATGTCCACGGTTGGTGTACAGGGTGTAAAAATACGTAAGAATTGAAAATGATTGATTTATGTAGTAAATTTAAAAATTACTTGACGCAACAGGGGCTTAAGCAGGAAAAAATATTTATTTTATAAATATTTAGCAGTTCGAAAATTCAAAGTGTCCGAAGCGGTATTATTGGCATATTTGGCACAAAAATTAAACCTTCCACGTTATGGTCAGCATATTCCATGTTAAAAAGTACACTGGATGCCAAAGAATATAATTAAATACTCACAATTCACTCACACACAACTGAAAATTGTTGTTAAAAATGTGTTCGCCAAGTGACAAGAGGATTTCACAAAGCCCAATAAAGCGTATTGTGAAAATTATGAATACCATTACATGAGAAAATTGCCTCATCACTAACTAAATTGTTCTTGATAAAATTTGGGTTTAAGGGCTGCTGATGTAACAACCAATCGCAAAAGTTCGGTTTGCACCCTCTGCATGTGAAATGGGTAGAGTAAATTGTGTCTTAATGTTCGCCAAATTGTGTATTCGACGACATTTAAAATCTCTTCCTCGAGATTCACAATTTGTTTAGTAATGGCTTCCTTATGTTGACCAGGCCTCGGTTGCAAATTGCCATGATGATACATACATTCCAACTAGCAAAATGGAATAGCGTTGTTTAATGAACAATTTGACGCAAATTATTGTGCTAATTTTGTTCCTGAAGAAAGTAATTGTGAAAAATTGTTTTATAAGTTTCTACAGTAACAAATAAGAATCAGTTCTTTAAAATTAGTATAAAAATATTATAATGCGTTATACATTTAAACATACAGGGTGAGTCAGTCATAATGTCATTAATTTTAACCACGTATTCGGGAGGCCTAATAAAGGCAGAAAATCGAAAAAAAAATGTTTACTCGACCTTTAAAAAAATAAACAATTCACCCTATAAAAATCAGTAACACGACGCTCCTGATGCGCTATGAACTTTCTGATGGCGCACCCGACGAAAATCTAATGCCACAGACTTACCGTATTAACCAAGGATGCCACATTTACATACATAATATCGTCTAACACATCAGCGTGTTATTCAAATTTACCTCCATTTAGCACTCTGCATTTCCCGCATTTCTTCCCCCTCAAATTTGTAGATCATGCCACACATTTGGAGGGGGGATGGAGAGAATACAAGCAGTAAGCACTAAGCAGTAGTTTGTTTATTTCGGTCTAACCTGACGTATTTGGCGTAAATTCACAACGCATAATTTTACAAATTCCGAATATGTGGAAATGGTAGTGTTATACGGAGAATGTTTACGAAATGCGACTGAATTTTATTAATAAAGTGCTATGGACGGATAAATGCAGTTTTACTTGAAATGTGGGCTGTAAACAGGTTAGTATCATACTACTTAAAAAACAATTCATTTCTAGGCTAGATGTACGTACTACAAATTGTACATCTGGTTATGTGTGTGGTTAATTGTACTTACGAGTAATACTAAAAATTCATATTTATTTGTAAAACGTATAGTGAAAACGTAATATCAAAATTATTAAACTGTAATAACCTAACATTCGAAAACATTTATTTATTATCTACATTTGTTTTTATTAACAAATAAATCAATATTTAAGGAAAATTCTTTCATGTATCTAGATTAAAAAAAAATAGTTTTACTTCTTGTCGTTAAATAACAGTACAAAAACTAGGTAACTAGGTTATTGACCTAATAATACGGTAGGTCAAGGTCAAGATTAACTCTCGATAACTTAGATTAGCGGCGTGCCATTTCGGTCTTGGACAGTTTTCTGTCGACAACACGATGGTTTTTTATTAAGTCCTTAGTATTTAAACACGAAACACTTTAGAGCTTCTCTTAATAATTTACCCATTGGGTATAGGTTTTTTATGTAATATACGTAAATGGTTTATTACTCAGTTTATTATTAGACACGTTGGAGTATTGTTGCAGTCATAACAGCTACATTTGCTCAGAGAAAAATCGACACGCGAGTGTACGGGTATCGTTTGATTGGGCCGTATTTTCTACGGGAAAACCTGAGTGGACCGCGTTACTTGCAATTTTTAATAGAATTATTTGATTATTATTATTTGATTTTATTGGATATTAACATTTTAAATTATTATTGGCTGAAGTTGAACTGAGCAAGAAAAAATGATATTCTAAAATAGTCAGTACAACCGTTTATTTGTGATGCCAAATACCTAGGTGGGTAGGTACTATATAGAAAAATATTACAACTTGACAACTTTGCATCAGGTCGATATCGAATTGAACTGTGAGCTGTAAACGACCAAGGCTGTGACCGGTCAGTGACAGTCTGAAAAGGGGGTTTAAATAATGATTTGAAAATATTTTTTTTCGGCGTAAATATGCATTTAGATTTTTTTTTAATCACGTATTCGCATTATACTCATTATTCCCTATCTCCTCTTAAAATTAATGACATTATGACTGACTCACCCTGTATAAGGATTGTAAACATATTGTGTAAGAGTAAGAGTGTTTAAGAAAGCATAATTTAAATATTTTTCAAATTTATTTTTTATAACTTTAGAGAAAATATGGTCTAAATTAAAGCGTATAATTATTTTGTCACAAACATTTTTAGTTTACCAATAAAATTTGCGGTGCAATAAAATTGAAACACGAGATTGTTGAACTGATAATGTTGTAAGTATTATACCTATCTACCATTTACACAAATGATCGCCATTGAGTTTAGGCTACCCCATTTTTAAATTTAAGCACAAATAATCTTATGAATCTGCATTATACACCAATCTTAAAATGATTTGGTTTTTATATTCTTCAATATAAAATATAATGTTTCTTTAAATAATACCAAAATACAGACTACAAAACGTTTTTATAGTTGCTGTATAAAATTGTTTTAAAAACATTTGTTATGGAACTGTTACATTACCAAAGTGTTTTATAAAAGTCGGCCCGTTTAGAATATAAGTATCGTATAGAGGCATTTAACCACGTTATATGAATTTGAAGCTCCTACAAAATTTATTTTATAGCAATTTATACAATCTTTCAATTTATTTTGCTAGTTGGGAAAGATTATGTACCATACTTTTATAATTGCGTGAAACAAACTCGAACAGGACCACAACCGGTAACAAAGTAGGTAGTTACTGCTGCAAATAAAAACTTATATGGTCCTGACTTGTTTAGTTTTTATAAACAAAAAATTTCACGTGATAAACTTTTGTAAACTTCCAAAACTTAAAATATAACGACGAATAATGAAAAAAACTATGCTAACTATAAAACTATGAAAAAATATACCTCTGGTATTATGTCGCAAGTTCAAGCGTATAGGTTACGAATCACCCTGTATACATGCATACTTTTTATATATTTATAAGTAGGTATGCTGGCCGAAATGAAGTACCATAGTAGTTACACCTATTTATTTAGCTTATCAACAAAATCGTTGGCAGGTTCAGAATAATTCGAGACAAAAAAAATGTGATTCCCTGAACCCCGGTTGTCGATAACTGTTCCCCATTTCACAGACTGTTTGTACATCTAGATAAACACATATTTCGCTTTGAAAGCTGGCCACATGTTGCAGATAATCAATTTCGCGGGGTCTGGCTTCTAATCTTGTCGGCATCTATCCGTGCTATGTAGAGTAGTACTCCGTTAAAAAAATCGCTGTCAATTTTTTGTTTTTTTGTTTAATTGGGTATTCCTGCCAATGGAGTATAAAAAATACTAACAAATAAGCCCTATATGTCTAATTATATAAAATCCAATTAAACAAAAAATGTCACAAATCAATAATTACAGACAATAATAAAGTATTTTATTAAGTAGATATATATGCTTAATATATGGATGTGTTATGTTGAAAATAATTGATTCAATCAATCAAAGATCAATCTTTACGAGATACTAAATAATTGATTAAATATTATAAATAACTTATCAATCAGCAATGAGAACTGAATTAAGCCTACATTGGTTTAGTAAGATATGTACACAAAGTCAAGAATATAACATATTTGATATGCTTCTTAAAGCTAGTTACGGACGGTGAGCCGTATATAATATATAGGGTGTCCGGAAAATATGCGCACAAACTTTTGGGATAAAAACTGATAAAAATAGTCGTATGTAACACTTTTTCGAATTCTCAATATTAACGAAGTTATGGTCTGTCAAAAAAAAAATTTTTATTTTTATTTCTGACATAACTTTTTTTGTAGTAGTTCGATTTTTTTCAAATTCGGTACAGTTGTTACACGCATTAAAGTGGACCGTAAACATCAAAAAGAATTCAAAATAAAAAACCACAACACCTTAAAACCTCCAATCCATGTAAGAAATCTGGTCAATTTTTTATTATTTATAAATTATTTTCTAATTTTGATATGCCAAAATAAATTCCTATTAAATATCCTATAGAAATGGTACTCTTGTTTCAATTAACGAAAAGTAACCGTTTTCGAGAAAAATGCCATTAAAGTTTTCATGAGATCACGTAGTCCTCAGGAATAATAAATACAAAGTGTGCTTTAGAGACAAAAACCGTGAGTCTGGTGTTTATAACGGGCTAATAAACAACATTGCAGAATTAAGAGAAAGAACAATTGAAAATTTTAATATTATTAGACAGAAGCCCGGAATATTCTTTCGAACCCGCCAGTCACTTATACGAATAATTAATTTATGTATAGAAGTAGCACTTTGAAAGTCTTTTGCAAATATTTTTTTATTTGTTAAGTATTAAATAAATCTTGTTTTCGATCCCAAAGCACGCTTTGTATTTATTATTACTGAGGACTACGTGATCTCATGAAAACTTTAATGGCATTTTTCTCGAAAACGGTTACTTTTAGTGAATTGAAACAAGAGTACCTTTTTTAAAGGATATTTAATGGGATTTTATTTTGGCATATCAAAATTAGAAAGAAATTATAAATAAAAAAAATTGACTAGATTTCTTACATGAATTAAAGGTGTTGTGGTATTTTATTTTGAATTCTTTTTCATGTTTACGGTTCACTTTAATGCGTATAACAACTGTACCGAATTTGAAAAAAATCGGTTTACTACAAAAAAAGTTATGTCAGTTGGCTTCCTCGCGAACCGCTCATTTGATTTTGATGATCTTTTTTTAAATTGTACATTGATTTTTCAGGATCGGATGCTATGTCAGAAATTTTTATTTGGAATTTAATTTGAGTACATACGGGGCGCAACAAAAAGTCGAAGTTTTTTTCCCGAAATTTGTAACACCCTGTGGGGTACAGCATCTAGAGTCGCTGTTGCTAACTGGAGCCTCATCTTTTGTGAACATTTTGTTTTTTTTAATCACGACATTATCTCTGTTTTTATTGGATATACACTGTTTTAAAACGAACGCCTCAGAAAATCGCAAGTTATTACAAAAAAAACATTTTTAAAAATTCAACTTCAACACCCTGCATCTATTAAGGTAGATAAGTAGGGTTAAATCGTCACATTTTATTGTCAAAAATATGCGGTTTATGAAATGACCTGTTTTTTGTTACACTCTGTATATTTTAATGTACCTGGCAACCCGGTAATAGGAAGAAGAAAAAGAAAGGCAACCTAATTTTTGCATGTTTCTTAAGCTTTGTACTTTGTAGAATAAGTCGGAAGCGCATGGAGAACGACATAGGCAACTAACTTCTTGAAAGTGTCACCGGCTCCTTCACCAAATACTGCAAACTAAACAAAGACCTATTTCGATATGGAAATTTCTAAAAACTTCTATGCACCTTGAATTTAATCTGAACTATATTTAGAAAAAGAAGCAGCACTGGTCAAATATCTGTTTATTTTAAAAGTTGCATATGCATAATTTCCACCAAAAGTCTGTATATGACATGCCAATTATTCAAGATCCGAGTTTTACTTTACATTCAGATCTAATTCTTCCCATAATTCTTAATAAACAGTCATAGGTATCTATATTATTTACATTATTAAATCTCCTTACATCATAAATACATAGATATAGGTAGGGTTATACATATTACTATCTGTCTATAACGAATGTAAATAAATACAGGTAGAACAAATTTAACCAGTTATCAAATAAGAAGTGCAAAAGTTGTTTTTGGTAGTAATAATCTATGTGCAAAGAATTTGTTTCTTAGCAACAACAGTTAAATTGGTTTATTATAAAAATTATATTTGAAAATATTTTCTTATGTATATTTAATTACTTCAAATGCTCTCATTAATCTTTCTCTGTAAGTTATTGTTTTTCTTTATTACTTTCGTGATCTATATCTTGAAACTGTTACAGAGACCAATTTAAATAGCCGAATTTGTAGTTCAAACCTAATTTACCGTACACGAAAAAGTCACGAACATATTTTAGTGCTAATATTTACGTGCGGCATAAATATTAGCACAACTAGTAAAATTAGCATAAACACATGGCGTATTAATTTTGAATTCTTACGTCTTTGATCTACTGCATGATATATCCATCTGTAATTACTCATTTATGTGTATCTTCGTTGTTAATAAAACAAGGTATTTGGAAAATACAGAAAAATAACAATACCCACTAGGGTAGTCGTCACCTTTAAATAATTTTCAATTCATTTGCATTCGGACTAGAAAATACAATTTTTTGACTTAAATGTATATATACAGGATGATTTAGAAATAGGTACTAGGAACAAAATTGTGTATATAATCAACTTGAAAAATTCTTTGACATGTTTTCTTGAGTTTATATTTTTCAAAAAAAATCTAAATACGAAACAAAAATTTTGAGCCAAATTCAAAGCACTCCATTGATTACGCACCCAATATTTTTCTTAGTATTTCTGTATCACGTTGTATAATTTACAGCACAACACTACAATATCTAAAACTTAATATTTCACACTTTGGAGTTAAATGTAAAATAGGAAGAATACACCGAAAAAAATTGGTTCCTATAAAAAAAAACAAATATTTATTTTCTGACTGCTTTGGAGCTTATTAGCTCTCATCAGTACGCCACAGGTGACTGGTGAGTGAACTGACGACTAAAACCCCACATACCTCAGTACGCAATATATTGCACAGGCACCTATTGACAATTATTTTTCGTTTATAGGACACAAATCGATTTTTTCTTTGAAATGTATCGACTTGTATCGACAATACAACTTCCCCAACAATATTAGGAAATTTTTTGTTTTTTTAGTATACGATTTTTCAATAGATTGTATAACCTAATAAAAGTTCATTTAAAAATGAATTAAAAAATTACATATTCTTTCCCCATCCCTCAATTAAAAATATGCATTTTTGAATTAAATAAATGCATTATTTGATTCGAACTGCACACTTAGTTCAATTAAAAAAACATTTTTTTATCTCAAAACATAACTTTTAGGTATACATTATTTGAAAAAACTGTTTAGGGAACTGAAAAAAAAACATATTTACTTATTTGGAAATTATTTTTTTAAATTACGTTTTCATAACGTTCAAATGGAATAACCATTTGTTTCATTTAAACAAATTCAAACCAAATTAAATTTTCTTAACAAAGACAAAGAAGTGAACATTACACCAAAAAAGATGTTTCCCGAGATTAAATTATGTTTAAATTTAATTGTTTAGTGAAAAAAAAATGTTTTTTCAATGTAATATGTGAAAAACCTGTACCATATAAGTATACGAGTGTATTAACATACAGTCTTGTAGCTTTGTGAAATTCATAAAACTTTTAAATTTAACTTTTTTTTATGTTCGAAAATAGTGGCTGTAGATAGGTTTAAAATATACCTAGAGAATAGTAGAAAATTTTGGAATGCTTCCTTTTTCCTTTAATCATTATTTTCCTTTATTTTTCTTAGCATTTATTCAATTTTCTCTTTTATTTAGATGGATAGTTTTATCATATTTTTGAAACTAGTTAGCTTCATAGATTTTGAAGTGCTCTTTTCAAATTTCAACTTTGTCGTCTTAATTTTATTGCAAAGTTGTGCTAGTATCGCTTTTTCAAAACATTTGATGGAAAATATGGCGACTTTTCTGCAAAGAATTTGAGATGGTATTTAACCTACTATGATTTTATTCTTGACCAAGATATCTGGTCGCTGCCAATCATAAAATTAATGTGTACTTCCCTAGTTTTAGCTGAGAATCTTTAACTTGCCCTTGTTGTTCTGATTCACCGTCCATACCCCTCTATCTGACCGCGCAGTCTAAGATGACAAAGTTCAAATTACAGAAAGACCTCCTCCACTATTTGTTAATATTAATACTAAATAACAAGAAAAATATTAACCAGGGCAGTTTGGCTGGGCTGCCTCCTGAGCAACCTAGCTTGGAAGGAGCTGGGCGTATCGATGGTGTGCTGCCTGGTGAGCGTAGGATGCGGCTTCGCCACCGACCCCTGCCTGAACCAGGGTAACGAGATCTTCCTCTTGGCCTTCTGGCTCTTGGGGAGCACTCCCGTGTAGGAGTTACTGCCACTGGGACTTGACATGTTCGATCCCTCACTTCTATACACTCTGATACATCACTAAACGTGTCCGTGATGAATTTGTCCCGGTACTAGATTCACAGTACAGGGTTATTCACTTCTCTCGGCAAAGATAGTAGTTCAATTCACTTTGATTCAAACCAGTGTTTCAAAGACACGTGATTTTAAAGATTTAAGAAGAAAATATTTTTTATATTTAGAATAGCAATCTAGTATGCTGCGAAATTCTGCGAATTTTGTGAAGCTAGGAATAATCATGAAATTTTGTGGAATAAAGTACCTACGTGTCACTTTTTATGGTGTTTTTCACGTAAAATATGAAAATTTTATAAAAATAACAAGCTAGGTATTTATTGCTTTATTTATTTATTATCTATTTTTTTTCTTATTAAATGTAATTTTATACGTTTAAATAACATTTTCTGGAAACTGTCGAACCTATTTGAAAAAGAAAAATTAATACCGTTTCAAAAACGAAAACAGATTCAGATTTGGGTTCATTATACAATGACGTACAGGGTGATCACGCAGAAACGTAAAATTAACTTTGCTACCGTTACCTGAAAACTGAAACGTACGTTTTTTAAAGGCGCCGTATTATTGAAATAGTTTTTTCTACTAATACAAATAATTTTAAACATTTAAGAACTGAATAATATAGTGCTCAGCAAATAACAGGAATGTTATCTCATGCCACTTGCGAATAGTCAAATATTCCGAAGTAAAACGAAAGAAATCGGTCTAACCAACAAATTTTTAGCCACGGGAATCTTTCAAATTACGTATTTTTTAAATTTAACTGTAGATGAAAATATTATAACATAAACTTACTTAATTCTACATATAAGATTGTTCACTTTTGTTTATAAATATGTGAAAATAATTGTCAAAATGTGGGGTTAGAATAGCAAAATACTGACTGTCTGATAAACGCTTTTTAATAGTTATTATTTTATTTGAGGATAATATAAATAGTAAAAGGGGATAAACAAAACATTAAATACTTTGTTTTTGATAGGTATTATTTTACTTCTACGTGTTTTATTTTTCGAGATTTCTAAAAAACGCGACAAATTTAATCATTTTATAGTGAGAAATACGAAATCTTTTCTCGATTTTTATAAAAAAAATATCGGAGTGCCTGCATTGTTTATAATAATAATAAAAAAATATTTATGATAAAAACATATATAATAAAAATACAATATTAATTATTAAATGTTTGAATCGTCGTATCTCGCAAACAGTAAAAGAAAACCCAAGACATGTTTATCAGTACAATCAGGAAAATGCGGACAATCGAAAAATAAAATAATAATTTATAAGAAAAACACCGTTTTAATATCAATACCTCTGAAGTTCGAAGCTCGATTGCTTTTGTGATAAAACAATGAAATACTTGTGAAAAATTAGTCAATGAATATACTTTTTAGTTTTCCAATGTCCTAAGTTATAGCCGAATCTAACATTTCGCGTGATCACACTGTACATTTGCTAATGTCCCTTAATGTGAATTTAATAAAACAAATTTGACTGATCCCAAGAATTAACTTAATTATTGGTTAAATATTCTCACACGTAAAAAAATTTCTAAATAAAGAGAGAAAGAGAGAGATATTAAATAAACAGTATCTACTATTCTGGTAGCAAGTGAAAATAAATTTAAAAGTTGAAATTTGTGACAAAATTATTGTATTTTCTCAAATCGGAACGGAGTTTAATTCCAGTTTATTATAAAATATGGCAGCTGTCAATTCGTGATTATAAATAATTACAATTTTGATTGTAATTCGTAATCGTTATCAACTATCACCAGTTTTATGTAGTTTTTACATGCCACAGATAAAAGAAAAATACTATTAACAAACAATTTTTATGAAATATATATATAGGTATATAATAATTATTTTAAATATCAATAATCGTCTTCGAATCACAAAAAATACAATCTGTGCATATTGGAAGACCAGTAAATATGTAAAATGGTAATTTGGACTGTTTGTTCTTTTGAAATGCTTTGAGACAAATATTCCCTACTTTAAAATTACAATAGAATTAAGAAAGTATTTAATAAAAATTCTTAAAAGTGTTAACAAAATATTGGAAGTGTTTTAGGCCTTCGCATTATTATTTTTTTGAATATGTACTAGCGAACGCATTAAATACCTGCTGCTATGCTATGTGAAAAAACCAGGTTTGCAGAAAAAAGCGACTCACCCTGTATATACCGTACGCCGGTGCGAGTTTTCACTACATACGCATGTACCTCGAGTACCTTAAAGCTAGTTAAAGCGATTGTGCAGTAAAATATGCGTGTCAAGTGATTACCCTAAGCTAGTTTAGACTGAAAATACCCGTATCGAGTGCAAGGATGATGATTATATTAAATCGAGCGAGACATCGACGGCTACGCTACTAAGCACCAGAGAATCTCAGCAAGCGTCGTCGGACGAACCGGGGATCGGATCACAGCAGCGTGTAGGGAGTCGGTTGGCGGCGGTCGCGCGTCTTTTGTTTCTTCCGCCACGGCTGCCGCAGATCGGCACTGTCAGTCATTGTTCGCGGCGAGCGCCATACGACGCCGTACGGCTACATGGCAGCGGGGGGACCTTCTCGGTGGCGGCGGCGGTGACGGAGCGGTGCGCGGCTCGGGATCTGCCCAGCATCGTACTGACGGGCCGCCGCAGCTCCGGCGACCCGGGCGTCGACGGCGCCGGTCCGGAATATCACTCTTCTTCGGTGCGGCACGGCGGGCCTCTCCGTCTCTTTTTTTTCTTTTTGAGAAGATTCGCACGACGGGGCGGGCGAGAAGTACGCGAAAATGCGTATTTTTACTTGTACAAGCTGCCGGCGCTCCGTGTACTGCTTCGCACTTATTAAAAGTAACTGCTAAAAATATCTTCTTCAAACAAACACCAATAAAATAGGGTCGCTTTCACAAAACGTTAAGACCTGTATACAGGGTGAGTCATTAATAATGGTACATAGCTTAAAGGCAGATTGTTAACGTCAAAATAAAGCGATTGAGCCCAACATGCCTTATTCAATTGTTGCTCATTTTCATTCTACAGGGTGTTAAAGTTGAAAAAATGTTTTCGATTCTTTGCTTTATTTTAAGAACGTATGGACCGATTGTTTTGAAAATTTGTAGTCTTATGTTTTTTGAGGTGGCAATTACGAATATACAGGGTGAGCCAGTCATAATGTCATTAATTTTAAGAGGAGATAGGGAATAATGAGTATAATACGAATACGCGATTTAAAAAAATCTAAATGCTAATTAACGCCGAAAAAAAATATTTTCAAGTCATTATTTAAACCCCCTTTTCAGACTGTCACTGACCGCTCACAGCCTTGGTCGTTTACACTCACAGGATTGGCCTGTCGACACCTGACCTGTCGATACCGACGAAATTGCCAATAAGCTGTCTGAAACTGGTATATGTCTGGTGGCTTCTGATGAACACTTCTAGCTGTTGCCACCGGCGCAGGGTGTAATTAGATGCATCACAGTAATAGCCCAACGTAGTTCAGTTTCTGAACTCCGTCTCTTAACTCAAACAGAATCGTTTCGGACCAAGGAGTACGCGGTGTAGATAGCTTTCAATGGTGTCTACACTCCATGGTGAACGCTTCGTGTCTGTGACATTTTCAGTCCGGTATGGAGTAAAGCGAACGGACTGAAAGATGTCACAGTTAGTTCACAAATGCGTCTCTACATGCAGATCCCATTGAAAGCTGTCGGACCTTTATTTGGCAGGGTGATTAAATGAGCCAGGATTATTCTTCGCATACCTTACCTATGGCATACTGATGAGAGCTAATAAGCTCGAAACCGGTATATGTCTGGTGGGCTTCTGACGAATGACTAGCTGTTGCTATAGGTTTTCCAGGTGTAATTCAATGCTAGTCGGGGCATTAGCCCGCAGAGTAGTTGTTTTCTGGAATTCCGTGTTTATCTTGGATTTGTTTGGTTTATCTTAGCCACGAAAAACGAACCACTCTATATATCTAACGTTAATACCGCGGTTAATACTTATTATTATCACTGATAACGTTTTCACCACTATAAAAACATGAAATCGTTGTTATATACCAGAAATTATTACATATGTAGATATAGTGCCAATTTATCCAAGAAACTTGTTCTATTGATTTCTCTACATTGCTTTCATAATAACTATTAGTTCACCCTCACAAAAAAAGGAAAAATTCCCGGTAGCCGGCAACCTTTCCGTCTGCTTTTAACTCGTATTATCTAAATATCCCTAAATAATATTCCGACCGCTTCTATAGTCTGTTTAGAAATGAAAGAGAGTAATAAAACCCCGAGATAAGAACCGGCCATGGGCGCGGTAATATTTAGTTTCAGGTAATTATCGGGTAACACTAATGCTAACAGGTAATGGGTGTACATTAGTATATTTTACTGGATACATCATAGGGCAGGAGCTAGTGTATTGTGACCACAGTATACTAAGCAATCAGTAGGGAAACTCAGCTTTCCCGCGTCTTCCAAAAATCCGCTATGTTGTTGGCGACTGACAGTCATTACTATAATTTCTCAATCAATACTTCAATTTATATGAAACTACACTGGATTACAACAGTTAATTAAGTATTAATGCAAAGTATTATAACTACGAAACAACTTTGGTTATGTTTACACCAAATTATTAGCTATTTTTCGTATGTTCTGTGAAATCCGCCATATTCTTGGCGACTTTTTCTAGAGTGGGGGTATTTAAAAACTGCCAGACGTATTTCATTCATAAATTGTCTAAGATTCCGTACTGATTGCTTAGTATACTGTGATTGTGACAGATCAATCCAGTCTTAGAGCCAAATATACGAAGACGTGCTAGTGTAGTAGAGTAAAATTCGACTTGTGTTTAGTGACTGTTGTGCCAGTGGATGTAATATTGTTTGGGCAAAATGTCGAGCTTATCAGATTACGCACCTGCTAAACGCGTGAAAAGATGTGCGCTGTCTCAGAATGAGAAGATTATTATATTAAATGTATTTAATGCATTAAAATACCAAAATCCTACCAACAGTGTTGACGACATCGTGGAAAAGTGTTCCAAAGTGACAAGGATTGGAAAATCGACTCTCTACAGACTTTTAAAGGAAACAAAAATGAACAAGATACTGTAAATCCCCAAAATCATCTACAGAGAGATCAAAACTCGTTATAGGTGATTTCTTAAAAATGTCATTCGCAGAAAAGTACATTTTAAAAAGAAATGCCAACGCTAAACAAAATTTTAAGTGAACTTTCAGAGGACAACGATTTGCCAAAAATCAGTAGAAGCAAATTATGGGCCGTCTTACGAGAGTTGAATTTTTGCTGGGAAAAGCAGAACAGGAAGTCAGTTCTTATCGATAAAGATGAAATTATTTGTTGGCGAAGATCCTACTTATCAATTAGAAAATTCCGTGACGAAGGGAAGAATATTTATTATCCAGACGAAACTTGGGTCAACGAGGTACTGTAACAAAAGTAGGGCAAGATAAAAATGTAAAAAGTTTTCGACAAGCATTTTTGGATGGACTTTCAACAGGGTTCAAGGCACCTTCAGGTAAAAGGCGAAGATCAATAGTGACACATATAGGTAGTGCCAGTGGTTTTGTAGATGGCGGTTTACTTTTATTTGAATTTAAAAATACAGGTGACTATCACGAAGACATGAACGCAGATGTTTTCGAAGAGTATTTTACACAGATGTTGGATCTTATTCCTCCGGGGTCTGTAATTGTCATGGATAATGCCAGTTACCATTCACGGCAGACCGAGCAGACGCCTACGACTGCTTGGAGGAAAGCCGATATAATTCAATGGTAATCCCGAAAAAAACATTTCTTTTGAAACAAATATGGTGAAAAAGGAACTTTTGACACTTGTCAATCTTAATAAAGATCAGAAAAAATATATTATCGATGAAATGGCAACAAATCGCCAAATAACGGTACTACGGTTCCCACCTTATCACTGTGAACTTAACCTAATCGAATTAGTCTGAGCGCAGGTAAAAGGAGATGTAGCGCGAAATAATACAACGTTTAAATTAAGTGACGTAAAAATGTTACAAAATTTCTTGGAACGAGTAACTGCAGATAACTGGCAAAGAGGTATACATCATGTACAAAAGGAAGATAAGAAAATGTGGGAACTCGATAATTTAATTGACGTTACTGTGGAACCTATCGTTATGAATCTAGGAGACGAAGATAATTCATCATAATATTCAGCGGATAAATTTTAATATAAGTACCTACTTTTTTATTTTCTTTATTGTACATTTATACAACACTACATTTACTCACCATAATTTGACTTTTCAAAATACATATATTTTTGTGTGGAATAAAAGTCTATTTATTAAATTTTAAAAAATATTTTAATAATAATATTGAATAATTTTATTTGAATTACTAAAAACCCTCTTAACCCGGTTATGATGCTTAAAGCAGCTTCATGTTTTGAAATGTTTTTTTTTTATATTGTTTACTTATACTCGTAAGAGCAATGGACCGAGAAATTGAAGCGGCATAGACGGATTGTCAGGGATTAAATTTTAGCTACCTGCTACGGTTCGGTCACACAAAGTTTTTTTAAAACACCTCATCTGTACCGATAATACATAATACAAAAATATTGAATATAAGCACCAGTACTACATTTATTTACTATTTGTATACATAATACGCTTTTATTACTCTCTTTCATTTCTAAACAGAATATAGCCACTTTCTAGGAAGTATAAATACCCAACTGTGGCGGCTGGCATGTCATAGAATCTGACATCGGTCGCGTTTACCGTGAATACGAACGTGGGCGGCACGCGACCCCAATGTGACCAGCAGGTCGGACGCAGGAAGGTAATAAAGTAATTGCCGAGCTTAATGAAAATATATTAATAACGGCACGGGCGGAGTTTGAGAGGGCTTCAAGGCTTCCGCTCCATGCAATTAAGCTCAAATTGAAGGCTTTCAGCTGTTTTATTTTATTAAAAAAATCTGTATATAAAATATTTAAAAAATATATACACTAAAAAGAATATTTCGATTAAATAACACTCCGTTATATTTTCCCACGAGTAACTGATGATGTGGAAGCAATAAGGTGTCACCTGCTTTACAGAAACTTTTGAATCTGGCCAATTACTCCAGGAGTCTTTTTTTCTATCGCTTTTTTTCATGATTAAGGCTGGTGTTTCAAGGACAACGAATCGTATCTATATTTTCACAAAAAAAATGCACCCAGTAGGCGGAGGTTCTTATTAACGTAGTACTAAAATATAATGCTGAAATTGAATCATTTCCTTTATCTCTTGAAAAACCATGAATTGTACTTTATCACTATGTTCCATACACCGTATTTATATCAATTAATCGTTAATCGGTTTGGTAAAACAACAGGACCTAGAAACCTGTCACCTACAATACCCATCCAAATGTTTAATGAAAAATGTGCCTGATGTCCAGATTCTATTAGAGCATGAAGATTTTCGTCGGCCCAAATATGCGTATTGTGAAAATTAAACACTCCATTTTTTGTGAACCCGCCCTCATCAGTAAAAAGAATGTTTGCAAGAAAACGAGGGTCTTCAGCATCATGACGTAGAAACCAGCGGCAAAAAACCAAACGTGCTTGATGATCATTTATTGGGTTTGAGGCCTGTACTCGTTGCACATGGTATGGATATAGCAGTGGCTCGTGAAGGATTCTCCAAACAAGAGGACCACTAATTCCTACCTCGGCTGATATTCTCCGCACACTCGTACCTGGATTCTGCTCTACCAATGCTAGAATTTCTTCTTCTGCTCTAGGAGTGGATACCGACCTTGGTCTTCCGGATAAATGACACTGTTTGCTCAAGGAACCGGTATCACGCAATCTTTGGTGAATGCTTCCAAACATGCGTTGTGAAGGAATCTGGCAAGATGGATAAGCGTCAACATAAAGACGCGTCGCCTCGGTGGCGTTCCCATTAGCACGGCCATACATAAAATACATATCTGTTAATTATGCGTTAGAGTAACCAGCCATAGCGAAAGAAAACTTGTGCACTGAGAACAACTGTCAAATACGTACTGTTTATTTCACTAAACATCAACCAACTATTATAAGAAAATACACGTTTTTGCAAAAAAAGGGCTAAAAAACATAAAATATTCCATATCTCCGCAACCGTTACTTTGCGGACCCATATTTATTGAGACTTTTCTACTTATTTTGGTTCATACTATTACCTCCTTAAATATTATACAAACTTTTTTTAACACCCTGTATAATATTTTATATCATCCATCAATTCATTACATCGTATCTATGTGCAAATATTTCCAGATTAAAATAATTTTCTCCCAATGAAAAAGTCAACCAAATAGAATACCCAAAAATTGAAAAAAAATGTACCTTTCGGATTGTCATTATTCTTTTTAACAACATAATATGCATAGTGAAAATCAATCAGAATTGTTATTTGTTCTGTCGAAGCGTATATGTATATTGGTAACGCCTATGGAATATCCATTGGAAAACGTTATTACTCAGCTATACTTCATTATTAAAATAGTGTCGTGGGACGAAATGTAAATATTTATCGCGGCAACACATGCGAAATTTCGTCGGTTTTTATTATTAAAAAAGACACGCCGCGTTGAAATTCCAGTTAAATCCGAATACATATAAGTATTCTGCGTTGTAGACACCGTAGGAACATTAGCATAAATTTTGTACAATGTTGTTCATATCAAATGTCCCTAGAGGATAAAAAATAAAAACAGTCGCTCTGTGCTTTTGGTAATAAAATGTTTGTATAGATTAGACAATCTTTGATACAGATCACGTGCGATTTAGTGACACAGTAGGATTGTTCTCACAAGAGCCGGGGATTGATTTCAAACTGTTAAAAATATTCGATCAGTTAAGTTGTAGATGTATTTTCAGTACATGTAACTCAAGAAATAGTTTAATGAACATTTCTGACAGTTTTAAACTAGTCCCTGACTCCTGTGGAAACAGACTTAGTTTGTGAATTGTTACACGATTTGACATTATCTGGCCGTAGTTTCTACTCCTTCATAGAAAAAGTAATAGCAAAAAGGTCGGTCCACAAAATGTTGATAGATGAAACAGGTAGGCTTATATAGGTGCTATAAACAAATGTGATGTTAAAACATTTGTAGTATTTTTCTTCTGTTATTCGTAGTAGAAATACCTTTAACAGAGCGAGGCTACAAAACGTTTCCTCAGATAGAGGTTAGAGGATAGCCGTGTGACGTCACATGCTTCCCGAGGTGGCTGCGGACGCTACCTTTCAATTTACACAATTGTAGTGAACGCGTTGTAACTTTGTAGTACATATATTACGAGTTACAGTTATCAAATATTTAAATATTTTTTATTTTTAGTTTAAAAATGTTACATTTCTTTTATTTATTTCAAAAATCCAAAGAGTAGGTCTCTATTTTGTTTTGTTTGTTTTTTTAATAATTTTTTTTTACTCAGTTCTAGCTTTTTTATATTACAGTACAGTATTAGTGAGTGAGTATTTAGCCCAAAGATCACTTGCAAAAAAACTTAATATACAGGGTGTCCGGAAAGTAATGAAACCTAGCTTAAACATAGTTTGCTTCCTGTGACCAAATAGAACCGATTTAGATAAACTTGGTTAGTCCAAAAGTGCATCGTTTAGAAGTTACAGTGCTTCAAAAAATATATATTTTCTTGTTATGGGCATAATTAAGACACGAAACATTCAATCATATTGAAATTTGGTACAGTCTACAGTCATGTTTTAAATAAGTACAAGCATTGCGAAGGAGTAATTTTGCGTAGAAAGGCTATATCTGTTTCCTGTTGGTACAATGTACAGTTTTTGGTAAAAACGCGTTTGAAAATTTCCGCACATTAAAATATTTAGCAATAAATTTTCTAATTTAATCAAGTCGTCACTTGTCACTTATCCAGCTGACGTTGATAAGCTTAAATTAGGTAAAATTTGATCAAAAGCCTGTCAAATTAATATTAATTGTTGTACTAAGTTAGTAATTATCGTTTTGTAGTAGTGTAATTAATTTTAAATTATTAGTATTATTTGTATTATTTGTATTTCGTAATATTTTGAAAATATATCTCGACATAATCAGTTTTCCAACTCAGAAACGGCAGATATCTAAAACATTACTGTACCAAATTTCAATATTTATTTATTTATTAATATGCATGGCAACCCAACATAACGTTAACAAACGATACAATTACAGGGTGCCCAATTAAGACAAAATAACAGATACTTAAGCAAAATCAAGTACACTGAGGTACACTACCAGTTAACTTAATAATAAACACTTACACTAGACTAAAAATACAAATATGAAAATATGATTGGACGTTTCATTTCTTAATTATGTCCATAACAAGAGAACAATTTTTTTTGAAACCTTGTAACTTCTAAATGATAAACTTTTAGACTAAACTAAGTTGCTCTAAATCGTTCTATTTGATCACAGGAAACTATGTTTAAGCTAGGTCTCATTACTTTCAGGACACCCTATATAAAAATATAATAAATATTGCTTTTAGCAAAAACTAAAGTATTTGGTATTTTTTTAAAGCTCTTGTCATAATATAATAAAGCCAGTTAAAGCAAAAAAAAATGTTTATTTTATAATATTCGGAAAATTTCAGAACTTTGAAGGTAAATTACTGTTAATTTTGAATTTTCCGGAATTTACCCACCTCTACATAAATTTACTCAAAGATGAATTACTGTACTATTAGACTAAGCAAGCAGTAAAAAATATAAAGACACGCTTCTTTTAACATTTTGCTACACCTCGAGAACGTATTTTGTGTTTTACGACGAATTTTACCAATTTTTTTAAATAACTTTAAGCTCCTTTGATACAACAAACGATTTTTCGTATCACATAAAACATTACATTACCAAAAAAACAACGTGTAGGTATACACCTCGCGATCTCCACCCTATTTTTGTCCAATCGCGGCTGAATGTCAGAGGGTCACGACCTGCCCAATGCCCGGAGCGAAACAGGGCACCCTGAATTCGGGATTGCGGTGTTTGCGCTAAGACGTTCCCGTTCGTCATTAGGGCCCGATGCACGTCCTCGGCCTCTTCCTGGTGCCTCGGGACTAGAAAGCCGCGTTCTGAGATCTGAGAGCCAAGGTCGGCGGTAAATTGCGCACAAATGTGTTGATCCACAGAAAAATGGAAAAAAGTAAATTTATCACACAAACTGAAGTACAAATTTTAATGTTTATGCTTTCAAAATGAAATATGGACTGAAATCACAAATACGCTACATGTTGTTCAAAAAGTTGACTGTATTATTAATTCATTTAATAAGGCATTGATTTTATTTAATTTTATCAGTTGTGGAAAAATACGAATTCAGATAAACTGTAGTTATTAGAGTTTGTAATAATGTGCCTAAGTAAAACGGAGGTTGGAGGTAAAGTTGGAGGTTGGTGGCAGTGTGAACTGTAACATGATTTGTTGTGTGACCAAACGCCATTTTTTTTGTACACAATTATTGTAGTGAACCAACATCTTATCAGAGTTTAACAAAACAAACAAGTAATAAATAACAGTTACCGTGGAATGAAAACAAATATCAGTGGTGTAACAGATTTTGTTGGAACTGTGAAGTAATATTAAAACAAGTACTAATAATTTATAAAGCTGTGGAGTTACAGTAATTTTTACACAAAGATTATTTGGAATGGTGAAAGAATTAAATTAATAAGTAATTTTATGTGCACGCAACAAAAAGTAAATATAGTGAATTAAAATCTTACATTTTAAGAAGTAATAAAATTTAAAGTTATAGGAAATTGAATTAGCATCTGATTCTAAAATTTAATTAAATAATTAATTGATACAGGGTGTCCGAAAGGATGAGCAAAAAATTCAGGGGATAATTCTAGACCGAAAATAAATGCTACATATTTCTATAACATTTTTTCCAAAACTGATTATTAACGGAGTTACAGGGTGTTAAAGTTAAAATTTTATTTTCGATATTTGTAAATAACTTCTTAAGAAATCCAAATATTTACATAAAATTTGTAAATCGGGGGTTTTTGCGGACGAGAAATTCAATATGTTTCTAATTTTGACGTCACCAGTAGAGGGCGCCACTGCTTAGTGTATCCATCTGACTAATGAAACAATCGATTCTTCTACCTGTTATATCTGAAAAAGTTATACCTTATTGAAGTCGTTAGGAGTAACAGTTTTCGAAATAATCTTATTTGAAATATTCAGTGCACCGATTGAAAACTGTTATCTTTTCAGTTAAAGTGCCTTTTCTACTTAAAATACAGCAAAATGTTACTTGAAAAAGTTATTCAGAACGGTAAATTATGGAATGTGCAAAATTTAAAAAAAATCGGCCTGCTTTGATAAAATCTTTGTGCTTTGTTGAAAAATGGTTGCATCAAACCTCGCCGAACTTCTTTAACGTCTCAGAAAAGGCACTTTACCTGAAACCTTTTACTCGGTGCACTGAGCATTTCAAATAGGATTATTTCAAAAATAGTTACGGCTACCGACTGCAGCACCTTTTTCAAAAAACACAGGTAGGATAATTGATTGTTTCGATAATCAGATGGATACATTAAGATGCAAACAAGTTCTGTCATTTAAAAGAAACATGGTGTGCTACAAGTGGCGCCCTCTACTAGTGACGTCAAAATTAGAAACATATTTGAATTTCTTGTCGGCAAAAACCCCCGATTTACAAATTTTATGTAAATATTTGGATTTCTTAAGAAGTTATTTACAAATATCGAAAATACAATTTTAAATTTAACACCCTGTAACTCCCATAATAATCAGTTTTGGAAAAAAATGTTATAGAAAGAGGTAGCATTTATTTTCGGTCTAGAATTATCCCCTAAATTTTTGACTCATCATTTCCGGACACCCTGTATAAAAACTCTTATATAGATAAACTGACTACCTTCCCATTAAACAGGTTAATATGTATACATACTTGAAATTGCTGTAGATTGAAAGTAAAAGGTAAGAAACAACAATGGGAAACAAATGTTGGTACCAATATATGTCTTAATGCAAAAATATGTTATTATTATTAGTTACATGTCATCAAACCTATATTACTAAATAATGAAATTATTATTATTTAAACCTTGCAACAAAAAAGTTGAAATCAAGGAAATAGTAGTTAAAACTAATAAAACTATAAATACTAACCAAATATAATAACTGCACATCACATTTATTATTGATGTTTAAATAAAATTGTTTCAATCAACAATGACAAACTCTTTCTTTACAACTATCAATTATTATTAAAAATGTATTTGTAACATTTGTAATAATTTATACATTTGGTGATATAAATACTTTTTGTTCTTGTTTCATATTCTTGAAGCGTATTCTTTTAAAATAACAAAGTATAGATAGTAATATGATTCTTTGATTACTTCATTCTTAAAATCACGATTTGTGGTTTTCAAAACAATCTTAGGTATTTTTAATTTACGGTCTTACACCTACGCCTCTATGACTATCAAAACAAACCTTAGGCATTATAAGTTATACTTTTCCACAAATTATATAATTTTTGCGTTCCATCGCAGATTATAATATAATAAATAAAATTAAAGACTGAAAAATATAACAAAGGTAACAATTTCATTTAAAAAAAAAGAAAACAAATCATAAATAATAAACGATATTTGACAATCGGCAAGCTTCCAAACAAATAGCGTTAGCAGCGCTGCCACATAGACCTTTACTTTGAAGAGAAGTTAATTAAGAAAATATAATATTGTATTTCCAAAATTGATAAGGACAAATTAAATTTAGTTTTTATAATGTTAAATACTTATTTGTGCGTAATGCATTAAATATGCAATACTTTCTTATTAAATGATCTTAATAATATAATTAATCGTTCTTACGGTAATATCTGTTTACCTTAATAAATATGTGTCAATGTTGAAGGAAATGTCGGCTTTGATTATTTTTGCATATGTTCCCTCTATAAGAATTAACCAAATTCTTCTTTCTGTGTTTAAATGTACACATCAATGTAACTTTAAAACATTCTTAATTTTAATATAACATAGGTAACCATATGCCTTTGAATAATGAATACTTAATGCCACAAAGTGGATATTAAGCAACCAAGTAAAAATTGGTAAAACTGTAATATCTGTTAAGATTGCTTAAGTTTAAACCTAAAAAAATTGTACCACCATCTAGTTAAAGTGTCACATAAATCAGATCAATGCAAAATGTTACTAAAACAATATTTACAACAGACATACACTATATGTTATTTGAGGCACTTTTTCTGGAAAACTAATTAGTCTTATTGAGAATTTTTACAATGAATGCCTTTTATTTATATTAAAAAACACCATTGAATCAGAACTTTAGGGAGAGAAATTCAAAAAAACGACATGGGGAAAAAATAGGGGTAAATCATTCCAGACACATCCAATTAAAATAATAACTTTTACAGTAGACAGTCAGCAATTTAGATTCATATCTAAAGTGGTTTCAGAATCCAGAGAAAGAATAAACAAAATCTTTTTTCAGCAGTTAAATAGAACTAAATGCAAGATTCGTCATTTAACCTTGAACTTTTATTATGCCCATTAGATATACATATAAAAATAAGAGAGTCCCTTTAATTGTTGATATTGTTCACAACTTTTAACATTTGTAGGTCGTCAGAAATGTCATTGCTATCAACATCACCAAATCTCAGGACCTGAACTAGAAAAGGAGGTAATTTGTTACATATACTATTTTAATAAGACAGTAAAACAAATGTAATAAATAATGATAAATGCTTAATTTGATAGATCTGAGGGTGTCCATCGCAATGTCCTCTGGATTTGGACGGCCTCATAGCTCTGGACGACTTAAAGTTTGTCATCAAAAGTGAAACTCTACTTTGACCTATCTGATAGCAAAGCTTATAAAACCAGTGGTAATGAAACTTCAGAAACGTGTAACAAATTTGAGGAATTGTTCAACACAGTTGAATTCTGTGATAATCACACACTTCTAAAAATACAGGTTTATGTTACAAAATTAAAGCGATTTTGATACCTTAAAATTATTATTGTTTTGAATATATAGGCACTTCTTTATCAAAATCTTATACATGCAGTAAAGAACTGATTCAATAGATGTTTTAAGCATCTACTTTTTAAGATCAACGGTTTATGGTAGTGATGGGTTGCTATTTAGCGGCCTGCTATTTTTTAACTGCTATTTGGTTAGTAGCAGTAGCAACTGCTACGTGCTCAAAAATTAGCTGCTATTGATTTAACAGGTTGGCATAAATTCATGGCTGTCCTAACGGGTGAATGTGAATGCTAATACGCCAAATTGCTTTATTTATTTAGCAGTTTGGCATACGCGGCTCGCCGCTGTCCTAACAAGTAAACGCCAATGCACCGAATAGATAGCAACTATAGCTATGCACTGTCGTTTATTCCGGATTTATTATAAAAATCTGGGAAATAAAATATATGTTATATGATCTTTAAAACGAGTTAAGTCATTTGTTATATTGAAACGTATGCCAATTATACAAGCATTTTAATTTTTTACTGTATGTTTCTGTTACACTTGAATGCCGCTGCTCTTGGAAAAAAAATTGTAACTTTTTTCGTTGTAAGGGCATAGTATATTTGTCTGCCAGACAAAATATTACAATAAAAAAATTCAAACAATATGTCACAATAATAGCGAGTTAAGAAAGTAATTTTTCAAATCTAATGTTTATCGTTTTCCATATATTTGCATCATTTGCGATACCTATATCAATAAAAATACAAATTTTCCTTTCATTTTGCAAAATCCTATCCTCACTCGCAATAATTGTATCTACAGCAAACAACGGATATATTTTATATTTCTCAGTTTTCTTCTATTATCGCGCCTCTGAAACTATGGAGTATTGTTAGTTATTATTGCACTTCGCTGTCTGCTAACTCGCTAAGCCGCTAAATGGTAGGTATGCGCCATCTAATCAAATCAGCACTAAAAATATATTTTTAACTGCTAAATAAAAGTAGCAGTAGCAGAAGAAACTGCTATACAAAAATAGCTTGGTCGACACATCACTAGTTTATGGCCTGAAAGCATAGAATATGTAAGAGCCAGAATTCTAAATCCAAACTGACAGAAAACTGTTACATAACCTCAATTTACTTAAATCTTGGAATAAAACTTGTCAATTCTGTAATATATGAATATTTACATAAAACATTAACAAGTTATTTCGAAAAATGGGAATTTCTGGAATGCACTCCTAAAGGTTTGTTTCAAACAATTCTGATTTCTTATTGGCTAAATGGAGTCCACCATACTAAACTTGAATTGGAACATAGCCCCAAATTGCAAAAATTTACATAATCAATGCATAAACGGACAATTTGAATCTTCCATAATCATATATGGTGAAAAGATATCAAAATTTGCTTAAATTTTTTCAGTTATACAGGGTGTTGCATAAGTGTGTACAAAAAAATTAGAGGTAATTTTCATGGCAAATTTTAAGGGGGATTCTTTATATCAAATTTTTTAATTGGATACTTTTAAATTTCTTAATCAGTGATATTTTAAGGCAGTTGTCAATTTAGATACTTGTCTCTTACAGGAGCCTACTGCTTAGAATAAATTGCATAAAAACTTAAAAGATTATGATTATTTTGAATTTTACACTATAAAAAATTTGTTTTTCTCAAAAACAGAGTAATATGAAATTCTGTAAGAGAAAGAAGAATTAAAATTTGGAAAATAAACATGACGTGGTGGTTTATTGCACCCACATATAGCAAACCAGAAAAATTAGAAATATGGCAGTAAAATATCATTTTATAAGTATTATGTTCAAAATTCATTTGTGTATATAAGCAACTGTTTTTGAGAATATTAAGAAAAATGGAAAAACCCAGATTTAATCACCCATCTTTATGGGGCAGTAACATTTTAAGATAGGTTCTAATTAAATAAAAAATTATATATGAAACTCGCCTTAAAACTGCCATAAAGAAAACTGTCAGAATTTTTTTTATACACATTATTATTTTTTAATTTCAGTATTTTAATACATAATTCAAAAATTTCTAAAGAAAGTTTTGTTTTCATTCGAAAATCTTTAAATAAGTTTTGAAATTTTGTGTTCTAGTCAGAAATTTGTTTCCATCAGTATTTGCAAATGAAATTTCGAACTTATATTGTTGTTTACATATAATATAGTTAGGCAAACTTAGGAGTAAAAATAATAGAAGGCTTATACATATACATAATACACACGCATGTTTTTAATATTTTCTTAGAAAAACAAAATAATAATATTTTGGTATAATATTAGTATATTTCCAAGGAAAAAAAAAATCATGCCCACTTACCTTGTCAGAATCTGTTGTGTTGCCTGAACCAAATGAAGCAAGTGAATTCCGATCCAAATTCTCTACACTTTCATCTAACGAGTTACATTCCTCCATATCCCTGAAATAAGAATCTCTGTTAGTTTACACATTTAAAATCCATAAAAAAATCTGAAAATCATGTAGAGAAAAATAAAAAACAATCATGTATTTTATAGATTCAGTTATACGAAAATAATTTGACTTTTTTTTTCTCTTAGTGAATCCTACCTGCTGGATCTCTGACTCTGAGGCTTGAGCTTGGCGGGGCTCTTAGGTAGAGACAAAGGCAGGGCTCCACTGAAGTAAGTCTCCTGAATGACTTCCCTGAGTTTTTTCACCCACAGTTGTTTGGTGTCGAGTGATGAAGCCCTTAGAACGATTCGGTAGTCAGAGATGGGGGCCCTACCCGTCCACACGGCAAATTTACACTCATCCCCTTCCATGTGTTCTGTTACTCCCAGTTCTGAGGTCTAGAAAAACAAACATATGTTTAACTGAGAACTTACTCTAAACAAATGTAAAAAATCAAAATTTGCTGTAATGACAATGTCTTCGTCCCTCTCTTTACCACGATTTTAAATCTGCTGACTTATTGTCTATTTTAAACTATTTAGATTATGTTCTGCTGGGATACTTTATTTGAAAACGAAACTTCATCTCTCTATAGTTCATATTTTGTATTGTACAATATTCAGAATATATTGTGATTGATGTGTTTGTCCTTCTAAAGAGATTTTCATCCGAACTTAAGAATTATATTTTTGCAAAAAATCATGCCTACCTGATATATAAGAAGTTCGGTCATGAGAAAATTATCTAAAATTTTCTAGATTAAGATCTCAAAAGGTTATCATATTATGCGTATGTAAATTATAATAGGGGAAACAGACTACTGGAAATTCATTAGTTTTAAATATAAAAATAACAATTTTCCTAGTATGTTGAAGTATATGTTTGTCGAATATTTTTCTATTGTGTACAGACAGGAATTATCTTTAATTTCTAAAAATTACTCAAACATTTATATATTTGATATAGCAATATCTGACATTTGTAACAATCTCTCAAATTGAATTATAAATAAAACTCTTGGTGCTGATGGCATCCACCCTTCTATACTATACTTTCATAGTTTTTGCAAATTAGGTTTTATATCTTCTATCTTTAACGCATGCAAAGACGTTTATTATTAATTATCGTCCCATCAGTATCCTCAATGTTATTCCAAAAGTTTTTGAAAGTTTAGTTTGTGATTATTTAACTTCTCTCATGTTTCCTTATTGATCTACAATTTAGGTTCATATCAGAATGGTCGACACAGATCAATTTACTGGTTTATAGTCATTACTTATTTGATGCTTCGACGGCTGGATTTCAAGACAATTCTATTTGCACAGATTTTTCTAAGGCGTTGTACTCAGTAAATCACCCCTAATAGCACACAATGTCCAATGGACGTCCATTTAATGTCCATTTAACGTACAGACGTCCATGGACCATAAATGGACATTCGATGGATGTCCATTCCTGGACATATTTTGATAGAACATACATTGGACATCCGATGGATGTCCTTTATGGGACATATTTTGATGGTATATATATTGGATATCCGATGGATAACCTTTATGGGACATATTTTTATAGTACATATGTGGACATCCAATGGATGTCCAGTACTGTACATGTTCTGTTATAATTTGAATTTGCCGCTATCATTCGTGCAGCGCACGTGTATTGAAAAAAAATGAGTCCTCAATCCAGATGTAATGCTAACCTCTAAAGTTTAAACAAACTGTTCTGTTCTCTTTGGTACGCTAATAAAGTGATAAACGTTGATGAGTAAACCCTATAGAAGAATAAATTAGGAAACCGAAGCAATATAAATCACATTTTGTAAGTAAGTAAATTTGTATTGTCTACTTTTAGTCTATTTATAAATAATTGAATTATTTGTTGGCTAGGCTAAATCTTTATGTAGACATTTATGTCACAGTATAATTACTTATGTACTAACAACCGACAACAGTAGTTTTCATTTTCACTCTAGTTGTAGAGTTTTCTCGTCTTTAGCTATTCTAGGTTAAGTTGAGTAATGTAAATTATATGGTTTTGTTCTTGTTACGTGTTATATAGTTGTTTTATTTGTATCCCTTAATTATTTATGTATTTGTTATTCATGTAATAATTTAAAAAACAATAAATACATACTATCAAAAAGTATTTGTATAATTTCAATGCAGACCTCCATTAAATGTCCAAAACTGGACATCCAAGGGTAGCACAAATTTGGTACAGAGGCGGACATCTGTGGGTCCGAAAGTGGTACAGTAGTGGACGTCCCTGGGTTGCACAAAGTTGTGACATTTGTGCGTCCGTGGGACTTCCAATGGACGTCCATCGAACAAAAAACGAAACGTCCACTGGATGTCCGGACTTCCGACTTTGGACATCCTTTGGATGTTCATAGGACGTCCATGTGCTATTAGGGCACAATATTTTAATCTATAAACTTCAATTACTGGAAATTTATGGTCCTTTTCACTGGATGAAGAGATATTTTTCAGACATACATCAAATGGTAACTTCATATCCACAGAAATTGCCATGGTGTCTGGTGTACCCCAAGGTTCTCGCTTGGTACCTTTGTTCCTTAACATCTTTCTAAATGACTTTAAAGAATATTTCTCCTATTGTAAATTCTAACTGTTTGCGAATAATTATTCTCAGTTATAAATGAAAGTCCAATTTCGCTAATATTCAGCATGATACCACTAATCTTTCCAGGTGGTGTCTGATACACAGTATGGACCTGAATCCATCCAAATATCATTCGACATCTTTTTTTTAAGACCAGAAGTAAGATTTAATGTAATTACCACATTAATAACACTAGTTTGCAGTTCGGTGAATTAATTAAAGACTTAGGAGTTACTTTTGACTCTTGGACTTTTAATTTTCATATCTCTAAAATTAGCCTCCAATATAATGATGTTCATACTTTGTTAGCTCATTTCCACTTCTTACCACTTTCTGTACGTGGAAAATATAACATTCTTAAAATTTTTTTATAATATTATTAATTCTAAATTGTCTTGTTCCTACCTATTTTCTAATATTAAATTTTATGTTCTGTGTAAGGTTACTAGAGGCAATAGCTCATTTCATGCTCTTGTGCACAATTACGTACCTATGCAATTCTTTTGTCACCGTTGCTTATTAATGGCTAATAATTTTTCCAATTATGTATTTAGATTTATTGGTCTCTTATCCTGCTTTTGTTAGTAATTTACTTCTGTGAATTTGAATATTTTGGCTAATATTCTTGTTTGTTTTTTTTATGTACTATTGTATAATTTTCATTGTATACTTGATTTTAGAAGTATTTTATTGTATCCCTAGCAAAAGTATTCACTCATTTCCTATGTATTTGATTGTAACTTTGTTTCACAATTGGGTTCGATTCGTAAATTTAAAAAAATGAAAAGCAAACCGATAAAGCAAATAATTCTGAAATGTTCCTTACCATTAGTTTATTCTTGTAGATATACTTGACCTTCCCAGCAGAGTCTTTCACTTCTTTGGTGAATAATAGGTACATCTCAAAAAGAAAAATATGTCTGTCCCTGCCCTTTCTAATAAGCTGTTTGGGATCCCAAACACTGAAAGCATCTTGCAAGACAACTTCACCTAATTTATCCGAAGATATGTCACAGCCCTCAAGTAGAGATAGATGCATGGCATCGTTTGCCTTTTTTGGAACGTTCAACATCACTTCTAATCCATCCTGAAAAACATAATATTATTAGTACTTAAATCTGGAGAGTGAGGTGGTTACTTCATATTTTCTTCGTAATCACGAAGACAATGAAATAATCTATTACCTTTATTTCACCCTGTCCTTCTTGACAGCAGCTTTGGAGATCCTTCAACAGTAACTGGTACTTGGTGATTCTCTGCACCGGTTTTATCAGATAAGCAGCAATCGGGTGCTCAACTTTATGTTTCTTTTGCAATTCTTCATAATAATTACCCCCGTGTTGCACCAACAGACTATTTGACTCTGGCTTGTTCTTGCAGTAGTGCACGTACATATCGAACTTCTGGGCCCACGTCACAAAACAATGGCCTACGTCTTCAGGCATAGTTTCGTATTTTTCCAGCTCCTTAAGGAAAATGGAGTTGTGGAAATTGTAGATTTCCTCCATGTTGCCGAAAATAACATCCTCTTTGCCTTGTAGGGCACCTGGACAGTTGGATGTCCTCATCTCTTGCAAGAAACAGCTTATGCATGTTTCCAGGTCTTTGACGTAGGTTCTTTCAGTTTGAAGTAGCTCAGCCATTATGAATCTGAAAAAAAAAATAGATTCGTGAAACTGAATGACATTTTAGTAAATCTCAATTGTTAAGGCTGGTTTTTCAGTACCTGAATGAGCTGTAAACCATTTCTCTCCTTCATTCAGCAATCACCCAAGATGGCTTAGATCTATCAACTATCATGCGGTCGTTTTTTACAACATTTTCAAATGTAGAAAAGACGAAAATGAACATTTTTATTAATAACAATAGTAGATAACAGTTAACCCGGTTAGCTGCAGTATTTTACATTCGTTTTTCGTTCATTCCTTCTAAATTGTCAAAACTACATTTTTACTCATTACAACCATTATCCACTACGAATAAAATACACTTTGTGTACATTTAAATAAAATGTCCATTTATTCTATGGAAATCAAATAAAGGAATACTAATAGATAATACAAAAATTTTGTCTGATAACCTAGGAAAACAAACCAGCAAATATTATGTTTAAAATTGAAAAAAAAGGCACTAAAAACTAAAGAAGACAAAATAAGCACAATGTAAACACAGATTTTCAATTATGACAATGAATTTTACCGTTTAGTGTTGCTGCACTCACATGCAAAAAAACGTTTTTATTTGGTATAATTTGAGGTCTCATTTTTTTTAAGAGTGGGCAATGGTAGACACATTCAAACTTACGGTCGCGGAAGGGGGTAGGTATCACCGGTAGGCATGTCCTTAGAAGCAATAAATTATCTGGGCAGCAGTAAAATGACACACGCTCGACAGAGTCGAACTCGGACTTAAGCAGACGGCGTTACAGTTAGGCAAAATAGGTATATCGGGTATATCACTGTATCATATTTTAGAATTACGAATAGGAACAGTCCGTGGCGTCGCGTGGACTGTTAAAATTAATAATGCTTAACATATTGTTCCAATTCATGACCATTTTAATATTAGCTCAGTTGCAACACTATATATGATTTGGTACTAACATCAAACAATTTGACAAATATAATGAAAATTATATACTTATAGTTGTTACTACTGTTACTCATAAAATACAGGGCGTCCCTGAAATGCATATACCAGTGAATCACACTATATTCTTAAGATCAAAATGCGAAAAAAGGGACACTTACGTCTAAGTGCGTGGCGTAAAAAACGTGGTTGCACAAAATAAATACTATAATATTGCTTTCGGATTTAGTAATATAATTAAATACGAGTATATTCAAAAGAAGTAGCACAAATGATACCAGTGAATCTACTGCTAAAAAGAACACGTTTGCATAAAAATTACCATAGCACCTCTTAAAAGATAGGTAATTTGAATACTAAAAACGATATAAAAGTAAAATTTTCAATACTAATGCATGTGCAATAGTTTTTCGAAAATGTCTGCCCTTAAGGGGTTGATATAAGCTTCCCCTCATTTCTTTTTTGCTACTTATCGTTATAATGAGAATGATAATGAATTTAATTTTTCTGTTAAACGGTTAGTATTAAAGCGAAAAAGCAAGAGAAATAAACGTTTTAAAATAAACCAGGCTATCTGATACATTAAAGGATTCTCATTTCAACATATTCCAATGAGCAAAAATTTTCAAAAAATTATTGAAAAGTTGCACATGCATTGGTAGAAAATTTGTGTAAAATTATACATACTACACATACTATTATACCTTTTTCGGTTTTCAAATTCCATATTTTTCTGGAAAATGAGGGGCTCTGTCTCCTAAGGAGTGAACATTTGAAGGTCATTTTTATCCAAAACGTGTTCTTTTAGTTGAAGATTCACCGGTACCATTTGTGCTACTTATGTATATTATTCACTATAATAAAATGTACATAATGTAAATGTATTTATCATATACAATACACAGTAAATTTTAATCATTACTTCTACAGTTATTTTCAATTTAGTATAAATTCCCACCATCGTATTTATACATAGTGTTACGTATAAGAACCAACACAGAGCAGAGTATATAGGGGGTCACAAAATATTTCAATTTAACTAAATAGGCCTTCCAAGTGGGGTCAAATATTTTGAAAAAAAAAATACCTATTATTTCTAAATTACTTTAACTTGGAATAATCAAATTTGGTAGGTACGTGATTTAAGTTTATAATTGGTATTCTTTGACAATTAATTCAAGTAATTTGAAACACACAAGGTGTTCATTGATTTTACATTAATCGAATTTGAAAAGAAGAATGATAATATCTCACGCAGAATTTTATTTGAAACACTTTTTTACTCTTGTTAAATTTAAAAAAACTTTGAAGATTTCAAGAAAAAATTCATTAATTAAAATAAGATTTTAATAGTGTTTATTAGAAGCAATAAAAATCAGTAGTAGACTGTCTTTTAAATTTGACAGTAATAAAACTATGCAACTTTATATATAGGTATGTTTGGTTAAATTTCAATATTTTGGAACCCCTAGATCACGCCGTACATGCACCTACTCTATGTCTATTCTTATGCGGAACACTCTGTATACAAAGAATATTCTTTACAAAAATATTTGAACTATCAAGAAATAAATCAATAAAACAGCTATAAATTAATAATAATTATTCGTGCAAATTTGCATTGTCCACTTTTGTCAATTTAATTTTGAACCATCTCTATGATATTCAATATTACATGGCTAAATAATCAGTTATTAAATGACAATTATTAATATAGAATCTCCATAGTTATTATTTTATTGGACTATTGAAATTTTTGTGAAAAGCTAAATACTAGAAAAATAAAAAATGTGTATTTATAAACTTTTAAAATCAATTCACTTCCTTATTCAATAATAATTGATTTCTGTAAGCAACAAAACAGTGATGAAGAGTTATTTATTTTTGTGTGGCTGCTTCTTTTCAATTCATAGGTATATATTCTTGTGGAAAATATAAATTATGAAGCATTATGGTTAATTTATATTACATACAATATTAATTATTATATGTATAGACAAATAAAAAGAAATAGTACATAAATACCGAATTATTGCCGAATTATTATTACCGAATTACGAATTTTACGTGAATTTTACCACAAACATGATATAATTGTAAAATTCACGTAAAATTCGCGAGATAAGCGTAAACGGCGCCGCCGGCTCTGATACCACTAGATTCCAAGTCTGCAATCCAGAATAGTGGGGAGAGCTAAACCGTTTAACAAGATTATTAGAGATATCTCTGGATTCATAGGATAAAAAATTAAACAACTCATGATTTAGAATCTGCAATATATTGCTGAAGTCCGATTTCACTGTTTTCCTGTATATGGTTTGTCTAATAGACGTAATTAAATAAAATAGTTTAAAACTGGTGCTCGGCGCCATCTATACGAATTTTGTTAAACTACATAGGTGCAAAATTATTTATTTGATTTTAAAAAACTCGTTGATATAAAGTAAATAAAAAATAAAGGAATTAATCCTTGAATAGTAGTGCAAGTCCGAAATTTGTTAGATTTTCATTATTTATCTCCGGTGCATAAAAAAAAAATCATTAAATTTGGCATCTATATCAGGTACCATTGCCCACTCTTAAGTGCAGAAAATTGCACAAAAGCGCTGCTGCTCTTGGTAGAGCGATGAAAATATTCATAATTACATGTATCTTTATAAAGAGCAATTTTTCAACCATGGTTGGAGTATAGGTCTTGCATAAAGAGAAATTATAGTGTCAAACTGACATTTGGAAAACAATGAGCAAAGTCACATCGTCAAATAATAACATATCTCTAAGTAAACTGTTGGTGACAAGTTTATTTCGCTCTTAAAAATGAATCACTGCAATTAAAGAGAATGAACCAAAAACAATGTGGGAAAGGAATGGTTCTTAACAAAAATTGGTATTGTGAAAGAATTTTGTCACAAAATTATTCAACAGTGTTTTAAAATTAGGGTTATATAAAAACTTTTTAATTAACCCTGTATAATAACTAAGACAGCAGCATTTAACAAAAGGCAGGATATACAAGTTGAAATTAGTCATTTTATCTACCTACAGTATACTAAAAAATATATAAAAATTGAACTAAAAATAACAGAATTATAAGACCTCAAATTTTACCAAATCTTAACTTGTGCTTTTTTGAATATGAGTGTAGTTTCGAAAAAAAATTTCACTTTATAAATAAGTAAAAACTTTTTTTTTTGGGTAATTTTGTTTATTTTTATGTTCTTATATTCCCTCTTAAAATGTTTGTAACTGAAGAAATTGGTCTGCAAATTTCTAATAATTATTTATATTCACTGTAAAGTTATGTCGACTCGTTCAAGATACGATATATTTCGAAGACATTAATTTAACAGTCACATTTTATTACCTATACCTATTAATACTATATCCATTTATTAGACTTTTCATTTTGTCATCAATGAAGGCATAGATTAATTAATATATTAAAGAAAAATTAAAAGGAAATTATTTCAAATGTGACTAGAATCCCAAAAGTTACTAAGAAATAATCTGTTTGGAAGTTTGTAAATTAACTATACGTACAAACAAAAAAAGTAACACGACAGTTGAATTCATAAAAGGTGATTTTATTGATAGTAAGGACAATCACGATGTCATGTATCAATATTAATAGATATTACGATTGTATTCCAATGTTGATTGGTGGATTTGAAGGGTGTCAAGACTGGTAAAGTCATCTATAATATGTGTACTAGCTTTTAAACCTTAAGCCTTATCCTCATGAACACAAAATTCGCGAAAATTCGCAAATTATTTAATGGCGGGGAGTGTCAATTTTTAACGAATACTGTCAACTCCAATAATGTCTATCATTTTCATCATAAAACTGCCATTGACTGCCACGATAGATTGTCAGAATTAAATTCAAAATTAAATTTACTAAGCCCACATAATGCTGAAAATAATGACAATATCCGTTTTGCGAAATTTATTAATTTAAATCAAAATTCGCGAATTCCGCGTCCATGAGGACATGACTTTAGAGTAATATATTTAATGACATCACTTCCAAAAAATACTTGTCAAAGGTTACACGTTATAACATTGACATAAAGTTTACACATAAAGTATTTAAGAGTTTTAGAAAATATGAAGTACTTATGATATTTTGGATTTGCATTCATTGTGTCAAATAAAACTGTTCAACACTGGGAACAGTTTAAAATTTAGAAAAACATGTAGATAGGTATATTTTAAAAACACAGACAATATAACACTGAAACTTTGAACTGTAAAACTTTTTCGTGTAATTATTTTTACTTTTAGGTGTTTTTTTGATAGAAATTTATCGTTACTATATAGTATTTATTTAATTGTATTGTTACATATTTTTTGTGAACATAATCATATATCCGAACCCGGTTCTGTAAACACCAAATACCAATGATCGAAGGAAGTACCTCCGCACGATACAATGAAATGGGAATAACACTTTCATAATTTTAATTACACTTTAATTAGTTTATGAATTAATCTTGTAGGTGGAAAGGCAAATATAAATTACAATGTTTACATATATTAACATAACAAAAGAAACTGGCATTCCGAATTATATATACAAAAAGTAGTTTGTTTACTTTTTGTAAATAGACAGAATATATATCTTTTTTTCCATAAAGTAAGTGCCACGTTCCTTCCAAATTGCAGTGTCACTGCAAGTGCAAAACCAGCCTTAATACAAATTAATACCTGCATTATCTCAAGATTTTTATCGTAACTGCCATTTGTCTCAATTTAATGCAAACAGAAAATCTTCATTGGACAAATTATATAACTGAAAGCTTATTGTTAAGTTTCTATATTTCACTTACTCTTTTCGTCTTGCCGACCTCCTTTTTTCCTCATTCAACTCCTTGAGTTCTTTGGCGGCAGCCTCCTTTACCTTGGTCTCCAAGCTAGGGTCCGAGTTTCTATCGATCGATAACTCTTTCTTCTCGCTTTCTTCTTCCTGTATACCAAGAGTTTCCTCCAGTTGTTGTCTATACTGTTCCATACGAGAACTAAAGTCCTTGTATCTATTATCCACCGCTGCAACCCACTGCTTGATAGAACAGGCGTGAGCGTGGCCTTTCTCAACTAAACTATCTGCCAATTGGATGAGCAACTTGACTCTTTCCCTGGTTTCTTTGGCTGTGGCTTTGAATTCGTTGTGTTCGCGCAACAGACTTTCCGTTTCTTCTATGTTGTTGCCTAGGTTCGTTGCATGGGTGGTCAGGTAACATTCGCCTAGGAGAAGAGGTAAACTATTAAGATTGACAGAGAAAAGCAAAACAACAACAATAAATTTGGTAAACAAGGATATATTAATAAATACAATAAAATAAGGAGCTCACAACCCACCTGTTTCATGAATCCATTCTATAGCTTGCTTTGCAGATCTTTCGAATAAAACAAACTGTTGGCATTGGTCCAATCTCTTCTTCCTCTGTGTCCAATGTTCCAAAACCTTATTCTCCTGGCTAAGCAGTTTTTCCAAAATCCCCTTAACTCTTGTTTCGTGATTACTGCTAGTGTTTGGATAATTATAGAACTGTAAACTCCTGGTGGTGTATTTCAAGAAAGTCTCAGCAGTCCTCCTGGCCAAGGTACACGCTTTAAGAAAAGCTTCTTTCTGTTCCTGATGTTTATTTATTAATTGGGAGATAGCAGTTGCCTTGTCAACGTTTTGTTGTCCCGTGGAACACCAATCTTCGTCTCTTCTATACTCTCTTTCTAGGCTATCCAATACCGAACAAACTTGTTCTGCTGTCTTGTAAAAATTCAAACTTGCCGTGACCAGCTTATGTCTTTCTTCTGCGCAAGTTACTAGTTGTTGCCATCTCTTAGTAACTTCCTCGGAGATATCCCTGATGCTTTGAGGGTCGTAGTGGTTACCGTTGATTAGGGCATCCGCTCGATGTTTTACCTGAAAAAGATATTTCTTTTCAATCTGTTCAATGAAAATGTTTCTTTGTTCACACTTACCTGTACTGCAGAAGTATGTGTTTTCTCTATTGCAACTTGGAATTGCTCATGTTCCTTTTTCAGTAGTTCTGCGTCCGCCAAACTATTGGGTATGGTAAAACTAGCCATCAACATAGACTCTCCATTTCTAATCCAACTTATAACTTGATTGGCATCATTCTGGAACTGTCCTAGCTGTATGCACTGTTCCAACTTCACTCTCTTCACTTCAGCTAAGTCTTCCAAGTCCATTTCCCTGTCGTGAAGGAATTCCAAGAGCACTTGAACTCTAGTTTGGGCATTGTATTGGGCATCTGCCATGACGCAGATGCCAGAATTCTCAAACACTTGTACTAGTTCCTGTCCCTGCTGCAAAACTTGGTACGTGGTGTTCTGCATTTGACTAACACTTTCATTGTGGAGGCGTAAGAATTGTTCTGCTTTGGCGATGTCTCTGGTCAGTTCGCTGTGTTGTAGCTCCTCAGACCACATTTCTAATTGAGAGGAAACTTCGAGGGCATCTCTTTCGAAGAGGCGCAATCTTAGGCACAAGTCGAGACGGAGTTTTCTGGCAGCCCAGAGTTCCTCCAGGTCGTTTCTTTGTTTGGCTAGGCGGTCTAAGGCTGATTCTACTGCTGAGACGGAGCCAGTTGAGTCCATTTCACCAATAGACCTAAGACAGAGAGAATATTTTTAACATACAAATAATAAAAATCTAAATATTGAAATGAAAAATGTAAAACCAATAAATAAAATTATTAAAAACAAATACTTATGCTGAGAGAAAACATAAATAGCAGAAATAAATGTACCCAAGTAAATGTACAAAATGATTTGACATTATTATCATATAAAAGTATTTGTCCACATTATTTATATGCTAAGTATAATGATATATGTATATGCTTTTACAATATTAATGAAACTCCCTGAAAACAGTTTTCGAACTTTTGGTAGTTCTGAGTAGAAATTTCATTAAATCTCTATTGGTGACTTGGTGAGTGAAATGACAAAGAATTAATGTTAAACATGTGTTAAACGTAGATTTTATTACAAATACGTCGGCAGTTTTTACAATTTACAAAAAATAATTAATAATAATAATAATAATGTCTTTATTGAAATGAAGAAATACATTATTTTTAACGCCACAAACTATCAAAAATTATGTTGACAATAAAAACAATTGCGCAACGTCAGCCCTGATGTGACGTAAGTTGTCTGCATTCTTGAAGCAACTATATTAGAAATACTAATTTATCGTAAGTATTTCATTATGAAATGGTAATAGTACCTAGTAAAAGTAGTAAATAATAATAAAAAACAAAAAAATTGTAAGCAAGACCATACATTACGATGATTGCTTTAGAAAAGTTAGTTTATACAGTATTATTATAAAAATGCCGTTATTTGTCAGAACAGAAAATCTGATTTTGCTTAAGTAGATTAATTGATTTCTTTACAGATGTTCCAAAGTAATGTAGTTAGTATTGTTTAAAAGGCGTTTCATTTTTGAATTTTCTGGATTTAATCTTTCTTGCTCCTAACTTATCAAAACTTTCTTGTAGCTATATCAGAACTGTATCTTTAATTTTGAACGTAAACCGATATGATAAAAATTGATGAATAATTATGGGAATTCCTCAATAGTTTGTAGCATAATCGATAGCATTTTATCAAATGGTTTTCACCACCATACTTCCACAACATTGTGACAGGAATAGTTTAAGCCTTTATTGAGTCTATCATAGTCATGTCATACCAAAGAAAATGAAAATCGGCTGACCTGCAATCGCTTAACATACAATCAGAACCCCGTAAAAGTAACGGCAGACCCATAAAACAAAAACTCCTTGGGAGCGATTAAATGGCACATCCAAGCTCGATGAAAGAAGACATAAAACAACATTGTGCTACACTATGCCACAAATTGTACGCCGTCTGTAATGTTTCCTTCCTGTTATATTGTTTCTGTTTTATGGGCGATGATGGAAATGTAGTAGGTACAGCTTATATGTAGTCTATAGTAGTTTGGATGTTTGGAACAGTGGCACCTCTAACAGTTTTTGTAGTAAATTTACATTTCTATTTATAACTAAGGTTTGTGCAGTAATGCAGTCATACATTCTTGAATCCTACTTCGTTTTCATATAATAGGCTTGTTTTTGCAGCAGTTAAAAATGGTTTGGAAACTGTCAGAAATATTTGACCAGTTAAGTTGAGAACGCGTTACCATTGAATTTGACGCAATAAATAGTTGGACGGACATTTCTGATAGTTTCCAAACAGTTTTCAACTGCTGCTAAAACAAACCTATTATTATAAAAACTAGAAGTTTTCGAGTTTGCTGTTTCAACTTTCAGATAAACACTAACATGTCAGTGGCGACTCGTGGACTTAATAATAGGTGAAGCGGAAGGATAAATAATACTTCGAGGCGAATTTGTCATTATACATATAGTAAAAAAGTAGATACCTATCTAATTCATCCATCTTCTTTGTGAGTCTGTTCTAACATTTATGTTCCTCATTGTATGTCTGAATTTGCTAATTTAAAAATTAGGGCTGAGATTGAGCGATCTTTTTTGTTCGCTCTGAATAAATTTTGTTGAATTTACGTCCTCATTGTATGAGGATGCCTCATAAAAGCTTTACCTCAATAATTGTATAAACAGGCAAAGCAGCTCTTGACCTCCGCAGTACCCGCGAGTTCTGGTTAGCATGCTTTTCGCTAGTGATGAGAAAAAGTAACTACTCGTTACAAAGTAAGCGTTACTTGTCCAGTACTCAAAGTAACGATTACTTAATCTGAAAAAGACTCGTTACTTAGGCTGTTTAGTTACTACTTATGCGATTCATTATAACGAAATAATGTAACTAGTCCTAAAATAACTTGGTCACGATTGATGTCATGTATTGAGTATTCAACTAATAACTAATGCACAGATCATTGGACGAAAAAAAATAATGTTAAGCACTACGAAATACAAATAATTGACAAGCGAACTTATCGTTACTGATACTATTGCCCATACAGCAACTATGACAGTTACTGCCAATACGCTTCCAGCAGGTGGCATTTAATTTGACGATTTTAGCTTTAGATGTTTGATTTGATTTATTATTTCAAATTTTAGTTGCTCTTCACGCACAATAAAAAGGAAGCAGTAATTTACTTTTTTACACAAAGAAAGACTTTTATTTTCATAAAATATAGACTATAAGTACTTAAGTAACTACATACAAATAATTACTGCAGTTAGTTGTATGTGTAACTACACGATATGTTCACTTTTCTGTTTTACTTCTTTTATATGTTTTGTGGTTTTACTTATCACTACTACTGCTACTACTAAGTAACTAAGTAACGAGTCCAAAGTAACGAGTCCTAATACTAAAAGTAACTAATCGTTACAAGTATTCAAAAGTAACTAAAGTTTGCATCACTACTTTTCGCCGTTGTCATTACAAACGCCGTAAATAAAGGTACAAATATAGTGGAGCGGCGAGGGTAGAGGCAAGCGGCGAGGTTAGCGACACCGCGCGAGTTAGACGAACATAGTAAAAGCGGCGATTTAAAGAGGCCGCCCAAGCCGAAGGGGCTTATTTAGTACGCGGTGTAGAACTAACTACATCTATCGGCCATTCGCTACTCCATGCCGGACTGAAAATGTCACAGACACGAAGCGTTCTACATGCAGTAGACACCATTGAAAGCTGTCGACCTTTATCGCGATCGGCGAGAAACGATATTTTGCAAACACGGAATTCCAGGAAACAACTACTCTGCGGGCTAATGCCCCGACCAGCATTGTCGGGTTAGACAGACTAAACAGCTAGGATTATTCGTCGGATACCTTACCTATGGCATACTGATGAGAGCTAATAAGCTCGAAACCGGTATATGTCTGGTGGGCTTCTGACGAATGACTCTAGCTGTTGCTATAGGTTTTCCAGGTGTAATTCAATGCTGGTCGGGGCATTAGCCCGCAGAGTAGTTGTTTCCTGGAATTCCGTGTTTGCGGGGCTTATTTAGTTGTAAACATGTTTTCAGATAGTGAAGACGAAATTTTATTGGATAATGCCGCACTTCGCATGCTACTTGCAAGCAAAAAGGCAATATAATGTGCATCCAACCAATGAGATTTGCCTGTTATGTCAGCTGCATCTCCAGACCGTGACATTGGAATTTTTTTTAATTCATGTCTATAATATGTAAATGACATGAATGTGTATATATATCTCATGTCTATAATAATAGTCCCTGAGATTTTTCTATTTCGCTTGAACTACTTTAACTAAAAAAAAAGAAGAAGAATTTGTAGCACAAAACATAAACAATGAATTCAGTAATATTGAAATTAAATTGTTTTTATTTAATTAATTGAAAAAGAAATGTTTTTTGTTGTAAAATGATTAAGTGCGCTCTGATTAGTTACACAAGCACATAATAAATGTGTTTTATTTATTTTTTGTTTAATTGCAGGTATTTGGCTACTGGTGAATCTTTTAAAACAAAACAAACGCTTTTGCCGCGCGATAATAAATCCCCAGATCAAACCAACACTCCCCGCTCCAGATGCCTCTCGGCGGCAACTCGCCGCTTACAGCTTTACTGTGTACGCTTCCACTTTAAATACAGAAGGATATTTGAATCGCCCTCTTACCTCGCCGCTTGCCTCTACTCGTTGCTCCACTATATTTGTACCTTTAAGGTGCAAATATAGTGGAGGATACAAGGCTGATTTGCAGCGGATTTACAAGGGTTCCACAGTATCCATTTCTTCTGCATTATATGAAATTGGTAGTCGTGCTCGGCGAAAGCACTATATCTGTGAGAAGGCGTTCAACACTCTACGTTTTAAAATTATTATTACTGATTTTGATAAATTATGCAATAACAATAAACAAAGTAATTTAATAAAAACAAAATGACTGTAGGTACACGCCAGTTTGTTTGTTTATTTAATGGCCAACTGAATAAGATTCAAGCTGATTAAGTATTTGTTTTAGAAAGTAACAGTTAAATCATTTGGCAGTTACAAGTAATTTTATATGCCAGTACTATATTGTTCTGAGGCTTAAAGCAAACTACAAACGACATTCTGAATTACGATATCGTTAACGCAGTTGTGAAATCATCAATTAATGTTCAAATTTGGATCGCAACATTGATTACATCATAGGAGATAGAAGCTGACTGCCGCTAACGGTTCCTAAAATCACGGTTTAAGAGATAGTATCTGAATGTGCAGTCTAAAGGATCTCCCAAATCAATATAAAACATGAATAGTCGCAGAGACAAATATTTCATGTTGGTTTGGGAGATCCTTAAGAAAAATGTTTCCTAACTGCTCAAACCCCATTACCGCCACATTTTTTTTTTACTTTACACCATTCAACAGGCGAATGCCCAATTACAGAATGGGAAACACATACAAAGAATGATATTCAAAGAACATATACAGTAAAAATTACAAACAAACAATATGTAAGAAATAAGAAAAAAAATACTAAACAGATACAAAATACAGAAACCAAGACAAATTTAAATTAAGATACAGAAAATTATAATAATAGTAATTAACACTAAAAAAAACTCCTAATATTAGTTCTTGGCGTCGGCAAGTAAAAAGTATCAGCGTGTCTTGCAACAGCCCTGGGAACATGAGTATTAAGTCTATTTAACAAATCACCACAATCAGTTAGGTTGTTTAATAATTTAAATAAAAATACTAAATAAGCAATGCTATGTCTGTCCTCCAAAGATTTAACAGAAAACTTCTGTAAAAGCTCATCCTGGGGAATGCCAGTTTGAGGATAAATTCCGTCAGTTCTAAAAGAGACGAATTTTAAAAAACGACACTGAACCCATTCTAAACTGTCAATATATATATGTAACATAATTTGGACACCAAACAACAGAGGCATATTCCAATTTCGACCTAACTAAAGTTGAATAAAGAAGTTTCAAAGTATCAGCCGATTTAAACGTGGACGTGTTCCTAATAATAAATCCAAGTGTTTTATACGCTTTAGAAGTAATATCCAATATGTGGTCATTAAACGATAATTTATAATCAAATAATACTCCTAGATTTCTAAAAGTTCGTGTTCTCTCTAAGAAATGATTATTAATCTTATAATTAAATTCAATAACATGCTGCTTAGTAGTAAATGACACACTTTTACATTTTTCAGGATTTAAAAATAAATTGTTTACTCTGCACCAGAGGTCGGCAACCTGCGGCCCCGGCCCTTTGCAACTTTTTGCGCGGCCCGCTAATGCCTCAATATTATTTATTTTTAATAATATTTATACTGTATATATGATATAAAAGCACTATTTAAGTTACATTTGAATGTGCGGCCCGCATAAAAATTTTAATTTAAACATGGCCCGCCGCTCGAAAAAGGTTGCCGACCCTGCTCTACATCAATCACAAATGGAATCCAAATTCTGCTGAAGCAACACATTCATTAATATTGGAAATTTTGCAAAATATTTTCTGGTCATCGGCATAAAGCAAACAATCTACATTCAGATTACTAACAACATCGTTAATAAATAAAACAAATAGTAATGGGCCCAAAACCGAACCTTGAGGGACTCCAGAGGACGCAATCACTTCAACAGACGTAAAACCACGATACAGAACATGCTGGATTCTATTAGTTAAATAGTTTCTAATTAAATGAATCACTAGATCAGAAAATTCAAATGACTTTAATTTATTTAGCAATAACACGTGGTCAACTCTGTCGAACGCTTTAGTGAAATCAGTGTAAATTATATCAGTCTCAAACCCACTATCAATAGGATCAGCAATAAATTCAGTTCAGCACAAAACAGATTCGTAATAGTAGACCGGCCTTTGAAAAAACCATGTTGTCGTTCAGTTATCATATGCTTGGTGTGGAAAAAAGAAAATCAAAAAGTAATATTTCAAAACATTTCATAAAATTGTTGATTATATTTTGTTTTAATGCGTACAGGCACTCGATTATCTACATCTACATGTACCGGGTGTCCAGCGTAACGCTCTCATTCGATTTGTGGTTTTAATGTCATAGTTACAAAAAAATTAGATGATTCGACGTGTCTTAGAGAAAAAAAACAATAGAACATCGAATTAAAACAATTATTTAACGAAGTTAATTTTTTTTACATGCATACATTTTTCTTTATATCTCAGTAACCACTGGGACAAATATATAAGTATATCATATGGATATAATCAGAATTGTATGCTTTTTCAGATATTTAAAAAATTCATAGGGTGTTGCATTTAAAAAAATGTAACTTTGGTAAACAATTGTTTTATGTCGATGTTCTATTGTCTTTTTTCTAAGACACGTCGAATCATCTATAAAAATGACATAATTTTTGTATTTGACGTTTTTTTGTAACTATGTCATAGTTACCACAAAGCCACAAATCGAGTGAGAGCGTTACGCTGCACACCCTGTACCTTAATGATGGTGACCTATATTCACATGATTCATTTGATTATACAAGTCATTCATATTTATGGCACAGGTATATTCAAAATATTGGCTTTGGAAAATAAATACAGTTATCTTTTATTATAGATATTATTAACTATACAGTGTTTAATATTTTTAATCAATTTGAAAAAAAAGTTTATGTAAACAAATGTGCAAAATGTTTTTTGTGTGTTAAAGATTTCAAATTATAAACTATCGACAATATATTAATCTTTACCCTGAGCCCACCCCAAGTTCCTTCACTGCTTGGAAACCGCTCGGGGCTTCATAAATAACGTATATTTCGACGTGTCACCTCTGAAGGATTTATGGTACGCCCTGATGCGAGACATTTTTTTTTAAACAAAACCCTTGCGCTCGTTTTTTGAATGGGAACATTATGTGAAGCGGTACACGTTCATCTCGGGTTTTCATGAAAATGTTTCTGCAGCGCGGTTTCGTCGGGATTGCCGCACAATTCGGCTTGAGAAAGGAAAATATCACTTTGATTTTTACACATACATCCCATCCAACAAAATAAAATCACTTTTAGCACATAATACCATACGCTATTGTTTCTACAAACACCATTAAAACTACAAACCCACGCATATCTTACGTTGTTAAATTTATAAAATAAAGTCTTGAAGGCCATGAAGGCGAAGAAGCTGCTCAAGTTACTTTCAATTTATTGCCTAGTGCCTAGTAAGTCAAAGCAACAGTACGAGTTTTCGTACAATCGTTTCTTGAGAAAAAGTCCAAAATATGGAAATTGTCACGCTTTGGTCAAATTATTCCATGTTCAATAGAGGCATAAGTAAATAATATTTATCGCACAAGCGCGGGATGAAACATATCTCATGCAGAAGGTTGTCATAATTTTCGGTGTATTGGAGCACATAGTAGCGAAGAACTGCACTAGTTGAGCATATATAATCCACAAAAACTAATGTTCATCGAACTTTCGTTATTACTGGTACATTACATTAGTGTCAGTTGTGCTATAAAAAAGGTCATAGCCCTTTGTCTGGCAAACACTAATCATTCAATAACTTTTATATAATACATTGAGAGCAATGCCATCTTCAGAGAATGATGGCAACATCCCCACCATGAGTTTAATTTCTATGAAACAGAGATTTCATAAAGTCGGTTTTGTTTTTCTTGTTATACAAAACTGTTGCTTTGCTGAATGATTGAAGTTGGAAATTTTGAAGAGAGGAATATGATTAATTTCACTGGTCGCTAATCACATGACATTGTGTTGTTGGCAACACTACGTCGTTCTTTGAAGGTGGCTTAAATGTGCCACGACTCCAGTTGGAACATATTTGGAAGATGTCTATCAATATGCTGAATTTCTAAATTTACCTGATCCTCACTTTTTTACTGGACATTGCTATCGACGATCTTCGGCTAGTTTATTGACATACTCTGTTGCTAATCTTACTACAATTAAGAGACGCGGTGGATGGAAGTCTAGGAGTCTCTAGGAGGGTTATATAGAGAACTCGTTACAGAACAAAAAGAGCATTGCGCGCCAAATTTTGTTCAAAATTTCGGTAGATAGCATTGGTCCGTACCGTGGTTTCACAGGAATAATTACTATAACAACTACTAATAAGAGTGGCCACGGAATGACTTATTCTAATGGTAGTATCTTTAACTGTATATTGAATTAAGTAAATAAATACTTCTTTGCTTTAAAATTGTTTAATTGTTTTCTATTTTCGTACGACTGAAAGTAAAAAAAGAATATTCCTAAGATTGCTTGACATTCTTGATCAAAATATTGATTTTTTGTATGATCGTAGTTACACCCTGTGCAAGAAAAACAACGTAAAAAATTATTTGATGCCAATGGCGAAGACGCAAAAGATGCGCTTTACGACATTGGCAGATTTATTTAAAAAATGTGAAATTAACAGTTTCTTAAAAATAGCGATTTCGTCGTTCTAAGTTTTGCACAATAGTTAAATTGTTTCAGAAGGTGCGAAGGGCCGATGTTAGCTCTTGAGGTAACCCTCGACTTCCCCCGCCCCCCAAGTACAGGGTGTCCAGTTAAAATGTTTACACAGTTACACAGATAAACTAGTGGATGGAGGCACTAATTCAAAATTTAACGTTAAAGTGTAAAGTCAATAAATTTAAAAAAAAAACATTAAACTTTGAAGACAATCAGCCTTCCAGTAGTTCCAAACAACCGTGAAAGTACATAAACAAGGGTGATACGTATCGCGCACCGCATGCTTTCGACTCATCGGCCATACGCCATGGCATAACGCGAGCTGCGACCTGCGTTATTCGCAAAATGGAGACGGAAATAAGTACAATAACGTCGTTAATGACGCAAGGTCAGTATTGTCAATCTTAACGCACTTTCAATACGAATGACATTCTCTCTGATTTTCAATGTGGTTTTCGTAAAGGATTTAGTACTTCAACTGCGTTAATTATAGTGATTAATGATATCATCGAAGCCTATGTCAAAGGACTGGTTAGTGTTTTAGTGTTATTAGACTTCTCCAAGGCTTTTGACACCATTAATCACAATTTACTGATTTCTAAACTAAATTATTATGGCTTTACATATCTTACTCTAGTAAAATCTTTTTTATCTGGCCGTTCTCAAATAATTCAAGTTGGTGATCAGGTCTCCTCAAAGTTTAATATTCTCAGCGGAAGGATCCATTTTGGGAGCACTATTTTTTATAATCTATACCACTGACATTTTAAACTCACTTTCTAATAATTGTGCTGCTCAAGCCTATTCAGATGACCCGCAAATTTACATGCATTTTGACATCGAAGACATGGTTCGTGCTGCTGAATTTTTAAACTCAGAAATGACAAATATTAAAAATATATCTGAAAACATAACTTAAAGCTAAATTCAAATAAATGTAAGGTAATGTGCTTTGGCAGTAAAGAACGGACTAAACTTGTAACAGATAATTTATGTATTAAGATCGATGATGCACCCAGTTTATACAAATACAGCTAGAAACTTGGGTCTTATAATCGATACAAATTTGAGATTTGACATTAAATATTTCCTTCAAAATGTTTACTCGCCATTAAAATTATTATACTGAAATCGTTATATTTTAACTATACCACTAAGAAAACACTTTGTGAATCTTTAGTTTTGTCTCATTTTAACTGTCAAGATTTCATTTATGGACTCTGTCTTACTTCTATTAACAAATGTAGAATTCAAAAAGTTCAAAATTTATGTTATCGACTAATCTACAGTTTAAAAAAGTTTGATTTGATATATCGCATAATATTAATGAAACTCATTGGTTGACTATGGAAAATCGCAGACTACATGATCTTGGAAATTGGTACATGGTCTTGTTTATAGGTAACAATACTTCTCTCTCTCTTTGCTCAAACTTAGATTCATTACTAGAGGTAAAATTCATACGCGATATTCGTTTTAAGAATAAGTTTACTATACCCCTTCATAAGACTACCTTGTTTCAAATATCTTTTATATACAACGCTATTTATTAGTTTATATAATTCTTAACCTGATCAGTCATAGTTTATAATATTAACAAATTTAATTATAAGTATAGATTATTTTTATTTAGTAAACAACTAAATCAATGATTTGTTTATAATGGTATATTCACAATTTTAATTTCGTAAATATAGGGCACTTTATTTAGTAAGCAGATACGTAACTTTTGTTGAACCTTTACATTGTACTATTTTGTATATTCTATTTATTACACTGTTTTATATACCGATTATAATTATTATCTGTATCTAGTAATTTTGTTCTGTTTGATTATATCCACATTTACCTTATCATATAGTGTTGATTATGAATAGCTTATGCTACGCTTCGCCCTTTTGGTATTGTTATTTAATAATAATAATAATACTACTTTATTGGCCAAGAAAAGATACAAAAATTGTACATATGGCAAGTCAGGTATAAAAAAAAGAACAAACGTTAATAAGATAAAAACACTAACAACTTATAATTTACAAATATAATCATACATGCATATATAAACATATGCACGCACGAACGAGAAAATCATCCACGCTATAAAACCCTCTAACTGATAAAAAATGCTTGGTCTTACTTTTAAATTTCTGGTAATCAGATATACATCGAATTTCCTTAGGAAGAGCATTGTACAAAATTATGCAATTATAATATGGCGATTTTTTAAAAGCGCTTGTATGGTGAGTAGGAATACTGAGCAGTTCCTCGTGTCTTGTAGTATAGTTGTGAAAATTTGTCCGTTTTTTAAAGTGACTTATGATTTTCTTCGTAAAAAGTAAACATTTTAAAATATAGATTGACGGTGTTGTGAGAATTCGTTTATCCTTAAACAACTCCCTACAACTCACATTAACTTTTAAGTTGAAAATTAATCTTATAATTTTCTTTTGGCATATAAATACCCTTTCACATTCACTACCTCTACCCCAAGCAAGAATGTTAAACGCTATGTGACTGTACACTATGGAATAATAAACATTAATTAAGCCCGCTTGATCAAGAGTATGCTTTAGTTGCAAAAGAGCAAATAATGCTTTATTTAACTGACTACAAACATGGTCAACATGCTTACACCAGGAGAGTTTAGGATCAAGGATGGTGCCAAGAAGTTTCACTGAATCTGACATGATACCTTCATAAGACATAAAGTTTGTGGGTAAAGGTCTTTGAAGGTGAAAATTAATGTAAATAGTCTTTTTGTTGTTTAGAATCAGTTTATTCCTCTGGTACCATATACTCAATAATTCCACCACGTTACATATAATTTTTCTGAGCTCATCTGGTGTATTCGCCGACACAGTAATCGTTGTGTCATCAGCAAACATTGTTACATGACCGTGCTCAATAATTACTTTTAATTATATAAATTTGTACTATTATTATTTCTGAATAAATTCCATTTATTATTATTATTTGCCTCCAGGTAACGCGGAATTTTGCGTGTGATTTCGCATGATTTCTCGGGATTTTGCATGATTTTTCGGGATTTCGCATGATTTTGCAGGATTTCGCAAGGTTTGTGACAAGATTTCCATGAGTGGTTACTCCCTCAATTTTCACTGACGCTTTATGCGAGTATAAAGGAAATATGTTCGACTTATGGGACCAGGGACTTGAATCACAAGTTGATAAAATCTATTTTTCTTTTTAATTAAAAAAAGTGAGGGCCAACTGCAGTTTCCTCGACTGTCGCTAAAAGTGGGGCCGTTGCCCAGAATCTAATTTAGATATAATTACAAGATGCTGAACAGACAGAAAAAGTTTAAAAAAGCCACTGGAAATGGCGGTACAAGAGATCCATATCGGTCCAATGGAAACTAAAATGAAACGTCACTTGGCTGCGACCGTTAGTTTGCATCAAGTGCACGTTTTTAAGATAAAATTTGAAATAAAAATATCGTTACAGTGGATATGGAATCGTCTTGATGTAACGAAAAAGATAAAAAGTTATGAGGTCGTGGAGTGATGGATGGCACTAAAAGCGATGAATAGTTTACATTACCAATTATTATATTTGAAGAACAACATCAAATAATGACGCATCTGCTCGCTTTCCCTTTGACTACTTAAGTCGTGAGTCAGTACTAGTCACTAAATTCTGAAAACACAATTTTGGACTTCAGAATTACCTACAAGTAGTCTGCTTTGAAATAGTGTAGTTTAAAAAATCAATCATTTTAAAAATAAATTAGCTATTTTTGATTTCCATGGAAATATATTTAATAGGTATATGTAACAATATCTGTTTCTAATATTTATATTGTATTGTAAATTTCTATATATTTGACGTAATTGACTAACGATATTCTATAATTGAATTTTCGTAATACGATATGGTATAAAGGATTTAATGAAAAACGTAATAAGATTCTGAGCACTAGAAAAATAATGTTCTAGCACTTAACCATTGCTATTAAAGTTGTCAGTCCATTTGTCCATTTATAGACATGATTGCCTTTTTGGAATTGAAACAGCAATGTTCTATTTCAATAATACGTGTTAAAATTATTACAATAAAGAATATTAAAACAACATTTTTAGCATCCAAATATGGTATTTACTAACAAAAAGTAAACTTAACCTCATAAAGTTGTACTACAGCTACAGGTGGTATCATCCAGCTTACCCTAAGTATATGCATAAACTTTAAATATATGAGTTATATGACGTTTACGTGGATTATAGGTATGTAATATGATTGGATCGAGACAGACGAACAGAAAACAAACGATTGATATTATCCGAAAAAAAGAGAATAACCGAATATGTTGATCTTCCAGTTTATTATCACTTCTTTAGTTTTCAGTTTATTGGTTTACAAGATGGCGTTAAGGGTATAATGTTAGGCATACGAGTAACTAAATAAGAGGCTTCTTTTCTCTGTCTTTCATGGGAAGCACGACTTGCTCCAGACATACCTAGCGGCATCTTACGTTCATTTGGAAAAAAAATAGCATTTGCACTATGCTACGTTTTCTGTTTTGAGAAAACTATAACTCTCAAAATCTATACAATAGATGTCGCTGTATAATAAGCTTCATTACGCAGCAATTGGCGGTAAATTTGAATTTACTCTAATATATAGAGTGCAACGTACAGATGAAATAAAATTCATAATCCTCGATAACAAAATTTCGTAAAAAATTAAAAGTTCAAATATAAAAGTTGAACAGATTTTTTACAAAATTATGTAGTCAATGATTTATGAATTTTATTTCATGTAAGTTACACACTATATAACAGTATAATAAAACAATGAATTTTATATCTATTAAAGAAGAAGGTATGATTGGTTTAATAATAAAAAGAGAATTGTTTTTCCATTGCTTTATTCTATTATAAATAGGAAAAAAAGTTGATTACATGACTAGTAATTAATAGCGAAAAATAGATGCATACTTTATGCTAAATATTATTGTTAAATACATTTGTTCCGAACTACAATGGTTCTCATAAGTACGATGTACTACTGATAATTTTTTTCTGTGAAAATTTAAATATGCTCAGTATTAGCAAAAATCAGTAGACTCGTAGATATAAGTATTTACCATTACTTTTATATTCACTAAACATACGAATCAACCTTAAATAAATAAATACCAAAATAAGGTAAAGTTATTCTTCTCAATATTTTTAAAATATTTAATTCAAAGTAACAATTTTTGTTGGTGAGATTAAAATCTGGTTTACATAATTTGCGAATTGATTCTAACCCCAAACATTTCCCTGTCTGCAGGAACTCTGAAGAAGCTTTGATTTCTGTAAGAAGTATCTGTGATACCATAGGAATAATATATATGTTTGCAGTTTGGTACACAGCAGTATATTCAACAGTATTTTATATTAAAAAATAAAACAAACAAAAGCAGGCAAGGCAATTTAGATAATCATTTCACTAACTATAATTAACTGTTTGCGTTAAATTTTAATAAAACACAGAAAACATTTATCAGAATGCACTAGAGCGATAACTTACCTTCATCGCGTTGCAAAAATATATTAAATTTTAACTATCCATTGCATCCATTTTTCATGTTCATAGAAAATCATACATGTTTTAACCTCAGATTTTTATTATTTATTAGTTTCTTCACTTTCTTTTCGCTACAGCGAACTCTACCAGTTATACTGGCAACTTTGCTTTTCTTTTAAATTGTGACAGTTTTCTGTATGCTAATTTTCTCAAGTAGTAGTGTTTTTCCAAATGACCGTAAGATGTCGCTCGGGAACGCGATGTTAAGGTACCTATCCTTTAAAAGCGTCTTATTTATTTAGTCGTATAATGTTAGGTCAAACAGTGTAGCTTTTATCAGGCTCCGCCCATCAGCACCTTCAACAGCAAATTTAACTTTGTGCCCCTGTAAGTTAGGCAATTGTATGCAGAAATTTAGCAAAACATGTCTTCTTGGCGGACAGATTTCATGAATATAAATGCAAAACATTGATATCTGAGGCAATTGTCTGTTATATGAAGACTTGATTTACTAGCCTACAGCTTTCTTTTTTTATAATAGTGCCTAACAACGTCTCACCGCAGTCCTAAATGTGGGCAATATTGCGACCGAAATATTGTTCAGATCTAATTTTTTTTTTTTTGAAAATATGGCTGTGCTGTTTAGTAAAATAGACTTTTATTAGTTGATTAAAACTTGCTCAATCTTAATACGAATTTCCATTGAGGAGAGATATGAAAGCACGTGGACGTCTAAAAACGGCTTTGTAAAATTGCGAACATTACAGCCTTAATACGGTGTGTAATTTTGCAACTTCCTCCAAATTTTTATTGGTATCGAAATATAATGGAGATTGACTTCGCCATGTCGCCGGCAACGAACAGCTCTCCTGTAAATATGTGCAAAAGGTGCAATAAAAATGTAGTTAGTGCATTGAAATGTGAGAATTGCCTCAGTTTATATCATTTAAGTTGTGCTAAGTTGACTAATGGTGTTAAATTCCTTAAAGACAACAAAGTTATTTGTTGTGAAATTTTATGTGATACTGAAAATCTCTTTTTCGATGTCAAGGACGCTACTGCTCACCATGAGAATAAGGCAGACAATCAAATTTTTCATTATATTTTACAACAAAAGATAATCATACAAGAGCTACGAGATAACATTACCTGATTAAACGATCATATAGATCTTTTAAATAAATATATATCAGATGCATGTAGAAAGGAACAAAAACCAAACGAGACAAACACTAGTGAAAGGAGGAAAAAGTGGTTCATAAAAATGAAGCTAAAAACACTGTTGTGACAAAGAATCATGATAATTCGTCAAATGTAAATAAAGATAATTCAGTATTTGTAAATAAACAAGATACTCATTTAATAACAAAAGAGGACATAGCGAAAGGACTCAAACAGGCAGCAACTCAATTAAAAATGAACGAGTGTATACATTTGCCCGATGTTAATAAGCCTAGTACTTCCTTTTCTCAACCAAGGGAGGATTGGCGACAGGTGACAAGAAAAAGGCGTCAACGATCAGTTATTGTTGCCAGTAATATGGACAATGTTTCTATAAAGGGAGTCCAAACACTGTCGACCTACATGTTTATCGCTTAGACCCAAAAACAACAGCCAAAGATTTAACAAAATACTTAAAATCAAATTTTCCAGAGGTCAAATGTGAAGCGTTAAATTCAAAAGACCCAGACCTCTACACATCATATAAAGTTTCCGTTTTCGAAGGGAATTTTAAAAAAGCAATGGAGGCCCATTATTGGCCCCGAAAGGCTTGTATCCAGCAGTTTCTTGCGTTGTGCAAGAAGGTGAGAGAAGTAAAGGACCAGGAAAATTGACCAATTATATTTAGATATATGTAATTACCTCAATCTATATTTTCTCTGTTTTACGGAAACATGGGAAAATTCAGCCTTACACATTAGTGAGTTTAAACTGGGCAGCTTTTTCTGCACATCTCACATAAGAGGTGGAGAGGAAGCCGCATCAATTGATCTATTCAACTTTTGTGTCGAAAAACATTTTGAAGTATGTGCTTTGAGTTGTAAAATTAATTATAAAAAAACTATATTAATTAACTGTTATAGATCTCCTTCCGGCGATTTGAATATGTTTCTAGATAGATTGTATAATGTATTGAATATTTTTATTAAATCAAGTGTGTATGTTATTTTAGCTGGTGACTTTAATACAGATTCGTTTAGTAACTCTAAGGAATTTAATTCTTTATCTAACTTACTAGCATGTTTTAATTTGGTGGCCAACTCGAGTGACGGATACCACCCTAAGCACGTTAGATCATATTTTTATAAATTTTAAATCTGAAGGACCCTGTTGCGTATTTGATGATATAATATCGGACCATAGAACCGTGCTGTGCGATTTGCGATTTTGGTAATGTGAAACAGTAGAAAAGAACAGCTTCCTTTTTTGAAAAGATTTGGACACGTCACTGGTGATCCATATCAAATATAGAATAATATACAATACACATCAGTTAATTTTTAAAAGAGTTGACATTATTACGGGTGATTCACAACTTCTAATCTAAAAAAATTTGGGAATACACCCGTCATGAAATATGGAGTCAATATTGTAAAAAATTGTGTAAAAACCGAATAGTTTCCGAGAAAACTTGAAGTTGTACTATTTTCAACCTTTACATCGGTATGCTACTGTATTCTCTAGCCGGGCTATTCCGAATATTGATTGAAATTCAATTACTTGGTGTCAAAAATGGCTTACGTGTATAGCAATTTGGAGTTGATGGATATCGTTTTAATTTATGGTGAAGTGAGTGAAAGTGTAGGCAATGCGAGCGTGTAGAACACGGAAAATTAACAACCGAATCGTGGAGGAGATGGAGGTCTAGGACATCTACAGCGTATTGCAGTAGTCTGGCGAGGAGGACCGGTCTCCGGCCTCCAAAATCTCCTGATTTTAAATCCCTTGAACTTCTTTTTGTGGGGATATTTATAAAATGAAATGTATCGCTCCAAAGTGGACACTATTGATGTTTTACGCAAACGTATCATAGCTGCTGCCAATAACTTACGAGTTCAAAACGGACATGGACCAGAAACATTTGTGTTAGCTTGTAGACACTGAGTAAGACGGGCCCAAAATGTTGTAACATCAAGTCCTACCGTACTGTTTTATTAATTAAAACCTGAAATTAATTCTATTAATAATTAATAACAATAGCGGCAAAAGCAGTTGAATTTGCTGTATAAAATAGGTGTTATAAAATGTTATTTATTTCTTTCCTTGGAAATTTCTTCTTCCTTCAGCGATAAAGTGCAAGAAGCTGCCAAATAACTACCAGAAATATATTTGAAAATAGAACATATTGGTTACTCGGCAAGCTATACCTAGTTCTGCAACAATTCCCATGCTGGACATCTAGCAGGGTTACATCAATTAAACAGATAACGACAATTAACAATTAGCACGATTAAAATTGCTTAAGAATTCGCATTTTTAAGGACGAAAGCACAGAGATATCATTCAACCCGTTGTTATTGCTCGTCCGGCGACTTTAATGACATACATCAACCAAGCGATTATTAATTCTCGTCATAAAAACGGCATATCTTCACGCGGAACGTACACAGAAGGATAAGTTTCAGAGATAGCATTATAATAACCTTATGAAGACACTGACGCTGATTAATAACTGGAGTTACTTACATGGCTGCCTCGACGGAATGCACATAATAATACGAAGTATGAAATAATTAAAAACGGAGTGGTGGATAGGATGATCGCGTATGTCCTGGAAATGGAACAAAAGAATTACCAAGACGACGAAGGAGTTAGCAAAGAAAAACAATAATTAATTTTTCATTACCTTGTGCGACCATTGCCATACATTCTCAATGCTTCACGATCTAGACAATATACCACTCGTAATACCACCTTTGTTAATATACAGTGTGATTTAGAACTTATCTAAACATTTTTTTACGTGTAGAGGAACTCTTACAATACAATTTTGTAAAAAAGGGCAGTTCGAAAATGATTTAAAATACACTTCCGCACGGCACTGGAAACTGGTACACTGTAAAACCTGATAAGGCGGTAAAGCATGCAATCGGTGACCGGACAAAATATGGAAAGAAATGCCCAAGGAAAGATATAAATAACATTCTATAACGCAGATTGCAAGCAAATTCAACTGATTTTACCGCTATTGTTATTAATTATTAATAGATGTAATTTGTGATTATAATTTATAAAATAGTTTGACATACCTGATGTTACAACATGTTGGGCCTGTCTTACCCAATTTCTACAAACTAGCATACAATTTTCTGCTTCTTGTCCGTTTTGAACTCTAAGTTACTGGCAGCAACGTTTGCGTAAATCATCAACAGTATGTATCCACTTCGATCCGATACACTACATTTTTTAAATGTGTCCACAAAAAGAAGTCCAAATGATTTAAAGTCAGGGAATCGTGGCGGCCATGGTACCGGTCTTCCTCGTTCAATTCCTTGGTACTAATGCTTGGACACGCAGTATATGGTACGGATATAATTGAGCCTTGTGTATAATACGCCACACTGCTGCAATACGCCGTGGATCTCCATCTCTTCCATGATTGGTTTCAAATTTCCGTTGCGTTGTACTATACTTGCCCGCACTGCATACCGCGGTAAAAATAGCTGCATGTTCACATCGCCATAAATTAAAACGATATATATTAACTCCGAGTAGCTATACATGTAAGCCAATTTTGACACTTGAAAAACTAATGTAAAGTCTCGCATAACAAAAACGTTTAATACCTAGAAAAAGCAATCAGATTTATATATTCGGAATCGCCTGGCTAGAGACTACAGGAGCCCAATGATGTAAAGGTTGAAAATACTATAACTTCAATAATTTCTTGCTCGGAAACTATAAGGACTTTACGAACATTTTTTTTTAAGGATATTGACTCCATTTTTCATGACGCATCTATTCCCAAATTCTTTTGGATAAGTTCTGAATCACCCTGTATAATATAGTTAAATTTAGACAAGGGTGACTCGGATTTTAAAAGAGTATCGCCATCTATTATGTTTTACTCTTAAGTTTGACTGGTTGACTAACTATATTGTATATAAACAAGGATACTACAGATAAATTAAAGCACCTTCACCCAAATGTTATTAGAATTTAAACATGTATTTCATGTAGGTACGTCTTTACATGAGTTAGCTAAGTTGGCTAAGCAAAACCGGGTCCTAGAGTCATTAATTGTGCATTAAAAACATTAACTATGGAAGTGACCTACAAATTGGTTTGAATTAAATAAATAATGTATCGTTTGGAAATTCACAACCCGACAAGTAAAAATGTATCTCGTTGTCAGGCCTTAGGAGCTTCTCCATATCAGTTGTTTAATGAAATAAAGTATATACCAATTAAAAGCTCATAGTCTGCGTTTTCAGAAAACATAGGGTTGTTTTTATATATCAGGGAAGGACAGATCGGTTTTATATTATCAGGAAGAATAAATTATGTGATCCGTGCAAAATAATAAACCAGATCGTCAAAGTAAAGATTATCTTGTAATTTGCGCCCAATTTTCTAGCAAATTCGATTCTTTGTTGCATAATGTAAATGAAATATTACTGAAATATAGGTATTCAATTCTTTTGCCAGGGTTGGAAAACAGGTGATTTTCATTTAAGAAACTAAATAACATTGATTTAAATAAGAAAATATTTTTTCAATTTTTACCTTTGTGCAAGGTACCTAGGTATAAATTTTTTAATGTCAATGTTCTCCTTTAATTTTATGTATTTCATACTAGTGAATTAATACCACTACTACCAAATTAAATGCGCCTTCTTTACCCTTCAAAAACATCATGTTTCTCTTAAGAAATTACAATTAAATCTGCATTCAACAATACTTCTTAGTTGGTTTTTTCATTCATCAATACGGGTCTAATTAAATTTCTAGTCAGAACATCCAGTAATTCAAAAACTGATTCGAGAAAAGTGCCATTATTATCGCAATAGATCGTACATGTATGTGAGAATTGTTTTTTTGTCATAAATATTATAAAATTTGCTAAATAGTATTTTTCGTTTCACTTCTTTCTCTATTCTTTCCTTTGAATTTCTTCTATTTTTGATAGCGGCAATTGGTGAAAAATTAAAGTGGATATTTTTTTATAATGAACGACAAGTGCTCCTCAAGCTTTTCATCAACCGTCACAAGTACTAAAGCAACAAAACTAAACGTTGGACACATTGAATATTACCTATTGACGAAATTGGTTACAAAATACTATTCATCCTTTGGATAATTTCAGCATTAAATAAATAAAATAATACATATACGAGTATGTATACATTGTTGGGCAAGGTGTTTAATCATTAAATTAAAAATATAAATCAGAAACTCTAAGAAAAAATGTACACCGGAAATGATGTTTACAAAATCGTACCACAGAGTTGACTGATTAACACGTACGTGGAAAGGGAGCGGTCTATTAATATTCTGTATAGACTGCTTAAAGAATAGCTTAGGATTGCAAAACCCTAACCACCGTTCAGTGATGGAATGAGTTATCTAATGCTACGAAAACTGTTAATAGTAATATTTATATTTTGTTTTCGTTGTACCTAGAATTTAAGAATGAGGAAATGTGGATGTTCATTAATATAGTTTATTCCATTAAAAAAAAAACAATTAATGTGATGCTCTTGTATTCTAAGCATAACAGAAAATACAGTACAGTGCAATCATTTTTCATTATGATCAATTAAATACAAGCACACTGAATTCAAAAATAACTTTAAATTAAACCTATTACATATTGCAATCAAATCACATCACATCACACATTTAAATATACAGGGTGTCTTGCAAGTCGTTATAATAATTTTAGGAGGTGACAGAATACTTGATTTTGAGGATCTTGATGGTGAATTGTGTTTTGCCGCTTGCGTGTATTTGTGTCATGCTACACGCATACTTCCACCACCGCGTGCTCCCACTCTTCGATAAGGCAGTGTTGCCAGATGGGAAAAATTCAGTGCATGAGAATAATTTCAAAATAGCATGAGGTTTGGAGAAAAAGCATGAGAAGGCTTAATTTATCAAAAAACACCTCTTGACACAGCTTAATTTTTAATTACTTTTGTAATGCCATTTTTATTTCATTAAAAGCATTATGTTATGCTATTTTATCATAATATTACATTGTATGTAGGTACTATCTATTCAATTTTGCCCTCGATTTTGCCTTTATTTCTCGTTAGGTCTTTGTTTTGGTAGATTTCAAAGAGTAATTTTAATAATTTTATTTCTTTTTGTGTCTATTAAAAAGCATGAGATTTTGTAATCAAAATATGAGAGCATGAGACCTGGCAACACTGGCATCAAGTGACCGGCTTCATGTCTGTAATCTGTGGCCCATGGCTTATGGCTTGCAGTTGGCGTTGGCGATACGGAACCGATTACCGTAGTAGTGGGGGGGAATGCTAGACCAATGCACGGCGCCGCGCCATTTATACGTCGTACCCTCCGTGGAATGAAGCGGCAATTTCTACTTTCTCTGTAAAGATCCGCAGTTTCCTAATCTGTATACCAAGTGTTACAATATTTGTGATAATTATTTTTTAATTTCACCGTGCTTGTCTACAATTATTGAAGTGTAGAAGAAAAACAAACCTTTTTATAACAAATGTTTCTATACTTTTTTATTAGTAATGAATGGATTGAATTATTTAACCAATAAAATCCAAAGTGATTTCGTTACTTACCTAGAACTTCATAAACATGGGTTTTTCTGCTTTGTAAAAGCGAAGAATCAAGTTTAAACGTGGATTTTATTTAAACCTTTGTGTGTAGGTTTATTCAGACATTATTTAAAAAAAAATTACCTAAGCTTTCTCTTGTTAAACATTCCAAAAATTAGGGAAATTAATTTTAACACGTTTAAGTATGCACGGAGTGCATTCGTCAAAACAGAGGACAGCCGTTTAGTACCTATGTAATAAAAATGGTTTAAGAAATGAAGACATTTGCTAACAAGAAAGCAACCTTTAGAAAATATTGAAGTTATTAAAATACCGGAGGATTCAAAAAGCTAAATATTTATTTCAATTGTTCAAATCTTAAAAGCTATAACGACAGATTTTTAAATAAAAAGAGCGAGATTTCGCTCATGGAGCGATCTGGGGCAACGCTGATTTTTGCACAGCGCAGTCACTCATGACGTTTTCTCCGTACATTCGATTATTCGACTCATTCCACATATGATGAAATTCCGCAACATTGTTTCCTTCTGCCTGAAGAAAACGAATGGAGCTTTGCAACTCGCTATTGGCGAAATCAATAAATCCAGCATGTTTACTGACCTCTACAGCTCAGATTCATAATATGACAATTTGGAGTTGATGTGAGAGATCCTCGTACAATTCAACTGATTATAATTCACGTGAAAATATGGCTGAATTCTTGCTGCTGGCCTAACCATGTAGAAGTTTTCAGGTTTCATATCTCTCTCTCTCTTTTGTACACGTATTGTAAGTTAGAACATAAAAAGAAATTCGGGTTAGTTGAGCTAAATATCATCTTGAAAAAATCCCTTTATGTCCTAAATCACAGAATATGTGGCTAATTTCGATTCTGCACTATACATCAGTGACTGATTCCACATATGTGAACAGCATCATGAAACTAAAAGATTGAGGTCTTTATTCTGAATAATGTTCTTGACATATGACTGCAAATATACAATCTCAGTATGCGTTGAAAAGTGACTTGTACTGTTTTACAAGATTCGCCCCGTATAAACGTTACAATATGCTTCAGACTGTCACAGGTGAGGTACAAAAATCTGTTCTTTAGGTTTAGTGCCACTAATACCGTCTCGTTGGAAATTTCATTTAGTCCTAACCACCTGGGATGGCATTTAAACGAGATCAACGTTGAACAAGATTAAATTTTAAGTAATTCTCCCTGTAAGACTAAAAACAAGCTTGCGAGGTAAAGTGGTTGTATTTGATATAATTAAAAAATGGTATTAGGTTTGAACATTACTTAGGAGTTTGCTTTGTTACAGAAACTGAATGTGGGGATGAGGTATTAATGAAATTGATCAATTAAGTGAAACGAGATGTAGGTTTACTAGCTATTCCATCCTCTGTTCTTTTTAAATTAGTTTGATAACAATTTCCTTAGTATCGCATCATTTCAGAATTCTTAATACATGAGGTATTGTAATAGCAAATTTTATTAATAATAATAAAATACACTGGCGATACAAACACACAAAATGTATCAACCTCTACCACGCGAAAATGATAACTGATGGATGAAGAAAAGAGAGAAGTTGTGCCGCGCGCATCTGTTCCAGATGCAAGTCGACGGCAGGTTCACCTTCATAGGAATACGGACCCGAACCATGTTCGACTTATTCCGCCGGTAACGTATTAAACGGGAATTTAACTAACTTTTTAACTGTGCCGACTGCCGAGTGTGCCGATTACAGCTTATACGATGTTAGTACTGATTACTGCGGTTGGGCAGTTATAAAATTCTCATGATTTCGTATTGATTATACCGGGTTTATAAAAATGCAAATTTAATTATTGTTTGTTCCTGTTATTATTTAGAGGTTCTGCAGCGCTTGGCATTGAGGAGACATTAAAAAAAAGGTTATTAACCTAAATACGGTAGGTCAAGACTCGGTCTGCCGGATTGTTTATGACGTCTCGACTGTTTTTTGTTGACAGCACGAGGTTTTTTTTGTTACTGTCTGTATTTAAATACAAAAAACATGTCAGCCTCTGTTAATAATTTAACCTAGTGTTGAACTGCCGCCATCGATCAGTGACAGTCTGAAAAGGGGGTATAAATAATGGTTTGAAAATATTTTTTCGGCGTAAAGTTGGATTTAAAATTTTTATTCGCGCATTCGTATTTTACTCATTTTTCCCTATCTTCTCTTAAAATTAATGACATTATAACTGAATCACCTTGTATATAAAGCCATCTTTACAAAAAAATTGTAAAACTACAAGATATTTGTGAAATTACTGGTAAAATAATAGGTTATAATATACTTACCCCTTATTTTACAAATAAAATTATAATAATTATTTTCAGTGTAGTGGCGTAAAAGAAACTAATCAAAAGTTAAGATGCACAAATGAAATCTTTGGGAAATTTAACCACTGCATTCTGCATTTATATAATTTCTTCTCATTCCTTTCGCAACCCAGACTTCCTCTTAATTATTTACGCTAATGTTGTGCCGGCAAATTTCGCGACAATAACCACAGCAACAATAGCAACGCCATGCCCATACATACCGTCGTAGTATAATTTAAGCTGATTAAAGACCGAACACAATAAGAAAAACAGATGACGAGGCATTGTGTCTGCGGGCCCCCATTACAGAAATTATTCATAAGGTAAGTCTGGGTTTGTGTTCTGCTAACGGGTATTACAGAAACAGATACGGTCGTTGTCTTGATGCTAAATGGTCACATTTGGCATTATTGTGTTTCGAATCTGATGGCCGAGGGATTCCAGGGAAAACAATAACCTCTTAAGGATACGTCTTTTTAGAACATTTAAATTTGAATGGTATTCTATTCCCATTCTTATATGGACTACTACCTGTAGAGATTTTGTTGTTCGAAACGTTTTGAGTGATTTTTAAAGTTATAATAATATTGGGATACATACATAGCTGAATAATATGCAATACAAGACAAAAGTTTCTTGAAAGTTTTGTTCTTGCTCGATCTTAAAAGGTCATATCTTGTCTTGCGAGAATCTCGCAATTTTTCAAGACTCTTGCATAATTCGCATTAGACTCCTGCAGTAATACAAATGAGAAACATGATTATTTATTATACATACAGTCACAGATAAATATGCTATTTATCTGTGATACAGTCTACAAATTGCCAGTTTTACATAATAAGTAATGGCCGAAGCAGAATCAGAGCTCTTTTAGTCAAGTGGCAGTTAATATACAGGGTGGCCCAACGAAAACGTAACAGAGCCCATAGCGGCTAGGAAATTTTTTTTGGAATAACGTAAAAACCCGTCGATTATATTTGCTAGGGGGACATCTTTTTGAACGAATTAGATGAATCTGAGCGAGGTAAACATCCCCTTAAAATTTTTAAATGGGAAGGGTGGTCAAGTTGCATATCGTTCAAAAGCTCTTTTAGTTCTCTACACAGTCATGTGTCACTTTTGAAAATCAGCCTATTTTTGAAAAAGATACAGGGGAAATTTTATGACAGTAAATGTTCAAAATATCGGCCCCTTGCGTCCATGCAATTATAAAGGTTTTGTTCAAAACGTTGTCTTACATTCTGGAGCATTTCAGGAGTGACTAGACGACATTCATTAATGATACGTTGACGTAGATCTTCCAGAGACTCCGGTTGGGTGGCATGGACTTTGGTTTCCAAGTGTCCCCACAAAAAGGATGGGGTTTAAATCTCAAGGAGGCCATTCAATGGCACCTTTCCTACCTATCCAACGATTCGGAAATGTATGGTTTAATAATTCGCGCACATGGTGGGCATAGTGGGGGGGAGCCCCGTCTTGATGAAACATCAGTTTATCTTCGAGGTAATCATTATGTTTTCCACAATTACCGTTAAGGCTTAGGAAATACATATAAGCAGTCAAATTACCATTTATAAAAAGGACTAAAAAGGGAATCACCAAAGATACCAGCCCAAACATTTAATTTTGCTGGGTGTTTAGTATGCTGTTCGTGGAACATCCTTGGATTGGAGTCTGCCCAGTAACGGCAATTATGGCGGTTGACGGTGCCATTTAGGAAAAAGCTGCATTCATCGAAAAAACAAATGCTGAAAAGAAAATTTGGAATATGCATCGCCCGTTTAGTCATGACCTCGCAAAATTGTACCCGGCGGTCAAAGTCATCTTCGTGAAGTTCATGGAGAAGGTGAATTTTGTAAGGATGGAACTTGTAATGTTTTAAAATTCGTTGTACACTACCCTGATTTACACCGCTTACACAAGCCAATTGCCGTGTACTTAGCCTATGATCTAAAGCAACGTGTCCCAGAACTGCAACTTACACAGCTTCATTACGTACAGGACGTTCATTGTTTCGCTTTTTATAGCCCACAGATCCCGTCTCCCGGAATTTTCTTACTAACTCAAAGACAATTTTGCGATGGACGGGTTTATTGGCATGTCGTTCAGTAAACAACTGAGCTGCTCCCAAAGCACATTCGTTATTTTTATATTCAATTATTTCCATCCTCTCTTGCGTCGAATAAACCATTTTTAATTATTTTGTATTTAATGCGAAACAGCCACTAAAACCACTAACACCACTTTACGACAAAATCGCTGACTGAAAAATGGTCTCTTATCTATACCGTTTTTAGTGGAATTTGTGAAAGAAATAACTGCAAAAAATCTAACAACACGTTGGAGTAAGTAATGAGAATAGTTCACGTAAAATTATTTATTATTGAATGGAAGTTGCTGGTCAATTATTTCCAGCCATTTGGATATGATTAGACGCTTCTTTAACTTAATGATTTTGAAATTAATAGCGAACTCGATAGCGAATTTTAATTAGAGAGAATTTGTAGAGATAATAGGAAATTTTGTATGTGTTAAGTTCTGCACCCTGTATCTTTTTAAAAAAATGGGTTGATTTTCAAAAGAGACCCATGACTGTGTAGAGATCCAAAAGAGCTTTTCAACGATATGCAACTTGACCACCCTTCCTATTTAAAAATTTGGAGGGGATGTTTACCCCGCTCAAAGGTTAGAGCTGCCTTAAGGCGCACTAACTACAAATTTTGGCTGAATTAAATTTGTGTTGTTATTTGGATTATTGTATTCTCGTTTTAGAATCACGTATTCTAACAATCATATCCTCTCTCGTAAAAATAGTGGGCATTCTTGCTGATATAATAATATATTGTTATTGACTGAAATAATTTTGATTAATGCCCATGTTACTTGCCAATAACAATAAAAATGTAACGTTTATGTTCATAATGATATCAACAAACATTATTTTCATTCGTTTTATATTCTTGTTGAATAAGTAACTATTTAGAACGCAATGTCAGAATAAAACCAAAGACAACACATTCATTATCTCAATTACTAAATACATTAAATCAGACGCCAGAACCAATAATTACTTAAGTGTATTTAGTTAAATACCAATTATATCTGAATTATACGTAATTATCCAAATTTTTGGTAATCGACTGTGCCTTGCAGAGCATTCCACGCAGCGATGATAGTAATTTCCGTTCTGAAGTGAAAACCACGCCGCTGGGAATGTGCAATAAAAGCAAATAAAACTTGTGAGTCACCGACGACTGGTTCTCGGTTAAAAAAATGACAAGACTGAACTACTCCTGGCAGCAAGCGGTGGGTCGCATTTTTTGTCTGCCGTTGGGGTTACAATTACAATCGGTGTCTTCTATCAGCAAAAAGACGAAGTGAAACTATAATACGTCTAGGACAACTGTGCAGTGTGATGTTACTTAAACTCCGAACAAGCTTTGTGGATACGATTATTCGATATTAGTGGAATTTATCGTTTAGGCGGATAAAAAATACATGTTTGTTGGTAAAGCTGAAGACACATTGAAAAATACAGGGTACAAATGACAAGGAACAAAAATATCATTATAAAGTCAATGTTGTAACGCGAAATAAAATTTTAACATAATACATATTACTTCCTATAGGTACAAATTCAGAACTGTGGTAGATATTTTGTATATTGTTTGTTATAATTGACCAATCATAGTTCGCGGAATAATTGCTTGGTTGCCACCGTCGAGGCGACAACAACATAAATCATAACCTTAACATTTTGTGTTTTAACCTTATCACAGTTTATTTTAATATTATATTCTTACAAAGTAGTGCTTGAAATTGTCAAAACGAAAAAATCTTTTAGTGATGGAGAGCTTATCAAGAATTGTAAAAACAAAATGGCAAAACATTTCAATGTAACTAAAATTGGGATTTGATAGAAACGACTAATGACGTTATCAATTTTATTTTTTCCAGAAACATTCCTAAATTTTTTTCTGTTAAAAAGCTTTTTCTTTCCAATAAACTTTTATTAGATATTTTTTTTCTGTATTACTTACAGTCTGGCTGTATTAACATTATTTCTTGCCCTTTGGTCAATTATTTGATTCTTCACAACAGAAAATTCATCTTCATTCCGTCGCAAAGACACCTCCAATCTTGTAAAGATTCTATGATCAGAAATGAGGCACTCTGGATATCTTTCTCGTTATAACTCTACAGCTCCTTTGGATTTTTTTATGTGACTCGAATATAGACAAATTTCTCTAATAAGTTTATTAAAAAAGAGCTTTTTAACAGCAACAAAATTTGGGTATGTTTATGGAAAAAATATAATTGATGACGTCATTAGTCGTTTCTGTAAATCCCAAAGATAACACTTGCGGGTGAAAATGGAACTTACCTTTAACAACACGTGTCCCAAATTTAATTTAAATTATTTATACAGGGTGAGTCAGTCATAATGTCATTAATTTTAAGAGGAGATAGAGAATAATGAGTATAATGCGAATACATGATTAAAAAAATCTAAATGCATATTTACGCCGAAAAAAATATTTTCAAATCATTATTTAAACCCCCTTTTCAGACTGTCACTGACCGGTCACAGCCTTGGTCGGTTACAGCTCACAGTTCAACTCGATATCGACCTGATGCAATGTTGTCAAGTTGTAATATTTTTCTATATAGTACCTACCCACCTAGGTTTTAGACATCACAAATAAACGGTTGTACTGACTATTTTAGAATATCAATTTTCTTGCTCAGTTCAACTTCGGCCAATAATAATTTGAAATGTTAATACCCAATAAAATCAAATAATAATAATCAAATAATTCTATTAAAAATTGCAAGTAACGCGGTCCACTCAGGTTTTGCGGTAGAAAATACGGCCCAATCAAACGATACCCGTCCACTCGCGTGTCGATTTTCTCTGAGCAAATTTAGCTGTTATGACTGCAACAAAACTCCAACGTGTCTAATAATAAACTGAGTAATAAACCATTAACGTACATTAGATAAAAACCTATACCCAATGGTAAATTATTGAGAAGCTGAAAAGTGTTTCGTGTTTAAATACTAAGTACTTAATAAAACCATCGTGTTGTCGACACAAAACTGTCCAAGACCGAAATGGCACGCCGCTAATCTACCGTATTATTAGGTCAATAACCTAGGTACCTAGTTTTTGTACTGTTATTTAACGACAAGAAGTAAAACTATTTTAATCTCGATACATGAATGAATTTTCCTTAAATATTGATTTATTTGTTAATAAAAACAAATGTAGATAATAAGTAAATGTTTTCGAATGTTAGGTTATTACAGTTTAATAATTTTGATATTACGTTTTCACTACGTTTTACAAATAAATATGAATTTTTAGTATTACTCGTAAGTACAATTAACTGCACACATAACCAGATGTACAATTTGTAGTTACGTACATCTAGCCTAGAAAGGTATTGTTTTTAAGTAGTATGATACTAACCTGTTTGCAGCCCACATTTCAAGTAAAACTGCATTTATCCGTCCACAGCACTTTATTACTAAAATTCAGTCGTATTTCGTAAACATTCTCCGTATAACACTACCATTTCCACATATTCGGAATTTGTAAAATTATGCGTTGTGAATTTACGCGAAATACGTGAGGTTAGACCGAAATAAACAAACTACTGCTTACTGCTTGTATTCTCTCCATCCCCCCTTCAAATGTGTGGCATGATCTACAAATTTGAGGGGGAAGAAATGCGGGAAATGCAGAGTGCTAAATGGAGGTAAATTTGAATAACACGCTGATGTGTTAGACGATATTATGTATGTAAATGTGGCATCCATGGTTAATACGGCAAGTTTGTGGCAATAGATTTTCGTCGGGTGCGCCATCAGAAAGTTCGTAGCGTACCAGGAGCGTCGTGTTACTGATTACATAGGGTGATTTGTTTATTTTTTTAAAGGTCGAGTAAACATTTTTTTTTTCGATTTTCTGCCTTTATTAGGCCTCCCGAATACGTGGTTAAAATTAATGACATTATGACTGACTCACCCTGTATTCTCACAGTAGGCTCATATTATAGAGTTTGAGACACCCAGCAAATCACTGATAAAGTTGCGTGAGAAGTATTTTATGATGTGGTCCTCACAACTGCAATTTTATTCACGGGAGCCTTGATCCCACTTGTTGGACAGCTCTGCCATAAAATATCAGTTTCCAGTCCCTATTACAAATGTTTTGCTTGATGAAACATTTGATTGGATATTGAATCACGCCAGTTTAATCAAGTCCTAATTAATACGGTACACCGGCATAGTTTAATTGTGATAAAATCGTTTGGTCTTGCATCACGTCGCAAGCGTCGATAGCTCCTGAAACGGTAAATAATAGATCCCAATCCGACCGATCAAGCGGACCAAGCTTTTGGGATGATAATTGGACGCCGGCGTCGAGAAATAAACAAAACAACGTCCTCGGGGAAGCCAAACTCCGACTAATTAGGAAACCGCTAGACCACAAAAAGTACAAACTAATTAATTGCGGTTATCAGATGCAGGCGTTCTCTCTACAGATCAAATTCCGTTGTTGATCCTCGTTGATATAGTTTGTAAGCTTGTCGTAGTTCACCAGGAACTTCAGATATTAACTCTCTCACTGACAGTGACGGGTAACCATTCTAAAAACAAGTATTCGGGTCAACTGTTTTAATTCCAATGGGTGTATTAAGGTAATTTGCAGCGATCCAGTGCTGCAGCCCTTTTCGGCTTGAATTCGCTGAATGACTTTCGTTTTGATTGACAAATGTCAATTGTAAAAGTGATGAATGACATTTATTTTGAGTTAAATGGTTGCTGTTGTTAGATTGCATTTATGGTTTGGGGCAGAAGGTGTAAAAATAATTCATTTTACCGTGTTCTAATCTAAAATAGTTCCTATTTCATTTCTCAGATACTAATATTAAAAACATATATTTTCATCATGAATAATATAATGGAAAAGGTCCTCGACGAAGATGACAAAATAGTTTTAAACGTAGTTAACAATAACTTAAATGTTTTTGCCTATGTAGTACAAAATGTATGTCCTCGTTAGAAATTCGGACACAAACAAGATTATTCTCCAACACAGTATACTAATCAATAGTATACTGTGTTCTCCAATATACATTTTCTTGGTTGAATTCAACCTTTCTAAAAATTTGACTTTTAACTGCTTTTTTATAACGTCAAAACTTTCAGCGGCCCAGCATATGAAAATATATGCTTTACTGCTTTAAAACAGCGCTACAGCGAACTGGCCGCGAAATATAGACTGCGTCGGTTCATGATATAGATCACGTGACAGGTGCCGCGTTTTCTAGGGACCTACGGTCCAGAAAATGGATATTTTATTTGCTTTATGTTGGCGATTGTGCAAATATGATGGCTGCATTGCAATCTGAAATTAACTAACTTGCTGTCATTTTAAATGTCATTAAAGAATGTGACCAATCACAGTAAACAAATGAGCTTCACGCTACAATACAACCAACGTAAATTGGCATAAAAACCAAGTTTTAGCGATTTGGACCTTTTAGGGCAGCCATGAAATTGCGGTCGCCGGTAATATGACACTGGCACAGTCTATATTTTTTCTAGGTTTGTGATGCATAATGTACTCTATAATAAATTTGTTCGTAGTACACCAGAATCAGTTTCCAACCGTCAGAAGCAGCGCACTGTATCTAAAGCGAAGCATTTTCAAAAGGCAATATTATAACCGCAATGCGCTTGCGTTTGACGGATGGAAACTGTTTCCAACTGTTATACGAACAGGCTTAATAGCCAACGATAAGTGTTAACGTGTGACCGTTAGTGACAGTGCTAGTAATCAGTAGTGTATAGCGTATATGTAAATAGTGCAGAGTATCATGTGTTAAAGGGTGATATTATATTTTGCACCTCGGGTATAGATGCCAATAATGAGCCATGAAAAAACGAACCAAGCTGTATATCTCTTAATCAATGTTATAATTTCAAATTCCAGAATTCTCGCTTATTCTTTTAGCAATGAATGCAAGAAATATAGACCTATTAATATTTTCGGGAAATGAAATTAATGAAATGTGAAGCAACATAACTCCCCGTCAGATTTCGTACCTACGTACTGGGCAAAGCCGCCTTTTTCTTTTTGCAGAAATTAAGCATATTTTTCACGAAGCGATCCGTAGGACGATTGTAATATGTATGAGAATGCTAATGTTGAAATTTCTTCGGCTATGTAAATTATATTAAAAATTCAACCTGCGTCCTTACGGGCAAGGAAGAAAAATAGTCGGAGTGTGAAGTACTCATTAAGAACGGGCGGCTGCGATTTAAATAAATGCAAATGTTTGCGCTTTGTTTTTGAGGCTGCTGACGACGTTAAGAAGTAATGAAGTCGTCTGATTTCGAGATGGGTCAGAAGAGGGATTTAATACACAAATCAGTTTAATTGCGATTTGCATACATTTAGAGTTTCCTTGCATGGAATATGGTGATTTTGCGATTTTAGGTGGTGGATGTTTTAAAATAAAACAATTCATCCGGTTCATTTGAATTAGCAACTCTGAGAATTCAGTAATAAATTAACTGCATTAGTAGTGACGTCGCCGACTATGTATCCAGTGCTACAAGTGTCATAAGAAAATCGGCGCTAAAATTTACGTGTAAAATTCGACCTTTTAGAAAATGAAATCAATAACACCTACAATTTTCTTTTTTATCTCTATTTTTAAGAAGTGATATCCTTTAATAGTTCATGTATATACAGGGTGATTTTAAATAAAGTGGCAAAATTGAGACCACAGATTCCTTACGTACCTATATCTGAAGACGCATAATAACAAAGATACAGGGTGTCACAATTAAAATTTTATTTTCGATATTTGTAGATAACTTCTTACACATATCCAAATATTTACATAAAATTTGTAAATCGGGGGTTTTTGCGGGCGAGAAATTCAAATTTGTTTCTAATTTTGACGTCACTAGTACAGGGCGCCACTTGTGGCACACCATGTTTTTTTAAATGGCAGCACTTTTTGCAGCTTAGTGTATCCATCTGATTATTATTGAAACAGTCGATTCTCCTACCTGTTATGAAGGAAGTGTCATTATTATTGCAAAAGCATGTACCTTCAAAATGACAATTTCCCTAGAGCTGCAGAAATTGGAGACAAAAAAAAATCATACGCAATTCTAAAATCTCCGCCACTGTTATATGAAAAAAATTGAATTAGGATTTAAAAGTAGCTAATATTAATTATAATACGTGTACAAAATTTGAGTTCTGTATCTCAAGCAGTTCCTGAGATATCGTCAAACAACTGTAAAAAAAACAATTTTTTTGACACCACATATCTCTTAAACGATGCGTTTACGGACTCATTTTAATAAGGACTTGTTTTTAGAACGAGCCAAAAAATGACACTTTTCATTTTCCGGCACATGTTTTAGAACACCCATATCTACGTATTATCAAAAACAGGTCAATGTTTTTTTAATCAATTAATTTGACCCTTACATAGAAGTTCCAAAATAATCACCATATTAGCATTTGATTGAATTGTAATTTCTCATGACATAAAGTACCGTAGATTGCATACTTTGTGGCGTCACAATACGACCTATTGAAATCAGTATGTTTATATAACACTATATATATCACTTATGGAAAAGATTTTATTACCATTTTCGCAGTACTATAAATATAATTAATTACTAGTAATTGCTCCAACCATAATCACCTTAGAAAATAACGGCTATAAATCAAGTAGCAATAGGAAATATTGGGATAAGTAGGCCAGCCACTAATTAACCGCTACACCATTACAGTTTTTATTAGTAGTTGTCGATTTACATAACGACTGGTTAAAATACTAGCCAAAACAATACGTATGCTTTCAGAAAGAGATGAATAGTGGTATCCAAGTTATAGAGAACAGAACATATGGGGCTTTTTGACAACTACAGGTCGATGAGTTTTTTTTTAAGACAAAAACCGAGAAAGTGTAACACGAAGAAAGATAAAGCAACTAAAAATCGGTCAACGCACCTATCTAGGTCAACAATGCAACTTTTAAAAAATATGACTTCTGCATAAAGTATTTATTTTGTAACTTGCACACAAGAGTGCCAGGCACCGCCCAATGCATACAAACGGGCGCGGAACAAAAGGAAGAAATGCAGACTTTGTCTGTCGGAGACAAATTGCAGAGGGAACCACGCGATACCGATCACAATAATTCACCAAGCACTATTTGCATTTTCAAGTTCGCATCAATTACTCGACGGTGTTATTTGAACGCGACACGAATATTCAACGGACGTTTATTACATGTGTTAACCATGCGGTTCACCTCGACAGAAATTTCATGTACTGCAAATTGTTTTTGAACATTTCTTCAACAACTTGCATTAGACTAAAATAAATATGCAGGATTAACTACCACTTACTAAGTACAACAATTTTTACCCCATGCTCGAAAAAAAGTTCGAAATTCTAATTCGATGTTTAAAAAATGGGGAAAACTCTATTTTCCTCGGGAAAATCCAAGTCTATAATAACCGAGATGCTTTAGATATGTCCTCCTATGTGGACGGTTTTTTATAGTCAAATGTAGAAACGACCAAAATTAATATTTTTTTAATAATATCTGAGGTAACAGTTAACGGTTAGCTGCAATATTTTGAAGTTTTCTTGCCCATTTATTCTAATAAAGTCAAAGGAAAGAAATACTAATAAATACTAGAAAACTTCAAATGCACCCACAGCAGTATTTAATTGTGGAATCTTGGCCGATAATAACGAAGTGGGTATTCGGTCCGCCATAGTTGTGTCGTTGGTTGTCGTACTCTTCTAACATCAAATGTGTCAAATAAATAACTTCGCGGCAGACCGGCGCCCATTGTTGTCGATAAATAAGGGTTAAATATAGTTAATTTTTGTTTACCTATGGACATCTTTTGAAGGATGATTCCGTTAATTCTTCAATGTCTTCTTATTTTTAAATCTTGAATAAAAAACATAATTTACGTTGACTTCAAAGACATTTTATAAGCAACTGAAGTATAATGGATGACATTTAAATACGAACAACAAATATCTGTCAAATGCCCACAGATGTGGGATCGGTCAGTGGTCGCGCGGTTTAAGGCGTCAGTACTTGAATCGAGGTGACTGGATCGCTGTGGGTTCGACCCCCGCAGCCGGTAGACCGTATATAAGCTATATTCGTGGAGAGACTGGCACCCTCTCTGCGGGTATGGTAGGGTGGAAGAATGTTGGCTTGGGTCAATGTGAGAGATTGATACCGGTTGACATTTGACCCCCTAATTAATGAGGTTTTCCAGGTTTCCCTCATTCCTGCACTGAATGGTGGTTAGGGCCTACCAACATAAGTCGTTCCTGGGCGCAAATGCGGCCCTCTCCAGCACAAGTCTTCGACTTCTGGGCTAATCCTCGTGATTAGAATGAGGGGTAGAGATATTATTATATTATTATTATTATGTCCACCCTTTTGATAAAATTTTCAATGACATGTTAGCATAATACTTGTGGCTTCCTCACCAATAATATAAATAATTTCGGTCTTCAGTTCAGGAATTAATTGTGGACTGTTCTTATAGATTTGTATTTTAACGTAGCCCTAAAGAAAATAGTTCCACGGTGTTAAATCACAAGACGTTGGTAGTCAACTGATACCACCATTTCTTGTTACATGTTCAGGAAGTGTTTCTCTTAATAAGTTACGTAGACCATCCTGGTGAGGCCAAATGCTATCTAGATCAATATTCAATTTAGTTCACAAAAACATTGTTACTCATGATATCGAAGATATCAAGCAGTGACTCGTTTTGGATGCAAGTTTCTCATGAAACAATAGTGGATTTTCTTTGCGCCAAATACGATAATTTTCTTTATTAACGTATCCATCAATTTTAAAATGTCACATAAAAAAGATGTTCTTTTGGTTATGGTTTGATAACATTGACAAATGCAAAACGTTTTGAATGATCAATGGCCTTAGGTTTTGTGTTCTTTGACATTATGTGCTTTCAGACTAAATCCTTGTGTAAAATGCGCCATGTTGCTGAGTGTTCAACTGAATCCAACTTGTTGTAACCGTCGACTATTGGACATTTCTGAATTTTCACGAACCAAATATGCTTTTGTACCACCACTATGACTATATTTTTCTCGTTTCATCTTTCAAAAAACCAGTTCCTTCCTTATGAACAATTAGACTAACAGATGGACAGTTTATGCAAACAGTAAGCAAACGTATTTTTTTAAAGATGTTTCACTGAACGCTCATTTCTTTTTATAAATGTCATACATTGCACTTACCAAATGTTACAAGATCTGGGCAAATTTACAGCGCCATCTGCATTTTATTGAAGAATTCCGGCTCAATTTGAAATACGTATCTTTTCTGTTCATTCATGAATGCTACTTATTTAGTATTTTATTTATCATATTTTATTAATTTAAATATCTAAATGTATGATAGAAAAAACATCCCTATTAAACACTTGTTTATATTATCAACATTCTTATCTGTTTTATTATTTTACGCTGGAATGAAAACAACATTTCAACATCGAAAATACCAAACCAGAATCACAACATTAGCGTACCTGGAAATTAATTATCCGCATATTAAAAGCCCTAACCAGGGACACCGTGTTGATATTAAATAACAATTTTTCATATTTCAACATGACAAAAACGGAACTCTGAAAGCATTCCGATGTAGTTGCGTCGCGCTGCTTCCATTCATCTTGTTGGGTTGTCCAATATCGACACAATAAGCACTATTAAATTTTAAATCCATATCGCGGCAGCTGCGAGATTATGAAAATTTTTCGTCAATTCACGTCCAAAATCACGGTCGTTCACGTAAATTAATCAACGGAGAAATGAAGGGGTGGTGAGTTAGCAGGTTTTTAGCTGTAGGATATAGTTTTGCGGCTGGTATCTTATTTGCCGACGTATTGGGTCGCATATCAGATGTATCTTCAACTCAATGACGTCATTGTCGGTGGTTTTAGTTAGTCTCTAATCGTTATACCTGTTTCTTTTCGATAAAATGCGCATTTTTCGATATAAACGTGCTCCCCTAAGAAAAACTTTTTTATTTGTACATATCGTAAAAGTAGGAAACACTTGAATGCACTGGCTGTTTATGTGACAAAAAAAATGCATAATATCAAATAAAATTTCTTCATCAGTAAAAATGTTAATATCCAAAAAGCCGGCAAATTATTTTTTGTTTGGTCTCTAAATTAACTATTGGTAAATACATTAGCCATATTACACTGCAACATTTTGCCAAAGTTTATAACTTACATATTTTTTTATTTCTCCATAGATTTAGATGACTCCTTCGACAAGTTGTAGGTATTCTCGTATAGACTTGTTAATTTTAGAAAAAAAAAACATTGATGTCGATTGAGATATACATGGTAGCGCAAAGCAACGTTTTCTGAATAAAATTTTAAACGCCCTGTAGAGTTAGCAAGAAGGCCTGCAACTGTAAATAAAATGTCTGAAAAACTAAAACCCATTTTCTTGCTTATCAGATGTTGTTTGAATCATCTCGATATCATACTTCTCCAGAAAGTGGCATTTAAAAGAAACCGTATGAATATTAAGAATTTATAATCGAATTGCAACGACAACTAACTAAAACGTAACAAAAAACAACAAAGACTTTAAAGTCACTTTTTGAGTTCCTAGGCATTGGTTTGCTGAGAAATACTTTCCCACTCTTCTAACAGAACTTCTAGAAGTTGTCGAATATTTCCTCATACACAATATTCACGCGGTGTAGACAAGCTACATCTAGCGGCCATTTGCTACTTCATGCCGGACTGAAAAACAACATACACGAAATGTGCTACATCACAGTAGACACCATTGAAAGCTATCGATCTCTATCGCGTTCGGCGGGAACGATATTTACCAGCATTGAATTACAGGTGAAAAACCTATAGTAAACAGCTAAAGTCACTCGCCGTTCTTCTGTCGGGCTTAGACAACTAAGGTTATTTGTCAGTTACCTCACCTATGGCATACTGATGAGAGCTCATAAGCTCGAAACCGGTATATGTCTGATGGGCTGCTGATGAGTAACTTTTGCTATAGGCGTTTCAGGTGTAATTCAGTGTTTTGTATTTTAAAACTATACATCATCTTTATTTGAAACCTGTAGTAGTCCAACTATTTTTGAAATATTTATTAACGCAATTGTCAGTAGCAGATACTGTTAAATGTTTTAAATAGTTTTTATAAAAAAGACACGAATAAAAATATCTGTGTCAAATATTTCAGTAGATAATAGTAACAATTTCTTGATAGTACAATAATTACTCTCATTACGTATTATTTAGAATAGAACCTATAGCAGAACTACAAATAGGGGAGTATCAAGCAGGTTTTAGAAAAGGAAGGTCAACAACGGACCAAATCTTCATGGTGAAGGAAATTCTGACTACATGCTATGAGTATGGGAGCAAAGCAATGGTTTTATTTGTGGACTTCAAGAAAGCATATGATTCGATCAAAAGGAATAAACTTAGTAAAATTTTGAAACAATTTGGGATACCAACCAAACTGATTAGGCTATTGAAAATGACCTTAGAAAATACCAAATCCAAAGTACGAATAAAAGGTGAATGTTCGGAAGGCTTTACTATTGATACAGGACTGAGACAAGGAGACCCACTCTCAACGCTTCTTTTTAATTTAGTACTAGAAAAGGTCATAAGAGATAGTCAGTTGAACAGAGAAGGGCACATATTGTTTAAAAGTCATCAAATTGTAAGTTATGCAGATGACGTGGCCATTATTGCTAGAAATAGTAGGGAATTAGAAGAAGTAACGAGAAAACTTGTGGAGGAAGCACGTAAAGTGGGATTGCAGATAAATCAAGAGAAAAGTAAGCTTTTGAGAATAGGAGAACAAAAAAAGGATACCAATTTTAAATTGAGAACAGAGCATGGAGAGATGGAGTTTGAGGAAGTTCAAGAATATGTATATTTGGAACAGCTAACTGTGATGAGGAACAAGAAATAAATAGGAGAATAATAAAAGCAAACAGAAGTTCGGCAGCAGTCAACCACTTAATGAAATCAAAAAATCTGTCCAGAGAAGTAAAATTTAGAATGTATAAACAATTTTGAGCCGACAGCACTGTGTGGCAGTAAAACCTGGATCCTCAATAAGAAGTCAAGAGAAAACCTTTTAACATGGGAAAGGAAAATCTTAAGAAGAATTCTAGGGGTAAGAAGACGGAAGAAGGCTATGTAAGGAGAAATAATGAGGAAATATATGCAATGTACCAGGCACCAACAATAGACGAAATTGTAAAAGCCAGAAGAGTGCAGTGGCTAGGGCATCTAGAACGTATGGAAGATGAAAGGGCAGCACAAGAAAAAAAAAAAGGTAAACCGAGGAAGCGATGGAGAGAGGCAGTGGCAATAGATCTAAGGGAGAAAAATGTAACGGATTGGAAAAGAAAGGCGAAGGACATAATGGAATGGAGGAGAATAACACAGCTCTGGGCCTAAAAAGCCTGTAAACAGCTTTATATATACGTATTATTTATGAAATCAAGGTTCTCCTAGTTGGGCTTGTTATAAAATTAAAAAAGAGGAAGATAAGGCCATATTGTTAATGTTAAATACAAAAAATTATGAATAAAATAAATACACTAAAAAGAATGTAAGACGAAAGAATTAAAATAATGTAAAATAAAAATGAAAACAATTTAGATAACACCTCAGAGTTGATATTTTACTATTATTTAAGGATAAAAGTTGTTTTCTAACTTACCTCAATTCCTGTAACAGCGCTTCTCCTTGGGCTATGGTCGAAGCGCAAGCATCCAAGCTTTGGTCTCTGTGTTGAGCCGTTTGTTCAAGAAGTCTCTCCGTTGCTTCTAAGCTTTCCGCAACACTTTCATCGCCCTAAAAATGTTCGTTATTGTTTAATAACTTTTAAAAATACTATGTAACACGTCATGCTTGTTTTAGATTTTTTATAATCTAGCAATTTTAGTTTAAAACTGCCGATATGAATATGATTGATATTTCAATCCACTTTAAATTTTTCAAAAGTATAAACTTTAACTAGACATATTATCTTGAATGAATAATTCCTTTTAAGTTATACTCGTTTAAGAAATTATGACAAACGAGTTTTTATCCAGTTACACTATTTGCCTAATGTTTATGAAGTATTCATGATGAAAGACTCTATGATCAACTCCAAAAAATTGAAATCGATCCGATAACAAGTTTTCGAAATATTCGAAGTATTAAATGTTCGCTCTGGATCACGAGGCGTGACGTCAGTGTCTCCGCAGCTGGTCACGAAATCGTTTGCTTTGAACTCGAGTAAGGGTCTTACTGTGTTAAATTAAAGCTTATTAGTAAAACGTCATACTACTTTTAAAATTGTGTATGAACGTGGCTATTTAAAAGCGGATTCGTCTAAATGATCAAGGTATCATAACAAAAATGTCAAGAAAATAAGGTTTGAAGATTTTAAAATTTAATTTTTACAATACTGTGCACCTCCCCATTATGCAACACCTATCCGTGCTTATATAAATGAGCTGTTCCCGAATCGTTGGATAGGGAGAAGGGGGCCGATTGAGTAGTCAGCCAGATCGCCTGATTTGACACCGCTAGATTATTTCTTTTGGGGATACTTAAAAAGCAAAATATACGTTACTAGACCGGTTAATTCAGAAGATTTAAAAGCAAGATTTTGTCACGAGATACATCGTATACCTCCTGAAGTTATTGATTTATGATATATGATAATTGAAAAAGAATTTAGTAATCGTCTTGGCTACTGTCAGGCAGCCAACGGTGCACAATTTCAACATTTAATTTAGTCGATTTTTTACATAATCGTTATCATTTTCAGTATTGTGAAAATTAAATTATAAAATCTTCAAACATTATTTTCTTGAAATTATTATTATGTAATACCATAATTTTTCATGATGTATGTATGTAGAATGGCACGCTCTTTCAAATGGTATGGTCAAAACTGGGGGTTGCTATTTAAAAAAATTGTCGATGACGTCATATCTCGAACAAAGATGACGTCACAAATGTGGGTCGTACTTATATCAAAAAGTGCCTTTTTTAAAAACAAAATCGACGTGCCAGGGGATTTGTTCGAAAACTTCTCAATTTCAAAAATAATGAATGTATTTGTTACTTTTTGAAAGCACTGTATATTGTTCAGTTTTAAAGGCACGTAGGTGTATATGTACCTAAGAATTTAAAGTTTAAATCAAGAATATATTCTACATAAATATACGAGTACCGATTATAAATATTAAACTGATTTATATGAATTATACAACACAGATTTATTTGGTTTGGGCTCAAGAAATTGCTTTTTGCACAAGTTTTTCATATTGGATTTGCCGGGTAACTAATAAATAATTTATCTGGGCATTTTATCGTTGTATTGGGACAGTTGGGTGCAACACAATATCTAAATTTTGTTTGTTTTCGTTTAGTGTCTCTCATAACACATTCAGTATTTGAATTTTCCATAATTGAAATAAACACTGCAATCCTAACGATACCAACGGCTTCCCTACGACTCGTATTCTAAATGCAAGTAAACGGTAGCGAGCGCAACCCATAATGCTACAGGAGACTGTGACGTCACACAGAAGTTTACACGAGTCCATGTTCTTAAATTTAATAGTTTTGAGGCGTCAGAAAGTTTTTTTTAACTCACATTAAAATTACACCATTATTCAGAAAATGTAATAAAACAATTCTAAATGACTCCATTCCCTATTTTCTGAACCACCATAATTCAATGCATTGTTTCATTGTGCCAGAAAATGAAATGACGCCAAACTGTAACTGATTAAACTTTCTCCGGCTGAAATAAACATACAAAGGCCAATAATAACATCAACACCTATAGTACGTCTTGTTTTACAACAGCAGACAATATATCGATGTTTATCAGGTGAAATGAAAATTAGATATCCCACCGAGCCAGAGAGCCAGCGTGGTGCATTGCTTTCGTTTAAAAATTTAATGCACCTTTGAATCGTTGCATTGTGCTCTGGGAGAAGCAAGTGCATGTAGCGACAGCACTTTACTTTTAAGCGGGTCAAGGGCCACTGTGCGCGACTGGACCTCTATTTCAGATTTTATGGTCTTTGGGGATTTTTTCTTTGAAATGATAGATGGAGAGAGTATGACTTATGAAACAGTAATATTTCCTAAATGCTGAATGTAGATGAAGTGCTCATAATAGCATTGCTGAAAAATCAGAATAATTGATGAGCCTAAAATCTAATCCATAGAAACACAGTGATAGTGCAACTAGTTGTGCGACCCTGTTTGGAAGTGACCAAAAGAGATGTTAAGACATACACGAGATTTTATTTTAGTTTCAAATTGGGCGTTGATTAAATTTAGACAGAAAACTGACCTTGGACCTGGAACAAGCGGCAGTGCAACTGGCAGTCAAGAGAATGGGGTTGCATTAAACCACTTGCATTTGATTGATTCGGTGGTTGTGCATCCAAAAGTTGCCAGTATAAAATATATAGAACGGCAGAAGCCTCTACATTAGACATTGAAAAATAGTTAGACTATCGAGGAGCACAGCAAACAGCCATCTAGGGAAAACTTAATGTAAGCTGTTGGTTATACTGAATTTTAATACCAGCATAGCATTAAAACTAAAACGGAATGTTTGTAATTGGATCATAGAAATCATATTTTTCTACGTATTGGACGTAAGATGTTCATATTTTAAAATTCCCGCCCATTAGTGTGAAGCTACCCCGTTAGTTCAACCAACTTATAAAAGCTAAGTTACTGCAATACTACTAGACTCGCGTTTTCTACATAGGTTAACTATTTTCGGTACCTATCTCTTCTGTTCTATATAGTTTATAACTTGCATGGATATTCTGTGTTGATTGCATTATATTAGGCAGCGTAACTTGTTTGCAGTCTTGGTGATATATGGCCCTTAAACCACAATTATAAAGAACTTTATATCTGGATAGGAATGTGTGCTACTGATATTTTAAAAATAATCACTAAAACAAACCAAAAGCTTCCTCTGTTCAAGTCAACATTTTTGGAAGTGAGAAGAAAAACGCTGCTTAAGATATTAAGGGATCAATTTTCGGAAAATGAATGAATGGCGAAAACCGCATCTAAACACTGATTTTATAAAATGCATTTTTCAATTATCTTTGGTTCAAATTGATTTATTTTCGAGGATTATGAGTGGTTCTGTCATAGATAAATTAAATCTAAGTAGCTTTTTTAAAATAATATCTCCGTAAATATTTGAAATATAAAAAAATGGCTTTCACTAGACTCTTCTATATGACGAACTACAACTGGTAGTTTAAATATTTGTCCTCATTTAATGTTCTCAGTGAATTATATTAGAGATTTAAAAAAAAATCTTTTTTTATCTTCCATGTAATATCAAGTTAAAGAAACCAAACATTATTTGTTAATAAAACTACACTTTTTGAAATGTTTTCAACCCTGAAGTATTTTAGTAAGGTGTTGAAATAATCAAAGACTATGATATTTTTGAAAGAAGATATTTTAACACAGTATATATATATATATATATATATATATATATATATATATATATATATATATATCCTATATATACATATTTTAATTTTTGGAAGGGCGTAACTTTTCAGGGAAAGTTTTTTGCAAAAAATATATACCAGAGGCCCCTATTAATTTTCATGATCGCCCCTTACATTTCTTTGGTGTTATTTAGATACACCCTGTATAATAAAGGAAATGAAATTTAAGAAATGGCAGGAACACCATACTTTACTTTTTCGATATAATTAAAGACAACGAAGTAGGCAGTTGAGTCTAACATTTTGCGTGATGACCTTGAACACTAGGGGTCTAGACTCTAGACCTGTTGGAGTGAGCACCACGAGCCACGAGGTGACCTTCGCCTTAGTACCCACCTGTAGCTCCTGCCGCAGTTCGTCCACCCAGTTGCCGAGCTCCTTCTCGTGGGTGTAGAAGAGGACGGCGAGGTCAAGCCGACGACGCCGCTGCTCTACCCTGGCGGCGAACGACGTCACGTGAGCCTCCAACTCGTGTGCCACGGAGTATATCTCGTCCGGGTCACATTCGCCCGTGTGCGCCAACTCCTCGGCGGCCGCCAGCAACTTGTCGGCGTTGGTGTAGGTGTTCTGCAAAGATTAACAGATTTAGCACTAAATTCATTGAAGATTGAAGAATGTAGAGTTATAAGCAACGGAAAATGTATACAGTGCCTTCATAAATGATTACAAGCCACGTGATCAGGGTCAAGAGTCTCAAATCAATCGCAGAGCAATTCACATGCGAATATCATTTTCCTCACTACGGCATTGAGAGAGACAAGAAATCTATTTGCATATAAGTTGTTTTTCGAGAATCACAGTCCTGGTCACGTGGCTTGTAATCATTTATGAAGGCACTGTATAAAGGCCATTGGTGTGACAAAGTAAGGTACAAAAGTCTTCGTCCAGAAACAAAGGAACGTGACGTTTTTTTAGCAGTAATCGGTCATACCCGTCCCAACATAAAATAAAAATAAAATGTTTTTCGTTTTTTTTTTTAAATAAGTTTCGTCGCATATTTCAAGAAAAATGAAATAAATATAAGTAAACTTTTCTTGATTTTTTCAAAATATTGACTTTTATCCCTTTTCTCATTCACCATTAAAATGGCAAGAATAAGGGAATTCCATCCGTCAAATTATTAACCAATAACTATATTTTTCTGGACAAAATAAGGGCAAGCAGTATTTAAATAAAGTCGTGCCTAATACTGTTCGGCAGTATTAAAGGGATTTCCAATAACTCTACTGTCACCATGTTCTACCACAAAAATATTTGACTTTATAACGGGTATTAATTGCGAAAATCAGTAAAGGGTATTTCATAGGTAGTTTAAAACACTGATAAGCTCTAGCACAAATCAAGTGTGTCTCCGGTATTTTTATTCTTAACTTTAAGAAAAGATAAAGAAAAGAAAAAGTAATAGTTGTCTTGCCTATAACATTTTTCTCTGTGACAGAGGGCATGCAATAAGTTATTTTATTTTTTATCTACAAATCAAATAAATATTTAAATAATAATACGAGAATCAGATTTTGAGGTGCACAACTTTATCGAACTAAAGCCAGACGTGGCCTTGTTCACCCTTGAACCCCATAAACTTTTTCAGAAACAAGAATCTAATAATTTTAATATTTAAACCGAAAAAATACTTTTCACCACTGGCGTAGAAGTTAAGCGGTTCAAGAGTAAAGAAGACAAAATAACTACGCCGCTGGGTTTAGTTCAAAAAAATTATTCACGTCAAAATATTAACCTTTTATTGCTATTAGTTTATACTAACTTTGAAGGATAAATATTTATTTGTTTAATAGATGAAAGGTTTGACATTTATATTAGATAAATCAAACATTTTCTGGTAGGATATGGTGACATCTGCAGTAAAAGAAAATTAAAAAAATTTTTTACCAGCCATTTTTTTGAAAAACAGGGGAAGCACATATATATAACTACTTATCCTGCTATGCCTCTTTAGTTTAAAAATCCTTTAATTCTGTCGAATAATACATCTTTTTTATTTTCTGATCACAAACGATCGTATTTGATTTTCTTTTCATATAGTTGTCTAATTTGCTACTAAACAAATACTGGCTTTAATTAAAAGTAAACATTTATTCACTGGCAACTTGATACTAGACTGAAAATAATATATTAAATCAAGAGACTTCGGGTAGGAATGTTATCTCACTATATTAATTAGATTTGTATTTTAATACAACAAAAAATCATTATGTACTACCAATCTTGTTGTAAAAATGTTAGTTTTAAAATAACAACCTGACTTAATTAACTGGACGGGATTCCAGACATACACAAATGATGTTTTTAATAATAAAAAAATAACAAAACATTTATTCTTCATGTCGCTTCTACATATTCATAAAAAGTTCGTATGCTCCCCAATTAAAATCTACAAAGTCCCTAATGAAACCCCACATACAACGAAAAAGTTGAAACTGCTATCGTACCTGCAGGATACAAGCGGATGCTAAAATCATTACGGAACGGTTCGTATATTTCTGTATTCTTCGATTCAAACAGAGTGCTTTTACAAAGGAAATGGAAAATGGTTTTCTGCTACTGCAGTGTTTCCAAAGTTATTTTATGAAACGTCATCTATTTTTTATTAAATTGCAGATATAAATAATGAGTTATTCACAAGTTGCGTTAACAATATACAGAGTGAGTCAGCACTTGTCTAAACGAATTTGGGAATAAATTCGTCATGAAAAATGGAGTCAATATCGTAAGATTGTAAAAATATTGAAATTCTAGTAGTTTCAACCTTCACATCACTGGGCTACTGTAGTCTCTAGCCATTAGTTCATCAAGTATCAAAAATGGGTTACGTCTAAAGCAACTCGCATTTGATGGATATCGTTTTAATTTATGGTGAACTGAAAATGCAATAGCAGAACGATTTCCCGATAAACACGTTCCAAATGCAGCTACTTTTACGGTGTGCAGTAAGTGCAAGTGTAGTGCAAATGCTGGCGTGATACAGGAAATTTGCAACCGAATCGTGGAAGAGATGGAGGTCCAGGGAGCCCACGGCGTATTGCAGCAGTGTGGCGTATCATACACGAGGATCAATTATATCCGCACAATGTACAGCGTGTCCAAGCATTAATACCAAGGGATTGAACGAGAAGGACCGGTACCATGGCCGCCACGATCTGCTGACTCATTTCATTTGGACTTATTTTTGTGGGAAGTGGACACTATTGATGATTTATGATGATTTATGCAAACGTATCATAGCTGCTGCAAATAACTTGCAAGTTCAAAACGGACAAAAAGGAGAAACATTGGTGTTAGTTTATAGAAACTAGGTAAGACGGGTCCAAAATATCGTTGTAACACCAGGCATGTCAAACTATTTTACTAATTAAAACCACAAATCAAATTAATGACAATAACGGCAAAAGCAGTTCTTTCCTTGGAAATTTCTTTTAATTTTTTGTCCCGTCGCTGATTATACCCTTATCACGAGCCTTATCAGGTTTTACAGTGGACCAGTTTCCAGTGCCGTGCGGAAGTGTATTTTTAAATCATTATCATCATTAAAAAATTGTTTGCATCACTGTTTGTAGCAAGAATTGCATGTCCAATATGCCAATATATAATTTAGTCGGAAAGTATTAATTGCGAGAATATTAATACCGATACGTCTACAGAAAGAACAATATTTCATTAAATATTAATATTTTCGCAAGTTTCAACGTTCAAACTAATTAATTGTGCGGTATTGTTTTGGATTACTTGTCAAATTAACGCAATTTTTAACGACTGATGCGTGAGAAGTACAAATGGAACCACTTTATGGATATCTCCCTTAATTATCCTCAAAGAAGTAATTTAATTGAGTTCCTGGAAGTTGATAATGCCGAAGTGGTGGCCGGAAAGGCTCACTCGAAAGACCGTTATAAATGCGAACTTAATTCTAGATAGATTAAAACACTTGCGACACTTTAATAAAGCTATTAAGACATGGAGAAATGGCAGATGCGACGAGTAACAGGCCTAATGAGTCGCGTCGGTTTGACAAAGATGATGTAAAAATAAGTTAATTTAAAAGTATATACTACTTGAAAAATCGAATGAAAAGTTTGAGAACAAACATTTAAATTTTTAATTAATATTAACACATAAAATTCTACTTTTGGATTTATTTGTGAATGAAGCCAATATTATGTGTGCGTATAACCAATCAAATAAACAAAAGCAAAATAAATATTTCTGAACGGGACTCAATTCAAATTTTAATTCATATGCAGTATTGAATTCATCTGAGACGATATCAGTGTTATCATATGGAATACTTATGATGCGAGTATTGATATATTATCATTAGCTTGATTTACATAACCTGCTGGCATTGATTTTGATAGGCAAAATATGAACGTAATAATTATTTTTTAATTAGTTTTTTACAATTCTGTAATATTGTGTGGTATGCCGTTTGTAGAGTTTTATCTTTTGATTTACCCATACGACACAAGTTGGTTTTCACTGCAGAACTTAGCAAATTAAAGGAATTAAAAGGGCAAAATAAGTAGTTATTACCTTATTTTTAACTATTAGTTGAAGACAAAATAAGTTTTATAATTTTGTAATTAATACACAAATATTTACCTATTGTAATCATTTTAAAAATCTCTGGATATTGAAGACAGGTTTCAAGGCGAAATTAAGTAAGTTATAACTTCGTCTTACGCGTTATTAGAATGTTAGCATTTGAAAACACAGAAAAGGTAAACAATTTGTAATTTTGAACTATATAAATTGACATATTTTGTACTTGGAAGTCATATTATTCTTGGCTAACAAATTTTTTACTATAATTTTGGTACTATAAAATTTTGTAACACTGAAGACTATTTTTATGTCGGAAAGTAGTAAATCTCGATTAATTTAAGTTTATTTTTCTTGTGCAGTAGTCTACTATGCTTAAATGTTAGTTGGGTAATGCATGAACTAATAAACGAAATATAATAACTTGTATACCTACTATACAGGGTGTTTCATTGGTAAATGTACATACGTTAGCAGTAAATACAGGACATCTAGACAAGTCTAACTGTCATTACTAAGATACAGACAGTTTTATCGATTTTGGCTATTTCTTCTAACATGCCATTAGAAGAGACTCTCTGTATAACCAAGTGCTTTTCGGTAGGAGTATTCTAGTTACTCAATCCCCTAAAGGCAAAACAGAAATGCAGATCTGGTGGCATAACATTTTTTTATTTTGTTTAGTCGAAAACAACGCCCTATTTGTAGGATTTTGAGAAATATATTCAGGCACTTGGGTATAGCACAAATAATAGAGTGTATTTCTGTTTCATTTGCTATTTAGCTTTGAATATTATGTTGAATCCTGCAGTAAATGCCAAAAAATTCAAGCCTTTTCGTAAAATCTGAAACAGTTAATTATTAGTGTGAACTAATAAGTATTTTATGTGTAGAAGTAATAATACTAATAGAAATTTATAGTTCTGTTGCAAATTTGAATAGTTTTTATAAATTTTCTAATTCAGTCAATAAACTAATAAATTTATTTAAATAGCAATAAGAAACGGACAAGAAAAAACAAAAACGGAATAAATATTAGAAACCTACATTAAATGCTCAAAATGTTCAGCGTTATAATACGCACATCAATCCTTTCTTTATTTATAATATGATTGTTTCTTACTTAAGGGTGCAGTATTCTTAAAGTAGGGTCTTCTATAAACACAAAACATTTTAGACAATTTTAGATTTTATCTCATACCACCTGCGAATATTCAAAGGACCGAAGTAAAACGACAAGAATATAACGACAGAAAACGGGCTAACCAACAAATTTTTAGGTATAGAAATATATACCTAAGAATTTGTCACTATGCCTCTGACCTTGTTGTTAATAACTGGTCTGATTTTTAAACAAAAATGTAAAAATTATATATATATATTTTGCAAGTCAGATCATTATGTAGTTTAAAACCAATTGGACTAATTTATAGAAACAAATATGTAAACAATTTTTTTAAAAAATATCTTTTATCTGAAGATGGGTGCTATCCCGAAACGATCGTAATAATAAATTTCTATGATTGCATAGTATTTTAAACTATGGTTTTATTATTTTGTCCAATTCCCAGGATATACTTTTTACATTGTTTATAAGTATGTGAAAATAGTTATTAAAATGTGGGGTTAAAATAGCAAAATATTGTGCGTCTACACATTACAGCGTACAAACGCTTTTTAAAAGTTATTATTTTAGGAGAATTTAAATAGTTAAAGTGGATAAATAAAACATTAAGAATTTTATTTTCGATATTTATTTTGCTCTACGTGTTTTATTTTTCGAGATTTCTGTACCTAAAAACACCACACATTTGACCATTTTACGGCGAAAAATAGGGAGACCTTAATTCCAGATATTTACAAATCGCTAAATCAGTTGATCTTGTTAATTTTAATTTCATATACCTTCGATTTTAAATGGCAGGAAATCAACAGGAGTGATGGCAGGTGACCTTGAAGGCCACTCGATAGGGCCCACCCCGAGATGTTTGGAAAATTGTCGTCCAAAAACTTTTATTTCTTCAATGGAAGGGTAGTCTTACGTATAAAACAAGAATTAATTGTGAATTTGATGATAAAAGTAGGTTTACTACTTTTTACATGACAAAATCTCTCGCAAACAGATCAAACATGAAGACTTTATTTTTTGCGAATCAACAAAATAAAAAAAATATGCCACCAAACCTGCATTTCTGTTTCGGTTATGATATTAGTGGACTGAGTGAAGTAAGAAAAAAGTATCGTATCCCTAAAAAATATTTGATTATACAGAGTTATTTGCCTTTATATATTTAAAATCGATAAACTGCCCTGTATATCGGTAATGACAAATGTTTTGATGCCTTCTATATGCTCTTTATGACGTTATTTTATCAAAAATAAAATACAGCTTTAACATTTTGCAGCATAATAAAACGTTAAAGCATACATTCTTTTTATTGAAATTTTACTGTTATTGATTTATCTCCAAAACCGTTATGACTTTTACTCAAATCGGTTATTAAGTCAGTGAGAATATGAATTCTTTGTCTACAATACTAGAGTAGCGTCTGGAAATTTCTTGAAATAACTTCTGCAGCAACCCTGATATTGTTTTCTTATAGCTTTCGCAGTGAATATTATTTCCAGTTGGTATTACCAGTAACATCGACTCGAGTTACCCAATAACACGACATTTAAATTAAAATTCTAAGACGCTGTGAGGCCGCAGGCATCCGGAAACATGCTGCAATTCCGTTATGCACTTATTTATTTTTATTAGACTGGCGTTCTGTCAGCAACCATCGAATTAAGTCGTCGACGTGATCGACACCGATCGAACGTGTCCATACTGACGTTTCTTTCTGCCCTGATCGTATCGGTAATTTATGGAAATATTTTAATCGAGAAAGCCGAATCAGGGCGACGAGGCAAACGTGCCTTCCGATGTGCCCTTTTAGTCGGTGTTTTAATGAGTTTAGTCAAAGTGTGCGATTAATATCAATTACTGATTGCAGTGTTTATTTATTTATTTTTTTACGAGTGAGGAAGTATGTACAGGGTGTTCAGGAGGCGATCTAGATACATACTTCAGTATGTTCAATTTAAAGAAAAAAAATGTCTATAAACTTAGGTCCGGAAACGCTTTGTTTAGGATATACAGGATATCAAATTAAAAAAAAAATACTTAACTCTCGATTACTTTGAGTTAAATTCATGAAATTTTGTATGTGAATATTTCTTGGGACGGGAAATTCAAGTTTTATGCACAATTGGCTGTATCTTCAAGAGGGCGCCACAATCGACCATTAGGCTCCTTTTAAATCGCTAAAGTTTTTTATGCCACGGTGTATGCCATTTCGGAATAGAACAAAAATTGTACACCTTCGTATAACTCAAAGTTGTCGAGAGTTGTTAAAAAAAATGTAATTATTTTATTTAAATTTGACATCCTGTATATTCTAAATGAAGCGTTTCCAGACTTAAGTTCATAGGAATTTTATTGCTTAAAATTGAATGTAGAGTATACGTAACATACTGAAGTATGTACATCTCCTGAAACACCCTGTATAGGGTGTTACAGAATGATGTTAATAAAGTTTGGGGGTATATGTTTAAAAATAAGAAAAAAAGTTTATATAAACATGGGTCTGGAAATGCCTCGTTTTCGAGATACAGGTTGAATAAAAATTGTCTGTCTTAAGGTCGCCGTATTTCTCGCTATGATCAAATTTGTGGTGTTTTTATATAAAGCAAAAATCAGTTGCGTTCGTGCCGCTAAATGCAGTATTTTATTATTATTATACTAGAATATTACAAGAAAAATTTAAACACGCAAGTATAGCCCTTCACTATACTCGTATGTATACTGTTGTGTACCAAATCTCATCTCAATATCTCGATCGGTTTTCGAGAAATGAAGACTATAGTATTTAAGACAGAAAATTTTAAACAACCTGTATCTTGAGAACGAGATATTTCCGGACCCTTGTTTGTATAAACTTTTTTTCTTATTTTTAAACATATAACCTGCCCTTAGATTTTCTTCATTCTGTAACACCCTGTACATACAGTTTACAAAAGTTAATGTTAATTACATTTAACTCCATAAGAATGAAACTTTCGCCCTTTAAAAGCTTTATTTGTTCTATTCCAAACCATTCTTGGGCCTTCGTCTTTCGAGCACAAACGTATTTACAATGTGGGGGTTGGAAACACGAATTTAGATGGCGGGATTTTCTCTTTATTTACTTAAGGCTTCACTTATCAAACAGGATTTTAATAAATTGATGCATTCGGTAAACACCAGTCACGCTTCTCCATTGTTAGAGGTTTTGATTTATTTTCCACCTAAATTTGTTTGGAACATGACACAATACATAGGGGATATCTGGCTTTCATGACAATATTTGCTTTACTGAGATTATTTGAAACATTAACACGAAAGGTAGCTCTTTTTCTTGTCGGATATTTTAAATTAAGTGGCCGTGACCATTAGGTACTATGTTTCAGTTTGATGTCAAGCATTTTAATAACGCTAATAATATAGCTGTGGTTCTCAGCGTAATATATATTAAACAAATTATTTCAATCCTAACTAGCACAATTAGCCGTTACAACGTAGCTACAACTATTTAAGTATTTTTAAGTGTTTTGCCACTAACCATGGGCACGTAATAGAAACGTTCCCATTATGTATCTACGATGAAAATGAAGAATATGTTTTTAATGTCTGCTACGTTCCGGTGACGTTTTGATAATTTGTACGGCCACGTTCCAGGGACGTTGTGGTTCCGTGGAGATGACGTTGCGGCGTGGAAGCCGCAACTTTTAAGGAATTTCATTACTCTCCCCCCACTTTTTCAAATTAGGAGATATACTGCTTTCTTTATCTGGCAGCTAATGTATTATTACAATACAATTACTGCTAAAAATGCTGTCTAAAATATCTAATAACATTATGTGTGAATATGGTACTCTAGAAGGAGAAAGCTATTTTTTATTGTTCGTTGGAAATATAGAAATAAGTTAAGATTAATATTTTACAATAATAGCGACCTAAGACATCAATATGGAGCAATGGCGTATTTCGCAAATCTTACATTGAAGTCGTTTCCTCTAAGAAACGCAACTTTAAAGTAATTGATACTTTAGCATCCGTAACGGTATGTAACTTTCAAGTAATATTTGCTATAAACTATCGAACAAGGTTTTAGCGTTATTTTAAAGTAGCAGTAACCACTTCTTAGTAACATTTTTTCTGTTGTTCATTCTGAACGCGGTACGTCTGACGTTTACACTGAACACACTCCTTAAATTTTATCTTCTAGTAGTGGTTGAATACTTGCCCCTGAATTATTATTTATATTACATTTCTGTGTGGCTTTGCTGGTTACCCCTGTTGCATGTTTTATCCTTTGGATTTTTTGTGGTGTTTTGACCCAGATATTTAATCAGGGTTAAAGTTTAGTTTACTACAGATTTTGTTCAGCAACTAAGTAATACATTTTAATTATTATTTTGAATTTACCTTGTAGTTTGTTGGTTACGTCCTATCCCACTTGCACAGTCCGTTCCTGTTACTTCTTTATCTATTGTTTCTAGTTGCATTCCTCGTTTTCAGTATCTTAAAATCATAGCCAAATTCGGCTATTGTGTTGCCTTTTGCTACGATCTACCTCGAAGGATTGTATTTCATAAAATTCCCTCTTGATGTATTTCAAAATTCTGATCCCGGGATTTCACCGTATATATTTTTTTATTTTTCCACAGTATCCATACTCTGTTGGCTCTGTTTCATATTTCTTCACGTAATTTTATTCCAGCACATATTTGGATGGTTTTAATTGGTTTTGATATTTCTACGTAATACATTTCTTTGCGCGGAAATAAAATTCGACGTTGTTTCCTTTTTCTTCAATCATCAACACTTTCCTGACACTGTCTAAGTTTAACTTTTACACTTTTTGGTTGACTTTCGCTATTTTTCACTGGTCTTTATTCAATTTTTAATGACTTTTATGTGGGAACAGATTTCAATGTGGCTTCCCCAATTCTACCAAATATCAACAACATTAATTTAGTCCGCGGTGTAGAACTAACTACATCTATCGGCCGTGTTCCGTGTTTGCAACATTAATTTGTTTTCCCTCATATCCAAGTATGTATAGCGTTCCTTTGAACACTTGTCACTATGATTTTAATTTTATTCTAAATTTAACAGTATTATTCTGCCAAACAGAACGAGTTATTATTACTATTAGTCAATTGACTGTTTAATATTGCAAAATTATTATTCCTTATAATCCATTTCTGTTCATATTTACTACATCATCCCTCTGATTTCCCTTTCATTGAGAAATTTATTTCTGTTTATTAAAATTTTTCTAATAATTTTGATTTTGTGGACCGCATCATCTTGGTCTCCTAACCTTTAATTTTCATCATTTGTACCTTTCTATTCATCACAATATAGTATGTGCTACTTACAATATGTTACTGAGGATTGCGTTTTATGTATATGTAAATACTCAAGACGAGAACCCATTATCGTCTATCTAGTCAATTCTTTTACAGAAAACACTAGTTCGACCAGAAGCCATATATGGTGGGATATATTGAGCAGCGTCAAATGATGTGTATATAATGCTAATAAGTGCTAATTTGTCTTCGTAGTTATCGACACAGAACTTTATAGATATAGGTAGCTTTTAGATCAAAGAAAAATGTACAAATAGCCATTTTCAATACTGTTTGAACATTGTATTGACATTACTTTTTACTTTTTTTATGCAGTTTTATTTAAAAATATATAAACGTGAAGAATGAAGGGATTGTGATATACGTCAGGGATTTTAGGATGGCTACTGAGAAAATTCTGGAAAATATGGTACATACGAATTGTGGTAAAATTGAACAGTTTGGTTAATCGAGCGTAAGATATAAGTATTGTGTACAATACATTTTTGAAAAAAATATATGTATGTCATTTTAAAAAACAAAAGTTGGACCTCTATCTAGGAAATGTGATATTCAATTGTTTATTGATAGACGCAAAAAAATATTTCTTCTTACATCTTTTTCCGTATCAGGAATAATAAGGAAGAATAAGTAAGGGGCCAATTTATTTTCTACTGTATGATTACAAAAGTAAATAAACAGAAATGTTCAGTAACTAACTAAAGAACCAACGTCAATACAAGCTGACATAAGCTTAGCTTTATCGTTCTTGTAGTACATACAGTGTGCCACCTTTATCTATGTACAAATAAAGTAAAAGCTTTATTCTTCAAGATAATCCAACAAAAAATATTTCTTTTAAATTACATCGAACCTGCTTCTTCTGATTTAGCACTTATTTTAAGACAACGATTCAATGCCTGCTACAATTTTTTATACCCTCGAATTTCAATAAACTCGTCTACAGATTTTTTTATTTAAAATCTAGCAAGGTGGTGTGAATCAATACCCCTCAAAATTGTGTGAAATTTTAACAAAAACTATACGGTGTCTTCTTTTGCACGATCTTAAACTTTCATTGGTACACAAATCTGTTAAAACTTTATCATTCAAAATAATCCTACAAATATTTGTTGTATTAATTACATTGACATTCTTCTGATCCTACCACGATTGGTAGGATGGCGATCCAAGACCTGCTATGATTTTTTATATCTCCGAAACTCAATAAACAATTAACGACTTTTTTAGTGTTCATTTATTTAACAAAGTTAGCAAAATACTGAACTTGAAAAATACGAAACCAGATTTAATTTTCAGTTCTATAGTTTTTTGTGCCCATAAATAATATGCTTGTCCTTTGCCCTTAAATCTTTTTTTATGTTGTTTTGCTTCACTTTCTTTGTGTTTATTTAAAAAAATTAATAAATATTGGTATTTCTCAAGTATAATATGATAATTATGCAATCTTTTTGTGTTGAGTCTTGAAGGTTGCTTCAATAAAATAAGCCAATTATATTCGTTAATTAGTTAGTTAATAAATGTTTTTTTTTTTTAATTTTATTCCAGCATCGACATCTTTTATAATTTTTTTAACAGACCACACTCTCTTTCTTCTAAAATTTAGGGTAGGATAAACTTTCTTTCAAATTTACTTGTACTATTTTAACATAAATAATTCCATGACATACATTGGACTCGTCTAATGCTTTTCAGGTTCAGTATTTTGCTCCACCTTAAGATCATATAAATTAACACTCTAAGCATATTGTTTTTGTTCTAATTTCACATATATGGGTTTAAGAGCATCCTGATCACACCACCTTATCAGATTTTAAATAAAATAATTGCATTGAATTTTGGAGATATAAAGAGATACTTGGAGCCGTGTTAAGATCAGAAGAAGCAGATTTCGATGTCATTTAAAAGAAAATATTAATAATAATATCTTTACCTCCCATTGTAATCATGTGGATTAGGCCAGAAGCCGAGGACTTTTGTGGGAGAGGGGGCGGCATTTCATTATTAAGCAGGCCGCATTTGCGCCCAGGAACGACTTACGTTGGTAGGCTCTAACCACCATGAAATGAAAGAAACCTGGAAAACCTCATTAATTAGGGGGGTTGACCCAAGCTAACATTCTTCCATCACAGCATACCCGCAGAGAGGGTGCCAATCTTCTCCACGAATATTATAGCTTATATACGATCTACCCGCTATGGGGGTCGAACCCACAGCGATCTAGTCACCTCGATTCAAGTATTGACGCCTTACACCACTAAAATAAAGTTTTTATGGATTTGTGCATAAATAAAGCTTTAAGATCGTGTAAAAAACATACAATTTTCACACATTTGTTTAATTGGGTTTTGAGTGGCCCTGATTCACACGTTCTTACAGACTTTAAGTAAACAAATCATTAAACGTTTTTATTGAACTTCGGGGGTATAAAAAAATCCTAGCAGCCTTTGGAACACCTTCTTAAAATTCGTGGTAGGAGCAAAAGAAGTGATTTTCAATGTCATGAGTGAACCAACCAATAACTGATATTAAAAATGTGAAGTAGATTCCATTACAAATACATAAGTTCTAAAGAAATCGCAAAATTTATTTTAATGAGTGTTATTATTATTGCAAACGATAGTACATAGATTTATGAAATTTAGTTCACAAATTTGAATTTCATAACATCCTCCTAAGTAGAATTTAGATTTTCCTGTCTGTTTGCGAGAATAATATTCTATTTACAACCTGTCGTAAACAATAACAGTTACTTTAAAACCAAGTTTAAGCACATACACGAGCGCGTTGAAAAAAACTCCGATAAAATCTGTTTATATTTTCCTCTTTACGAGCTAAGCCTCTCCGATCGAGGTCTCGGGACCCAAAACATCGGATGACTTATGCCCCATCCTCAACCCTAAACGGTTCCGAATCCAAACAGGCCTCACAACGGCACAGCTCCCCCCTAAATCGTTCCCGAAGTCGCGGTGATTTATTTCTGTTTTGAATTGTCCGCTTCCTCTTACCCCGTGCGTTAGTCCCGTCAGTGGCGGTTCCTCAGGTGACGCAAGTGATGCACTCCTGCACCTATAACAATCGGCTGTGCTTACCACTTAAAATTATTTTTCATTTAGTATAAATTTTGTAATTTGTGTAGATTAAAATACGTAGTTTATATTTATTGCATAATTTATCACATTCAGTAATAATATTTTTAAAACGTAGAGCGTTGAACGCCTTCTCATAGAAACAGTGCTTTCACTGAGCGCGACTACCAATTTCATATAATGCAGAAGGAACGGGTGCCGCCGACCGACACCTGTGAAAATCCGCTGCAAATGGACCATATTAGTGTGACATCACAGTAATATGCAACCCGCGGTACTTTGTGTCAAGAAGTTTCAATCAAGTGTTATTATAATGACCCTAAGGGAACCTATAAGTGTCAAGTTATTTAACTGAAAACGAGGCACTGGGATTTATTTCTCTGTTAATGGAAATATTAAAGAAATGTATTCACTTGAATTCGATAGAAGAATATTATATGCTACTTTTGAATCAACTATTCTATAATATTTTTCTCTTTTGTTTTAAATACATTGTCAAAATATGTTCTTTCTCCACCAATAGCAAAACAGAATTGAGCAACTAATTTTGCTTATCTGTCATCTGTCAGAATACTTTAACTTACAAATTTGTATATTGAAATTGTGTTGAATATGTGTGGTTTTTAATGTTAAATTTTGTATTAGTGGGTTTATTTGTGATTTTATGTGCTTTAAGGTATTAAATATATAGCTGCAATCGTCAATGTTATGTATTTAGTGCAAATAAAGTAAACATTATACTCGTATTCACATTCAAATTTGGACTGTTCAAGTTTTATCTGATTTAATTAAACTTATATTAAAATCCAGACTGGTGAAAACGTATCTTAATCTTCAATTGGATAAGGAAAGGAAATAGTAGGTGTTATTTTTTCGATTCCATTTCGACTCTTAAGTCACCTTTTCTTAAGGTCAATTTTTACAGGTAAGTTTTTGCGGTAATTTTCTCATGACTCTCGTAACCCTGGTTGCCTAATCTCTGACGTCATCACTAATGTAGTCCATTATCAGTCTTATTTACGGCGATTGTCATGACAACGACGAAAAGCATAGCAGTCGAAGCTGCTTCGCCCGTTTATACAATTTAAATAAATGTCAATAGTGTTGTATGTGTTCGGTTATAAATATTGAAGTTGTCGAAATATTTCCAGTTTATGGTCCCGTTTGGTCAATATTTTCAACCCACCGTTGTATACCATGTGCCGTAATTATCAGTATATTGAAAATAATGTTGATATTTCAAACTGTTAATTTAGTCAAATTAAGTCTTTGTTTTAGCCATTTGTTAATTGTGTTTTTCTTTTGTTCTGATATCTAGTGAATTTTGTTAATTGTAGGTATATGTGTGTCATATGTAATTTTTGTTTTTTTCTTATGTTGTTTTTCCGACCCTGTAAATGGAATGTACATTCTGTTGGGTTTGTGTATACATAAATATATCTGGCTGTGTGGAAGCATTTATTTAAAAACCTTTTTTTTTACCTTGTTTAATTGCAGGTTTAAAATCTGGTGTGTTCATACGTATAAAGGATGGATTTAACAAATGAGGACGTAAATGTTGGAACAAATTCCATTAAATTTGTACAGAGCGAACAAAAAAAAATCGCTCGGACAACCTTAATTTTTAAATGCGCGGACTCTGATAAACATATTTTATGACGTCATTATAGTAGCAAATATGACGTCACTGCCTATTTTCAAAAAATGGCAACTCCAATTTTTGATAGCGCCATTTTATGACATATTATTTTATAATCATGACGATTCTCCCTACTAGTGTTTCAATTGAAAAAAGTTTTTTTCTCTTAAAAAGAGTTAAAATTTATTCGGATATCTTAATAATGGAAACGAGACTTACAAATTTAATAAAAAATCAGTTAGAGGGTTATTTATAATACTTAAGTGCAGAACCATTTTGCGATCACATCATTGATAAGTTTGCAGCTTTAAAAAATCTTAGAATATATATATTTAAAAAGAAGATGGGTGAATGAGATAGGTAATTTTTTACTATAAAATGACAAATTCGTCTCGAAGTATTATTTATTCTTCCGCTTCACCTATTATAAAGTCCACGAGCCGCCACTGAGTCCCGCCCCTCTCGCACTTGTTGAGGAAACATTGTCTGCGCCGCGGTGATATCGAAATATATATACTGCGCCCTGGCAGCGGGACTATATTTTTAAAATGGGTCCTGTGGCACTTAAATCCACCCTATAAATCTGGGAGTCGTCTGAGCCATCTGGGATGATTTTGAAATATCGTACGATGGCACTGGCGCACATCCACTGAGAAATTATATCAACCATAGTTTGTTTCGAATAAGCATTACCACTGCAGCAATACATTTATTAGCTCTCATCAGTGTGCCGACGAATAACTCAGGCTGTTATGTCTATCAAATCCGACAGAAGGGACCCTGAGTACGCGAAATAACCAAGCTACCTTACCTATGACATACTGATGAGAGCCAAAACATATTATTTTCATTCCAATTTGACGTATATTTCGAAAACTACTATTCGTATAATCGTTGCATAATAATGACATTTCGATTGTCAGTATCGAAATATTTTTTTACGCACATGTGCAAAAAAGTGAATTTAAATAACCGAATTTTAAATTATTTATTTATTATAAATATTAATGACACAATCGAATGAATGGACATTAGGCGAACATATATTTTTTTCTACATTTCATATAATTTCAATATTGGAAGCTTATTTTGTATGGAATTTTCTATGTGTACACCTCTGCCACACAAGTCAAACCCATCGATACAATGCAGAACATTGTCTAAAGGAGTGCCCAGTATACTCAGTAACATTGGGTAATCTAAGAAATTCGGCAATCTTTTTAGGAATTAAACCTATGTTATTTATACGCACTGCATGTGTAGTACTTTTTAAATTCCTGTACGGGATAAAGAATCGGTTGTGATCAATGGTGAATGGAAGCATATTTGCGGAAAATTTCCAAAAAAATTACTTCTTCTATATCTCCCTCTGGTATTGTAAATAATCTAGGAACATTAGTTTTGAGAATAGTCACTTTAATGAACGACTTAGCATCCTCAATATTCTCTGTACATAAATAAGTTAATTTTTCTCTCATACAGGTTCTGCACATACCAACAATCAAGACAAAACTTTTTGGAATAAGTAGTTTTCATCATCTGCCTCTTTGATAATGTTCAGGTTTGAATTGTCCCGCCAGATTTATGTATGTAATATTACTATCATGTTGCCAGCCCTGCAAGAGTGGGGACAAACCACTGAAATGTAATTTTATATTATGATGACTGGAATGCGCTAAAAGCTGCGCGAATGGATTATTTATGATCAGCGCCATATTTTGTTTTGTGCCTCTAGCAATGGCGGAGCAGTAGGGGCTTAGCTGATTGTGAATTGAAATGAAATTGAATTCTGGATATGAAAAATTATTTCGTGCTATATGCTGGTTAATTTTACAGTCCCTTATAAAGCATGACATGTTCCACCAATAACACCCACAAAAATACACAGAATAACGCACACTGTACGCCAATGACAAACAAAATAATGGGAAATTAAGAACACAATTCATATCGTACGTGCAGATGGTTGTCTCTCTCGCACCCACGTACATAACCAATGAAGTATGTCTTTGCTGAGTTTCATGTGCCTCCTTTTGTCTGCTCCTAGGGTTAGTACCTTTCTTTGGATTCACAATGGACTTTACGCATTCCATATCGTACATTTCAGTGGGACAAACTCTGTATGTGCGAGTCCGCATTGGCTAAAAGTTAAAACCAGTCGGCTTTATATTGTCAAACTGAATGTATGTTCAATATATGGTTATCGTTAAACTCCCTTTATTTATTACAAAAAAAAATAGTCTACTAAAGTAATAACAAACAGATAAACCTTTCAACCTGTTCTTTGGGAAATATCCTAGATTTTCTGAGTGTATAACCAATTAATTTCCTTTTGAGGAAAGTAATAACATTGGTATATTTACTAATATCCATATTTTTATTCAAATAAATTGTAGTTTGCAGCATGGAATAATTACTCCATATTGTACACAGTGCACATTTTCAAGATAACTGGGACAAGTCGCTGGAATAACTTTCTCCGAAATATTACATACCTATTTTTCGTCACATCAAATATCGAATGTTGCATAAGTTTTTTGTTATAATTTCGTCGATTTCTAAGGAATCAATGATCATAAGGCAGCTTCCACCTCATTTTCTATTTCAGAATGTTCAGTATCACTGGAGTTTGCGTCACACATACTGAAGTTTTATGAAGAATTAATACCGAGTTTAATTATTAGGGTTAAATGTTCACCAACCTTCACAGATTTCAAAATTTTTTAAAATGTTTGTATAGTTGTAAATATCGTACCATAGCAACAATATTATAGGCAGCTTAGTTAAAGTTGTTTAAATAAAATAGTCTAGCAATCATATTAGCAAATGCAATCGAAGATTATGTCGAAACCATTTTAAATAGTTATTATACGAAAAATCGTGTTGGATACATGTTGCAAAATAGGTGTTTTAGGCACTTAACGTTGCGTACCTAACTCATTATTTCGCAACTTGTATCGAAAATAGCTATATCAGATCAACTTAAGATTTTCTGAATTGACCAAAATAAAAAATTAAACAAATAGTGTAATTTGAGGCTTGACCAAACGACCCTTTAAATTCCTTTGGCTTGGAACCAGGATTAATCAATATACGCAAATCCAAATCACATCCAGCTTGGTGCAAAAAAGCAAATTAATCAAGAACTAGGGAACAAAAACTTAATCACCTCTTCACGGATTAGTACGATAAACCACGTTTGATGCTTTTAGAGAGTCGGCTAAGCATCGCGATAAGACGCCCCTCCGCCTCCACCGTCGCTCGTGATGAACTTGATAATGAAAAGAGATTTTCTGCAACATTGTAAAGCTTTTAGCTTACTGCCGTCTGCCGCATCTTTTCTTTTTATGATTTACGAGCCGCCATTTGCTATTGACGGTTTGAGTGGTTCCGCTTCTTAGTTTTTAGCCAGATGAACCATTAAGTTTGTTATAGGAGAGAAAGCGAAATGAAATCATGGAAGAATGGCACAAGTTGGCTATGAGATAACGATACATTCAAAGTCTAATATGAAACAACAGATTTTAGAGGGTTTAAAGCATATATTTAGCATGGCTTCCTGACGAAGTAAAATTTTAATGTCTTTAGAGAAAGTGATTGTACGATGTTAATAAAATCAAACCAAAAATTGACCATTCAAATTTCCAGGAAAAACAGTTTGACTTAAAGAAGGTGGCAAACTATATAACTATTCCAAAATCTATATCTATTTCTATGTAAAATAAATAATAGTATATAAAAGTTAAAATACAGGGTCTCCCAAAATTTTACAGGGCAATACGTCACGATGTTCTATGTTAACAAAGATTACGACCTATTTATATAAACACTCTACTCTCATGATTTTCTCTAAATAACTCCAAACCGATATTTTTTGGAAGTCACTAAAATTTGTATTGAATACATCATAATTTTTAAATTGGAATTATGAAATATAGATATGTAATTTTACTGAGCAGATAATGTATAAAAACTGTATATTATATCAGAGTTCACCAATCCCTTCAAATATTTACATTTTTTTAAACCTGAATAGTGTATCGACAGATGAAGTTAAAACGAACGAAAAGTTGTTAATTTTAATGTCATGGAAAAAGTGTCTGCCTGTTAAAATGTACAAAAGTACACGTTTAAGCTAGTCAATACAATATGCAGAATATCTTTTACTAACAAATTATTAGAAATACAGTATATAGATTTTATTATTAAAATTCAATAATAACTATACTATGCGAGTCAAATTTTTATTTCTAAATAGTTAAGAAGGCCTTATCAGTAGCAGAAATAACTTCTGTTAGAAAGATTTTTTTAATGGAATTTGTCCATCCATCCTCTAAATGTGAATTATCCATCCTCCTCTGTAAAGGTGTATTGTTCACCCATCATCTAAAAATTTATTGCAATGTAGATATTCGCATTTGAAAATATGCTTAAAAAGCTTAATTTGAAGTTAAGCACAAACTTCAAGTTAAGCTTTTTTTGATCCCCCCCTAACATCTAAACAATAAAATTGCGTCCTCTAAAAAATGCACGCTAAGGCCAAAATAATGTACCTAACATTTCAATGGACTACAAATATTTTTGTAGATATACGTATATCTAATAATAAATATTTATAGCTCGAATTTTAGTTACAGTGTAAATTTATAATTAACGTAACTACAACTAATGTTATTATCCGTTGTAAGCAATTACTATTTTTACTGCCATAAAGATAAATATGTTGTTTGAAATGAATGTTGTATGCCGTATGATGAAACACATGTAATGGCGTAATTTTGATGCAAACATATAAACAATGTACCTTTTCAGCTTCTATGATATTTATGTCCTGTAATAATATTTAAAATAACACAAGCTGCAAGTGCACGCGTAACAAACTATAATATTATACTTAGTATTTTACGAATAGTACAAAAAGTCTCTATTACAACAATACAACTAAAACGTATTAGGTTAGAGGTTAGGCTGATGATGTGCCTCTGCGCATGTGCAACGGTTGACTTTAGTGCAATGAACCAAGAGAACTATTTTTGCGTAATATTCATTGGCGCTTCAGAATTTGCTGTCAAATGTCAATTTTTCCAGTGGCGTAAAAGTTATGGGGGAAAAACCCTTCCGATACCTTAAAATCTCCAACACTGGCACGCCCAATAAATTCGGGAACGGTGCGAAAAAGTAGCTATTAATAGTGGTAAAGTGTTTACAAAAGCTCAGTCCTGTAGTTCCAACGGATCCTAAGATATTGAAAAAAACTGAAAAAAAAAAATTAAAGTTTTGACATCATGTATCTCGAAAACGAAAGAGTGGAGAGAAAAATAGAAGAGGAAAAAAATGTTTCTATTTCAAGAGGAATTTACAGTTTTTCGTTGCGACACTTATTTAGGAACACTCTGTATAATGTAAATTAAAATTTTCCAGTAAATATTATGTAATAAGAGTATAACAAAATATGGAAATGTCCATCCACTTTATCAGTGCTGTTGTGTACACATTGAAATTGTCTCTCAATCCATATAAGCATTGTTAAGGCTTCGATTAATAGTTTTGGAGATATTTGAAAACTTAACAAATTTGCAGTGACGGCAGATTTTAGGAAATATTTCTGATAAAATTTAAGTTAGTTCCTCAGTATGTATATCCCTGTATGTCAACACAGATCGAGATGTACATCAGACTTCCGTGTTTCGGACATTGCCCGCTATTGTGTGAAAAATATCAAGATGTGTCCAGATCAGATTAGGGACCGGACGTGCGTAGAATCATTGTTACGCAGAGTTTACGTACATGTAACAAATTAGACGATAGTTGCGCTAAGTAGTTTGGCATTCGAGGCACACTTGTTCCCTGGACAAAGTTGCCAAGTAACTTCAGGTATCCCCCTGAACTTGCACTATAAATATCCTCGGTTAGTCATAGTTAAGCCGTGACCCCCATGCACAATGAACGGTTCCCACAACTTGAAGGTCGACTCGCTGCAACAGACGGGCTGTTTACTATTTAAAAGCCTTGTTACTTAGAACTATGTGCGTGGATTAAAAGGAATGAATTGTTTATGCAAGATAGAATCTTCATCATTATTTACTTTTACTCATACAGATGATATTTCATTTGTGTTTGATTTGGCATCAATGTGTGATGTATGATGTATGGTTATCAAGCATAAAGCTGTAAAATCAAATCACGAATAGGTAAAGCCTTCCTACATGAACAAACTGAAATAAATGATACTGAGAAACAAAATGTGACTTGTTCTGCTGATTATGTTAAAATAAGTATTGCTCTATGATAATGGGTCAGATTTTTTTTTATTTAATAAATCGGAAGTAAAAGTGAAAAATAATGGATGTGCAAAATATTACAATTTTATTCGGAAGTTTAGTACCTTAAAATTAATTACACAGTGATTGTGCTCGACTCAATGCTAGTTACATGCATTTTGCGAGTATTGTTCCTGTTACGTGCTGCTTGTTAGATTCAGTATGAGTGCAAAAAAGAATGTCAAGTATTGCACAGAAAGCATAAATATAAGTACCTACTTACAAATGCGTCGGAAAAATTATTTATTGGTTGGCCAAAGGATCAAAAGGAATGAAGAGCATGATAACATGCAATGCAGAGATATGTTTCTGTATCCGCTAAAGGCACGAGATTTTGTTAAAAGCATCACTTTGTTTTTGTTTTAAATAAAGGTTGAAGAGGTCATAGTAAATTACTTTTGTTTAAAATCCATAATATGTGGGAGAATATAATTGAAATCAGAAACGTTTTAAGTCATGATTATTAACACACAAAAAAGAAAAAATCGTTATATAAGAATTATTACGTGAAATATTGGAAAGATTATTTGGAATAGCGGTTTTGAAGTTTTTACGGCCGGTGCTGTTATTTAATCTAAAGTGATTTTCCGGGTGCTGTGACCCTCGTAACTGGTAGCTGGCGATAACAGAATTTGCTGAAATTCTTTAATCGGCCCTTGTTGTTCTCGGGCTAGACTTAGTGGAGAGCGGACTCGTTTCCCTGGGCCCCCTCATATAATCATTTTTTCGGTTCCTCTATTCCTATTGTTGTACTGATACTGCTACGGTCGGCAAAACGTCTCCGATAACGATGGTCATTTAACAGCCTTCGTATTTTGGTAAATTAAGTATTGTAAGAGAAAATGCAAACTTTTAGTGTAGTATATAGTTTTATTACTATCAGTTGCAGTTTTATTAAATATTTTGATGAAAATATAATGAATTATTCATTTGTTCGTATGACGAGTATAATAGTAACCAAATAAAAGTTAATTTGGTTAGCTATCATTTTATAAACCCTAACCTAAATGGATGGACACGAGAAAAAAGAATTGGTGGAATGACACAAAATATAAAAAATATGTAATAATGTTAATAACTTTGTACTTTATTCTCTTCATTTCTGTAATATATAACTTTTCTCTTTATTAAAGTAGTCCGTAATCATGGACATACCAATTTCTGGTAGATTGTGAGAATCAGTTTACTAAATACTTCAATTGAACAGTATATTGATATAGATCCCTAGTATCGCCTTGCGTGTAGTGACGTCACAAGCGGGCGCACCAATTTTAGTCTCTTACATCTCGAAAACGCAAAAAGTAAATCATATCAAATTTTTAGGGCCTAATAAGATCATGATCATGTACTATACAAAAACGCATAAAAATCATATAAACGAAATTTGACGGAACAAGCCCATTGTAGATACCAAACAAAAGACATTTGACTTACCAATTCACCAACATTAGTATAAACAATAAAGTCACGGCAACTAATACTGATTAGAAACTAATACACAATGTATTCTAATCAACTGATTGAAACTTGATGACAACAAATTTACATATCTCAATTACTGTCAATCAACGATAATTTGACGAGAACGCAGTTCGAGAAATAAAAAAAAAACGAAAATTAATCACAATTAGATGTGGTTCATACTGATAACCACAAATACACATAAGCAATAATAACATCACAAATGAAATTGTAAAGAATTATTTTAGTAATAATTCTAAAAAATAAACAGTTTGTTGTTGTTGTTTGTTGGTAGTGTAGCTTCCAATATTTTGTAACTTTTGATTTTGAATTTAAAAGATTCATATAAATCTAATCTTTTTTCCTCAAAAACATATTTTTTGCATAAATAACTATATTGAAGCCCATGAAAAATTTTTTACGAAATCAAAAACATGAAAATTAAGTTTTCATTATTTTCGAAGACGCAAAAATCCGTTCTTAATTCCATTACAAGCAGAAACAGCCGGAAATAGAAAGAAGCTGTTAGAGCAGAGGGAAAGAGAGTACAGAGTGCCAGGCTCTCCAAAGAACAGCTCCCCGAGGATTTGGAGATGTAATGAGGTGCTTTAACTTCCGCTTTCCCCAATTTTATCGATTAAGATGTTCGCGCCAACATTATCATTCGTCTCTAAATTGTACACAGGGAGGATTTCGAAGAAAACGACACAATGATGCCATGATTAAATGGATTTATTCGTTTAAGGTACTTTACATTATATAATATTCTAAAGAAAATAATAACTGTTTTGAAAAGCCCACAGCGTGCGGTAATGCAAATATTAAGTAAATAAAATAATATAAAAAATAACAAAATCTATTTTTTTATTAAATGAAAAGCCTTTAAAAAATAACAGTATATATAACCCTATATCTATTTTAACTGTATTGTTATAGTAGCGTTAGGAATATTATTTGAATATATTGTACAAATTCGCTATAGTACATCTTATAGTCCATCCATATATCATAGAGTTGAATGACCCTTCAAAGTCAGAGCTTCATCCCAAGGCAGAAGCGTGCGATATTTATTTTTCTGAAAAGTTGTAATTAATCAGGAAATGGTAGATAAACGGATGGAAACTTGTTGTATTATTAGACTTCCATTAGCATTAATTTCTTAATTAACATTTAACAACCACAGAAACATGTTTTATTAACACATTTCTGATTAAGAAAATGCTACAAACGCTAATATATCAAATGTCACACAGAGCAATTTGAAAGAAAGATATGTTTTATAAGTAGGTATGAATTCATAAAATAAGAAAAAGACATGTTTGAAATTATCGTACAGTGGTTGTCACAAAAAAAATGTTTTCATTATTTTATTGAATACACAAATACACAATAAAACTCGATAAAAAACAACTCAAACATGAAACTTCTATTTTGAATTATTGTATTACTAACCATGAAATAAACTAGAAAATCAACATGTGACCATTTTGTTTATGAGTTGTTTACTAGTCCATTTAACTCTTTATAATTTTGAGGCGAACTACAGGGTTAACCTTAAATAAGTACAAATATTTTAACTGCAGGTGTAGTTTGTCATATAAATAAGTCTAGTGTCATTTTAAAAAATTTCAAATATTTACGGATATTATTTTTTTAAGAAAATACCCACATTTTGAGGACCGCTGACCAGATAGACCACTGAGGTAACCTAATAAAATAAACCATGATTTACTGAAGGCGAGATTGCCATATAATCTGCAAAATAAATAATTGTTTAGCGTGAATTCAATTTTTGCGGTTGTTACTAATTTAAAAACAATTGTTTTTAACAATAAGTAAAGTAAAATTATCATAAACGATTAAAATATGAATTTCCGCAAGTTCGATACTATCAATTAAAGTGTTTAGGAAGTAATTTTGTTCAATGATTCCAAAATTATCCTTAAACGTGCATAAAAGCTCACCTACTAACTGAAAAACCAACTATTTAAACAGTTATCCACATTTCAGAAGTTAATACCATTGCACACTGTTAGAAAGAATATCACAAATTATAACCTTAAATTATTTTATGAAGAATAACAAAAAAAACTATGATTTTCAAACAACACTTTAGAGTTAATTTTCGCCACATAACCTCAAACAACGTGTTAGTGCTAACCATTTTGTACTTCATAGTTTCGTAGTGGGTAAAACAGATTTTAAAAATAAACACAAAACATGGAGTAACTAGCTTGATGTATACGTTCAAAATCAAGGCAAAGTTAAATATTTAAAAGCAGTGTCAATCGCGTGCAAAAAAGAAACTAGTGCCGTAGGCACAGATAAAAGGTATATGTCACGTCACGAGCAGTAGGTGAAATGTCCCGTACGACAAAGAGATTATGTTGATATCGGTGCACAAGTATGGTCCAGCGCAAAGGAATAAACTGACAAGTGGAAATAAAACATGTAATATTTGTGGAAAGGGATTTGTGAAAACATCAATATGTATCACTACTACTTTATTTGACGAATAAAATAAAAAAAAATAACTAAATAAATAGAAAAATCTATTATAGTTGTTCTTGAGGTAAAACAAAATTCAATATTTAACTAAACAAAATATGCAAATTTTCTACAAATCCTACATAAATACTTTCAAGTGACGTTCACATTCAAGCGCGAAATAGATCTAAAAGCTGCAGAACTTCTGGCGAGTAAGTCGCGAAGTATCCCCAAGAAAATGGGTTGAGACTTGGATATTGTGGACACAGTTTATTATACAGTTCGTCGAGTGAAGGTTCCAGAGGGTGTGGCTAAAGCGCGGCTAAATGCGCAATGAACACCAATGAAATTCATATGTACACGACAAAGTGGGAAAAATTCTATTTCTTCACCAATCATTGTGCCACTTGAGCGCGCGAATGTGCGCGGCTAAATGCGCAGTCGTCTTTTAGTCTTTTTAAAAAAAACGAAATCTGGGACCTCGACATCAAAGGAGCCGACGTCAAGACGCCGGACTGTATATAGACTATAGACTGTGGACGCCAAGCAATAGCCCCTTGCCAATCCAATTACATATTTGAAAAGCGTGGAATAACAGAAGAACTAGAATTTTTATTTAAATGATTGTATTTTTTTATTTTATTTGGGTTATTCTTCAAATTAAATGGAAGTGTTACATATTGACGTGTTCGTAACTTAAATCTACATCTGCTAATGTCAAGATCCAATATGGTGGCTATAAAAAAAAAACATTTGAATATTGTATATCCAAAATTAGTGGGCGGTACTTTCTAAAATCACTATTTTTAGTTTTTTTTTACAATATTTTAACCATGGCATATCTTGGGTCTGTTTGGTTTGCCTTAATGGCCATCAAAAGGGGCACCTTTTTCTTATTTGACCCACAATGTATATTTTAATATTACCGAGATCACAATGGTTAGCCATGAAAAACAGACCACCCTGTATGATTCTCGAATTTCGATCATGCGTTTTACTTGAAAACTTCGCCAGATTCTGGTTCTAAAATATTCAATAAAAAAAAACGCTATCGAATAACGCCATACATTTTTCTTCCAAGTCTCATAGGCCGTAATAAACTCTACAGCTGATTACAATATTCATCAGGCAGTGCCTGATGAAATGTAATGTAACCATTAAGACCTCCTGGCGGATGTATGCGAAAACTTATCCAATCTGTAAGACTCTAAATCTCCGAGTAACAGCTGAGAGTTATTGGTACTTCGGCAGTATCGGACTGACAGAATTCGTTAAGCACTCGATGTTAAACTAGCTCGCCTAGGCAGACGAACATATAAGTAAATGGCGCGAAATAAACTTCAGCAGAAGGTAGGTAACTATTCTCAATATGTGGCCTATAAAGAGTCTCAATCTTAACGATACTTCAGATCTGACTTCAAAGTTTTGGAAGACAAGAGATAGTGCAGAAGAGTAAGCAATATACAGGCTGATTCACGACGTTGAGTAAGGTAAGTCGTTATCAACTTCGATATTTTAAATGAAATCATATCTATAAAATTTATTCAATTTTTGGAACTACCATGTTACGACAATAAGACGAAATCCTTGTCGTTTTCGAAATATGTACCATATTTCCGAAAATAATCATTTTTCATCGTTTTGTTTGAAATTAGGTAATTACGGGGTTAACTATGACTAAGTACAATATCACTACATCACCACTAAACTAGTAGTGATGTGGTGAACTTACGGTACTGTCAAACGTAGTGTATTCCTTTGTTTACAATATAGACGCTCGTGACAATTACAGTGACAATGCTGTTGGGTAAGTACCTGATAGATGATTTTACTTGAGGTATGTATTTATAAAATTATGTCATTTCATTTCACATAAAACTACTTGTTTTAATTTGAAAAATAATAACTAAAACTAATGAATAATGATACTTAACATTTATTAATTTTTTAAAATTAATTAAATAAATTGTTATTGTTATTTAGTACTGATTTAATTTCTCTCTAAACGTTTTTAAATTTTTTTATTTATTACTTGTTTATTATGTTGCAGAATAAAACAGGTAACTTAATGTAGTGGAGTCAGATAGCAAAATTTTATAAATGCCATCACGTAAATGGTAGAGCAAATACAGAGCATGTTATTTTGAACCGGAATAAAGCGTTGAATACAAAATAAGAGAAAAAATGTAAGCTTGCTTTGCCATTGATTTTCTAAACGCTTTGTATGCATTCTGGTAGCTTAATAGAAAAGTTTGATTGATTGTTTACATCTTTGTATTTTAATTTCTTCGATGAACTTAAACCTACTTGTATTTTCAAATAAACTTACATTGAAATGGTTTTCACAAGCAAACAATGTTGCAATGCTTCATTTCGTCGCCTTTCATCGCTCTACACCACATTTTTCTTTCATTTTTTTTGATACGGTGAAATATATTAGGCGCTGTATGCTGTATTCGTACAGAATGGTATAATGCAATACTTCTTTCATTTGCCCGGTGAGATGCACTTTCTGTGCCCATTTTTACGAGCCTGGTTTGCAACATTATTCCATGCCAATATCTATTAAAACACAATAACACCTAATAATATCACAAATGATAACTCTTCTAAACGTATGTACTGCGTTGTCCGAAAGCATGGAAATCGTATACAGGTATGAACTAAACCAGTGCTGTATTTAGGTATACTAGCGCGAACGGCGTCTGACGTCACAGGTCTATACTGTATCGGCGACTGTTTTAATGGGGGCGTGGCGCCAAAATATAGCGACTTTAAAAATGTTGCAAGTCACAGCAATTCGTTTTTATACAATTATCTTCTATTGTAGTTTTGCTACCTGCCATGCCATTAGTTGCAAACAGTTTTGCAGTAGGTTTAAAAAAGTAACAACAAGCAACATTGGTAATAGCCTGAAGAACTCAACTGAGGTGCTGATCAGTGGCGACTTAAGAAACCTGTTTGAATGCACTTTAAAAAATGAATCGACTATTTATTTGATTTAAAAAATTGATTACCCCTAAAGAACTGCCTCCATTTCAAAATGGTCATTTTTTAATAATGCACTTCTTTCGAGATTTTAGGAGAAGCTTCTATTTCACAAGTTTCTTTTGAAACTTTTTATCACGAAAGTTCTCTTTATTGTAATGCATCATTATCTAATAAAGATATGGTCATGAGTTTCATTATAAAAAATATGACCATTTACATGTCCAACAACCGCTATTGATGTGTACTACGTAGGATGCGCGAAGAACACTGTGTTTTCTGCTAACCCATCAGCTCTGATAATAGAGCGGTAATCAGTTAAAACTGGGAGGGAAAGTAAATAAAAACAAACGCGGAACATCCACTATCGCCAGCAAATGAATATTAAAATGTTTACCTAAGCGAAAGGAAGCTTTTGAAAACGCCATCGCTCACCGATATTTAAATTAAAAGCCCTGTTCGGCCGCGGAACGAACTAATCCAACCCCTTCACAAACAAAACCGCAGGGGAGAACTTAGCCAAATTAAAAAACCTAAGCGCACATTCGATTTGGCCATGTTAGCCCGAAACAAAGCCCCAATGAGTTCTGATACACAATAGGGGTAAACGTGTACACACGTTGAAACAATTTAGAGCAACTTAATTATTCGATACAGATCTAGTCGGATCTAATTAGGTCATGCAGTTTACTTTGAACGTTATAATATGCATATATTTTAATCAGGAACAGTTTGTCTGCAAAAATTATGTTTTTTATTAAACATTTCTTAAAATTTATTGTATTCAGTCACATTTTAAAACTAGATGTCTTAGTCATGTTTTATGACTAAAACATGCATGTCCCTGATTTTTATAAAACATGAGAAAATAATAGTCTTCCCTATCACAAATTTCTCTGACACTACGTTTTCCTGATCCTTTCAATTGTTAATAGTATATTACATACCGAGGTGGAAAGTGTTTCATTCTTGTCTAGAAGGATGGTTTACTGAAGCACGTAGCACCGAGATGAACCAGGTGTTTATAATGCTGTTTTTGAAACTATTGTGCTGGCATATTTTAACGAAATTGCCAAAATCAAAAAGCCGTCAACTATTTCGTCCATTTACTCTATGTTGTGTACTACTTTAATTATTAAAGATAAAGTTATTGGCATTTTTGAAACAACAAAATCTAGGACATGTCTCCAAAAAGTCAAACACTTTCTCCAGTGAAGTTTTGAAGAATGCATCTGATGATAGCTACCTAGAAAGGTAATATAATAGATAATTGGTGTATCAGGTGCATGTCGAAGTGACGAATTGTAAGAAATATCGTGAAAAAAGTAAGGTTCACCTCAAAATTCCAATATCAAAAACCTACCAGTCAAGAATATTTATAGTGAGTAATGAAGAATGGGTAACGTTAATTAAAACATATGTTGCATTTTGTTTAGACATTCTAAATAAAAACTTCTATTTACAACTAAGATTCGAGAAAATCACTCGCTAGCCATTTGGCCAATTCGATAAGTCAATATCCCAAAAAATTGCAGTGTTGCTTCCGCATTGTGAAATATAAGTACACAGGAAACTGCTTCTGAAGAACGGCAGCCACGCACAGTGTTGACATTCTCCAGTTGAAGAGATTAGGAGGATCGGCATCTTCCACCGTATGGAAAGGGTAAGTCGACTACAGATTCTTAGGTTAAAAATGCCCCAAAATTATTTAGCAAAATGCCAAACTCCAGGACTGAAAACGTTACCATTTCTACGCAGGATGTTCAGCATAATTAATAAACTAAAAAGGTAGGCGAGCTTCCGAATAAATATCTAGTATTTCCAGAATATATATCAAAATATAGAGTTATCAAAAACGACAGAGTGAACTCCTAATATTTTTAAGTTATAGTCCTAATTAGTTTTAACTCAATCATCAGAAACATTTGTTATTGTTAGATAAGTACTTGCAATTTAAATTTAAATTTTCTCCAGTTGAACACAGCGAACGAGATGGAACTGAACACAACAACGCTACACAACCAACATGGCGAAGTGACGTGTGTTAGAACAGCCGATATACTGCATTTGTGTCAGAACTCAGGAGTAGGGATATAGAACACACAGGTGTGTTATGTTTACACATAATGGTGTATATTTTTAACACATCACTGGTAAATATTACACAAATTCAGTATATTTTATTATAATACCAGTAAAACCTACACAAATCCATAGTGAGTGAAACTAAACACGGAACTTTTACGCATGCTAAATTACACACTGGAAAAACTCACTCATGCAACAACTTTTTTTACAGTGTGATAAATTTCTGTTGCTGCTTATAACCAATAGAATGTTACAATTAATTTAGTAAAATAATTTGTAATACTTAATGTGAATAACATTTGTTGAGAATGTTTTAATGTACAATAAGATATTTTTTGAAACAAATATTTTGGTTATTCAATGACTGTTGACATTTACCTGGGTTGAAAGTAACATTTGTTTGGGTGGAAAGTGAAGTAAATGCTACTTTTCATATGTACATAATATGGCAGTAAGAAATATGTTGTTTTTACTGTTTAAGAAAGGTATTTTAAGCTAATATGTATCAAATCTCCTACAATTCCTATCAATGAAGTCATATGTATGTTCTCTGATACCAAACATCTAGGTATGCTAATGAACATCCACAGACAAAACTCTATTCAATAATTATCTAAAAAATTTAATATATTTACTAACCTCTGGAGTGGGAACTCGAAATTCAACCACAATAATTGAGATCTCACTTATTTCTACGTTTTATTAGGATCGTTTCATCAGGTGGCCTCCTTTAACTTGAGTCAAATATCTAACTATAAAGATGATTATACCAATAAATTAAAATTATTTGAAATTGAATGTCAAAATGAAATATCGACAACGTCAAACTGATTAACTGTCAATGAATATCATAACAACCTACTAAAATAAATAAAAATTAATAAAAAAAAAAAAAAAATTTACCTTTTATGCATAGTTTTTTTTCATATATTTTTAGGTATTAACAATATTGTGTGAAACTAACTACTCAGTGGACAAAAGCCCCAACCTGCGTTGAATTACACCCACAATATCTACCCATATATTCCTTATTATTAGCTTTTGTAACATTTTTTACTGTTTAAGAAAGGTATTTTAAGCTAATATGTATCAAATCTCCTACAATTCCTATCAATGAAGTCATAGATATGTTTGGTATCAGAGAACATACATATGACTTCATTGATAGGAATTGTAGGAGATTTGATACATATTAGCATACCTTTCTTAAACAGTAAAAAAATGTTACAAAAGCTAATAATAAGGAATATATGGGTAGATATTGTGGGTGTAATTCAACGCAGGTTGGGGCTTTTGTCCACTGAGTAGTTAGTTTCACACAATATTGTTAATACCTAAAAATATATGAAAAAAAACTATGCATAAAAGGTAAATTTTTTTTATTATTTTTTATTTATTTTAGTAGGTTGTTATGATATTCATTGACAGTTAATCAGTTTGACGTTGTCGATATTTCATTTTGACATTCAATTTCAAATAATTTTAATTTATTGGTATAATCATCTTTATAGTTAGATATTTGAATCAAGTTAAAGGAGGCCACCTGATGAAACGATCCTAATAAAACGTAGAAATAAGTGAGATCTCAATTATTGTGGTTGAATTTCGAGTTCCCACTCAGAGGTTAGTAAATATATTAAATTGTTTAGATAATTATTAAATAGAGTTTTTGTCTGTGGATGTTCATTAGCATACCTAGATGTTTGGTATCAGAGAACATACATATGACTTCATTGATAGGAATTGTAGGAGATTTGATACATATTAGCTTAAAATACCTTTCTTAAACAGTAAAAATGTTACAAAAGCTAATAATAAGGAATATATGGGTAGATATTGTGGGTGTAATTCAACGCAGGTTGGGGCTTTTGTCCACTGAGTGGTTAGTTTCACACAATATTGTTAATACCTAAAAATATATAAAAAGAAATATGTTGGTTTCAAAGTTAATGAAATTTTGAAATATCAATATTACATATGGTTGTAAATAAAATATTATACATATATAATTACACATATAAATAAATATTTTACATCTAAACATGGTATACAGAATAAAATAAAATGTTACAGCTTTGACATATTTTTTTGTCAACTAAAGCCAGTGGCGTAGATAAAAAAAATTAACTAAACTTCTTCGCCAATGGTGAAAGCATTTTTTCAGTCTTAATCTTAAAATTTTATCCTATTTTCTGAAAAAAGTGCTCATGAGGAAATACACCGGGTAGCTTTCATTATGGTACTGCATACCAAGTTTGAACGAAAATTATTTGATACAGTTATAATAATAACGATAAGCAATCAATTATTACATAGACAACTTTTAATAATTCAGCCATTCAATAAGAATCCACTTTGATACAAAAAAAGCAATTCCCTCTGCACGAAACTGGCAACAGCTGCGTAATATTTCAAGGAGAGGGTTGGATGTCATATTAGAGCCAGGAAGATTCCACTTCACTTTTTTATGACGTTTGCTCCTTTTCCGCTTCCTTATTAAGTACGAAAGTGCCGATAATTTTAGATATACAGACTGTTTTGTAAATAATGATATCCCTTTTAAGAGATACGAGATAAAATATAAAAACTAATTTTAAGCGAAAAGTTTCATGTGAACATGGAATCTAAAGGGCTTACTTTACGAGATACCTCCGAAAGTAAAATAGATATGTTAACCAAATTTAGTCACTATATGAACTGAAACAATCATGGTGAATTCCGTATCACCAGTCCGTATCATCCTGTACAATAATAAATTTGATAGTATATTGATTGATTGATATCAATGCGTTTTAAATTTCTACCAAATCACTGTCTTTATGTTTATAACAGACGTTTTCAAGTACAAATATTTTAAGACGGGATAGGAAAAATTCAAAATTAACAGAATCACCCTTCAAAAAAATTCCAAACTTATTTATAAAGCGAAAAAAAATTTTTTTCATAACCTTATTAACCCCTAACTTCTCGGCGACTATGCCGCCTGTTAGCTGCGAGGTTAGGTATATTCTGCCAAAGTCAAAGTGGTCAAAGGTAGTGACAGAGCACCGCGTTGCCACGTGTAACGATTTACGGCGCTTTTAAAAAAAAAAAAAAATTATTTACAAAATATTAGATTATGTAATGAGAAACACGATATGGTAGCACTGAGAGTAAAACCTACCTTAATGATACTTCCAGGACTGATTTTTGGAGATTTCAAGAAAGTTGAATTATTTTCTGCTTTCTAACTTGTCGTTGTAAAAATTGTTGTACTTGCTGGGGACCTCTTAGTTTAATGCAACCAACAACACAGCATAGGTTTATATCGACTGACAAGTGATACGTGTGTAACCCCGTGTCACGGAGGAAGTGTGAAAACAATACTAGGATGAATAAACCCACGATCATACATAAAAGAAGATAATATTGATTATATTGATTGCCATAAGAATATTTATCTGAAGAATATTAGGTTCTCGGTGGTGGCGAACCGAAGACTGAATAACGGTTGCGTTGACATTTGTAATTTTAGTTTTCCGTTTTTAGTGACAGTTTCAGTTTTAAACGTTTTATTCATTAAAGAATGGATGGGTGCGATATATTGGGACATGTGTAGTTTTCCACAATTTTCTTTAAACGTACGTGGAGATATTTTCTAGAGTTGAGAGCAATGCAGTGGAGTGACCGTTATCGGACAAAATTTTATATATTAAAAACTGCCACGGGTGTATTCGAAGTTTTCTGTTAGTATTTCTTTCAATCAATTTTCTTAAATTAAATGGGCAATTTTATTAACGGCATCTACGCGAAGTGTATATTTTGTGGCGAGTAATTCTGACGGACCTGTAATGAGTGAAAAGTTTTGGCAGTTTGGAGCGAAGGAATGAAAAACGAATGCAAAATACTGTAGCTAACCGGATTAACTGTTATCTATCAGGTACATGAATGTCTCTATAGTATAAAACGTAAGCACTATAGAGAACACATTATGAGAGAAGTTTAAGAACAAATTACACAGGAAATGTTTCTCACAGCACATTGTTAATGAAACAACATAACGACCCTGGATTAGGATACTTAAATGTATTTATCCTCGACTCACAATTTGAGTTTGAGCTTCTTCTGATAAGAAATATTCCTTAAATTGATGGAATTGTCGAAATGTAACGTAACGTGGCATCGCATGGTATGGTAACAGTGTGCACACAGAGTACATGCGACACCACGTCACGTGGCCTGACGTGGCGTGGCATCAGAGAGCAATGTGTCCCCGGCTTAACACTTTCTATCTCTAAAATTAAGCCCATGAAACTCCACATTTGGATGAAACAATTTTGGCTTAAAATCACCTGTCAAAAGAGACTAAATTATTTATTGAACACTGTAAAGACAACATCTGCAAAAATTTAAGTATATGATTTCCACCAACTTAGTATCTGATGTTTTAAATTAACAACGGTTTCCGAATTTAAAGGCCTCTTATTCTTGAAATAGTATTTATTTTAACATCAATAATTTTATTTTTGATATTAACTTTGATCCACATGTTAGATTTTTCGACATTTCTCTACCTAGAAACACCACAAATTTGATTATTTTACGGCGAGATATACGGCGACCTTAATATATACAACTTTTCAACTACTGGTGACTAAGTTCTGTATAGATTTCATTAGATACAGAAAAATAGGAAGCATATTTCATTACTAATACGCCAGCAGTTCATTCACTTCAGACTACATTTCAATAAGTCTACCAGCTGCATATTTTTCGTTAATTTATAGCATATTTCAATTTCGTTTTCTGTAAACGCACAGGAAGAAATAATATATTATATTATATAATATATTACATTTTTCATTTTATCAAGACGAAATGTCATTCCATATCATGCCTACATTCCTGGAACGTAAAAAATGTAATTCTTTCAAGAATTCCTGGATCAGCAAAGTAAAGATACAAAATTTTCAGACTGAAATGGGACGGGAACGCTCTTTTTATTCCATGTTAATATATTCTACAGCGGCTGATGAAAACGAGACGATCCCGTAAGGCAGGGGAGGCATTTTTTCCAAGGGAGACGAACTCTAATGAATTTAATAAGGCAGATACCTATTTTCTCGGAAAAGTTAGTACGTTATTCGATATTGCTCTAATGCTCCAAGGTATTGTTTTATGTTTAACCGCGTTTGTGTCTGGGGACTGTTTTTACCTCCAGAGTGGTATAGGCGAATTACAGACACTGAGAAACTAGAGGAGAATGAGAATACAGTATAGCAGAAGTAACTCAAGATTGTCACACGTATACAATGTACTCCTCAACTCTGATATAAGAAATTAATAATAATGTTTTCATGACTTAAGTGACACACATTCAGTATATGTAAAAAAGTATATTAAAAACTGTCAAACTTGACATACTTTTAATACATTTACTATTTTGAGAACGAAAACAGACATTTTTAGGCTTTCACGGCCAGTGTTGTAATTTGATACATGGTGATTTTCCGGGTTGTTATGCCGTGACCTCGGTAACTGGTAGCTGCCAGAAACAGAGTTAAAATGCACATCCCTAGCATTAGCTGGGATACTTTTACCTGCCCTGGTTGTTCTCGGGCTAGGCTCTGTGGGGACAGACCCGCTATCGGTGTCTCTGGGCCTGTCCATATATTGATTTCGGTTCCTACTGTTGGTATTACGACTGCTACGGTCGGAACCACTTCTCGGATACTGGTGGTCCTCCGAGGCGTTCCGTAGCCGCCGCTGTAACTGGTCGCATCCCATGCTTCCAAACGTTTCGCCGCTCTTCACTGTCGGCATCTTCAGTGGTGACTCTGCAAAAGCTTCGCCGCGACTGAGCGTCCTCAGTCGCATAACAACCCGGAAAATCACCATGTATCGAAAACAGAGAGTTGCGCGATGCGATAGTGATGTGATTTTTGTTATTTTTTACTTATTTGCTTTTTTCAGTGTGAGATTCTTTGGTTAGGCAAACTTAGTTTCAAAAATAACCCTTGACTGATCCGTTTGCCTCAAGGGCTTATTTCATTAATATTTATTTTTTTCAGAAGTGTGACAAAAAACCAAACTTAAGAAAAAATTGAAATTACTACTTTTGTAGATATTTAAAAATTTCTATTTTGGCACTTTTCGACATATCTGGGAATAATAATAATAATATTTGTCCCCTCATTCTAATAACGAGGATTAGCCCAGAAGTCGAAGACTTGCGCGAGAGAGGGGGCGGCATATTATTATTATGCAGGCCGCATTTGCGCCCAGGAACGACTTACGTTGGTAGACCCTAACCACCATTCGGTGCAGGAATGAGGGTAACCTAGAAAATCGCATTATTTAATGGGATAGTCAAATGTCGACCGGTATCAATCTCTCACATTGACCCAAGCTAACATTCTTCCACCCTACCATACCCGTAAAGAGGGTGCCAATCCTCTCCACGAATATAACTGATATACGGTCTAATGTTATCAAATTTGCCATGGATGCCATGGAAATAATAGAAATTTGCAAATATCTCCAAAAGCAACCGCAACTCTAGCAATGCTTATTATGGTTTGAAAGACAACTTCAGTGTACGCAACACAAAAAAAAATAAAATAAAAAATACAGTGTTCCATTTGAGTTTAAAAAAATATAGCTGTCTGAAGTTGTCAAAATGTAACGGCAAAAAGAAACGCTTAAGGTTGGCGTTTCAAGGACAAATAATCGCATCCAAAAATACACACAAAAAATTCACCTAGTAGATGAGGGTTGTTATTAGCGTAGTATTAAAATATAATGCTGAAATTGAATCATTTCCTTTAACTTTTCGGAGGAAACATAAAAAAGCGTGAATTGTACCTGTGCACTGTGTTTAATATACCGTAAAAAATACTTACTAATTTACATCAATGCATGTGTTACTAGTGTTTTAAAAGGATTCTACAGGGTGTGATAATGTTTATATACAGGGTGTCCCTGAAAGATTAGAACAGCGTTTCGCCACATAAAGTATAGCTGAAAGTAAGTCGATGTAACTAAACTTGCCTTAGTACAAAAGTTGATAATCATGGAGCTACAAGGTGTCAAAGGTTAAAAAATAAATCGCGTTTTCTTTAATAACTTTCAACTGTTTCACGTTAATTTCACGAAATTTTGTGTCCAGGGGTTTCTTGGGATGGCACATTCAATTTTATTGTCCATTTTGGTATATCTTCTAGAGGATTCGAACCATTTAAACCGTTACAACTATTTTGTTCCACCCTGTATATTATTTTGGACTAGAAAAATCTCTTCCCCAGTTTTTTATAGTTAAGAAAGGTTACCTTATTGAAGTCGCTTGGAGCAACGGTTTCCGAGAAAAACACATCTAGTAGGAGCTTAGTGAATATAATATGTCACATATACTTTAGCATGCATAAAAATGACATCTATCTGCGAACTCGATCGTACGGAAATATTGTGTTGACATTGGCGACATGGCTTTATTTATGTGCATTCGCAAACAAAAGCCTCCTTCCGAAGGGTTAGAATTCGTTGATCCACACAGTGAAGACATATTTTTTCTAACTCGCCCAGACTTTTTTTAGACTGTCTCAATAAACAGCTGTGAAATTCGGGGAAAGTTTGCGTATGAAAACAGCGACCTTAACGCTAACGTTACTTAAATTTACGGATATAGTACATATAGTGTCGTCTAAAATCATTATGAATACCTAAAATCATCATTATTATTCTATTCCATATTTAGTTCCCGGAAAAAGTTGCAGACTTAACTTAAAATATTAAAAAATTTATAACTCCTAACTATAGGAAATGATATACAAAATAGCTAAAATATTTTCCGTAGAATTCGAAAATGCAACAATATACAGAGTGTCCCAGTTAAAACAACGAAGTTGATGCCGATTTTCGGAAGTGCTGGAGAATTCTAGAAATTTTAGCTTTGTCCGCTCAAATAATTTGCTATTTGTTTTAAAATTATTCGGATTAATAGTTTTCCAGGTAACAATCGACGCAGTTCCCGTTGAGTTATTGTATACAAAGTTTTAGGATTCTCTTATAAAATTCAATACTAAAGATACGTTTATTAGAAATATTTTAAATTATTTTGTAGTAGTTTGTAGCTGAAATTTCCAACTTGTCGCTTGTTTCAACAGCCTTCTTGTTGTTTGGAATCATCAAACAGAACACAGATCTATTTCCTAACACATTTACAGGGACCCCGGCTGACGGTAACACACCGTCTCCTTTAACGCAACCCGGAAGCTCCTAAATCTATTAGGCCCCAGTATCGCGACGCACCATCCCATAATCTGGGCCGCGCGGACGCTGCACGGCAAAAGGTCTGGACGAGGGTGATTGGCCGTTGACCTTGGACAACAGTTCGCAGGCTGATGCTGGTCTCCTTGGGGAGAACCGACGCACTCCTCGGAACAATCAATATTGCTAACTGCCTCCTACATCTCGCCGCTCATTCTTGAGAGCGGGGATTATTTACCCTGCCGGAAGAGCTCCAGTTGCAGGGGGTGATCGTGGATTATAGAACTCTTGAATAATTGTTGGGAGTGACCGATTATTTAGATTACGACGCATTTACAATGATGAAATTGCATTTTTCCAAATACGTGCAGAAGAGACAATGTATTATTTTAATAGAAATGGCGTTTGTCCTAGACAATTTCGCGGAAAAATAAACCTAGAAACGGTATTAGTCTGGCCACGCCCCCACAAAATGATCGCCGCCACAGCGTGAACCTGTGATCCCTAAAGCAGTGCGATTTAGTTCATATCTGTATACGATTGCTTTCGGACAACGCTGTACCTACATAGTTTTAGATGAGTTGTCATTTCTGATATTATTAGCTGTTATTTTTGTTAAATAGACATAAAGTTACAAAACAGACTCGTAAAAAATGGGTACAGAAAGAGCATCCACTGGACAAATGGGAGAAGTATTGTATTATGCCATTATATAAGAATACAGCATACAGCGCCTAAAAAAAAACATTTCACCCTACCAAAAAATGAAAAGAAGGGCGATGAAAAGCGACGAAAGGAAGCATTGCAACATTGTTTGTTTGTGAAGACCACTTTAATGTAACATTAATTAGAAATACAGGTAGGCTTAAGTTTATCGAAAAAAATAAAAAGTAATGTTATAAAGAATTGATTAAACTTGTCTAGTAAGCTACCAGAATGTATACGGGGCGTTTAGAAACTAGCTAACTTACATTTATTTCCTAATTTATTGTATTCAGCGCTTCATTACAATTCCAAATAACATGTTCTGTATTTGCTCCTAGTCCTACGGATTTAGTAATGACAGAAGTAGTAAGTCACAATAACTGCCTTTATTATTAAGACTATACAAGGTGATTCAGATCCATCTAAAAGAATTTAGGAACAGATGCGTAATGAAAAATGGAGACAACTTGGCAAGAGAATTGTTGAAAAATCCTTAGTTTCTGAGTAAAAAATTATTGAAGTTGTAGTGTTTTCAACCTTTATATCGCTCGACTACTGTAGTCTCCAGCCAGGTGATTTTGAATATTGAAATCCGATTGTAGGTATTAAATAATTTTGTGATGCCAATCCTTCCGTTAATTTTTCAAGTGTCAAAAATGGCTTACGTGTATAACAACTCCGAAATTTTATTCTCAAAAATAAATAACCTTATTATGTGGGTAAATAAAAAAACAAACATAATAATTTTTTTATATTTTAGATAGGAAAGGAAAATATATGATCATTTTTCACTCTAAAGGCAACACTGAATAGTTCTAATACAACACTTTATTACACTACAATCTACAATACAATAGAGCTACGTGCGTTCTGGTCGATCCTATGTATGAGTCGAATTATTATTTATAGGAAAATTTAAAACTAAGCAAAGCGCGATAAATTTCACATTTTGTTGATTTATAAAAATCTTCTTATTTTCTTCACAGGAGTCAAATTTCAGGTTAAAATTCTTCAATGCGAAGAAAAATCTTCACATCTGGCAACCGAATCGTGGAAAACGTGGAGATTCAGGACGCCCACGGCGTATTACTGCATGTTCAAGCTTTAATACCAAGGGATTTTGGACGAGTGTATTATTTTAAATCATTCTAGATATATGTCCTTTATGATTTTTTTTACAAAATTTTTGTTTGTAAGTCCCCTGTACACTCAAAATTTTTGTTTAGATAAGTTCTGAATCACCCTGTATAAAACTGCTTGGAGGAAGCGACCAGGAAAATGTATCCAACCCTCCGAGCTTCGCAGGATATTACCGATGTATTATTATTTGGTTCAGCGGGTCGCGGGTCGCTGCTTGGCAGCTAGACTTCGCAAAATGAAATGTCAACACCACATTGGGGATTGCAGGGAAATAGTACTTTCCATTTCCATGCCAGTCACACGCTCCACGTCATAAGTTTATTTTGACGGTCGATGTCGCTCGGTTAATCCGGTTATTTTCAGGTCTGACGGGCCGTCGAATGACACTATTCAGGCGAAAATGAAAGTGATCGACTGGGTCGCATAGCAAATCCTCATCCATTTGTCGCAGGATTGAAAAAACTATTGTTAACTACAATACGGCTGTTGCTCAACTGTGCGATGCAATAGTCAACTGTTTTGTTTATAGAGATATATATTTTATTTCGATATTGAGAATATCCAACCGACAATTATCAAAACTCGTCCTTTTAGGCTACGGTGTTAATTATTTAATTTTATTTTTGTGAAAGGATTGCCCAAGTTGACTTAATAAAAAAAATCAGAAATAACGAATTACAGACAAAATTTCCAGTATTTGACACCAAGCAAACTGAGACATCAGCAATGAACGTAGTTATCATGAACAAAAATAAATCACTTTGGTATACATAAAAATTCGTATATGTATATATGTATATCTATACAAGCCTGGCTATGTTTAGGACAAACCTTCGCCTGGGCATAATATAAATGGGCATTTTATTTAACTGTACCCGAGGTGTGTTATGGGTACTCCTGGAGGACTTGTAAGAAGTGAAAATGTAGTTTTGACAGATTGGAACGAAAGAAGGAAAAACGAATGCAAAATACTGCAGATAATAGGATTAACTGTTACGCATCAGGTATTATTATTAATAATAAAAAGTGCATTTTTGTCGTTTCTACAATTAGATGTAAAAAATAACCGCCATCTTGGAGGATACTTATCACAGCTGCCTTTGTTTGTTTCAAAGAGAATTATTTTGAATTACTTTTACAGAAAAACTATTAGTTAAAAATATAAAATTTATGTGGCAATTTATTTTTAACAATGTAATAAATTTAATAAGAGAATAATAAAAAGATGTGCAACTTCCCACGTTGTTTGAGGTTATATGACGGGACGACATAGAAAATGTAATTGTGTCATAAAATGAACATTAATGTGTAAAAATGATAGTTTTTCGTTATTCTTTATAAAATAACTTGTGTCTGTTGTACAGTGTACAATGGTATCAACTTGTGAAATGTGGATAACTGTGTTTTTCAGCAATTAGGTAAGCTTTTATGAACGTATACGCAATCATTTTTTACTTATTGCTTTAAACAAGTATTTTTAAATTAGAAACAATCTCGAAGGTTTAATTCACGTTAAAGTAAAAAAATATTTATTTTAGAGGCAATATGGCAACCTCGCCTCCAGCAAATCAGAGGTCCTCAAAATGTGGATATTTAAAAAAATACTAATATCTCCGTAAAAATTTGATATTTTTAAAAATGACTTACTAGGCTCATCTACAGGATGATTCAGTTTTTAATGAACAAACTTTAGGGTAAGTAGAACTTTAAAAAATAAGGGCAGTTTATTATATAAAAGTTGATTTTGATATGAGCAGTTCGTATCTTTAATTTAGAAAAAAAGTGGTATCGCCCTGCATAATGTTAAACTTTAGGACATTTTCAAATGTGTATTTTAATTTCTAACAAAAATTCTATCTTACATGTTTTTCGTATCTGCTAAGGTTACATAGTACATTTGACTTTTTTCAGTTATTTCACTGTTCCTATCGGTAAATACCTTCATCATTATTGTTTGATGGTAACTGATACCCGAAACGAGGAAATGTGTACCTATGATTAAATTCTATTTTCTATTGTTTAAAAACCTGCGCTAGAGCTAAAGGAAAATTAACAATTTTCATATAAGTAGTTATAAAAAAATAAAAATGTTCACAATATAGAAAAATAAGTATAACTTAAGTAAAATAAAATACTGCAAATTACATTAACTATCAATACCTACAAATTAGAGTAATTGTCATGTCATCCTTGAACATCAATCAAAGAGTGACAGCTGTCAATAAACTGCAATAAGAATTAATAGTCATGCATTCCCAAAAACAAAAGGAACAGTGAAATAACTGAAAAAAGTCAAATTTACTATGTAACCGTAGCAGGTATTAAAAAAATGTAAGACAGGATTTTTGTTAGAAATTAAAATACACATTTAAAAATGTCATAAACTTTAACATTATACAGAGCAATACTACTTGTTTCCTAAATTAAAGATACGAAGTGCCCATATCTCCGCCACTGGTTATTCAGTCATATTTCACATTTTATGACACCTTAACTAATTATACTGTGTACCAAGTATGGCTTAAATATATCCATTACTTTAGTAATTATACAAAAAAATCAAATTTTTGCTTCGAACTTTAACACCCTGCATTTTTCTTATAAAACCCCAACATTATAACTATTATATAATAAACTGCCATTATTTGTAGATACTTCTTGAAGGTTCACTCTGTATATCCCTCCATTCACCTAGATACATCTAGCTACCAATTCCTCAAAAGATTTCCGATAGTAATATCTGAACTATTTCCCTGTCCTATTCTGAATTGCAAACACATTGTTTGATATGAAACGTTCCTATAACCGAATTTCAACCAACCATCTTAATTCGTACGATAATCAAATCATAGTTGTACGCACAACGTTCTCCACCAGCTGCGTTCAACTGCGAAATTATGCACCAAATCGGGAAATAATTGCATTTCGGAAGCCGAAACGAACGTTAGCGATAATTTAATATTAATTATGACTCTTCCGCTACCAGCAGATGACTTGGATAGTTGGCAACGGGGAGAAGCAGACCATACGCTGCAGGAAAGCGCGTAATATGCATATATAAGAGGGATTAAATGAATCCACTGGGGGGTGTAGAAAGCTAGAAATCAAATTAGCGCGGTGTAATTAATGGAAATTGCATTTTTATTGGGTCGTTAACGCGGAAAAAGAGTGTTGTTTCCGTAGAGAAGTTTAAAAATTTCCGTCTATACCTTTCAGGCGTGAAAGATGAATAAATTAAATTTTGAAATAGATCAGTAAAATTTTATTATTAATGGCAAATTTCTTGAATGCTTTAAACATGGATAAGCTTTCAGTACACGAGTTGTTGTCAATAAATAATAAGCCTAAAGCTTAAGTAAAAAACAGGGCCTTTTCCATTATGCTCTTTCTAAGGAAAGTTCGCTGAAATAATATATAGTTCATAATATTAACAAACGCCGTCTATTGAACAAAAGTATATTAAATAAATGATTATACGTATTTGTTAATATAATACAACGTACCTACACTTGATTAGTTTATAACTTTGTTTATCTACTCCTATTAATTTATATATTAATTATTCAACTGCTTTTGAGCAATTAATAGTATCAATAAACAAATAGCGTGAGTTTTTATAGTGAGTTATTATAACTCACGCTGGGCTTCTACAATGATAATTCGGTATGTAAATAGTGTACGCAGTAAATTCTTGAAAATTTTTAAGCCGATAAATACGTTCCATTGGTGTAAAATGGAAAGAATTTTTAACAAGTGGAAAGGAATGAATAATTAAAAGATTTTAAAATTATTAAATTGCCGACGCCCGTCGGTAGGCGGAACTGTCAATTATTATCATTGAGGGGACTAATGTCATTTGATATTTTAACAAAATAATTTTGACGTTTCCAAATCAATTTCTAATAATAGTCCTAAAAAAGATGTTACAGTCGTAGATAAAGTATAGTATTCAACTTGTGGTAATGGTCATAACTCACTTGATGAACTTTATCTGCGTGAGTTATGACCTGCATTACCGCTCGTTAACTAATATACTATTAATATCCTTATTCAATGTATGTCTTAATTTAGTACATGAAATCTTCAATCAGTGTTTTTTAAAAACATTAAGTAATAAATTGTACTTTATTTCAATCACTGAATTTATATACAAGGTGAACCTTAAATAAGTAGAAATATTTAAACTACAGGTGTAGTTCGTCATGAGTCCAGGCAAAGACTTTTTAAAAATTTCAAATATTTACGGAGACATTATTATTTTTTAATACCCACATTTTGAGGACTGCTGACATATGAAGCCGAAGTAGCAGTATCGCCTCTAAAATAAATATTTTTTTTTACTTGAAAGTAAATTAAATCTTTGCGATTGATTCTAATTTGAAAATAGCTGCCTTTAAGCGACAAGTACAGTAAAATTGGGTAGGTAGTAATATTAACACAACATAAATTTTAACATCTTAAATGACCTTACCATAAACGATTAAAAAATTAATTTCCGCAAGTTCAATACTACCAATTAAAGCATTTAGTAAGTTACTTTGTTCAATGATTCCAACAATTATACATAACCGTGCATAAAAGCTTACCTACTTGCTGTTATAGTTATTATAAGAAAAATAATACAAAAACTATCATTTTCACACAACACATTAAAGCCAATATTCGCCACATAACCTCAAACAACGTGTCAATGCTAACTATTTCGAATCCAGCCATGGAGTGATTTCGTACCTCGTAGTGGGTGAAACAGATTTAAAAAAACTTGACCTTCTAAAATATGTTGTGGATTACCTGTGCAAATTCAAAGGTTGGGCGAATTACTAAAAGACGGAGCAGTGTCAATCGTATGCAAAAAAAGAAACTGGTGTCATACAGATAGGTGTCAAAACGTCCCGCATGGAGCAGAGCCATCAGCCACACAACGTATAAAACGTGTTTCAATCGTTTTATTATTTCACGGGTAGTATTTGAAGTGCTATGTGTATTTAATAAATATTTTTGATGAAATACAGTGCAATTGAGTAAAATATGACGCATTAGTCAAACAACAAAAATATTAACATGCTAATAACATATTTTTTTACCAGTGAAAAATGATGAGGGTCAGAGATTAACCAGCCCTCGAGACCTTCCTCGAGAGGTCCGGCAAAAGCCACAGTAGTTACTTGTCGCTCGTCTTCCGCGTAACATCCGTCCAGACTTCTGTATTGGTGGAACATTCTTTCCCAGTTGTTATATCTTTATTAATATATTTAATGTGTTACAAACCGTGGACTTGTTATTTCTAATCTAACAATCCCACAACACTATTAAATGAAATAGTGACCTTAAAAGAATTTGAATACCCCAAGTAATATTATTTTCCAAATTTAATACCCATTATTTGTTAGAACCGAATTTAAATTTAGACTGCAAATAATAAGTCATTATGTTCTCATTAAATATTTCATAATATGAAAAGTACCCATCAGAACTTCATCTAACCCACAAATACCGTTCGGGAAATCTCCTTAACGTTTTCCAATAGCGTTAACTACACGCGATAATCGTTGTATTTCTCCAAATGGGAATCCCCCGGCTTAGTCCCCCGTCCATTAGATACACCTAGATTACGTCGGGAGTCGAATTTTCGGTGATCGGAAGTAAATGAAGCATTTTGCTATTACAAGCAGAGGCGGGAATTGGGAGGACGGGGAGCGGTCGGACTCGGGGATGATGGAGGGGTGCAGAAGGGAATTATAACTGCGACGTTGAAATGGCAGAGCGCAGTAGCTCAAATGTTCGGGGATTTGAGTTAATGGCGTGCTTTAATGGTCTGATATTTGAGATTAATAACGTTGAATATCAAAATTAAGCTTTTCTTAGCTTCCAGGCGAATTTGGATGCTTTGTAATGTCAAACTTGATTTTTTATGCATCTAGTAATATCGAATCTTCATTGTCCTTTATGTACACACTCGTACCTAGTAACATGTAATCTTCGTATTGACTATTTTTGCATACTGTTATAAATTCAGTGACAAAATCAATTTATACTTTATTTTAAACTTATGATACCTATTAAGCTTAACTCAAATAGGTCAGTCAGATATATGATAAAAGCTTGTTAAATAATTTTAATATGATAGATACTTTCGTTTGTAATATTAATGACACACACTAAAATTAATTTTGCGATTTATTTTGAACTTCTGACGTATTCATATTGAAATCTGCTTTAAATTTTTAACATTAGTTATTTGTCGTTTCACTTACAAAGAGAGATTTAATGAAATTTATACTCAGAACTTCCAGAAGTTCAAAAACTGTTTTAAGAGAGTGTCATTATTATTGCAAACGATTGTACATCCTTTTGCAATAATAATAACACTTCCTCAAAACAGTTTTTGAACTTCTGGAAGTTCTGAATATGAATTTCAAAAAATCTCTATTGGTAAGTGGAACAACTAAGAACTAATGTTAAATGTTGAAAGTAGATTTCATTACAAATACGTCAGCAGTTAAAACAAAATTGCAAAATTCATTTTAAAGAGTGAGTGATTAATACAAACGACTGTACGTGTTTTTTCATTGATAGTTTATTCATTAGATGTTAACGTTTTAGCTAAACTAGTAACGATCATTTTCAATTTATCATCAGGTTCTCTAATATTTCCTACACTTTCAAAGATTTGTCTTATTTTTAAAGAAGGTGATAACATTGTACAAACACGGAATTCCAGGAAACAACTACTCTGCGAGCTAATGCCCCAACCAGCATTGAATTACACCTGGAAAACCTATAGCAACAGCTAGAGTCATTCGTCAGACGCCCACCAGACATATACCGGTTTCGAGCTTATTAGCTCTCATCAGTATGCCATGGTGAAGTATCCGACGAATAATCCTAGCTGCTTTCGTCTGTCTAACCCGACAGAAGGGACCATGAGTACGCGGTGTAGAACTAACTACATCTATCGGCCGTTCGCTACTCCATGCCGGACTGTAAATGTCACAGGCACGAAGCGTTCTACATGCAGTAGACACCATTGAAAGCTGTCGACCTTTATCGCGATCGGCGAGAAACGATATTTGCAAACACGGAATTCCGGAAACAACTACTCTGCGGGCTAATGCCCCGACCAGCATTGAATTACACCTGGAAAACCTATAGCAACAGCTAGAGTCATTCGTCAGACGCCCACCAGACATATACCGGTTTCGAGCTTATTAGCTCTCATCAGTATGCCATAGGTGAGGTATCCGACGAATAATCCTAGTTGCTTGTTTCCTGGAATTCCGTGTTTGCAAAATATCGTTTCTCGCCGATTGCGATAAAGGTCGACAGCTTTCAATGGTGTCTACTGCATGTAGAACGCTTCGTGCCTGTGACAATTCCAGGAAACAACTACTCTGCGAGCTAATGCCCCGACCAGCATTACACCTGGAAAACCTATAGCAACAGCTAGAGTCATTCGTCAGACGCCCACCAGAAATATACCGGTTTCGAGCTTATTAGCTCTCATCAGTATGCCATAGGTGAGGTATCTGACGAATAACCCTAGCTGCTTTAGCTGACTCTAGCTGTTGCTATAGGTTTTCCAGGTGTAATTCAATGCTGGTCGGGGCATTAGCCCGCAGAGTAGTTGTTTCCTGGAATTCCGTATTTGCAAAATATCGTTCTCGCCGAACGCGATAAAGGTCGACAGCTTTCAATGGTGTCTACTGCATGTAGAACGCTTCGTGCCTGTGACATTCTCAGTCCGGCATGGAGTAGCGAACGGCCGATAGATGTAGTTAGTTCTACACCGCGTAACATCGAAGACTGTTTTAAACTGCAATCTGATCGAATAATTCTTGGTGTTACACTATCTCCTACAACTTCATATCCAGAAATATTTTTGTATGTCATTTACTAGAAAGACAAATTTTACTCTATTATGCATTTAAATATATAATAAAAGATGCTGGTTGGGATATTAGTATCGCAATACCTAATAAATATATTTTTTAAATTATTTAAATGTTTTCTATTGAAAATGTACAGAAAATACAGAAAAGCAACGGAAGGAGCGACATCTATAAAATTAAACTTAGTAGCAAACACTTAATTTTATTATTTAGTAGTGTTCGTCCAGTTACCTACTAATCTTAAATTATTATTATTTTTTTTAATCGAACACACTAACCGAATTAGAATGGTTTGACTTTACACGTAATGTTAAAATCTCTGTGTTAACAACCTATTATCCTAGCTGACGTTTTCGCCTGTTATATGCCAACAGCGTGCTAGATGAGCAAAAAACAAACGAGCAATGTTATATTGGTAAAACGAAAATGGCCGAGATGGTTTATGCTAAAATATTAGATACATTTAATTAGTATTTTGTGTATTGTTCAATTTCAGAAAATTCATTAAAAAAGTTAACGCAACAATATTTAATTGTCATATTTTTCTGTACATAGTCATTAGGTGAACAATTAACTTACTGAAACTTATCATAATTATTTAAACGATTCTATAGATGTACAATTTCCAATATATCCACTACCAAATGATTTACCGATTATGTCGTCACTTGTCATTTCGACTAATTTCCATCGTGTGTAACTCATCCCAACACAATAAAACTTAACCTTACGCTACTTACACATCGGACCCTAATCCAATAATACTCTTGCACTCACAGTACATGACATTAAAGAAATATTGGATTACTCTTCATGCACCCTTCTTACTCTCGAACAAAGAGGGGTCGTTAAACATTATAGTTATTTGATTGACTACGAAAAACTGTCATGCGTGTGCTATCTGGCCTATAAATAACCAGAAGAGTGTGGTTCTGACACGTAAAGAATACATTTATTTGAAACAGTTTATAATACATCACACTGAGAAAAGACAAACTAGGAGCAACAGTTTTCATGATGTCAACTTTTTGATTGCTAGCGCAAGAACATTTTTCTTGAAATAAAAAAGGACTATTTGAACTAACAAAATTATTGACGACTCACTGCTTAGGTAAAGCAGTAAGTCGTCAACGATTTCACACGATTGATGTTAAGGGCGCCGTATTCTTGAAATAGTGTTTAATACAAATACAAATAATTTTGTAGAGCTTATCAAATAACAGGAATGTTATCTCATGCCACATGCGAATATTCAAAGGTACTGAAGTAAAAAGAATATATAACGACAGAAAGAATGTAACCAGTAAATTTTTAGATGGAGATATCTTTCAAATTGCGTATTTGTTAAAAATAATTGTACATGTAAATATTGTTATAATATAAACTTACATAGTTCTACATATAAGATTGTCCGCTTTTGTTTATAAGTATGTGAAAATAATTGTTAAAATGTGGGGTTAGAATAGCAAAATAATGCATTTGACTTTTCAAAAATTATTTGAGGATAATTTAAATAATAAAAGTGGATAAACAAAACAATAATTTTATATTTGATACAAATTTTGTTCCACGTGTTTTATATTTCGAGATTTCTGTACCTAAAAACATCACAAATTTGATCACTTTACGGCGAGAAATACGGCGGCCTCAATCTGTTTAGTGTGTAATTTTAACAGTTTATTTTTCTTAGTGCGTTATAAAACTAGAGTAAATTTATTTGCTATATTTATCTGAAAAAACCAACCCATTTGACTTTTACTGAAATCTTTTAGAATTCTTGCCTCTTAATTCACTTGTTATTGTATTCTTTGACAGTTTCCCGCTTTCCAGGTCCTGCGAGATCGTAGCCGTGAATATTTATAAAAGTGAAAATACCATACATCACGCTTTAACAGACTACTTGATTTTAATTAATTAATTTTCTGTGAAATATGATGCAACTGCCAGGATCAGAAACAGATTGAATGAATTCATCTGGAATCAACAGATGTTTACAACTAATGTGATTAATTGATGTTTTACAGAATATTGCCCGCCTATCGAATCGGTCAGTGGTCGCGCGGTTTAAGGCGTCAGTACTTAAATCGAGGTGACTAGATTGGAGTTGGTTCGCGCCCAGCTGCCGGTAGACCGTATATAAGCTATATTCGTGGAGAGGATTGGCACCCTCTCTGCGGGTATGGTAGGGTGGAATAATGTTAGCTTGGGTCAATGTGAGAGATTGATACCGGTTGATATTTGACTACCCCCCTAATTAATGAGGTTTTCCAGGTTTCCCTCATTCCTGCACTGAATAGTGGTTAGGGCCTACCAACGTAAGTCGTTCCTGGGCGCAAATGCGGCCTGCTTAAAAATAATATGCCGCCCCCTCTCCCGCACAAGTCTCCGACTTCTGGGCTAATCCCTTTGATTAGAATGAGGGGTAGAGATATTATTATTATTATTATTATGACTTATCTCTTACAAACTAGCAACATTTTATTGTCCATAAGTATCCACTACAGACTAAACGTATATGTACAGGGTTAACTATGACTAAGTACAAAAATTTAAATCATGTGCTCAGGGAGGGAACAGTAACAGTTAATCCGGTTAGTTGTAGTATTTTGCATTCGTTATTCATTCCTTCGTTGCACACTACCAAAAATACATTTTCACTTATTGCAGATCCGTCATAATTATCCACTAACATACCTGATATAATTTCTTACTATTACTAGAAAACGGTTAACATTAAAAAATTGTCACTAACTGTTCTAAACTAACGTAAAATATGGATTTGCTAATTGCATACTCTTCAAACATCAAAGAACATGGTCAAAGCTAAGAATATAATATTCTAAGGGTGTAAGAAACATTTTTACAGAACACGTAACGTCTTCGGATGTTATAGTTTAAAACAGTACTAATTATTTTATGCAAACATCCTCGATTATTGTTGCTATTATTAGTATTAACAGAATCTAACTTCCCAACAACATAAGATGTTTAAAAATTTATCCTAGCCCTTATTTGGAGAGGTGTCATTTTTGTTACATAGACGGAGAGGTGTCGTCCGTGAGACGACGATTTTAAGTAGAACAAAAATTAATAAAATACTCAAAGAAACCTTGATTTTTTATTAAAAGTATACAAACAGTACCCTTTGGTGATAACATAAATGAAGTTAAACTTAAATATAAAAAAATTACTAATACAAGTCAAGAAATACAAAATGAAAAATATTTTGAACAAAAATATAAATGCATATTTCTGAGACCTATAACGTTAACAAAATAAAAATCGTAGGTCTTCCCATTAGAAAATTAGTTAATACAATAGTAAATAAAGTCAATATTCTTAAAATACATCGAGGATAATGTCTCAGACTACGTTGGATGTACCGATCGCAATAACTTCTAAATAGATACTGACCAGGGTGTGCTAATAAATACCTAATAAACATAACTAAAGGAAGGATTAGGTGGAACGGTAGGGCAATGGGCGACTTCATTAGGTAAAAAAATTGTTTTATGTTTTTCAGATCGTCTCATAGACGACGCGTCTCCGGTTAAGGGCTAGAGATGGAGACATCAAGCTGCTGTCAAAAAATGTCGCATTTGAAATACTTTTTCAGTACTTTTCTCAAATACTGATCCTATGCATACTCGTGTATGATTTGTACCTATTTAAAGATTAATAAACATTATTATTATTATTATTATTAATATAATTTTTCGTCGGGCCAGTACCTAGTACCTACCTCTATTATTTTATGAAAAACAGCTACATTTTGTAAACAAAAAAAATTTTCCTTTAAAGTGGCGTAAATTGATACACGTGTCAACGCGGTGACCTTTGACCGAATATACCTAACTTCGCGACAGAAGGTCAGTGACGGCGGTTAATAAGGATTTAATATAGTTATGAAAAAAATTTGGTTCGCTTTATAAATAAGTAGAAATTTTTGATGGACGATTCCGTTACTCTTATTTTTCCCTATCCCTTAAACTATTTGAACTTAGTAATAGTTAACCCTGTGTAAATAATTAGGTACAAAACCTTTTCTGGTAAAAATGTAAAGAAAAAGAGGATGAGATAAACACAATGCACTCTTAACATAAATAAAATAGAATCGAAGATAGAACAGAGAATAAATAGAAAAAAGATTCTAAATACAGGAGAATGGTATATCTCATAACTATGTTGTTTACATGGGAGACTGATCGTTAAACGCATTTTAAAAGCAACCTCGGCTGCTTTAAACGGTCTTCTGGAGCAGACGGGCTCTTCTTCCGTATTGAATTTGTCGGTTGGATGTCCGTTATTTATTACTCTATCAGTTATAGACAGAAAGATAATAGGTTCGCCAAGCGCTCTGCGCGAGACATATCGGCATGTCTATCGGACGGACATGAATCACTTGCAAGCGTACTTGCGGGATTTACCTATTTTATGGCGTGTCTCTTTATGCAACGAAGCTCAAAAGTACAATCGACATTTTTTTAAGGAAAGCATACAGAATAAATAAAATGATAATATACACATTACAAGAAATAGATCTACTGTGTCTAATTGACATTTGTCACCCAATACATCTCTCAACATTTGGATGCAAATGCTCAAGTTGATGTTCTGTATACCGATTCGAAGGCTTCCGATAAGTTAGATCATAAGATTTTAATTCAGAAGCTCCGATTCTTTGAACTGTCAGATATACTATTAAAATTGTTCAAGTTTTATTTGGGTAGTAGATATCAATATGTTCAGTGTGGTGGTTACATGTCTGAGTCTGTGCTAGCTACATCGGGTGTACATCAGGGATCCATTTTAGGATCTCTACTGTTTTCTATTTCTATTGGCGATATAGTTCAAAAGTCTGGGATTTTTAACTAGAATGTCCTATGGCTTTTCGGATATTCAAGTGTATGACAATGCTATTGCCAGATCTAAACTTGAATATACTACCATTGTGTGGAATCTTGGGTATAAGGTGTTTCGTTAGGATGGAATTTATCCTCAGATGTGCTTCTTTATACAATTTTACATAATATGTGTGACTGTCCAGAGTGTTTGTCATTATTTCATTATCAAATACCCAATCAGGCAACAAGTAGTATCCGTTTATTTTACTTTCTGAGAGCTAGAACAAGTTTATTAAAATTTTCTCCTTTAGAACTTCCGACGATCTGTTAAGTGAAATAGATATATTTGCCTGTCGTGCTACTAATACTTTTAAGAATATTTTTCAAATTTAAACTTTCCCTTTACTTTTGTAATCTTAGTCTCTCTCTCTATTTGAAGTTTATGTTTTTCCAAAACATTACATGTTAATATGCAACATCATCATCACATATGTCATGATATATTTTTAAAGAGATAAGATTTATTAAACATTATATGATTGGGTTTTAATAAAGTATGGAAAATGTAGTAAAAAGAAATCAACTTTGATCGAAACAGAAGCGGGTCATATTGAACCTTATAAATTTATTTCTTCTTTTTTCATATAATTAAAATAAGATATCATATATCAGTAAACATGTATCTCGAAAACATAAAAAGATAAATATCATCTATAGTACATTTTTGGAAAGCCCAGGTGACGGTTATTCCAATGGCGTAGAACTATAGGATGTTCCATTTAAAAGAATTAAAATGACGATTACATCTCGGAAATGTCATTTTCAATTGTTTTTTCATATATGCCTTTAACATTTTTTTTTAAATTCCTATAACTTCCAACCTTATACCTTTTTTCGTATCTTAAATAACACAGAAAAAGGTCAATTTTCACGAGACCACCCTAGTTATGCCTCTCAGAAAATTTATTAGAATTAATACACAAACCCTGCAGTTCCACTTAATCACCTGTTTACAATGCAGTAACTAACTGCAAACGTATGTTGATTTTAGTTTACCAAATTCTTTATTCAAATCAAGAATTAGTAGATATTAATATATTACGGGGTGCAACAGCTGAATCCCAGAGCAAAACTGCGGAATATCGGTAAAGTGAATCCAACGCATGAGGACCGTGGACAAGAAAGACCGCAACATGCCTTAAATATACTGATAAGATGAGAGATTACACCTTCTCAAGGAAACTCCGAGTCGATCCATTTATGGTAAGTAGTTTATTTTTATTATTCATTAAATTTATTTCGGTTCCAAGGTCTAACCTAAAAAAGTGTTTAAAAATAAATATTTAGACTGACAAGAAACGTTACAAGGTGACGTCCTTGCCATTATTCAGTAGGGCGGTTTGAATTTTTTCTTATCTTGAGTTTTGGTTAGAAGGAATGCATTTTCACAAACGTCTCGTACAGAAGAAGAAAGAAATAGGTCGTTAGTACCACCATTATCAATTTAATTCAGAAATGTAAATAAATCTGTTAAAAAAATAATTAATAATCCGTTTAAAGTTAACCCTACTTTCCATTCACGAACGTATCTGACCCAATTACGAGAACTGAATGCTTTTTCCACCCGATACGTTATGCATTAATAATTTACCCCTGACGCAGTTAGCAGGTGTTGGCAGCTCTGTTGTGTCAGCGTAACGACAAAATATAGGCGGTAGCTTTCATCGGGGCAAATTGGACGGTGCCACTTCCTCAAAGTAGAAAAGTGTCTTATGCAGTTAATAAATATAGACACTATATGAAAATGTAAGTGCAATTGCAAAACCTATATCGTTATAATTATTAAATATGATACACGTGTTTTAATGGTGTGTCAATACCTCCAGGCGTATTTTCTTGGACGGTTTTATGTGAAAGTGTTCCACTGAACTTATGTCCCAAAACTAAAACGTGTGCAAGATCAATACAATTTAAATATTAGGTACATTCCTTGTATAACTGAATTAAGATGAAGCATAAATATAATTAATTTTGCAAGATAAAAATATCACCAATAAGTGCACCAATTTGTCATGTTTTCTGATAAAATAATATGGAAGAATTAGACAATAGACATAAGACTCAAAATTGAAATTGCAACTATTTCTGTCCTGATTTGATATCAACGTCGCATAGTCAATGGTCTATGAGTGCACGAGTGGTACAATGCAATCTATCTAATATGATTAAATAATTTGGTTACCTGGATAAAAGTATATTTTCGATTGCACCCTAGTATCGTCCATTCTGCTCTTTTCTTAACTAAGGATCTTTTGGAAACCTATGAAAACTAATAGATTCGGCAATAGACACAATATAAATTGTGCCTCCAGAATTATAATACAATAAATTTTGAAATTTGACATAAAACTATGTATTCTCAGCAGCACTTAAATAACAAAAAAACGTAACGGTAACAATACCAGAAAAATAAATGTTACGCCAAAACACGAACATATTTTCAATAACACAAAAATAATAACACGGGACACAGAGAACCTTATAAAATACAAATCAAAGCCGAAATTTATTAGCAAGCAATATATTTTCGATTTATATACCAATGACGTCACTCGTGCGTTTGCAGGGGGAGAGGGCGGAGCGAAGAAAATCAGCACTTTGTAGGTAAACATTTGAATTTAGAGATATTCTTTCAAACCGACACAGAGCAGGTGCATATAGGGGGTCCCAAAATATTTGCAATTTGACTAAACATACCTATATCCAAAGTTACACACAGGCGTAGTTACAGACCTTCAGTCAGGTCAAATATTTCGAAAGAAATTAAAATCTCTGAATTATTTCAACTTGGAATAACCAAATTTAGTATATGATTTAGGTTTAATATTAGTCTTCTTTGACTATGAGTTCAAGTAAATTGAAACACATTGACCGAATTTAAGAACAATGATAATATTCCCCAGAATTTAATTTAAAAGACTTCGTTACTCTTGTTAAATTTTAAAAACTTTTAGGTTTTCAAGAAAAAAAATACACTAATTAAAAGATGATTTCTTCAAATAAATCTTGTTTTAATTAATGCATTTTTTCTTGAAAGTTTTTTTAAAACTTAACAAGAGTAAAAACGTGTTTTAAATTAAAATCTGCGCGGGATATTATCATTCGTTTTAAATTCGATCAATGGAAAACAAATTTGGTATAATTTTACCCTCAATAAACACCTTGTAGTTTTTCAACTTCCTAGAACTCATAGTCACAGAAGAAATCAGATATATTAAATTTTTTTTCGAAATATTTGGCCCACTTGGCTTGTAACTTCACATATGTACAACTTTGTATACGAGGTATGCTAATTAAGTTCCGGGAATTTAGTTATAACTCGGAAACTGGCAACACTGCATCGTTCGTCAACGTTTTCTAGAGAGGGCGGACTTTTCTTTTACTTTCAGTCCAAGGTTGAAGTCGATAGCACGTTTGGTTTGCGTATTATGTGTATTTTTTGGAAGTAACTTTTTTAGTGGCGTTGTGAAAATGAGTGACTCAAATTACAAGCAACGTGTTGCGAGTCAATTTTTAGGAAATCCTTGGAAAATTGCAGGTGGTGTATGGAGACGAGTGCATGTCACATGCGTGTTTGAATGGGCAAAATGGTCCAAGGAGAGGCGTGAATCGGTAGAAGACGATCCACGTGAAGGAGCTCCCGTTACCTCTCGTACTGCCGCGAATGTTGACGGTTTGCGTGCACTGATCACGTCTGACTAGCGTCTAAGCATTCGTGCGTTGTCTAACGGGTTAAACGTCGACAAAGAAACCGTTCGCAAGATGTTACACGAAAATTTGAATATGAGAAAGAATTTCGCAAAGATGGTGCCAAAAGTTCTCACCCGTAAACAGAACAAACATACCAAAATCGATGTGAGAAGATTTGTTGTCCCTCATTTGTAGCGGCGATAGAGACTGGATGAGTCGGGTAGTCACTAGAGATGAGACCTGGATATTTGAGTATGACCCCGAGAATCATAAACAAAGTCACCAGTGGGTGGAAAAGGGTGGAGAGCGGCCAATGAAAGCGAGAATGTCCAAGTCACGACTGAAGGCAATGTTGATTGATCGTTTTTTTTTATATCCACGCCATCATTCATCGTGAATATAGGGTTAATAATCTGTCACTTAATACTAGTAAGTGCTATGTACTGTCTTTTTCTACAAAGAAACGGTTAATTTCTTTCGATTATTCCATCGAGCAACATACGCTGTCTAGACCTGATACTTTCTGTGACTTAGGTGTTATTTTTGACAGAAAATTGTCTTTTAATAACCATCTACATCATATTACTGCAAGAACTTATAGATCTCTTGGTTTTATTATAAGAAATAGTAAACAGTTTCGGAATTCTAACACTTTGAAAATTTTATACTCTACTTTTGTCAGGTGCAATTGTGAATATGCATCAATTGTTTGGTGTCCTAATTATGCTGTACATGTGGATGCTCTTGAAAATGTTCAACGTAAATTCTTGAAATATGTTAGTTTTAAAGCTGATGGTGAGTATCCCTCTGTTGGGTTCCCTCAAGTTGAAATGCTTAATAGATTTGGCCTTGAAACTTTGGAAAATCGACGTAAAAAGGCTTATTTAATTTGTTTACATAAAGTAATTAATAATGTCATTGACTGCAGTGCCATCTTGCGAATGTTGAGCTTTCATGTTCCCAGAATTGAAGCTAGACAATTTAACATGTTTTATTTGCCACCTGCTAGGACAAATATTCTGCAACACTCTCCACTGCATAATATGTGTAATTTATGTAATGAAGTTATCTTGCCCGTAGATTTTTTGGATTGCAATATTTCAACTCTGAAAAAATCTGTTTTGTAAATGTTATTGTCTTTATCTAGAATTTTAGATTGATTCTTTTTTCATATTTGTTTACATGTGTTATGTCTAAGTATTGTGTCATTTACTTCATGTATGCTTTTTTTTGTGTTTTCCTATTCTTTAACTGGGTCTTTGACCTGTTGAATAGTGTAAATAAAATAAAATAAAAAATAAAAATAAAATAAAATATGTTCCTGCCGGCCAGACAGTAACTGGACAGTTCTATGTTGGCGTCCTGGAACGGCTGCGGGCATGCGTATTCCGTGTGCGACCAGAACTCGCCGAGAACGGCTGGATCTTGCACCACGACAACGCGCCAGCCCATTCCTCGTTCATTGTGCAAGAGTTTTTGGCAAAAAAGGCATTCCAACGTTGCTGCACCAACCCTATAGCCCCTATATTGCCCCCTGCAATTTTGTTTATTCCCCAAAATTAAGTCGCACCTCAAGCGAACTCATCATAGCGGCGTACAGGAAGTCAAAGAAGCTGTAACCGTGGTGCTGAACGGGTTAATTGCGGAGGATTACCACGGGTGCTTCCAATCGTGGGAGCAACGTTGGAATCGTTGTGTAGAGTTAGAGGGAGACTGTTGTGAATAAAATTTAGGCAAAATTTCATTTGCTTTTGCTCTCTCATTGACAAATTCCCGCCACACCTCGTATAGGTATCTTTGGGTAAATTGCAATATTTTGGGATCCCCCCTACATGCACCTGCTCTCTGTCGGTTCTTATGCGAAACACCCTGTATATCAGCAACCATTCGATGTCTACCGTCCCGTGAACGCAAGGGCACACGTAAAGTACGCCGACCAATTTGACCGCCCCCTAATTAGGGCCGCATTCATCGGCTTTCTCCCCAGGATGCGTGTTTCCTTGATTCTTCTGCTTGTCACTCTCGCGATTTAATGTCTCGTTTGGGATAGCTCCAGCCACGGCGAGGAGGGCCTGTTCGCTCTCCCCCAACGCGACGTCTGGCCCTTTGTGGATGTCTAATATTTCGAGAACGCGTGACAGGCTTTCAGGATGTGACAGGGAAAATGCTCTGTAACTGTATTTACCGGGATATACGGTTTTTATTCGGTGCTATTAGGATGCGGGGCCTGGCGATTGCGTTTTTCTTTAAATTCGTTAATGGACTGAGTATATGTGCACGAAGTGGATACACAGAGTGTAACTTTAAGTGGGAGGGATATTTTTAGGGGGTAATAATACGTGTTCCACAAAACATTAATCTGAAATTAATCAATTGTATGAAACTAACGGTGTGGTAGAGCGTAACTGCAATAGAAAATAATTTTATAAAAGCAATTCAGTTTTCCTTGACTTTCGGACATGTTATTCTAAAGTCTCGATATCAATGACCTCTGGTACAGATCTAGTTTAGGCATACACTGAAAAAAATATGGTTCATAATATTAATGAATGGCGTTTATTGAATAAAACTTTATTAAGGAATTGATTATATTTGTTAATATAACGTACACTTGTTGATTAGTTTACTGTGTTCACTGAATCAATGTATTACCATGTACTGTATTGTATTAATAAATATTTTTACATTAGTGAATGTAAAATATTGATTAAAGCAACGAATTTTACATAGGTATATTCAATGAATGTTTCAATACTTTCAATTCACTACAGGAATGAACAAGTTTAAGTTTATACATATATTTTCATAATATCAATGTTTTAAAACATAAATAATCAACTGTATGCTGTTTCAATAATTGAGTTTCACAATACTATCAATAATTTGGAGAGGCCTGTGTGCAGAAATGTGACGCAATTGTCAGCTCTGTTTCGGCTATTTCTGCTTTTAGGCTTCATCCCCATGCTGACCATTGTTTCATAATAATCCAAAATGAAAGTGTTTGAGAGTGCACATATTTTCTGGCTTTGTAGGAAAGGCGTATATTTATTGTATGTCAGTATAATACACCACTAAAAACTATTTTAAATATATTTAATCTAACAGAGTTTTTGTGATGTTTATATAGATATACATTAACATTACTTTAATTCCATATTACACCCACCATTGCTGGATACCCTCCGATTACCTGATACTCCTAACACACACAAATCATGTAGCCCATAAACACCAATACCGATAAACCCAAAAACCTATAAATTACAAATCCATACCACAAAACCCATAAATCTCAAAATCCATATACCCCAAAATAGCCAATTTGGTTATTTTCGGATATATCAATAAAATGCAAAACTAGTAAATTTCAAACAGCAAATTCAATTTGATTTTGAAGGAGAAAACTAGTACTTGAAGATGCAACCCTTACTTTCCAGATGTAATTCTACCTTTTGTTGTAAAATAATCTTTAATATAGGTAATCACTTTTAGGTTAGAAAATCCCTAAAACATGGATGGAGCAATTCTGAAGTCGGATTCGGATTCATCGCACCAAAATCCGTTAAAAACAGGATTTAGTGCTCGATAAAATTATGTAAATCTGTGTTACTAACGAACGAAAAAAAAATTATATTCACGACGGACTTAAAAAAACAAACTTGTAATATATGTCGCTAAAGGTAAAAAACAATATTTGTATAAATAATGACCTTAATTCAAAGTTATACCCGGTATAGGAAAACATAGCAATCTATTTTAGTTCAAAAATCGAAATTAATCATCTTGATTTATAATGAATTCGTGATAAAAATTGGTATACAAATAAAAAATTACAAAAATCACAAAGTTGGCGACCTAAATCGAGAAAAAGTTTGATTAAAAACTTTTACGTTATTATCGTTGTTATAATTTTTATCATTATTATCATTATCATTATTATTATTAGCGGAAGTAGTAGTAGTAGATAATAGAGTTACTGTTTCCTTTTTTGGATCATATTCATTGTGAATGAGAAAAGGATATATGACCAATAACTATATTTCTATGAAGAAAATAAGAGAATTCATTATTTAAATAAAGCATACTTAATATTGTCGGGCAGTATCAAAGGAATTTCCAATAACACTATCGCTTTACGTTACAGATAGAGATAATAACAATAAGTTAAACGAAATCGAAAAAGATCCTACCTTAGGAGTTGGAAATTTTGTTTAAGCTTCAACTAACCTGAAACAAAAAAAGTCTTTTAAAATATGTATGGAAAATATAACATAGATAATACTACACACAAAAATATTTTTGTAATTATATGAACAGATCAACATACAAGGACAAGGTAAGGTATCTCCGTTTTGAAATAGGTACCTCTTATAAATTTTGAGGTAATCGAGATAAAGTGAACTTTACATGTACATCAGTCTTTTATTTTGGTCGAATATACTCGTATAAAGAAAATGACCTAATTAATAATGGGTCGGTCAGTGGTCGCGCGGTTTAATGCGTCAGTACTTAATCCAGGTGACTAGATCGGTGTGGCTTCGCGTCCCGCTGTCGGTAGACCGAGGATTGACACCCTCTCTGCGGGTATGGTAGGGTGGAAGAATGTTGGCTTGGGTCAATGTGAGAGATTGATACCGGTTGATATTTGACTACCCCCCTAATTAATGAGGTTTTTCAGGTTTCCCTCATTCCTGCACCGAATAGTGGTTAGGGCCTACCAACGTTCCTGGGCGCAAATGCGGCCTGCTTAAGAATAATATGCCGCCCCCTCTCCCGCACAAGTCTCCGACTTCTGGGCTAATCCCTGTGAATAGGATGAGGAGATATATTATTATTATTAATAATCACTCGAATTATTAACACATTTCTATCAGAACTTAATTACACTATCAGATGAATACTAAAACGCAATTAATTAAGTGTTACTATTTTCTTTGCTTTTTTTAGTGCAATCACGAAAAAATCAGTAACCACTAAAATAAAAATAAATTTTCATTTTATTAGTGATTTTAGGCAGTCACATCTTTCTTGAATATTATATTTTTAAAACTATTAGAAATTGCTTTATGATGGTTTATAATATAAGAAAGTAATCAATAGGTTTGTTTTAGCAGCAGTTCAAACTGTTTGGAAACTATCAGAAATGTCCGTCCAACTATTTATTGCGTCAAATTCAATGGTAACGCGTTCTCAACTTAACTGGTCGAATATTTCTGACAGTTTCCAAACCGTTTTCAACTGCTGCAAAAACAAGCCTAATGAAATTATAATGCTACTGCAACTCAAATCTTATAAAATTACGTATACGCCAGTCTCTCCTTTTCGGAACGATATGAATAAAATTCATGTGCTATAATACCAACTGTATAAAAATAAATTTCAATTTGTCGACTAGCGTAACATTCCCATATTTGAGAAAATCGATAAAATCACAATTTAAACACTGGAAATACAAATCCAGTTGAGGTTTTTCGCGGATTACCTCCGAAATCGACTTGACACTTAATCCCCGTTGTGAGAAGACGAGTTCTCCGTTTTCTTGGTGTCGAGAGTACGTGCGCGATTCTAAATACAACCACGGAGACCCCCCTGGACTCGAAATTGAAAATTAAAGAATAATCAGGGAGAGGCGAGGGGAACGCTGTATGCATTCAAACACACAAGCCGCTGTCGTTTCAAAAGAATGCAATTCATATGGTTTTATTCTCTTTTACTTTGATAGTGCAGCGAGCAGCTCATAAAAGGCTGGCGTAATATTATGGGCGGGTGTCGCTTGCTTGTACAGTGTGGGCAACAGTGGGGTTCACCTTTAGGGGGTTAGTGATATTTGAAAAATGTCTTGCTGAACAGTCTGGTATAACAGCTACTTGGTATCTGTTGGAAAGTATTAAAAGAAAGTAAAGGTCTTACTCCAATGTAAATTTGTTTTTCCATCAATAATAGTAATAGTAGTATATTATTATTACGAGTATTAAGAATAGGGTTGGGAATATTTATTGATGTATCGATAATTATCGATAATTACCGAATTATCGATATTACTGGCAATTGAATTATCGATAATTTTGAATATTATCGACATCATCGTTATAGTAACAATAATATCGGTAGCTACCAGTAGTTTGATAATATCGATAATATTTTGACTCACGAAGAATCACGTTTAGCCGTAGCTTGAAGCCAATAATGATTTAAGCGAGTTATATGTAAACATCTGCACTCACCACTGAACATGCAGAATAGTTAATTTTTGTATCACTAAATAAACATCTTATTTCTATAAAAAAATATGTCGTTTTAGTGTTAGAGGAAAGTAAAGAGTAAGAGTGAGATGCGATTGCATTTTGGTAATTCAAGTTTATTTAAAAAAATTAAATGTATTCTCTTGAATGTTATTGAGATTATTTGTTCTGCAAACACGGAACACGGCCGATAGATGTAGTTAGTTCTACATCGCGTAATTATTTGTTCTGTTTATGTATTTTCGGTTTGGCAAGCAATACATTATGTTTCTTTTTTCATGTTGTTATATTAATTTCCATATTCAATGAAACAACAATATGCCTAACCTGAACGTACAGAAAATTAATACAAATGAAAAATAATATTATTAAATCGGTAACATCGAAATTATCGAAAATGCAGTATTATTGTATTGATAATTTAAATAATATTGATAATATCTATATATAAATCGATAATATTTGATATTATTTATTCATTTATTTGGTACTACAACCAACAGCCAGAAGGCCAATTACAGGTTGAGAAAAGAAAACAGTTAAATTAGATTAAGTCAGAAATAGATAACAAAATATATAGCAATATACAGTAAAGCAAAAAAAAAATAATAATAGAGTTGAAAGACACAGTAAAGCGTTAAAGTTAGTTAATATATACAATGTTAAGAAAACAGTCGTCTAATATCATTTTCAGTACAAGCAAATATATCAATGCCATAATAAGCTCGATTGACCCATATAAAATTCAAATGTATTTTTTTTTAAATATAGACGCTTATCCTTGATCGCACATCACGTGTGGTATATGTTAAGTGATTTATGGTCATTTTTTTAATTTGCACCTTTTTGGCAATGCTGCATTACAGCTGTCAAGTTTTTATGTTAATTTTAACATTGATATACCAATTTAGTGTTGGCAATCTTGTTCTGCTTTTTCTTATCCTAGCCTTACAAGACAACACCAAGATAAGATCGAGACAAGACCAAGACAAGATCGAAACAAGACCAAGACAAGATCGAGACAAGACCAAGACAAGATCGAAACAAGACCAATACAAGATCGAGACAAGAACAAGACAAGATCAAGACAAGACCAAAACAAAACTTGACAGCCAGCATTACAAGACAATACAATATTTAAAAACGACCGAGAGTAAATAACCACTGTTACTCAATTAGTAATAAAGTTCCATGTTTCTCATTTGTATACAAATGTTTCGCAAGAATCATGCAAGTCTTGCAAAATTGTGAGACAAAACATTTGCGGGACAAGACAATACAAAGCATGATCGTGAAGAAAGAACAAGACTTTAAATAAACTCTTGTTTTCTTTTGCAAGACAAGACTTTTTCCAATTTCGCAAGACTTCTTGTCTCAGCCCCATATAAGTACTCCGGCAAACAGTTTATTGTTTGGATTATATCACAGGCAATAAAGGGAATGTAACCGCGATGCAATAGAAACTACAGTTTGCCAATTTTCATTGTTGTACTGTTCTCAGAAAACACAAGTTTTCTACGTAATTATCAGGCTCAAAGCACTAAAATAAGTCTCACTCATGTATATTTGCTGTATTGCATTACTATCATTTTAATAAATTTCCGAATGGCCCCAAAAATAAAATTCACAATATTCAACTCTGGATTCCGCCCTCAATATTTACCTGAACATGTCACTGCAGGTCACATTTATTAAAGGTGACATGAATACTATCGGTGCCTCTGAAAAAATCACACTGTGCCTTTGCGAATTACGACAGGGCTCTCTGCAAATTAATAACAAATTATCATTCATAAAGGGTTATTTCTGTTCCAACTTTCGAATACGACCTCCCAAATTATTCAAATCTGCACTTGAATGAATTCTCATCTTCAAGTTTGACTCTCCCTGTACATACTATCCCTCCGGATCAGATGGCTGATAAAATGCCTGCCCGAGTGGGCGCAGGACAAAGACGAACTATTCAGGTTCGCTCTGTGATATGTGTTGCTGTCGCCCGATAGCATCGGGCATATAATACCTGAAGGTAAGTTTATGCTTCGCCGAATTTCGAATCGGTTAAGGAACGAGAAAATGTTAATGATATGACTATGAAGTTCGCTTTCAGTGGACGAGATCCTAAGATTCGGGAGATACCTACGCTGAATAGGTCGCTGATTAACAGTGGACGAAGGATGATGTCATAGAAGTAATGAAAGTAGACGGTTTAGATTGTATTTGAAGATGATAAGAGTGTTTTCGTCGGTGCTTTAGACAACAATTTTTCTGTATCTACTATCTGCATCCAAATCCATACTTTTTTGTAGTTTATTTAAAGTCAATTGTGAACTTGTCTGTTCTTCAGGAGTAAAAACTGTTGCAGAAGAAACTGAAAATTTGGATAACAAAACTGAAATGGTAATTAAAATCATGAACTGCATAATTGATAAAAAAAATAGTCATTTAATAAACCGTTGTCCTTCTTTCTTGTTTAACTTTGACACGTTTTTCATAATTATTTGATTTTGCGTTTAAAACAAATAGCAAATACAAAAGTTGCACGTTTTCCTAAATTTTATATTTGAAAAAAAGTAACTGAAGACTCTATGACTCAAGCCTGTTTTATTTTACATACAAAATAGGAAGACAACAAAATGTGACGATGTAGATTGCCATCTAGACCGCAGTCACTACATATTCAACATATAAAACGAAAATTAATAACTTTCATCTATTAACACAATGTCATCATTTCTCCATTTAAATATAATTTCAAGGAATTTCAGTGACTGAAGGTAAACAACAAAATAAGTATGCTATACTAACTGATACTCTATATAAATACAAATAAAGAATGGAATACATTGCATTTACTTTAAATATTGAAGCCTTTCGGTGAAAATTTTATGTTTACTAATAAGATGCCTATATTATACTTTCTACACAGTGTTTAAAAAAATTAAACAATCGCTAATAGACCCAGTTTTATTTATTTTTTACTATGATATTTATTGAAGCCTATTTAAGAAAAACTATATCAACTAACCATATAACCTTCTCTTTGGGACACAGTTTTTAAGCAAAATTGGACCACGGTTAATTAAAAAAAGAATATACTGTTATTACTTCTTCGCTTTATTTACTGAAACCTTTTCCTGAAAAATCGTATATTTTTACTAAGTTGATGCCTTATGATTTTTTGCTTAACATATTGCTTAACAAAATGGTGATGATGATGAACATAATGAAGATAAAGATGATGGCGATGATGATGATGATGATGGTGAGGAAGATGATGTAGATAATGATAGCGCAGATGATAATGATATACACACAGATTTTAAATGAATATGATGAAGATAATAATTAAACATGATAATGATCATAACGATGATGATGGCGATCATGGTAATGATGATAATGAAGCTAACAATAATCATGAAGATTCTGATGATAACTTTGATGTTGAATATGATGATAAACATGATGATGAAAATGATGTTGACAAAGATGATGATCATGATGATGAAAACGAGAAATATTTATTTATTTATAAAATAAATGGTAATAGGCTTTACTGAACAAAAAAAAGGTCAAGTCGGCATATGATGTTGATAAAAAACGTGGATGTAAAGCTATATGAAATCTCGAAAACTAAGAATTTGCGAATATATGTTTATAGGAACTCTTCTTCTTATTTTGCCGTCAGCAACATGTCCCTAAATATTCTGCACGTCCTAAAGAAACACCCAGTATACCCTTCACCCATTATATATTTTTATTTTCAAGATTTGCTTATTAAATACTCTCTATAATTTACCTTACAGTAGATTTTCTGCATATGTCTTCTATATAAATAAATTACAGGTAACATGTTACCAAGTAACTAACAATAACGTAGGCGAAACCATTACCGATCAATATTTCCTTCCCAGAGAACAACAGACAAGTTTAATAACAATACAATACACCTGCCCCTGAACCAACAAACGAGGAAGATCTACCATGGGGAATAGAATTAGTCGATGATGCTAACGTATTCTCCTTTCTACAATCATAACAGTACTGTTACAGAGGCTGTTGATCCGTATTTGGCTGCGTATAATATATTCAAATTTTTAATATCTCCATTACAAAGCGAGTAAACGAAATTCAGACAATTGATGTTTCTTAGAAATAGATTTACGAAATAATTTTCAACATCAATCATGGGTCTGCGTCTAGTGGGATTATTTCTAAGAATTATTTTATATCTTTTAAAATAATCTTTCCGCTTCACTGCATTGATCCGTTACTATCCATACTCAAAGCCTCACATCTAAGGCTTGCTACAGATTATGCGTGAATTTGCGATTCGTTTTGCGCGATTCGTGATATGTGAGGAATTCGTGAATAGTGTGTAGGGTCTTGTTCATTAAAAATCCATTTATGAAAACTCTACAGACGATGCACGAATTCCTTACAAACCACGCATCGCGAATCACGAACTCACGCATAGTCTGTAGCGGGTCTTATGTATTGTTTAGTGACGTCACTAGCAGAAGTTTAATAGTAAAATAAATCGGTGATGGCATCATAATTTGCTTAATTCAATAATTATATTGTTAAATGTAATTTGAAATCCTTTTATACACACGGTGTTCTGATGTGAGCGTACACTTTATCGGGAATCTATAGACCAATGTAGGTAGTACTAAAACTAATGATTTTTCTCTTTGAAAAGATACATGATGCTAAATTTAAGAAATACGATATTGTGGAAAATTAATGAATTCCCATAAAAAATACTGTAAGTTAAAATGTGGAGATCTAGGAGGCTAAAGCTCACAAAGTTCTAAACCAAATATGGATGTTTCTTAGTTATTTATACACCATTCGTTGTGCAAACGACTTCTTCGCTGTATGAGATGTTTGGAATATAAAGAAGAATATATGTTTATAGTTTTTACAACTGACAATATGAAAATTTTGTCGGGCGATGAATGCATGAATAGGCACTTTATAAAAATATATAATATTCTGCTATGATGTAACCTATACAATTTTTTTTAATATATATTTTATTGAACAATTTTCCTCAATGGTTAGGAAGACGAGTATCTCAGTTTCTTTTAAATCTACCAATTCTACGGTATACTACTCTACGACAGTGAAACAAAGACACCATTTTTGATTTAAAATTGATTGATGAATAAAAGAAACTACATCAAATTGCAAAACTATTGTTATGAATCGGAAAAGGTCTTCACTGACGAAAATAGCATGACTTACGATACGAAGGATTTCAAAGAAAATCAGTTATTATTTTTATAGTGATTTTTAGGCTTTCACGGCCAGTGCTGTAATTTGATACATGGTGATTTTCCGGGTTGTTAAAACGAAACGTTTGGAAGCATGGGATGCGACCAGTTACAGCGGCGGCTACGGAACGCCTCGGAGGACCACCATTATCCGAGGAACGGTTCCGACCGTAGCACTCGTAATACCAACAGTAGGAACCGAAGTCAATATATGGACAGGCCCAGAGACACCGATAGCGGGTCTGTCCCCACAGAGCTCAAAAACAACCAGGGCAGGTCAAAGAATCCCAGGTGAAGCTAGGGATGTGCATTTTAACTCTGTTTCTGGCAGCTACCAGTTACCGAGGTCACGGCATAACAACCCGGAAAATCACCATGTATCAAGTTATTATTTTTGTAAATCTGACACCCTGTACCATAGTAGAGTAGTAGGTGGGCTTTAAAAAAGTGTTTTAGTATAACTGAATTAATCCATTGAGAAAAGGTCCCATGATATCGACAAATACAGAACATTATATGAAAATGTGCAGAATTAGTAGCTTATCAAGAATCTACAATATTTCTTTAGCTAACTGCTACTGATTAAACGTTAACAATTTTTTTTCGTAACATCTCTGATATACAAATTTGTTTAAAAGAAATCATTATTTAACTTTCACCTTAGACTATACAGGAAAGACACATGTTCATTGTTTAAGGGCGCCGCATTCTTGAAATGGTGTCTTACAAACACTTTTATTTTATTTGAGAATTTAAATAGTAAGTAAGTGGATAAACAAACCATTAAGAATTTTAGTTTTGATATTACTTTTGTTCTACGTGCTTTACAGAAATTTGATCATTTTATGTCAAAATATACGGCGGTTTTAAATACGTCGTAGAAAATATAGTTTCTATTTTTAAAATAAAATCAATGTTTCGTCATATTAGAAATGCCTCATACTATACTGATCTTTAATAGTTAAAATGAAGCAAAAAGTAGAAAAACGTTTTTTCCATTGTCTCATAATATACTTTTGAACATGTAACGTTTCTCCATACGTCAAATTAATTTGGTCGGATCCAATAAACCTTTGTACGTACAATCGTTTGCAATAATAATGACACTCTTTAAAATGAATTTTGAGATTTATTTTGAACTGCTGACGTATTTTTAATGAAATCTACTTTCAACTTTTAACATCAATTTTTAGCTGTTTCACTCACCAATAGAGATTTAATGAAATTTCTACTCAGAATTTCCAGAAGTTCAAAAACTGTTTTGAGGGAGTGTCATTATTAATGCAAAAGCATGTGTCGCTCACACCAAAACTCCCTGTATAATAAATAGACTCACAAGCGTCTATACTGCATTTATCGGTTTTATATCGCATTAATTATATAAAAACTATATTAACGGGAGGGTTGTGGGGTGAAACAGCGATTGTGTGGCACTGGAGACGGTCGGATAAGGCTGAAACGAGTCTAGTCGGCTCGTGCTCGTACACCAACCAGCCTTAGAGACATTAATTAATTGAGAGATAGTTATGATAAATTGCCGTAATAGAGGTTGTCACGCCTAGCCGATTCCGCAAAAATTACGTAAATGTGTAAGTTATCATAATTGCGGTGTAACAGGTTCAGAAACCTTAATTTGTCTACTTTGCAGCACGAGACGCGTTCTAACCCGTAGAACATTTCATTTGATGTAAATGGGAACTAATTCGAAGTGTAAAGTTATTTATTAAGGCAAATCGATTCCCGTCGCCATAAATTAATAAAATTAATAGATATAGTAGTTTAGTAATAAAAATTCGAATAAATTTAAATGATGTGAATATAAATAAATAAGACTCAGACCTACTGCGAAGAATCTTGTATAAAAACACGTAGCAAATGTCGTGCAAATGGGCGGCAAATTTAATTAATGTGTAACATGTTCTTTAACGATGATTTTTTTATACCCATAATGAAAAACTTCAAATCAAAATGGAATTAGGTAGTTTTACTAAGAAACGAAATAGTTCATAGACTATTATTAATGCTACTAGTACTATTTGAAGTTAATGAGAAAGTGAAAAATTGTTAAACAAATTTATATACAACAATAATAATAGTTTTTATTGTTGACAAACAATTATATCTAGGTACATATTATACACATAAGTTTATTATGGACAAGAGCGAAGTCTAGTGTACACAAGCAAAACTATGTCTACCACTCAGCATAGCCTGTCAATTAACATGACATTACTGAACACCAAATAATAATTAGTAATGACATTTAGCCACTAAAGAAACAGAATATCCTAACATTATTAGCAACTACTGAAATAAAAATATTTTAAATTTACTTTTGAATGAGTGTTTTGCTCTCTTTTATATCTACATTCAAGTTATTAAACCTAAACATTGCAAATTTGGTAACTATATTATATAAACAAGCTACATGGTGGAATCGTTTGTTTTCCACGCCACTTAATTTCTTGAAGTTTATAGAAATACTCAAATTCCATAAATTAATTTATACAAGATATTATAAACATAACCATATCATAGCAGCGGGCAAAATGGATATTTTTACGCCCGCTTCCATGAGAACATGAAAATCAAGAAACGTCAAAGCTATGAGCTTTTATAGTTTTTATCTCGTATGAAGTGAAATATAAAACGTTGTATGTAGCATGGGAGATACTAGGATGATTATGCCCTTGGACGACTCAAGCAACCTGTCGCCTGTGGGCATAATCATGCATGGTACATAAATAACTATTAAGACAAAAGCTTTGCGACTTTTGAATTTTACGTTTGTATGTAAAATGCATTCATGCAAGGTCCATACAAAATATTAATAATGACAAAATTAGGCTGTCATAGGAATACAGTTTCTATTGGTATACATATATTGATTTGAATACGGAGTATCATAGTTGTCTAAAACAACTTTTTTGAGATCAATAATTAGTGGATGAATGAACACAAATAATACCTTTCGATGAGAAGTTGCTTCTACCAACAATCATTGTGTTGTGCCAATCATCAGAACATAAAGAGGCTCGTAATATGGAGCACCTAGAAGTGAACGACTGTTTCATTCTTAGTTGCTCCATATTAGGTGCTCTCGTTAAAATTTGGTTCTATATAGCATTTGGCTATGCCTTTTCACGAGTGGTCCAATCAACGTTACTTTTCTTGTATGTACCTACTTATTTGTCATAATTTCACTGAGTAATCTAAAGAAATAATCGAATTTAAAGACTGTTTAAGCTGTTAGATGTTTCACTATTGAAATGGTACAGTACAATTGATCACAGCGTAGAGCTAGTAGATAAGAATTAATATTTCGATATCTAAATTTTTGTCGAGCCTGGATAAAAGGGCAGTTGCAAAATCTTGCGTCGTTCAACATTATTTTTCCAGAAATCCTTATTAGAAATTATGGTTTAGTAAACTTAGGGACCGGTTTTTTCCCTTACCTCCTAAGTACAATTTGATCAGTGTAACTGATTAAGTGATACGGAATAACATCTATTTTGAGAAACTAGCGAGACCCAACAGTATCGATTCAGCCAAAAACTTGTTCACTGAATAATAACATAATTTCCTTCTTTCATTTCCTTATTATATGCTGACAGAGTCGCAATGTCTGTACCTCGCTAGATAAAAGTTTGGATATTTAACCGAAATAATACAGTCCACTTAATTCTGGTAAATAATGCCAATCGTCGTTACGTATTTTATGGAAGTAACTTCTTTTCGTGGAATGATAATCAAAGGCGTCGTCTTATCTTTTCCGTCTCGTCGTTCTCTATTCTGTACCAAAAGTTTCTATAATCATTCACATTAAATATGTTACTGACAAAGGAAACAATTTTGTGAAACTCAAATGCTGAAATACTGGACTTTATTGCTATTTTCTCTAGAGTGACAAAATACTCCGGAAGTTAACACAGCCAACATCTAAATTGCTCCATTGAGCATACATACGTACACTACAGTGGCGGCTCGTAGATTTAATAATAGGTGAAACGGAATAAATACTAAATAGTTCGCAGTGGATTTGTTATAACTAAAGGAACTGTTCGCAATAGGCACCATTTTCCTCTGAAACATAAATTTACTCTTCGCTGAAAATAGAAATTTACTCTGATAAATGAGGATCGTTTCTTATAACGTTACATTTATTTGTAACCATTCCGAAAATCTTCTCGGGATTCGATTGGTGACGAATAAACAAAAGCCTTCAATGTTCCTCAAAAAAAAACACATTTGTTGAGGTCTATCGATCGTGGTGGCCAATTATTTCCTCATCCTAACCATTTATTTGGACACTTAAAATTCAAACAGTTTCTAATAGTAACACTAAAATGAAGCGGTGCTCCATTAGGCATAAACCAAAACTCTAGTCTAAGTTGCAACAGTAAATCTTCGATTAAATCAGGGAGAGTATTTTGCAGAAATTCAAAATTAGCAAAATAATCGGTTTAATTAAGTGAGACTTAAGTGGTCTGCTAGGCCTAAGCGGCTCGACTTGCAAGAAGCGACCTACATTACAACAGGTACTTAATAGCATACAGGTACGGACAGACATGCTCATTATTAGCACGAAAGCATGCCATTATTGAGCGTGATAGCGTGTGCTAGTAATAAGCGTGCTAATTTCGGGTATGCTCAAAAATCAACAGTCGGTTGATTTTCAAGCATGCTACCTGTGGCGCGGGTGTAAGGAGGCGTGCTCTAAGCGTGTGTGAACAGGTTTGCTTGTGAGCATGCTAGTATCAATTGGACTCTGTGACAGTTTGGTGAGTTTGCGTCTTCAAAAACTAAAAATGGCACGTTGGGGAGATGATAAAACATTGCTTTTCGTGACTTATTATCGGAGTCATGAATGTCTGTGGAATACACGGTCACCTCTATAAAAATAACACAGCACGAAATAATGCTTATGAAGCTTTATTAAAAGATATGAATGACTCAAATTTAACCATAAAAATAATTAAAACAAAAATTAAAAATTTAAGATCTGTGTACCATTTTGAAGTAAAGAAAATCAACAGTTCGAAACGATCCGGAGCTGCTACAGAATAGCATGTGTGTCCAACTGATCTGTTTTTAGGCGTGATACTTAGGAAATGCTTAAAACTTGCATGCTTATTGTCAGCAAATGTGACCAGCTGAAGAGCATACTAGTTTAAAGCATGCTCCCAAGTATGCTTTTTTATGAGCATGTCTGTCCGTACCTTAACTCTCGCCCTGGGCGACGCGCCGTTAAATCTATAAATGATACTAATGCCCCGACTGGCATTGAATCTCACCTATGGCATACTGATGAGAGCTAACAAGCCCGAAACCGGTCTATGTTTGGTGGTGTGGCCGACAAGATTTCTTGGCTGTTCACGCAGATACTGCAGGTGTAATTCAATGCTGGTCGGGGCATTAGTCCGCGGAGTAGTATTTTAAATTTCAATATACATGTGTCGGTTCATATGCGGAACACTCTGTATAAGTCTTGACGCCTGAATGTTTAATACCTGAATGGAAGTATTCCATCATTTTATCGCTCCAACATGCTCCATTGCTCAAAGAGGTAACAAATCGTGCGCTATCAACCGTGGGCGCGACACTTGCCCCGAAACACGTGTGTGGTTTTTGTAATAAGCGTAATTTTACACCCCTACCAAAGTGCCTCCGGGAAATCACCAGCATCTGTTGTTCGTTTATTATTAGAGCAGCATTTTTTGTTACGTCAAATTTTTTAACGCCTCACTCATAAAATTTAATCATACCATTATTTTGGCGTTTATTCCAGAAGTGGCGAGGAAAGGGGCGTTGAAAAGGAAGAGGAGTTATTCGTTGTTTATTTTTTCTACTAAGTACTCGGTTTGCTTTCTTCCTTCTATTTTTAAGAGACGCGACATTTAGTAGTTTCGTTACAGACATGTAGAAGGACGTTTCTTTCAGTTTCTCGGAAATACGATATAAAATAATTGGGTCCATAATCAACTTGAGATATTTATTCAATACTGAAAGAACAAACTAATGATACAGTTACTACAAATTTGTGCTACAATTTTGTCGTAGAATAAACTACAAATGCCGTAAATCATTATAAACAAGTTTGTTGTGGTAAATGCAAAAGTAATTGGGTTGTAAATTTTAATGTAATTATAAAACTGTTTGCTATATTTTGTACTAAAGGTCATATTGCAAAATTTAAAATATAGGTATATCCGAATGCAGTCGACTACCGAATAGTGACGTTTTATATCATTGTTTATTAATAATGTATCTACATGTCTGTGTTTCATGTGAGAAATGTCCAACTACTTACGTTAAATTCACTGTTAACAGTTTACAATTGTTGCAGGAACAAACCTATTGAATAAAAAAATATCATATTGAAATATTGAAATCTGCTTTAAATGTTTAACATTAGTTATTAGTTGTTTCACTTACCAAGAGAGATTTAATGAAATTTCTATTCAGAACTTCCAGAAGTTCAAAAACTGTTTTAAGAGAGTGTCATTATTATTGCAAACGATTGTACATGACTAGGAGTTCTTAACAGAATATGTGATATTGTGGCAGGAATTTAATGATTGCAGGTCACGGTGTTTTTACTAAATAAAATTTATTTATTTTGATAAGGTAATAATCCGTCTTTGGGATGAATAAGTTTAAAATTTCTAGTAAAATTTAAGAACCAAAATAGTATGCGTAGTAAGAATAGTGAATCTAGCAGAAATACTTTTAAAAAAATTACTGTACTGCGTGTCAATAGTTAATTAACACAGTAGCAAAAATTGTTGTGAATTGTGAATTTTTTTATATTGTTCACTGGTAATTATTAGTATATTTAACAGATATTTTTATAAAACGTTTTAGTGGGGGTTACAAAAATGATGGAAAACTGTTGTAACCTTTGTGTCAATAAACGCACAAAACTTTTAGTAAATGGTACACCGATGTATGTAGGATTTGATGGCATTTATATTGTAGTAAAATAGTATTTGGAGATTATTACTACAAAACTAGAAGCATAATATTTGAAATAATAGATACTACAAATTGTGTTTCGAGCTATAATCAAAACAAATTGTAGTACATAGATCTACAACTGTTTAATCAATTACTATTCTTTTGTTTCTCAGTGTATTAAAATTGGCTCAGCTGTTCAAAAAATATTTACAAAAAAAAAATGGGCCCATTTCAAAGAGCAACACGATTCTAAACAATAGAATTTGGGATAACAAAAGAAATACGGATCAAATAATTTCAAGTTGATTAGGTACCCAATTTTTTCCTAGTATTTCTGAATCATCCTGTATATTATGAGCAATAACAAATTCTGTAAACTAATTCATGCAATATTGTGTCTTTATTTCTGTATTAATACCAGTAGATTTAATATTTCTCACAATTGCCGAGAGATATACCTGCGGTCGTTAAAAGTAACCATAATTAGAAAAGTGTAAGTTGTGTGAAAATGCATGGCTTTGAATTGCTCCCTAGATTTAAACATTTGAAAGCATCTAGGTGTACTACGTAAAACTCACGTGCATGAAAAAATAAGTTGAAGGACAAAGCATCAATGTTCCTTGCACTGTGTTTATTAATCGATAGAGAGAGCAGCTCCTATCTCGTATGATGTCTCAATATGGCTATTGAAATTTAAACGTTGAATTCTCATTTTACGATTGTGTTAACAAGCATGTGGCATATTGCAAGAAGATGTCCATAATTCGGTTTTGTTGCAGTCTCCTTAATCTTCAAAATAATGTATATAAAATTATATTTTGCTATTGTTTTATTTTTCAAAATATTGTATTGAAAACAAAGTACGGTCCTGGAATTGTAACATATTATTTTAAATATTAAGGAAATAATGGCATACGAAAATACTCATCACTGTTACTGTGCAATATTTATCCCAACGGTTTTATAGTAAGTTTGAATCTGATATAAGAAATAGTTGAAAATTTCAAAGGCTCTTAAGGCTGTAATGTTCGCAATTTTACAAAGCCGTTTTTAGACGTCCACACGCTTTCATATTTCTCCTCAATGGAAATTCGTATTAAGATGGAACAAGTTTTAATCAACTAATAAAAGTCTATTTTACTAGACAGCAGAGCCATATTTTCAAAAAAAAAAATGGATCTGAACAATATTTCGGTAGCAATATTGCCCACATTTAGGACAGCGGTGAGACGTTGCTAGGTACTATTATAAAAAAAGAAAGCTGTAGGCTAGTAAATCAAGTCTTCATATAACAGACAATTGCCTCAGATTTCATTTTTTTGCATTTATATTCATGAAATCTGTCCGCCAAGGAGACATGTATTGTTCAATTTCTGCATACAATTGCCTAACTTACAGGGGCACAAAGTTATATTTGCCGAAGGTGCTGATGGGCGGAGCCTGATAAAAGCTATACTGTTTGGCCGAACATTATAGCCTTAAACAAACGTTCCATTCATGGCGTAATTCCAATTCGGTTCAAAAACAAATAACATGTTATTTAGATCAAATTCCCCTAACCGCAATGAGATAATCAATTCGCTTTTCGCTTTGTTCTCTGTTAAATTGAAGGAAATTAGCGACGTGCAGTTTTTTTTTAATTCAGGAATCCATCACTTCAGAGGCTCTGGCGAGGTGATCGAGTAGAACATTGTACATTTCTATTTCTACCTGCACTTTCTCGAAAATGTCTCATCATTCGAAACTAAAAACTAACCCACGTTTTATATAGAACACAAACATCATATTCGCACTTTCAGAGAAAGAACTGTACCAAACCGTTTCGGAAGGCTGGTCAGCTGTGAGCATTTTCCGTTAGTTAACAAACATCTGAATATAAAACAATCAGTCATAATCGAATACGAAATGGTTCATTGAAGAGGACCAAGCGACAAATATCATAATGATAAGGTTCGTTAACTATATTTCGTGGCACCGTTATATAAAGCAGTTTTTGAATTTCTAATATGAAAAAATGAGATCTACTTAACACTACAACAGTTACTGATTTCGATTTTTTGTAACAAACGTAATGTTGCTACTTGGACTTCTTCGGAGTGAAGAATTTCTTAGCATTCTCACTCATTTTTTTGTCGATTTTGCAATTTTGTTCACTCTTGTGACAAATAAACAAACGCGTGTCACAGAAACGATTCCAGGACTTTCTAGTATTCAGCTGATAATCAATGTTCTTGATTAAAATAAATTTGGCAAATATTTTTAAACTAGAAATATTTTTCTAAACTATAATTTTTCACCTGCTCTCACAAGGCTTTCACTCTCCTAATTGACCGGTTTTGCACTATGTAATACTTACTGTAAATGTCTATAATATGTACCCGTAATACAATATGTATGACATTATTATTGATTGATACTTTCACTATCCATTATCCATTAACAGCATCGAGAACAGTATTATTTAAAAATATTTAACAAATCGTAAACATCTAGTTACCGTGTGATATACGTGGTCTGCTACTTCCTGCTCGGCCTAAGCGGCTCGACTTGCACGAAACGACCTACATCACAGCAAGTACTTAAACGCAAACCTCTCGCCCATCTATAAATGAGACTGCAGGTAACAACTACTCCGCGGATTAATGCCCCGACCGGCATTGAATTACACCTGCAGTATCTGTGTGAACAGCCAAGAAGTCTTGTCGGCCACACCGTCAGACAGTTTGCTAGAGGTTAGATGACACGGTTAGATATAATAATAATACTACACAAAGTACACTCTAAATGCAATTATATTTGAGAGTAAAACATTCGAAACTATAGCGAAAATCGAAAGCGAGATTAGTGTAATTAAATAATTTTTCACTTAATTTACAACTGTCAAACGTATTTTACATTACTATAAATAGCTTGCTATATTCATTGGAATTATAGTAGAATAAAGAAGTTATGTCTAAGTATATAACAAATATAAAATAATTAAATTATCGAATAATTAGTAGATGATGCACAAAAAATTTGAAAGAATATGTGAAATGCTTAAGCACTTTCGTTTTTTGGTTGTAAGAGATTTATATGTGTTTTCAAATACGAAGTTCTATTTCTTGTCAAAGTATAACTAACTTACTGCATTTACGAGTATCTTCTTCGTAGCAAGTAGAGCAGAAAATTCCAACCGCATTTAAGATAATAATTATTGCAATCGATATATTATCGACCAGTTCCATATTAACAACTAGTATGGGAAAAAATATATCCGGTTTGGTCTATCCGGTTGAACTTTTCCGTAACTGATAGCGCATATATTTATTAATTGTCGGAAACAGCATTTTTCTAGGCTACCTGCACGCGTAATGAACAAGAAAACTACCAGTTTAACCACAAAAATACCGCAAAGTATGGCATGGGATGTAGAAGTTTTCGATTTATGAAACATGTATACCTACTTATTTATACTTAGAGGCAGCTTTAATTTATTATATTCTTTCAGTAACCCTTTATTATGTTTCAGTAAACTCTGTATTTCACATCGCATAATTTTTACCTACATAAAAAATTCCAAAGTTGTTGCCAAAACTTTATCTTATGAATTGCGGGGTTTTACACTTATAGACCTTCCCTACTATTTGGAGTATTAGCAATTAAATGACGCTAAGTATTCCCCAAGATTTAAAGAGATCTGCATAATCATATCGACAATAATAAAACCGTCTTAGGGAAAATTTGAAACAGTTGTCAGTTGTGAAATATAATTTAATAGCAACCTATCCAAAATAAATATTCTGTAACGTAATCATTATATGAAAATTACATAAAAAATTGTAAACCATATAATGAGCAAGATGGAAGCTTTAAAATAGAATGATTTGGCATGGTGAAAAACGTACCAACACCACCTAAAAGACTCTTTTAGGTGGTGTTGACCATACAGATTTATCTAAATTATGCGTATAAAAAAATCGAAATAATGAGCTTAAAATACACCAACTCCGATAAAATTAATGTACAAAAGTTTCAAAAAACATATTTCCTACATTGACGGGATTACAGTTTTTCTGCACCTGTTGACACATACAAGTAAAAGTAACCGTTGATGACGATATATTATAGTTTTTTATTCATTTACTCTGAGAAAAATATGCTTATATCAAAACTTTATGGTTAACATGTTAATTCTAGTGATAATACTGAATTTAATAGAAGAAAATAAATTTTATAAGTTCTCCTGTCATTTTTTCTCGAAGAACTAGTAACTATAACCCTTTCTAAGTACCTACCAATGAATAGCTAATGTAACGTTGCATCTTCTCTGGTATGTCTCACTTATTGATAATGAAACTAATAAAATGTCAGAAATTGTTTCATTTTTGCCGTAACCAACCCTACTCGAATATGACATTTTCCGAAAAATATTTGCAAAAAATTGAATGACAAACTCGAAAATATGATAGTTACAATAAAGCAATAGCGTACCATTTTATTTATAAAAAATGCACCAAAACCCTGTATCTCCGTCACAGGAGCATCTAAATTTTAGAAAAAGGCTTCAAAGGCTGGCAAAGCTATTTTAAAAAATCGAATATAATATAAGTTTAACAGAATCCTACAAATACTTTATATGAAAAACTGTTTAAAATTCAACAAAGAATACAAGATTTCACTTTTGGTCATTGTAAATCACCATGCACACTTTCTATTTCTAAAATGTTCTTATAATCAGCAACAAATACGCACAAATTAGTTTATTCAATTTTTTTTATTCTTTTCTTTAACCACGTTCATATTTTTTTGCAGAGTTGACTGCATTCATATTTCGATTAAGAATATACAGAACAAGACTTGTTTAATTTAAAAAAGTTAAATTTAGAGATGAAATAGAACGATAGGACACATTCGACATGGATATATATGAATATGAACAAGGAAATATGTCGTTATTGTTCATTGTTATCTTCATATTACATACACGTAATTACAACCCACAACATTTTTTTTGCACTGCGTATGTCTACGTACTGATAACTATACGTATATTGACCCCTCTAACACTTGTGTTACAATAAACTACAGCTACAATCAAAATTATTTGTCCGCAGAACAATAAACAATGACGGTTTGTTTAAAAATAATGGCGCAGGAATTAATACAATTGTCATTAATCACGAAAGCATCTCCAAAAGCAATTGTTTCTACACATATTTCTCCTTTTTAAGATGGCATTAATGCGTACAGGGTGTGTCAAACTCGATAGTATGGATCTACTGAGGTTACAAAAAAAAAAAAATAAATAAAATTGTGGTGTTCCAGCTACATTTTCAATCGAAAGTATATTATCTTTGGGATTTGACACAAACGACGAATTTTTCAAATAAAATAATTCACCGAAGGGTAAGAAACAATGTCAATACAACTAGACTGTTACGATATTTCGAACAAAATCCACGAAATTGCGAAATTGTATACGGCAGGCTAGCCAGAATTGAATTTGGATAAATCAACCGTTCAACGAATTTTAAAGATGGGTATCATGACTACACAATTCATAATTTGAAGTATTTGCTTGAATATTGAAAACAGACTTAATTTTATAGCTCAAATTGTAGTAAATGGAGAAACTGATGATCAGAATCTTTTTAGGCACGTTCTTTGGACGGACGAAAGTCGGTATGTCAGTAATGGTTTGTCAAACAGGAGCAACGAACACTATTGGTCCATTGAAAATTTCCACATTGTAAATTCAGTTCAAAACCAAGGCCATTTTGGTTATGATAATTTGACATGTTTGTAAAACTATTTCTCAGAAACAGTTGAAGATAGGTATAGGATATGCTTTTTAAAATATGCTTGGAATTTTGAGCAGAATCCAAATATCCAATAATATACAGGGCGTTCCATTTAAAAAAATATAAGTTAGGTTAAGATCTCTCAAAATCATTGGTCTTTTGTTTTTCTTTTCAAATAAGAAAAAAGTTGCTAGTCCACTATGCAATATGGTTTTTGCTTCATTCTGATATCTTTAAAAACAGAAAAGTTACAGCTGATCAAAATGTTATCAAAGTTATTGAAACGCACTGTACACTCATCGCAGCGAAATTCACAGTCACAATGCCAGAAGAAAATATAATTTAAATATAAACTTAAATCGCCTAAGTAAAACACGAAATGGCACATCGTATCTTGGCATCCAGTTTTTTAATGCATTACCCCCAAAATACGATACCTCAACCGTCCATTGTTTGAAAGAAAAGTTTAAAAAATTCTGCTAAGCAACGCATTCTATAGAATCCGTGAATTTTTAGACAAATATAATAAAACGTGATTCAAACTTTGCACATTTTCGATGCAATATTTTATGAAATTATATTTTAATCTGTATCAATGTGCCGTTTGTTTGGTTTTGTCTTTTACATATGTGTTTTAAAAATTACAACTATTTGCTTTTATTGCTCACACTATTTTGTTAATTTTTAAACCATTTTATTATCTATTACACGTCAACACTTATCCGTGTATGTTTCTACAATGTACTGTATGTTAGATATATATTTTTTCTTGATAATTTTATAATATAATACTGTAAACTTCTTTTATGACGTGTGTAAACATGTACCTACACTAATAAGTATCAAATCCCAGATAATTTTCGGTTGAAAATGGAGCTTACCTTATCCCATTTAACGCCACGTGTCCCAAATTTTATTTAAATTTTTTGTATCCCCCCCCAGTAGGCACATACCATCGAGTTTGAGACACCCTGTACATCTGTTCTAACGAATGTTTTTAGAGAAATAGTTCAAACCCATGACATATAAAACATACTTCTGCATCGTGTGCTTCATTGTAGAAACATCGTTTTAATCAATAGACATTGAAACAGCTGCTTTTTTGGTGCTCAAGTCTTTGTTATTATAACGCAGATGGGCATTGCGCAACTTTAGCGTAGCGGTGGTCTCTCCGGCAGTACAAAATAAAGCGGATAGAAACAAATTGATAACACAATAAACATATTGCGATGGAAAAATGGAAAAACGATTAATTTCAAACGTGGAGACTTTCGCTCCGGCGAATTTAATTAATGATATCGTTTCACGTTGCTCCCAAAAAAGCGCCCGGTAAATTGGAAATCTGTTGGTAATCAATTCGTGTTCAGCAGTGATTGAATTTTAACTGATATTCCATTCACTCCATGTATTATGCATTATTATTTTAACCAGTAATATTGCCAGAATGGATCCGTGTGGGATAAAAATGTAATAGAATAATTTAATGAAACAGGTTCCTGTTAAATGTATGTCAAATCAGTGGCGGATCACTAAAGGGGGCAGGAGGATGCTTACAACTAATAAATTTTATAGATTTTGCAAAATATGTTAGCAAGCAAAAGTTAGATATGTGCACATTAAAAACTAAAAACAAAAAAATGGATGCGACTTATTCGTACCAATCTATTTTAGCAATCATTTGACCAATATGCTTGTTCCCTGAAATTCCTTTTGTGTGGGTTTTATCCATTTTTATATAGTACATGATATTCTTATTACGCCCTTAAAATTTCATGATTTACTTTTTGCGTTTTCGAGATATAAGAGGTTGAAATTGGCGCTACTGTCAAAAATCGTGCACCCGCCTGTGACGTCATTACACGCAACTCTAAACTAGAAGATCTACCGCTAACACGCTAATAATAATAATATCTCTACCCCTCATTCTAATCACGAGGATTAGCCCAGAAGTCGAAGACTTGTGCGGGAGAGGGGGCGGCATATTATAATTAAACAGGCCGCATTTGCGCCCAGGAACGACTTAGGTTGGTAGGCCCTAACCACCTTTCAGTGCAGGAATGAGGGAAACCTGGAAAACCTCATTAATTAGAGGGGTAGTCAAATGCCTACCAGTATCAATCTCTCACATTGACCCAAGTCAACATTCTTCCACCCTACCATACCCGCAGAGAAGGTGCCAATCTCCACGAGTATACGAGTAGCTTATATACGGTCTACCGGCTGCGGGGGTGGAACCCACAGCGATCTAGTCACCTGGATTCAAGTAAGTTGTAACAAACTTTAACATATAATCTTGTCTCTCTCGGACACAAGTAAGTCATAATTAGGGTATATTTTGGCAACAATCTGTTATATATTATATTTTAACATAAAATTGGTCTATATTTCTTTTAGGACCAATATATCTTATTGGAATTGGAATTCTTGCAGACCAATTATTATTAACTTCCATATTACTTTAGTTTGTTTTCCCACATCAGGAAAGGCCAACAAATATAGGTAAACTTTCCCTATATGGAATACGTCATGAAATTTTTTCGATCAATTCAGAGGTCAAATTAACGTAATCTTAACTTTAAATGAAAAGACCCATTTATAAAATGAAATTATAGGTAACCAAATTAATTTTTAATTAGTTACTATTATTTAAATATATTATTACTATTAGGTACTTTATATTTTACTTATAATTGATTAATTACGCAAAAAAGTAAACGTATAAATTGACAAAGTTAGAACTGATCTTTTCCAAAAATAAAAACAAAATAGCTAAACTGCAAAATACAATCATCAACTTCTGAACTATTATGCCATTTATTCGTAGTAGGCTACTGTCATTTTCAACAAGCGGTATTTTCATTTTTATGTTAAAAAACCAAAGTATTGGAAAAAATCACGTATAAAATTAATTTAGTGTTTCTTCTTTGCACTCGCAAGAATTTTACAATTAATTCAGTCAATTAGAGTTCAGGATCAGTCGAGTTGAACACGGTTGCGTTTTGTGCCCTCAGGTTTAAATAGAATAAAATATGTATTTACAACGATTTTTTTTTAACACTTTTTATAAATATAATAATATATGTATAATTTTTAAGCTGTTGTAGTTAATTTATTTGTCTTTGAAATTTTTTATTTTATTTTATACTTTTTATTGGATGTCATCTGCCACTGTGTTAAATAAATTTGGTTGGATAGAAGATAAATTGATACTTATAAAATAAATAATCTAGTAACAGGTAAAAGTTCAAAATTAATAAATTTTAATATAATTTAAAACATGTACGTTTTCATAAAGCTATATTGTTATTATTATTTATTTCATCATTTCCAGTATTTGTTATTGTTTCGTTTAATATTTTATTGTTTACTTTAAGAAACGCGCATAAAGGCACAAAATAAATTGACAAAATACAAATTTCCAAGCGTATTTACTTTAGCGGAACATTTTCTCCTGTTTATCTTAATACATTTTCTAGGTCAGAATTTAATTCGTCCCTCTTCCGTTTGTTTCTTTATTTTTCTAACATCAGTAAAAGCAATTCTACAGTATTCGTAATATAAGATAGCCTGAAGGAATACGACTGTGAATAATTTCGCTCGGCTACGGCAGTTGGATTGTTTACTCGCCAAGATATATCTGTAATAACAGAATTGAATATGAAATATACTTATACAATACCGGAAGCCTATGTATTCTCAACGCGTATTTATTGGTATATGGAGGAAGTCATAATTTCGGGTTTCGGTGATAGGTGAATATTTCCTAAGCCTTAAATCAAATTTATTTATTAAAAGGTACGGCACACATACAGTGTCGGAAAATGAAGGGTGTGATTCAGGCTGCTCATTCTAAGAAGAAAAAAAAAAGTTTCTTTGACATGAACCCCCAACCGCGATGTTTTCAAGGAATAGGGGGTCAAAAAAGATTTTTTGTAGTTGCTTGACGATATATCAGGAACCGTTTGAGATACATAATTCAAATTTTGGAAACGTATTGATGAAAAACTAATGTTTTTGCCATCAACAAAACACGTTGCCTCTTTCTTTCATGTTCTCATCTATCATAGAACACCAATTATCTTTAAAACGGTTCGCGTTAGAGCTTTTGATGATGACTACCTTTTTTGTCTAGAAAACATTGGCGGTTTAAAATGAGTTTTGAAAATGTCAATTTTTCGAGTCGAAAAAATTAGGGGTAAAAAAAAAACGTCACGTAACCCTAAAATTTACGCTACTGTCATATAAATAAAAATTCAATTATCGCTCAAAAGTTGCTAATATTACTGATAATACATATAAACAAATTCAGTTCTGTATCTCAAACTGTTCTTAAGATATCGTCAAACTAAAATTTATTTTTGACATCCTATTGCGAAAACGGTTCGTTTACGAACCCATAGTAATAAGAACTTTTTTTCTTATGGCCAAAGAATCATGCACACCCTTCCTTTTCCAACATGTTTTGAACCACACTGTACATGGTGTTAAAAAAATAGTGTAAAATATTTTAGGAGGTAATGTATGAATCAAAATAATTAGAAAAGTCTTGTATGAGTTTGAATCAGAGGCAACAAATGTGGTTCCAGCATGATGGTGCTCCAGCTCATGTTTCCATGGCCGTTAGAGAGCATTTACACCAAACTTCTCCACATAGATGGGTAGGAAGGGCCGGACCTGTTTTATGATCTCCAAGATCGCCTGATCTGAACCCTCTAGATTTCTTTGTTTGGGAATATTTGAAGACATTAGTGTATGGTACTCCTGTAAATAGCCTGGAAGAGCTGCAGCTACGGATTAATCAAAAGTGTCAAGAAATCCAGACCAAGGAGGGTGTTTACGAAAGAGTTGAAACGAAGATGTCGTGCCTGCTTGGAAATGGACGGAGGGCACTTTGAACATTTTCTGTAACTTTGTTTTTTGTTTGTTAAAAGCTTCCTTTGTCGGTTTATTCCTAATAAAACAAAATGTTTGAAAAACGAATAGTGGTCCATATCTCCGCAATCATTACTTTGCGGACCCATGTTTATTAAGACTTTTCTGCTTATTTTGGTTGATACTATTACCTCCTGAAATATTTTACACTCTTTTTTTAACACCCTGTATATTGGACGAAAACTTAAATAGCATAATATCACAAGAGCTCGATCTCAACAGAGCAGGTAATAAATAGCCCCCCCAGTACTGTTTCGAAATTTTTGATTACATGTATCGTCCTATTACTATTAAGCAAGCAATTTTTCTTTAAACTATATAAATCTCAAGTTATCGCCGACTATGGCAGCTCGTCCACCGCGAGGTTATTTATTTCGCACGTTTGACGTATAGAAAGTTCGGCAACCAGCAAAACGGTAAAATCCGTTGTCACAATTAAAATCCTGTGTGTTTACGTTTGTTTTCCTTCATTTATAGTGCCTTGTTTCAGTTTTAAACGTTTTGTAATTAAATAAATGCATTTCTGTCTGATACAGATAATTTCCTATAATATAGTTTGTCGATTTTTTTTATAGGTTATCGGACAAAACTGCCGCGGGTGCATTCAAAGTTTTCTATTGTCTATTAGTATTCGGTTCGTTCGATATTAGAATTATCAAACATTTTATTTAACTGCTCGCGAAGTGTGTTTTGTTGTTAGTGGTTGTAATGAATGAAAATGTAGTTTTGGCTCTTTGGAATTAAAACAACAAACAACGAATCCAAAATACTACAGCTAACCGGATTAACTGTTACCTATTAGATAGGATGCTTACCATAGGCGCCGAGAGAGCTAACATTTCGAAATTCTTTTTATTGTACTTTACGCCTTCCTGACCACGTGGTTAAAATGTTTGTACTTAGTGGTAGTTAACCCTGTATAATACCTGTTTTATACTATTATTATACACGGCGTTACAGAATGATGTTAAGAAAATCTAGGGGCAGCTTGTTTAAAAATAAAAAAAGTCTATATAAACACTGATCTGCATGGAAATACCTCGTTTTTGAGATACAGGGTCTTAAATACTGACACGGAATTTGCCCCTCTCGCACCCAATTCGACGACTGTGGTATCGCAAAAGACTAGATTGCCCCGATCGCCCCTACGCGATGTTGGTAAACAAACAAAATAATGCCGTGTATCGAGGCGCAACTGGAATATTGAGAATCGATGAGAATCGTTCGAGAAATGGATCTAGAGCTGCTAGAAAATACCTGTAATATTCGGTTGGTCTATAAAAGAAGAATAAACGGCCGAGTCAGTCAGTCTTGAATTGGATTGTTTAGTTGGAAATTTCCTGGAGATTCAAAGTGAAATAGTGTTTAGTTGTGTTGTAATTAGTATTCAGTAGTGTACAGTGTTAATAAATATCAATAAAAATTAACTGTTTGTTATTCTGGTAAAAGAAAAAGTCAGGTGACAATAACATGGTCTTTATTTCTCGAAAATCGATCGAGATTTGGTACGTGTATAAATTTCTCTTGTAATATAGATACTAGCATCAGTTGCGTTCGTGTCGTTTAATACTCATTTTCAGCAAAAACATCGTACGCTAAAGTGTCTCTTGGACTTTTCCCTCCTGACGCACCGCACTGTTTTCGAGATAAAAATTAATTTATTAATCATTACAATAGACCAACAATAATCTAGGTGGCATGTGTCAATTTGTCACATATTTCATGTCAGACATAAACAAAAAAAACACAGTGTCGAGTGACTTGTTTTTGAAGTGGTGAAGTTCGCTTTTAATATATTGTTTGCAAAATAAGCAAATATGGTGAATTATTCCTTTGAAGAATGCATCTTCATAGAGATGCCTTGCTTCATTTGAATTTCCGTTTGTTTCTCCATACATAAAATGTATGACGGTCAATTCTTCAAATTTTAAACTACCTATATAAAATGCCTAGATTTTCTTAACATCATTCTGTAACACCCTGTATTTAGTTTTTTGACACTAAATTAATGAATAAAAACGTATGCATTCCACCAAATTCAATTAAATTAACAATTATAAAATTCTAGGACATTTTTATAAGTAAACATTTTCTGTACAATAGTCATTATGTACCAATTAGTCCACAAAAATCCCTCTTACAGTAATTACGACGTATCAGTCAATTAGCTTGGGCTTATTAATTAATTAGTTTCTCAATTATAACGAGCTCGTTTTCTTGTTAGCCGTTTACTTATCTGGAACTGGTTTATGACTGTGTAGTGACTTCAATAAGTTAATTTAAATAAAATGCCATTACTTTCTTCGCCGTCAGGACACGATAAAAATATATTTAAAAAATCGGACGAGATTTAATTTACATATCCACACATGCCTACGAGGCTACGACTACTACGTTAAGCTATCGGGAGGATCGCACATCCATCATCTCAATTCACGGTTAATAGTTATAATAATATTATATGAGTAGTCTCTTTAGAATGTTTTTTATTACAGTCAGAGTTCATTAGCCTTTTCCAATTTGTTCAGATACATTCCAAGTTTCGTATAGTATTTAATCATGTTTGATAATTATGTAGAATGCTAATTTACAAAAAAGACATGTAGCAGCATTTGTCATACAGAGAGCGTTTTATCTGAGCTTTCCGTTTTCATTTGTGGAACAGTACATCTCACCGATATAAGGGAATATAAAACATTTCAAAAGACGCCGAAACTAAGTCATGGTATAGAGTGCAATATAATTTCAAGCAAGTGACATAAAAACCATTAGAATATGTGGATATTATGTCGTCAAATCAGTATTATTTTACCCCAATCGAACCCACTGCTCGACTATAAAAACTTATATCAGAACGGCGGCTACAAGCCGTTATTTGAATGCAACGCCTCATAAAGCAAGATAACTGATTTCTGTATATCAAGGAAATGGTACGTTGTATTTATAAAATTTAGCCTTTTAACAGGTACGTATCAAATATGTAATATAACATTTCGAATTAAGAGTATTTTGCAATTTCGCAATAACGTTTTTAAGAAGTCGCTTAATTTTATGAATCGTAGGCAATAAACTTGGTAACTTACAGTCTTTTGTCGACCTACTCGCCGACATACGTCGTTTTTGGACATCGTAAGAAAGATAAAGAGAGCAGTTAACGATGCAACTTAGAATATTATTCGTTTACTTTACTGACGGTGTAGGACAGTACTTTTCAGTGCTAGAGTGTGTAATAATTTTTGCTTTCCTGATATATTAGGTGTATTTTAATTAGGTAGGTACTATTGGTAACTCATTATGAATTAGTGTTGTGAGTACTCAGTGTTGTGTTGTTGTGTGTGTGTTTGTTTTAATTTATTTAATAAAATTGCGTACAATGCTAGTTTTACGAAAGACGAGCAATAATTTTGCAAAGAAATACGTTACCGATGAGATGGCTACGGCTCAGGGACATACAGTTCTACGATTGCATCCATACTACTCTGTTTTTAATCTCACTCAATTAATATTGAATCAAAGAAATAATACCTTTTATATCGCTAGGATATAAATACATCTAAAAAAATATTTTTTTATAATTGTTTTCTGTCAAGTTTTTATTTAGTTATTGTTTTAAAAACGTATATTTTAATTAATCAGTGTTTTGTGTTTTGCATAAGCGTATACAAAATTACATAAAATCCATATCATTTAAGCAAAATATGTATTTAGCATGTTTTTTCTTCGAACAGTCACAGTTACATTCATTAGTAATTTTAAATTATTATCGTCGAAATTGAGCGAATACTGGCTGCATGCAGAAGCCTTCGATGTTTTTTTTTGGCAGTTTCTTATACCGTTTCTCTTATTCCCATATAGCCATATATCGATGAGATCAACCATACATATGCGTGTGAGACAACAGATTTTCTGTTGACATTTGATCTCCCAAAACTACGTATGATAATAACTTATTACAAACTGTTCCTCGTTTCACTACGCGTTCAGAATTTCATATATTCTGACGAGTGCCACGACTAAACAATAGAAAACGCTTGCCGCTTGTCGCATTTTATCATTATTATTTTTTCTAAGTCGTGCCGTTGGGCTGTCACAAACCGACTTCCGCGATTTTTCATCACGATTTACGCCACCGAGTTCTCAAACACCTCCTTTGTGCAAGCGACAAACTGTTCTGAAGTAGGCCGTGGAAATAAACAGGCGAAACACATTACTCAAAACCGAAAGATAGTTGAATAAATTGTAGATACGTTTTCTATAGGGAGTGCGACATTTACTAAAGCATGTTTACGGTTGATATTTATTATACATACGAGTATATCTTTGCTTCTTTTACGGATCAACTTATAGTAGTATAATGCCCAGTTTACACAAAGACAGCGACAACGTATAGCCGCCATAGTGTTTAATATTTATTTTGTTTTATGTAGGTAAATCACTATAGAAGTAGCAGACCTAAAAAGTAGAATAAATAGGTCACCACTCATCAAATTTTGGGTTACTCTAAGAAAAATGTTTGTTCACACAAGACGACACATGGTAACAAATATTGCTAAGGCAAGAAGTATTGCAAATATAAGAAGAGGTAATACTTAAGTGAACATTAGCTAAAAAAAATCTGTTGTAATAAAGAATATTTAATGATTAAAGTAATATATCTTTACCTTTTACGTGTTGTTAGTTATATAGTGAACTTTGAATTATTTTGGTTACTTAAATATTAATTCTAATGACTTGAGTTTGATGATTTTCACTTTGTTCCCACATATAGATTTTTTTAATGGACTTCGCCATCTTCTGACTCGGGTGTTTTACATATTTCTCTACCATTTTAGATGAAACATGGTGTGCCACAAGTGGCACCCTCTACTAGTGACGTTATTTTTGGTCTAGAATTATCCCCTTAATTTTTTGCTCATAATTTCCGGATGCCCTGTATATCACTGCCGTTATTTACTAGTTTAATGCTGCAAAACTGCGATCATTTCCGACAATTACGGTGCCACTGCTGTAACTGCCTAAAGCACTGCCGACAATACCGTCCACTGCCGTTCACTACCTATTGAATGCCTTCAACTACCTAATCAATGCAAACATTGCTCACAGCATTGCCCTAACTACCGTATTCACTGCTGCTATTTTGTACACCACTGCCGATCGCGAAACACCCCTCGACGTTGTCAGTTACCTACTTGTTTCAATACCTGAGAGCATAACGGGCATTTCAAAAAAATTTACAATTATAGAAGAAGGATTTTGCGTGAATGCAGCTGAAATATACAGAAAATATATATCTCTGCGCCCCATTCGCTTAACACAAGACACACTCTTTTTAAGAAGATACATCAATCAAAAATGTTAGGTTAGAACAGTAGTTGCTTCATTCCTGAATATCGCAAATCCAAGATTTTTCGTCGGTTCCACTTTTCCAATTTCGAGTTAATATTACAACAGAATGCTTAAAGTATTTGCAGTAAATGTAATAGTCTGTAACAGTCTTCGTCAGTTAAATGTCTTTGAAAGTGAAATAATTTTTTTTATTGTGACAAATGTTTAAATTGGCGTCCATTTACCAAAGCACAACTTCTGACAAGTTTTAAAAACTATTTGACACGATAGAACTGTCGTGACGTATTTCCGCCCTGTATATTGATTTAGAAAGGTTCAAAATACACATAATATTATTCAGGAAGGAAGTTGCGCACAAAATTAAAATGCTACGCCACTGCACGGGTGTGTTATTTAGAACATCGAAAAGTACTTCAGAAGTACAAGACGTTAATTCAAATCGACTCTTTTCATCGAAGTTGGCCGTCGTTTTATCGGTGTTTCGTAAAAAAAAACGTTTGCTAATATTCGCTCGTTATCGGCCTCCTTCTGTATGCCAAAAAGGCTTTCAAGAAAACTTTCCGGCTCCGAGACACGGGAGTTCGACTGGTTAATCTTAGCGGAATTAATTTTGAGATAAAAGTTTTATAAGTTTTCAAGTGGAGGTTTTGAATTTAATAAGGGAAGCACGGGGGTTGATTAAATTATGGTATAATCAGGGCAAGTGAAGGAGTGACTTATTAGTTTAGCTGTATAATTATAAATAAATCTTTCATGGATCCATAGTGTAAACAAGGTGTAACAAAAAAGCAGGTCATACCGTTACCTGCGTATTTTTGACGAAACAATTTGTAATGTTCTAACTTGCTCTAAAATGTTCTTATTAACTTATTTTACAGTGTGTCTGAACAGATGTATCATTTTTACACAAATAAATATTTTGTATGAACAGTAAAATCACAAGAGCTTTTGTTTTTATCGGTTAAATTTCTCTTTGTAACAAAATAATTTTGCCAATCAGTAATTTTTCAAGAAAAACTGACAAAAAAATTTCGAGACCGAAGGTCGAGCGACTGTCAAATGTCAATTTATCGAGCAAAATCTCTAACTGACAAAACTTTCAGTTAAAAAGAAATTTACTTACGTATAAAACGAAAAGCTCAAGTGGGTTTTGGCAAAATAAATTAATGATCAAGTAATGGACAACAAAAATAAATATTTTTATTAGTTTGGAACAATAGTTTTTTATCGGTGATAAAAAGCTACCTTTGACAAGAACGTCACTGTTATTTACAAATTTTTATACGAGAGTTACGTAATTTATCAATCCTAAACGCATAAACGAGTAATAAAGAATATTTGAAATTTTGAAAAATCTGTGGTAATTGCCTAATTTTTCAGCCTCATTTGTAATACGCCTTTTCAGGTGATCAACATTCTCAGTTGATTCGAATAAACGTTATCATAAATCCCCAAAAACTGAAGTCCAATAGACTAAAATCGGGAGAGCGTGATAAACTCTTCATTGATCTGGAAAAATTAAACTTAAATATTGTGTAATATTTAATCCAAGATGAGACGGAGGACAATCAAGTTGCAACTACATATTTTGACCAATAGTAAGTGGTAAATTGTCGAGGAAAGTGAAAGAAAAAATCATGTTGCGGTAAATTTAGGAATGCCGCGGCATCTAAACTTGATGGTAGACTACGTGTAGGGTATGTGCAGCAATTAGTTAGTGTAAATCTTTTTAATAACTAGTGTGTTTCTTAAATTTCTGTTTTTCCATAATAAACGAAATTACATTGATAGGAAACACATAGGTATATAAAATCCGAAAAAAAATATAGCGAAAAAACAATTTTAAAAGTTCAACTTTAACACCCTGTATCTTTCAAATGAGGCAATTTTGTATATAGGTAAGTAGGGCTAAATCGTCATATTTTACCGCCAAAAATAGGCAGTTAACGGGATGACCTACTCTTTCGTTACACACTGTATAAATTTTGAGTATATTATACACTGATAAAAGTATTAACGACAGTTCTGACAAAAATTAACGAAAATGCCTTCAAATTTTTATAAGATACAAACTGCGTAAAAAGAAAGGAGCAAAAGCGAAGAAATTGCTGGTTGTACTATACTCGCGTCAAGAATTCAGACGTCTTACGTCACGGCTGACGTTTCACATTTGTTTCTATTATCAACGTAATTTTTGATATTTGGTCGCGTTAAAAACAATCATTTTTTGCAATTTAGTGCAATATATAATGCAAACTGTTAGTGTAGTATATAGTTTGATTACTATCAGTTGCAGTTTCTTAAATATATTGATGAAAATATAATGAATTATTCATTTGTTCCTATGACGTAAGTCGTTTGAATTCTTGTCGCGAGTATACCTACACACATTCATGTAAACCCCTGTGTAAACCTCAACTGCGAATATGGAAGTATGTAATATCGTAGATCCTTCTAGATTATATGTGACAAATTTGAGTTGAACACGGCAGTGTTCGCTAGGTTCCTTTACACGCCATTTAAACATTTTTATGGGGATTAAGTGATAAAAGCAACTCTTTACGTATTTTTCAACGTCAGATTTACAAACAAAACATACGAAACATGTTTTCTCAAAAAAAAATCAATCAATGAAGATATTTAAGTATTTTGCAACGGAATTATTTGAATTTCTATAGAAAACACGATCAAAACATGCAACAATTATATAGAACTGTAAGCTGTATCTAGTGGATGCTCAACTTCCATAGTGTAAATAAGACTGTTACTTAGCTACAGAGTCGATCAGTCAGATCCAAGGTGATGACTCTATTACAAATTGTCTCGGAATTTCGACCATGATGCCTCCGAAGTCGTTAAATGTCGTTTTACGGGCCTTCTTTCTTCTTATAGAATTTCCGATAGCCATCTATGATTTTAATGGCTTAAAGTTATTACCGAACATTTTTTGCGACTCATCATAATTCTTCGGTAATATATCTTCTTGTGAAAATGAAAATAATAGTCATGTGGCATATACTGCTAATGGGTTGAGTTTTTATTTCAGATTCCCTTTAGTGCTTAACCCTTTAGAAATAAAAAGCGCCGCAAGATTCCAAAGTCGACTGTCAAACCAGAATATGTATATTTCGTATTCGCGAAATTCACAAATCACTAGATGGCGCTGTAAGATGTCGGATGTAGAAGTGAATAACAATTTGTTTATAATTGCCGCTAAAGATTATAGAGCTTTTAATTGTGAGGGAGGTTGTGTTTTATGGTGTAATTTTGTATTTTTTAGGTGAATTTGGGGGCGATTTCTAAAAGGAGGTGAGACGAGGCACATAATTTTAATTTTGTCTGGTGTAGAACGTGAAAAGCCCCAAGTTGTCAAAAACCTGTGTTTACAGACGTCTGGTTTAGTTCAGCCACACCATGAAATATCTATTTTATTAAATGAAGAGAGTATGCAGAGTAATGTGTAATGCAGATTTAAATCCTCCATAAAAAATGTTTGCTACATACTTTCATGTGTTTTGTTATCGGCTTTCCGATTCTCAATTTAATTTTCCACTGCTTATAGAGTTTCGGGTGTACGGGAAATATTAGAAGTAGGTCCACTAAGAGGACCACTGGGGAACAGCACCGAGATTTTGTACAAATATTCTTGAGTATGTTTTGCATTTTTGTATACTTCTTATAACCAAATATAGTACAATTTCAATAATGTTTGAAAAATTACTAAAAAAATACAAAAAATTTCCACTACACCTACACATACAAAATCGTTTTGTTGGATTGTTGTTCACCCCCACATTCGATTTATTAAAATTGTCTTTCCGATTCTGCACTTTTCTACATTCAAGATAAAATTAAACTATTGTCAAACTGTTCTATTTACATAGAAGGAATGATCCACTGCTTGAAATTTGTACGTAAGTCTCTTATTTTCTCAAAAAAATACCTCATCAAATAAGCAAATACCTCAAAAATATCCAAAAACCACAAATTACCCTCAATTGCCCAAAGAATAGGTACCTATGATTAGTACCCAATAATATCCTTAAGTACCTAAAAATTTAAGTACCCAGAAATACCGAATAGTACCCAAAGATATCCTTAAATACCCAGACATCTAAGAAACGAAATATACATTAAATGACCCACGATTTTACTTAATATACCTTTAATTTTCCAAAACTGTCTTTCATTTCCTTATAAATTATTCCAGTTACGGATCTACGTAATTAATATAGATTTTTTTAAGGGCTCCTTTGACTCGATCTGAATACATCTGGAAAGAACATTTTGGATTACATAAAATATATCATAAACTCATTGGCACACCCAAGAAGGGTGCCAATACCTACACCATGCTCCCTTCAAGCTAACTAAAAACAAACTTCTTTATCGTCTACGAAATCATAATATTCGGTCCCTAAAATTATTGCCCGGATCCCAAATACTCATTGGGTACCATCGGTGTCTCCAGTACAACCCAAATCTTTCATTAGCAAGTGTAAATACATGGGTATCGAGGGAGAATTGAATTTTAGCCCCAGCTTGCTTTCCGTCATGTATGATTAGAATTAGATAATTGGGAGTTGTTTACATAAAAAATCTTTTTTGTTAAATATAATATGAATGTGATAGGAAAACCTAATATAGCAATATTTTAATTTTTATTATAGACTTTTATTCTCTTCTTATTACATATTTTTCATCAATAGAATATGTCGGAGAAGTTTGACCAAACTTATCGTTAACAGGTTGTATCAAATAATATGTAATATATTGATTTAAAGATAAATGTTAAGAAATTATACCATACTAAGCAAAAGAGGAGAAGTGCTAGTATGTGAGTGGACGTATTCTGCGTAAATGCCTTATAAAACATTCATATGATACTTGTTTATATAGTACTGTACTGTACAATATATTGCAATAATAATGGCACTATTTAGTTGAATTTGCTGTCGAACTGCTGACATATTCGTAATGAAATCTACTTTCAATTTTAAACATTAGTTCTTAGTTGTTCCACTCACCCACAGAAATCTATTGAAATTTCTACACAGAACATCCAGTAGTCAAAAAACTGATTTGAGGAAGTGTCATTATTTTTGCAATAGAATGTATCTAATTCGAATCACCCTACATTATTTTCTAAACTAAAGGCTTACGAAGACAATAAAAGGCCACATAGTGGTTAACAGTGCCTCCGAAAAATTTTACAGAAAATATTTTTGTATCTATTTTTAATAATTTTTATATTTGCCATTGCGTCGGTCAGCTGTTTACTTATATTTAAACTGTGCCATCGGCATCACGCATGCGCGATCGCCATTGTATTTAAAAATTGGCGGGAAAATATTAGTTTTCTCTTAAAATACCCATTAATTATCTTCGTAATACCCATTATTCCCTTGATAGTACCCAAAAATACACAAAGTAGCTAAAAATACCTATAAATACATAGAAATACCAAAAAAATGCAAAAAGTACCTTTAATTACCTACAGCTGTACAGCAAAATACATCAGTAGTTTTCCCCTCGAGAAAAATATTTAAAAAACACAAAACTTCCCATTTTTATTATGCAAGTAATGTATTTTTCAACTCTAAAACAATTCCGAAATATATCAACAGAAATATCAACAGATGTCACCCACTTCGTGATAATCGCCAATTAAAGATGTCAAATTTATTGAATAGTTAAGAAACTTAAATATAGGTAAGAAGAAATTTTGAGCAAGTGAAACATTAAACATGCTATTATTATATTAAAATAATATTTATGGAAAAACCTAACTAAACAACTTCATTAAGCAAACAATGACGATAAAAAAATCAAATAGTAAGCGATAAAAATTGACATTTAAAGGCAAAACGTGCATTTAAAGTAGTCAAGAAAAAATTCAGAAAACTGTTGCAACCCCTATAAAAGACATATGTTACCAAAATAGACAAGAACCCCATTCATTAGAAATAAATTTCGGTTTAAAATATCTACATTTCATGACTAACTGTGGCATAAAAAAGAAAAAAGCTACATTTGTATGTAAGGGATCAAATTACATAGTTGATATTAAATCAACTTCAAATGTTTGTTTAGGATCCCAACGTGTTTGTTTATTTAGAAATGACATAACAATTTTATTTATTTAGGAATCATTATCTAAAAGTCGATACTGAATTTGTGAACAAAAAACATATGCCCCAGAGATATTTTCGACATACAATCAGCTTTATTATGTAGGTATATATTTATGAGACATTAATAACCATACTACCTTGCATTTTGAATACAAGAACATATTGTTTAGGTACGAATGAATAATTGAAAACATTGTACACCTATTGTTTTTAAATATTTGAAAATCCTACGATCTATGTACAAAACATCACGATTAAGTAAGGTTTACAGCCATTACCTGATGGGAAAGCGAGCAGACCAAAGCAAAAATCGCAGATGCACCAATAAATTCTGTTACGAAAACACTCAAAACCGTTGACCGGTTCCACAAGTTACATTAAGTTACTGGTACCACTTCACAAGTCACTGAAAATCCTGAGTAGCAAGAATAAGATCCTGCCAAGGGCAATCCTGAAACTACTGTTCACTCATCGACTGTAAGGATAATGAAATATTTGAACTGATCTCGCGCGGCGGATGGTGCGTGAACCGTCCGCCACTGTCGGCTTCTGCAGGATGATCTTCTGGTGACTGTTGGTGAGGTCTTGCCGCCGGTTGCCGTTGGGCCGGTCGGTCGCAGGTTTGCGCGCGCAACGTTGGCGGGAGGCTGCGGATCGAGACCCGCCAACAGACGCCGTCGTCGTTGTCTTGTGACCGGTGCGGGAGACCGCTGAAAGGATGGATTTTTGAGGTTTGATGTTGGTCTAAAAGCATGCATATCCATGGTAAAATACAGGATGACCACTTGGACTTCTCAAAGAGAATATATACAGGATGCCGGGGAAAATGTGGGAAATATCTCGGGTACAGAAAGAACATGAAAAAATAAGATGAAAAGTTCTTATAATTTTTTTCCTACAGGCCCTCCTTATACGGAGATATGTGTCCCTGAAGGACGCCGCTGGAAATCGGTTTTTCTTGAATAACTTTTAAAGTACTTGATATAATTTAATAAAAATTTTATGTGATGGACACTCTTAAAATAGTGCCCTTGAAACATACTCAGCTTTTTTAGTTTACCACTGGCGGACTAAGCTTTACAACTTAATGCCTGCATTTGTAATACTTTGACTGGTTCTTCCTTAAAGTATTAAGTATTTTTAAATTAATTAACTTGTTTTCGTTTTGTGAAAACATGAGTCTAAGTGAAACGGATTGAAATTGTCATGATGATCGAGTATTGTGATAGAATTCGAACTCATGAGAAAGTTTGTCTTTTGTTTAATGAAACACATCCGAATCATCCACCAATATCCACCGATCTGTAAACCGAACTTAAGCAAAGTTTCGAAACCATGGCAACGTTAAGGCGCCTACAGACACACAAACATTTCTTGAGATATGTACGTTTTATTCGAATTGCCTACACACGTTTTGATAATTTTCTATTCAATTTGCTAAAAAACATAGCGACAGTGAGTAATCACGATTTAAATTTATTAGCAGTGGCGTGTGTGTGCATAATAAAAAAGAAACAATACCGATTATTAAATAAACGAAGGTCACGAAGTAAATGGGTAAAAAAATGGTTGTTGCAGCGTAATCGATTTTCACATATAAATCTACTGGAAGAACTTCGTTTAGAACTGGATGATTATCGAAATTATCTCCGTAGGTATGGATGAAGATAGCTATGTATTACTTTTAAATTTAGTAACACCACTAATCCAGAAACAAGACACGTGCATGAGGTCTGCCATATTACCACATGAAAGATTATCAGTTACCCTCTGGAATTATGAAATATTTGAAATTTTCTAGTATCATCTCACCTCAATCGCTAAGTAAAATAATTCCGGAGATCTGCAATGCTATTTCGTTAAAAATTCCTTCGAATAATTCCTACTATCAGCCATGATTAAAATTAAAAACAGTTAACACGTGGGTGGACAACACGAACCGCACTGATATTATTCGCGATACGTAAAGGCGCCTACAGACACACGAACATTTCTTGAGATATGTATGCGCGTACAAGTACGCGCGTACATGTACGTTTTATTCGAATTGCCTACACACGTTTTGATAATTTTCTATTCAATTTGCTAAAAACATGGCGACAGTGAGTAATCACGGTTTAAATTTATTAGCAGTGGCGTGTGTGTGCATAATAAAAAATCGATTTTCGCATATAAATCTACTGGAAGAACTTCGTTTAGAACTGGATGATTATCGAAATTATCTTCGTAGGTATGGACGAAGATAGCTATGTATTACTTTTAAATTTAGTAACACCACTAATCCAGAAACAAGACACGTGCATGAGGTCTGCCATATTACCACATGAAAGATTATCAGTTACCCTGTGGAAGGAATTATGAAGATTTTAAATTTTCTAGTATCATCGCACCTCAATCGCTAAGTAAAATAATTCCACAGATCTGCAATGCTATTTCGTTAAAAATTCCTTCGAATAATTCGTACTATCAGCTATGATTTAAATTAAAAACAGTTAACACGTGGGTGGACACCACGAACCGCACTGATATTATTCGCGATACATAAGTCCGTTTTGGCTACACACAGAAAGATATGTACGTGCAACTTGTACGCGCGTACAAAAATTCAAGCAGCGACTGAATACATCTTCGACGGATATTTTAGAGAGATATTGTCTACACACCGACGGATATGTACGCGCGTACATATCTCAAGAAATGTTCGTGTGTCTGTAGGCGCCTTAAGTCCGTTTTGGCTACACACAGAAAGATATGTACGTGCAACTTGTACGCGCGTACAAAAATTCAAGCAGCGACTGAATACATCTTCGACGGATATTTTAGAGAGATATTGTCTACACACCGACGGATATATACGCCCGTACATATCTCAAGAAATGTTCGTGTGTCTGTAGGCGCCTTTAGAGACCTGCCCAGATCTGGTCGCCAAGTGTACTAAATGAAGATGTGCAGTTACAAGCCCTTTTGACCATTCATGAAAACCTGCATTCCACTATGAGTCTTAGCAGGTGATTTAGGTGTGAGTAAAAGCACATTGGGTAGATTTCTTCACAAAAGCAAGTACCATGCCTACAAAATTCACTTAGTGCAAGAATTGTCCGACGACGATTTCGACAGACGGACACAGTTTTGCGAAATGATGATGGAAGAATTTCTGGTAGATCCGGATTTTGTCAAACGCATAATTTTGTCGGAGGCGTCTTTTTATTTGAGTGGCACCGTTCATAAACAGAATTGTCGGTACTGGTCAGATCACAATCCACTCTGGACGATGGAAGCACACTTTCAGGGTCACCAGAAGGTCAATGATTGGACCGGAATTGTAGATAATCGAATTTTGGGGCTGAATTTCTTTGAAGGAGAATTAGATGGCGCAAGATTTTCTTCAATTTGATTCAGTTGCTTCCTTGGCTGTACTGTTCCCCAATTAAGAAGAACCAGATTTGCCCAATGACACAATTTGGGTACAGCAAGACGGTGCACCGCCGCACTATGTCATCGCTGTTCACCGGTACTTAGATGACATGTTTCCTCGTTGGTGGATTGGCAAAAAAGGACTTAAGGAATGGCCCATTAGATCGCCAGATTTAACACCGCTAGATTTTTCTACGTCAGTAAGCCAAATAGTTTTGACGATCTCAAGGAACGAATTCGACAAGAAGTTCGTTCCATCCCGCCTGAAGTTATTGGAATTGTACAACAAGAATTTGTTTCTGATCTGGCCTGAGAAAATTTAATTTAGGTTCTTGTGTCCAAAAGTTGTGTATCTGTATGATAAAGACTTTAAAATAATAAATCTGGGTAGCTTCAACCTTAGACTAAAAAAGGTACTCTAGTTTATTGTCGACAAAATAAACCGTTTACGAGAAAAAGTTCGACGTATATTCGCATGTTGAACCCTCATATGAAGTTTTTCAATAATTTCATTAAGGTACCTCCTGGGACACCACTGCGCTGTTTAAATTTTGTAGTTTTTCGGATGAAACATTTTAAAATGAAACTTTCCTGTTGTTTGAATGACTCGTATCGCACAAAAAATAGAAATCCTGGTCCTTTTTATTAAAAAAGAACATGAATTCGTTTATTTTTTTCTAGTAAACTATTCATTTTATTGACAAACACGAGTACCTTTTTTTAGTCTAAGGTTTATTATACAGGGGTGTTAAAAATTTAGGTATTAAGTTGTGTAAACTAAAAATGCTAAATATGTTTCAAGGACACTATTTTAAGAGGTTCTAGTCCTAGTATCCATCACATTATTAAGAGATCTCAGTCCTAGTATCCATCAAGAAAGACCGATTTCCAGCGGCGTCCTTCAGGGACACATATCTCCATAGGGAGAGCTTGTAGGGAAAAAATTATAGAAACTTATCTTATCATTTTTTCAAGTACAATCTGCACCCGACAGATTTCCCATATTTTCCCGGACACCCCGTATAAAAAAATAAGGCAAAAAGTACTAATAACCATGGAGTCGCAAATGATTCCTTAATACGGCCTACACCCGAGTGTATCGAAATGAACGGCTGATCCATGCACTTGTTTAGTACCTGTGTGTAGATAATTTAACGCACCCACTAAAGTAACGTTCAGATAAACGTTACTGCAATGGCACTGCAGGTGCACTGTTGTATTGTAATTGTATGGTGTTAAAGATTATTTACTCTATTTACATAAAATTACTGTAGACTTAAGAAGTTGGGGAATTTTTCCGCTGTAAGTTGGCGACATGCAAAAACTCAAGATTCTTGACCTTCAGATGATGAGGTTATGTTATGTTTATGTTTTTGTCAACTAGGTCCCTATCTACGGAAATTGTTGGTTTTTATCATTTGCCGAATACCGAATAGTAAAAAGCCTGCCCTAGATAAAATATAAGCCCACAATCTGCAGGAATAGATGGTCTATTTGAATGTTTGGTTAAATGAGGCCCTACTAATTTCAGCAAGTCATCAAACACTACCACTGTCATACGGGTGAAATGAAAAAATAATCGGCATTCTCATTTCGCATTTCTTTAGATAAATTATAGAAATCACCTTGCATGTGCTTTCTGCGGTTAATAGGTCGCACCCACCATTTCCGAGTTCTTCTGTTCATTTTTTTTGCATGTATAGTTTTTATACATATTGACGTCGCTGCGAATAAGAGCAGCTAAAGTAACTGTTTCTTAATCAAACAGTCCTCTTCATCCATTTTTTTAGAAACAGATCAATTCTAAACTAAATATCTAAATTAGAATCTAATTTAAAAACTTAATCTGCAAAAATGTGAATCTTCTTTTTACTGTCAAAAAAGCTGTTTTCTGATTGGTCCTTGTATGATTGTTGGACAAGGAATGGTAAAAGCTAAAATGCTTTTAGCTTCTGCCATAGAACTGCAGTAAGTTTATCTGAACGTTACAAAAGTCATCCGTATTTCTCGCCGTTTTACTTCAGTATCTTTGAATATTTGCAGGTGGGATGAGTTAACATTCCTATTATTTGCTAAACCCTAGATTATTCAGTTATTAAATGTCTAAAATTATTTCTATTTGTTCATTCAGTTATACCTACTTTAAGAAAAATGGCATGATTGGGAGCAGATTTTATTCCACTAAGATATATTCTGACAAATACGGGGACAAATACATTCCCTTTTCTTCACCCCTCGCAACTTCAATTGCGTTTTAAGACAACTTATTACCGTATTAATTGATTTTCTTTTAAATAAACGCAATCTACGATTGTTTTCGCAACGATGATGCGTGCATTTGAAATCGATTCACAAACCATCTTTCGCTACGTGACGGTCATATTCTAGTAAACACGGCACTTTCACTTGTTTGTTGATGTGCGATTGTTTGGAACGTATTGAAACGCCTCCGAAGTCTTCTTTGCCGCAGAATCATTAACGGAGTGCTGTTAATGCGCGCCTAATTGATCTCCATTTAGATTTTAGGCATTGTGGCATGGAAGACAAAGGTGCGATTGAACGTATATGCTTAAAAGCACAATGGCAGCTGTTTTCGGTAATCCAGAATATTGCCTTCGAGAATTCCCGATGGTTTAGTGGCATTACTGATTTAATATATAGGATGTAAGAGAATTTAGCGCCGGTGGTTCTAATTAAAATAAGATACTTATGAGTATAACCTCAAAAGATCTTTTTTATACATTTTTTATCAAGTATTAATAACATTGTGTGAAACTAACTACTTCGCCCCGACCAGCAATTGAATTATAACCACAATATGTTAGCCATATCATTTAAGCTTTTGAACTTTTTTTTATTTTATTTTGTACTATACTAAAATTACTGTTAATGAATGATAATAATAAGTGGATTTTTGGTAAATTAATAATAAATTATTATTTGTTATATTCTGTGTTTTGTCGAACTATGTAAATCTAACTTTGCTCTATGCTTACATTTTTATACTATCAGCTGCTCAATCTATTGGCATTACTTCCAATTTGAACCATTTGTACTTTTTAATTTTATTTAATTTTTTTTCTTCTATAAAAATTTAAATAAATTTAATACTTTATTTTTAATATTCTTGTTAATTATTAAATTTTAACTGTCAAATATGATAATACATTCTTAAATATTTTGTATGACAAAATTAATAGTTTCTTTAGCTCTATGTTTTTTTTAATCATGATATTTGGGTTAATTAATCATTTTTCTGTTGTTCGTTTATGTTATGAAATAATTTTGAATTTGGGTTTTATTCATTATATTCTGTTTTTTGTCGAACTATGTAAATCTAACTTTGCTTTATGCTTACTTTTCTATACTATCAGTTGCTCAATCTATTGGCATTACTTCCAATTTGAACCTTTTGTACTTTTTAATTTTATTTAATTTTTATGTTCTATAAAATTTTAAATAAATTTAATACTTTATTTTTAATATTCTTGTTAATTTTATTACATTTTAACTGTCAAATAAGATAATACATTCTTAAATATTTTGTATGACAAAATTTTGGCTATATCTTTCTTTTAATCATGATATTTTTAATTGAATGTTTCTGTGAACTAAATTTTGACATACAATTTTTCTTTTCATATTAAACTGTATTTCAAATTTATTTTCCTTAAATTAATTTTATATTTCCTATTTCTCAAATTAATTTTAGTTTACTCATTTACATGTACATACAAATCTTGTTTTTATTTTAATATATACAGTGTCTACATTTATTTGTGTACAAATCCGTAAAATCTTTATTCTTCAAGATAATTCAACATTTTTTTGTTGTTTTAAATGGCATCGAAAACCGCTTGTTCTGATCTTACCTACTATGGCGATCCAAGGCCTGTTATAATTTCTTATACCCCCGAAATTTAATATAAATGTTTAGCGATTTATTGATTTAGAATCTGATAAAGTGGGGTTAATCACAGCCCTCCTCAAAACAAAATACTGCATTTGAAAAGCACTAGACGAATCAAGTTTTGAGCCATGGAATTATGTGAAAAGGTTTTCGATGTCATTTAAAATATAAAAATATTGGTTGGGTTTTGGAAAATAAAATTTTTACAAAGTTTTATAAAAATAAAACTTTGAGAACGTGTAGAAGAAAAATTACTCTGTATAGTTCAAATTTCAGACACACGGATTCTGAGATGACCTGAGTAATACCACCTCATCAGGTTTTAAATAAAATATCGCTAAACGTTTTTATTGAATTCGAGGGATATAAAAAAAATCGTAGCAGGCCTTGGATCGCCATCTTAAACGCCGTGATAAGAAGTAACGGTTTTCGATGACATTTAAATAAAAAAAAATTATTGCGTTATTTTACAAAAATGAAACTTTAAGAACGTATTGAAGGAAACTTTTGTTCAAATTTCACAGATAGGGGTTTTGAGGGGTCCTGATTAACACCACCTTATCAGATTTGAAGTAAGAAACATTTTTACTGAATTTCGGGGGTATAAAAAATCATAGCATGTCTTGGATCGCCATCTTAAATGCCGTGGTAGGGTCAGAGGAAGCGGTTTTCGATGTCACAATGAAGTTTTTACGGATTTGTACACAAATAAAAGTAGACACCCTGTACATATATTATTTGATAGTAAATATATAATAAGAAAATTGAAATTATGAGACAGCTTAATAATTACAGTAAACTAAAAATCTCAAAGAGTCTGTTGTAAAAGAGCTAAAGTTTTAACAAAGAAAATTGAAATAGTTTCACTTTCAAGGGTTACCTAAACTAGTGGGATCGAAGTTAATCCTGAGATATTATCCTGCCGAAAACAAGTAGGTATATGGAATTTACACATTACTAAGATGAATAAACATATATCACAGTATCTGTGTCACGTTACACATTTTCAAGCGTGTAAGAACACACTTTGGTGGAACGAGAATGCGAATGTCCACCTGAATATCTTTTATTACCCTGTCAAATACGAGAATCGTAAATTGTATCCGATCCAAAAATAAACGCGGACAAAACGAGAATACCTGACGAGGTCGGGCCACGACCGGTAAATCAAAACAGTTGCATAATAAATTTCATGTAGAGAATCAGCAAATACTCTTAATTGGCTTAACTGAGGAAAACTGACTTAATATGTCTCAAATCAGTTAGTAAGTGTACAGAAATCAGAATCGAATGTCGGCAGATAATGCAACAGATTCTGCAGAATCAAATCTAAGCTTAGAATAAGAATCCCTCAAAATAACAAAGTATTGGAAAGGTTGATAAAAAATTAGTAATGAAATAGCTAGCTAAAAAGTTTTATCAGTACAGGAGAGAATGCACTATGTGGTCGCCTTAGGCCCATCGCGAACCGTTCTGTGCCGAGCTGATCACCGCTTTTTACAAAATCATTCGCATATGTTGTTCTCTATGAGGTTCCAACATGTTCTACTGTCCTATTTAGGTGTCTAAATATGTTCTGTGAAAAATGTATTTTTATTAGTTCTTCAAAAAGTTTTCGGCGAGTAACTCCAGCTCTCGACCTACTAGAGCAAACATGTACATTTAAAGATCGCATCCTTTAAAATCATCTTCAAGATTCTTCATTAAACGATAATGAGAGAGAGAGAATGGTCTGCGATACGCTTAGACTGCGACCGCATAGTGCGTTTCCTCTTTCAGGTTAAACCGTTACAAGTTTCTTTTAAATTGCAACTTTTTTGTAGCATGGTGTATCCATCTGACTAACGAAACAATCAATCCTCCTACTTGTTTTATTTGTAAAAAGTATACCTTGCTGAAGTGGTAACCATTTTTGAAATAATCCTATTTGAAATGCTCAGTACACGGAGTAAAAACTGTTTTGGTTTCAGATAAAGTACCTTTTCTGCTGAAAATACAGCAAAATGTTACTTGAAAAAGTTGTTCAGAATGGTAATAGGACGTGCAAAACTTCAAGAAGATCGGCGAGGTTTGATGAAACCATTTTTCAACAAAACACGATTTTATCAAAGCAGGCAGATCTTTTTGAAATTTTTTCCATAATTTACCGTTCTGAATAACTTTTTCAAGTAACATTTTGCTGTATTTTCAGTAGAAAAGGCACTTTACCTGAAACAATAACAGTTTTCAATCGGTGCACTGAATATTTCCAATAGGATTATGTCGAAAACTGTTACTCCTAACGACTTCAAAAAGGTATAACTTTCAGATATAACAGGTAGGAGAATCGATTGTTTCAATAGTTAGATGGATACACTAAGTAGCAAAAAAGTTCTGCCATTTAAAAGAAACATGATGTGCCATAAGTGGCGCCCTCTACTAGTGACGTCAAAATTAGAAACAAATTTGAATTTCTCGCCCGCAAAAACCCCTGATTTACAAATTTTATGTAAATATTTGGATTTTTTAAAAAGTTATCTACAAATATCGAAAATAAAATTTTAACTTTGACACCCTGTATCTTTTTTATTATGCGACTTGGGATACAGGGATGTTAGGTTCTCGAATCTGGAATTAAGGGGAGGGTAGCGAAACGGCTACAGCACTTAAGCCTCATTGGGCCCATTGTACCTCCTCCCATTAGGAGATCAGTCCACCTAAGCCGTCAGCCAACCTAATAAGGAGAAAAAGGTGGTGACGCTGCTCAGGGGGATCTCTCTAATGTAGGCCATAGAAGGCCATCGCTCTCCCAACACGGACTCTCTTATTGACGAGATGGCAGCGCACTCACAGAGTGCATGGAGCACTGTCTCGTCTTCCTGTTCGCAACCCCTACAAAGAGGTGTATCACACTTCCTCATGTTATAGAGGTGCTTTCTTAACCAGCAGTGTCCAGTTTGAATACCTGTCACTAGACGGAGGCTTGTCCTAGACATAGCCAGGTACTTTTTGGCTGTATCCTTGCAGGGGTACCCTAGGGACTCCTTTGCCAAATTGCAGCCATTTGCTTCATCCCAGCGTTTCTTAAACTCTTTGTGGGTGTATCCTTTGATAATTTCAATAAATGCTGACAACGGAAGCATACTGGAGGGACCGGGTCCGAAAATATTCAGATCCGATGCACTCCTAGCCAGTTCGTCAGCTACTTTATTGCCATTGCACCGGTCGTGTCCCTTTACCCAGCGTACAGATACGCTGTTGTTAGCTGAGGCCACTACTAGTGCCTGATGGCATTCCCATGCTGATCTAGTTGTTATCTTATGATTATGTAAGATCAGTAGTGATTGTCTACTATCTGTGTAGATTCTGATGATTTTGCCCGTTGTATCTTTACGGGCAATTTCTTTGGCGGCTATGGTTATACCTGCTAATTCCGTTTGCACTACGGTAGCATGCCTATCCATTGCCCACTGACAACGAATATGCAAGGAACTGGAATAAATCTCACATCCTGCACCTTCCTTCTTTTTTGACCCGTCCATGTAGATGTTGATAACATCTTCACTGGCGGTCTTCTCGATTCTGATACCGTGTAGGCTCTGTCAAACACAAACTTGGGAGAAATGCTGTCATTGTCTGCCTGCAAAAGGGGCATCTTTCTGACGACCACACTCCACAGGCGACTTCTAGCTACTCCACATCCCACATCAGGTATAATACCAGTATTTTTGAGGCGAAGCATAGTTGTCATAGCCACTTCTCTTAGATAAATATCCAGAGGTGGTAGACATAGCATCACCTCCATTGCTATGGTAGGTGTCGTACGCATAGCTCCAGTTATGCTTAGGCAGGCAATCCTTTGTACCTGGCTGAGCTTTTGTTTAGCTGTCATCTGTTGAACTTTCGGCCACCAGACGACAGCTCCATAGGCTAACATTGGTCTCACAATGGCAGTGTATATCCACATGACCACCCTAGGTATGTTAGGTTAAATCGATTTGTTTTCTCCTAAGGAATCTGTGACCTCACTTTTACTACTTCATTTAAAAGCACCCTATATAAAAATGATGTATCTTACGATTTTTTATTATCAATTTCATCCACAAGTGTAAAATACAAGAGGGCCTTCTCGACGGTTGGAACGTAGTCCACCAAAATTTGTTTGAATTTGAATCCGAATTGCTGAATGAATTAGTTTTTCTTATATATTTTTTTAATTTTTTCAAAATATGAATAAAAAATAAATTTCATATATATAATTTAGTCATATTAATTATAATATAACGATTAATTTTTATATTTACCACTCTGTTCTTCTGAAACAAAACAGGTTTGTTTTTGCAGCAGCTGGAAACGGTTTGTAACTATCAGAAATATCCGTTCAACTATTTATTGCGTTAAATTCGATGGTAACGCGCTCTCAACTTAACTGGTCTAATCTTTCTGACAGTTTCAAATCGTTTGCAATTGCTGCAAAAGCAAAGCTAATATATCGACATTGTCGACACCAATAAATCTCGGGATAAGAATTTTTTTCCGAGATTGACTGCCCTAATTCGATACATTATCTGATACTAAATATTTTTGATGAATACTTATACTTTCAAATTGTAATGATACTAAATTTCTGCACGATACAGAAATTAATTTCGGCGATACGATCTTAAACATCCACCCCAATAGTTGTAAATGCTAATTCGTACTTGTTGAAGAGAAATTGCCAGAGTTGACTAGCCGGCCTCTTATGAATAAGTACCAGAGGATAAGTGTCTCAACCAGCCCACATACCATGCGCGATAAAATGCGTTACTAAAAAGGGAAATCGGTGTATTAATTAATTTATTTAATCTCACGATAAAGCGAGTTGTGGGATAGAAATCTCGTGTCTGTTATGTCACCGATCAAACTTCGTTGACAACGGCATGTCTGCAAGCAGCCGTCATCCAATCTGCGGAAAAATTTCTTGAAGAAAATCACAAGACAAAAAAGGAAACATATATTACGTTCCGACTGTATATTCTTTGCTAGAAACCTCGTCTGTCAGCGTGAATATCGGTAATGAGATGTCTCTATCAAATGTGGAAATGCACAAATAGGCGAATTTCGTTTGATGTATCAACAGGAACGACGCCAAATATTTGAAATATTTTCTGATAGCGCCGTGCTGTCTCCACCAATCGTTTATCAAGTTTGTCGACGCCCTCAACGACCACATACATCTGCCATATAGGCAAAAGGCTGTTTCTATGCTGAAAATGTCACCTGCCCACTGAGCATTCTGTTGGTATATTCAACCAGTGTTTTCAGTGGTAGAGAGGTTTGTGTTTGACAATTAATTTTGCTTCTATATTGATTATATGGCAATTCCCAGCACAAAGTATAAATTAGATAATACTCTATAGGCCTGTTCCAACAGCCGTTGAAAACTGGTTCAGAACTATCAGAAATGTTTGACCAACACCATCTTACGTTTCATTCGCCCAGAGTACATTAACAACTGAACTGACTGACTAGTTCTGGACGGTTCAGAATCGATTCTTGCTGTTGTTGGAACAAACCCTATGATTCCCAGTTTTATTACAGGTGTTTTTTTAATGATAAAATTATTATGATAATTTTTACCGCAAATAGGCCCTTGGTGTATTATAAGTGAAAATTTCACACCTCTACTTCAAAACCAATAAGATGGGTTTATTTTGACTCGTTACCATGGCAACCAGAGAAATTTCCGGAAATTTTTCGAGGCAGGGCGATAATTAAGTGGAAATTTTTTGACAGTTGAGAAGGTAAACATAAGTATATAATTTACACATTGGCATCTTATCTATATACTGTCACGGAATTGCCCCACTCACACCCAAACCGACGACTTTGGTATCACGAAATGCTAAGATTGCCGCGATCGCCCCTACACGATTTTGTTAAACAAACAAAATGCCGCAGATCGAGATGGGACTGGAAAAATCGGGAATCGACGAGAAGCATTCGAGTCGTACGAGAAACCGGATCTAGAGATACTAGAATATACCTGGAATATTCGTTGGGTCTATAAAAGAAGAATAGACGACCGAGTTAGTTAGTCTTGTATTACAGTCTGAATTGAAGTGTTTAGCTGGAGAGATTAAAGTGATTTAGACAGCGATTAATTAAATAAGTGTTTAGTTGACCTGTAATTAGTAGTCAGTAGTGTACTGAGGAGTTAATAAAGAAGTGATTAATTAACGGATTGTTTTCTGGAAGTAAGAAAAAGACGGATTGGGAAATCCGTGACAATACGAAACATCAATGTGCTGATTTCGGAAATAATGATATTTTACTAAAAAACAAAACTAAAGACAGTATTGCAAACATTTCTATACGTCAATATAAAATCATTACAGATGAATTTTAAAAAATGGAAAATATTGCTGTCATTGGAATAGTTTTTTAGATTTGTTTACAATATAAAATTGGCATTATATTTAAATTTGTTTTTACTGTTTACGCTGTTAGAATTTTCACTATTAAAATATTTAATAGTACTACAGACCAGAGTATGGAACAATAAGATGTTAAGAATACATATTTCGATATTTAAGTTTTGAAATGTATAGTTGTTATAAAATAATTGAATTAGCCGTTTTTTGAATCTAGTTAAAAGAATAGTTGCCAAATTTTGCGTTGTCGTTACCTTATTTTTACGTGTTAGTTACCGAGCGTTGTTGTGTCATTGAAAACTAGGAGTTGGTTACCTATAACATTTAGTTGAGATCCACCCGGATTAATTTATTAGATCTTACGGTTTTAATAAACTTTGGGTCCGGTTTTTTCCCTTAATTCTTAACTACAATTTGTTCAGTGTAAGTGATTAAGTGGTAAGGAATAACATATTTTGGAAAACTAGCGAGAGACAATAGTATCAAAACTTGATTGAATAATAGCAGAATTTCCTTCTTTCCTGTACCTTATTCTGTTCTCCAAGATAATAGCAGGTAGCATTTAGCATTTGTAAGTTGATTTTTTTGTACTTCGCTAGATAACAGTTTGAATATTTTAACCCAAAATAATACAGTCCACTTAATTCTGACAATTTATGCCAAAATTTCTGAAACAGGACATTGAAAAGAAAAACTAGTTTTTGTTAACCAGTAACTGTGGATTCACTGGACACCAATACAATATCCTGACATTTGAAAACTGATTACATTGTAGAAAAAGCATAGAAACAGCCTTTTGCCTATATGGCAGATGTATGTGGTCGTTGAGGGCGTCGACAAACTTGATAAACGATTGGTGGAGACAGCACGGCGCTATCAGAAAATATTTCAAATATTTGGCGTCGTTCCTGTTGATACATCAAACGAAATTCGCCTATTTGTGCATTTCCACATTTGATAGAGACATCTCATTACCGATATTCACGCTGACAGACGAGGTTTCTAGCAAAGAATATACAGTCGGAACGTAATATATGTTTCCTTTTTTGTCTTGTGAATTTCTTGAAGAAAATCACAAGACAAAAAAGGAAACATATATTACGTTCCGACTGTATATTCTTTGCTAGAAACCTCGTCTGTCAGCGTGAATATCGGTAATGAGATGTCTCTATCAAATGTGGAAATGCACAAATAGGCGAATTTCGTTTGATGTATCAACAGGAACGACGCCAAATATTTGAAATATTTTCTGATAGCGCCGTGCTGTCTCCACCAATCGTTTATCAAGTTTGTCGACGCCCTCAACGACCACATACATCTGCCATATAGGCAAAAGGCTGTTTCTATGCTTTTTCTACAATGTAATCAGTTTTCAAATGTCAGGATATTGTATTGGTGTCCAGTGAATCCACAGTTACTGGTTAACAAAAACTAGTTTTTCTTTTCAATGTCCTGTTTCAGAAATTTTGGCATAAATTGTCAGAATTAAGTGGACTGTATTATTTTGGGTTAAAATATTCAAACTGTTATCTAGCGAAGTACAAAAAAATCAACTTACAAATGCTAAATGCTACCTGCTATTATCTTGGAGAACAGAATAAGGTACAGGAAAGAAGGAAATTCTGCTATTATTCAATCAAGTTTTGATACTGTCTCTCGCTAGTTTTCCAAAATATGTTATTCCTTACCACTTAATCACTTACACTGAACAAATTGTAGTTAAGAATTAAGGGAAAAAACCGGACCCAAAGTTTATTAAAACCGTAAGATCTAATAAATTAATCCGGGTGGATCTCAACTAAATGTTATAGATAACCAACTACTAATTTTCAATGATACAACAACGCTCGGTAACTAACACGGAAAAAAAGGTAACGACAACGCAAAATTTGACAACTATTCTTTTAACTAGATTCAAAAAACGGCTAATTCAATTATTTTATAACAACTATACATTTCAAAACTTAAATATCGAAATATGTATTCTTAACATCTTATTGTTCCATACTCTCTAGTACTATTAAATATTTTAATAGTGAAAATTCTAACAGCGTAAACAGTAAAAACAAATTTAAATATAATGCCAATTTTATATTGTAAACAAATCTAAAAAACTATTCCAATGACAGCAATATTTTCCATTTTTTAAAATTCATCTGTAATGATTTTATATTGACGTATAGAAATGTTTCCAATACTGTCTTTAGTTTTGTATTTTAGTAAAATATCATTATTTCCGAAATCAGCACATTGATGTTTCGTATTGTCACGGATTTCCCAATCCGTCTTTTTCTTACTTCCAGAAAAACAATCCGTTAATTAATCACTTTTTTATTAATTCCTCAGTACACTACTGACTACTAATTACAGGTCAACTAAACACTTATTTAATTAATCGCTGTCTAAATCACTTTAATCTCTCCAGCTAAACACTTCAATTCAGACTGTAATACAAGACTAACTAACTCGGTCGTCTATTCTTCTTTTATAGACCCAACGAATATTCCAGGTATATTCTAGTATCTCTAGATCCATTTTCCCGTACGACTCGAATGCTTCTCGTCGATTCCCGATTTTTCCAGTCCCATCTCGATCTGCGGCATTTTGTTTGTTTAACAAAATCGTGTAGGGGCGATCGCGGCAATCTTAGCATTTCGTGATACCAAAGTCGTCGGTTTGGGTGAGTGGGGCAATTCCGTGACAGTATATAGATAAGATGCCAATGTGTAAATTATATACTTATGTTTACCTTCTCAACTGTCAAAAAATTTCCACTTAATTGTCGCCCTGCCTCGAAAAATTTCCGGAAATTTCTCTGGTTGCCATGGTAACGAGTCAAAATAAACCCATCTTATTGGTTTTGAAGTAGAGGTGTGATATTTTCACTTATAATACACCAAGGGCCTATTTGCGGTAAAAATTATCATAATTTTATCATTAAAAACACCTGTAATAAAACTGGGAATCATAGGGTTTGTTCCAACAATAGCAAAAATTGATTCTGAACCGTCCAGAACTAGTCAGTCAGTTCAGTTGTTAATGTACTCTGGGCGAATGAGACGTAAGATGGTGTTGGTCAAACATTTCTGATAGTTCTGAACCAGTTTTCAACGGCTGTTGGAACAGACCTATAGAGTATTATCTAATTTATACTTTGTGCTGGGAATTGCCATATAATCAATATAGAAGCAAAATTAATTGTCAAACACAAACCTGTCTACCACTGAAAACACTGGTTGAATATACCAACAGAATGCTCAGTGGGCAGGTGACATTTTCAGCCATTTGATCTAAACGTACGACGTCAGATGATAGTTTAGAGTCTTATTACTCTCGCAAAAACGAAATATTCACTTTTACGTGCTACACATACCACAACTGAATATTCAGTCGCGAAAAAAAGCCTAATGTTATTCACACCAGACGAACGACAAAGTAGTTCGTGTGAACTCCGACGAAATAATAGAGTTGAAAAAAAGATAATCGCTATTATGCATCGTGTAAGCAAAGACCTTCGACACGGTCAAAGCGTAAGTAATTAACACAGCCGGCGTAGGTATGTGATCAAGATAACCGACGCCTAAGACGAATCGATTCATGGGATCAGTATCCGACTTTTTATGGGGCACCATAGAGAGCTAATCTTCAAATACCGGGTTACATTACTCATTGTTGTAGAAGCTTCGACTTAAACAATCAATGAAGATGATTCCGCAACTAATACTAATAAGAATTTTGAAGGAGTTAGGTTTGTTGAACTGTGATTTGTTCCAAATGATCCTCGTCTTATCATCATTGTATTTCAAGCTTCACATTATGTCGTCAGTAAAGAAGATTCTTTTTTATTTAAAATTTATTTTTAGTTGTTTAATATACAGTGCCTTCATAAATGATTACAAGCCACATGACCAGGACTGTGACTCTCGAAGAACAACTCGTATGCAAATAGATTTTTTGTCTCTCTTAATTGCCGTAGTGAGGAAAAGGATATTCGCATATGAATTGCTCTGCGATTGATTTGAGAATCTCGAATCTGATCACGTGGCTTGTAATCATTTATGAGGGCACTGTATTATAATGAATAACACCCCTTTAGTATATTTGCTTTTGTAATCTAGTTCACAATAAAATTGAGGATATTTTTTTTCATGTACAGGGTGTCCCAAATTCCTTGTATCTGGGAAACTACAAGAAATAGAAACATGCGGTTTCCACAACACTGGATTTTTTAGACAAAGTCAAGATGCCGTATTCAAAATTTTCATGGAGAATAGTTGAGATATCGAAATGGTGAAAATTGCTTCTAATAAAGTTTTTTACGTAGAGTTCAATGGAACTTGTAATTTATATGCAGGAGGGTCTCTTCTGAAATATGGCTTATACCGTTGAGTGAGAAATTATAGATAGAGGCGCAACCTTATGGCGAAATGCGTATACACTTTTGCGCCCGAGATAGTATTAGGTAATAGCAGCTCTTTAGTTCTAAGATTCGTCAATTTATTGACAACTTATGTTCACGGAGGTATTCTTTGCTTGTTAAACCACTGAATCACACAAAACACTGAAAATTGACTGTCGTTAACAACAGTTCTCGACAGACGGATAAATCTCGGGCCCAAAAAACCCCTACTGTAAAACACGGTGTAACATAACGGAACGTCAAACATGAAGGCCTTTATTTCTTGTCCGACTTTAAAAACATTTTGCCCTATAGATATGTTCTATTAGGGCCTTTGTCTTCAAGATACAGGGTGTTAAACTTGTAGATCGTATACGCATTTCGCCATACAGGGTAGCCCATTTTTTTGTAGTAGGACTTTAACAGGCGATAAAGAATCGTATTTTAAGAAGAAAAGTTCATATCAATATAAGTTCGCAAAAGCTTCACCCTTACAGGGTGTTCAAAAGTGAAGAATTTTTTAATTTTTTCTTTCTAGCGCCTACAGTTTCTGAGATATTTTGTTCAAATTTTGGGGTTTAGTTATTTATTGATGTTTACTTAGATATGTATGCCAAATCATTATGAGTCTACCGCGTGAACATTTTTTCAAGGTCGCAGCCCCTTTGCCACCCCCAATTTTATTTGTGGTGCGATACTGACCATGTCCGTTAAAGGAAATCGTTTCCCAGTTGTGTTTAGAAATTTTTTTTATCCCTTGTATTTTTTCCTATCTGCACCCATTGTTAAAGAAAAAATTGAAAAACTAATATCTGTAATAGGTCAATTTAATAAGACTATTCTAAAATGCTACAGTAGGCTGTGCCTGTAACTTAGAAACTCTGTGTCGAGTTTCAACTAAGTAGCTCTTGCTACTCAGAAAATAGATCTAAGTTTGATTTTTGTTCAAACTTTAACACCCTGTATCTATAAAATAAAGCCCATATATGAACTTTTTGTCTTAAAATCAATCATAGATTAAGCCCTTAAAGTGTGTGCACATACTTAATTAACACCCTGTACATAATAGCGAGGATCTTTTAAAAAATTGTAAGATTTTTAGTTAGCATTATTTACGATTTATTGCATGCAACAATCCACACCTTTGCAGTGTTTGTTACTGAATAAAGTTATTTAAACGTTAGTGTTATAATTAAATATTCTATTCCCAATAATAACTTCAGCTTAGAATTGCATTTGATTGAGTCTCTTATAATTGCTGTTATTTAAGCGATGTCGTATCTCTTATACGAGTATGGTCAGACCGACTGTTCTACTGTTTCGAGTGCTACTCAAGTAGCTTGAAAATCAAATCAAGTCACGAAACAACTGAAACTCTACCTTTTGTTGTTAAAACATCGCATCGTCATGGATATCTGGATTATTACAAACTGGTGCTGACAAAAATATCCAGATTTATACCTTTTAGGGTGCAGTGTATTATTAATGTTGTAAATACGTTACATGAATTAATCTCGCTCACAAATCTGTGTGTAAAACAAAACTGAAACCTGAACACGTTCCGATTAAAATTTAAATCGCTCAGATTTGCGGGTTGTATGCGATATGACGAGGGAATCTGCAAATGCGGGATTAAACGAAGTTTGGGAAGTAAACGACCGATTTTAGTTATCTTGTTTACGTTGGTGTGGTGCCGATGGGATGACAGATGAGATGATCTATGAACGAAAAAGTCGGGAACATTTAAATATAGATGTATTGTGCTGGAATCGCGGATTAATGGAAGCGAGATAAAGGTTTTAAAATGGTCGTACATGGTTAATGATCTGTAATAATGCTTGTATTTTACTGTTTTCGATTGACTTAATTAATTAATAACGACAAGATAGTGGCTCCCTTATTACATATGCATTTATTGGTAATATTCCAATACATAATGTGAGACAATTCTTGTCGCTTTCTTATCCAAACAAATAGATTGAACGACATTTAAATTTGTAAGTATTGGACTTTTACAGCAAATTGATATGCTGCATATACATGTTATGTTGAAGTACAATAAAAAAATCAAGATTTTGCAAAAGATCTTGAGAAAGAAAGGAGGGCAACGCACACAAAAATTTTTGATGTTAGGTCGGTAGATAATTATAATGTTATCAAAGCAAATTTTCCATGTTTTCCTTCTATACAACAATATGCTATCAACAGATTGGTCATCTCTAGAGACCTATTTTGATGTTGAATCTGCACAATTTTTGATGAGTTTGTTCCAATTTATTCCAATAAAACAAATATGTATGTAACAAAAGTTACTTATCCAAAATGGTATACTCCTGAAGTAATTCAAATGATAAAACAAAAGCAATATGAAACTATGGTGTATAAAAAATATGGTTCTGATACAAATTTGCAAAATTTCAAACGCGTAAGACGAGATATCAATGCATTGATTGATACGTCTTACAGAAATTTAATTCAAAATGCTGAAAACTCAATTTTATCTGATAGTAAGAATATTTCGTTTTTTAATTAAATAACTCTTGTGCCGAGTTATTTAATAAGATACTGTAGGTACTATATGTTTTGTTTAATTTATCTGAAAAATTCGAAATTTCCATCCTTATGGAAGATTACTACTATATTCCCAATTTTAAAATCGGCAGACTCTTCTGATGTAGCAAACTATCGTCCTATTACTCCTATTACTATTTTAAATAATTTTGCCAAGTTTTTCGTGATGTCCTTGTACAGCCACATCTACTTTCATATAAGAAGTTTGTTTTCAATAAATCAGCATCCTTTCTATCTCATAGATTTTTTACACAGTATGTTTCACTATTCTAGATAACCATGGTCAGGTAGTTGTAATTTACATTGACAAAATACATCATTAATATTTATTACATACACTTATTTGGTTTCAGGGACGATATATTAGCATTTTTATATTCATATCTTTCAATAATAATAGAATACATACAGTATGTTACATTCAATGGTTTCAAATCCAAGACCTATGAAGCTACATAGGGGGTCTCCCAGGGTTCGAATTTGAGCCGGCAATTTTTTCTATTATTTATTAATGTCTTCAAGATTATGTTGAATTGTGAACAAGTTTTATATGCTGGAGATGCTGAAATGTTTGTATTTCTTATATTAGTCAAGCTCACATTCTCCAGGATGAACTGGATAAACTTATAGTGTGTCTACTAACAACAGGTTCAATATATATGTGGATAAGTGCAGAGTTATACACATACCAAAAAATGCAAAACTATTCTATATGATTTCCATATTAACTCGCATCGACACAATTCTACTAAGGATTTGGGAGTTGTTTTTAACAGCAAGTTAAGCTTTTCACAACATATTGACTATACAATTGTCAAACAGCTTCAAAGGCATTAGGATTTATAATAAGGAACAGTAAATCTTTCGAAGATCTCAGTTTGTACTTTGAAACTACTGTTGCTTAGAATTAAACTCGAATATGGCTCGTTAATTTGGGTTTCTTATTATGCATATTATAGTAATAACATTAAATATATTTAGATTGAGTATCTGTCATTTATATCTGATGGTGTTTATGCAGTTTGAAGTATATTTTTTTTTATTAATTTTTATTTTATTCATTTGACAATATTGTAATATTTGTTTCTGTTCTATTAGAAAATTATACTTTAAAGTACTTTTTCTTGCATCTATGTTGTAACGGTATTAACTATTAATTATATAAAAGTAAAATAGTGAAGTAATTAAAAAATATAAGACGAAAGAACTGCATCCTGGATAAGCTGCAGAAAAAATGCAACATGAGAGTAAGTTGAATTTTGACATGTTTCCATTTTTCAAAAGATAGAAAGTTTATATTATCTTCATTATAAGTTAAACTGGGCAAGAAAATAATTATGATAAGCTTAATAACAAATATTTGAGCAAGTGCTGAAAAAAACGTAAAGCAGTAAATAAACTACAAATATCCTTTGAAACAGTAATACATATGATAAATGTTTATAAAATAAGAATAAACATTATTATTGAAATTATCGTATATTTAAATTAACTACAATCCACTGAAATATTTTATGTATATAAAATCAGATACATTTATTAATCCAGTTCCATTTCACATAAAACTAATGTTGCGTGCTCGTATAATAGAAATTTAAATGACTGGAATCAAATAATCCCAGTATTCGAAAAGGGTCGTATTGTTCGTAGCTGTAATTTGCAAATTTTGGTAGCGAATTAAAAATATATTTATAGTTGTTCCATTTAAAACAATACCATTGCGCCCAAATGCTTCTGTTCCCAGTATAGATCTAGTCGACTGAAATGGAAACTAAAACTGTATTGTATTATATTTAGTATGACTATAACGATAGTACTCGATGTTTACAGCATTTATATATTTTAATAAAACTATGTTAATGTAAGTTGGTCACTAACGATGTAATAAGTTTTGACTACCCGATTTATCTAAATTTGGTCACAAAGACAAGACATGTTTGACTGGCTGTTAAAGAAATTTAATCAAATCCTTACTCCACTGAAATATTCAACTGTAAGTTTGTAACTTAAATAAATGAGATTTCTAAAATACTGAAACGCTGAAGTCAAATGTCTTAAAATCGATCACCTATGATGTGATGGAAGTCAAAAATTTGACTGAATTTCTTCCGCGACTGGCATGTACCTAGGTACTTGCGATAAATTATTTTAAAACAATTTCAACTGGCATTAATTCATCCAGTTTCTCCGTCACAATATTTTAATTGGACTCAGACTGCGGTTGACTGCTTACACCGTCGAAAATGTTGAGAGATTATAGCCTAGTTCCTATGAATGACTAATGTATTCTCTGAGCTTTACAACAACAACGTAGATTAATGAAGTAATCTGCATAGGTTTGTGAGACATGGAAAGGTTCTTCTGCGTTCTCTGATAGAGAGCAAATATACTGAGTCTTTCTGAATTAATCATGAATTATTACGCGAAATTTAAGTCGACTTTGCATCGCCTTATTCAACTGTTTCCCAATTTAGTAAAATTGAAAAAAAATTACATGATGACAACCAGAATTAAAAACACTTTCGAATGAGGTGTCACTCGACCTAGAGTGCCATTTAAGATTAAGATGAATGCGCCCCCGCGAAGGGGGTTGTTCTGGCGAGTCTGTATTTAACGCTAAAATGTGTCCCCCTCGAAAACAAAATGGACGTGTCACGGCAATTTTAATATTTTGGAACGTAGTTCAAAATAAGCCGGGTGCAAAGTTTTTAATGGTACACCCTGTATGTCTGCTTTTGAAAACAGAACTTTGATGTGATATGTATGCTTAAAGTGGCAGAAACTAAAAAAATATGTAACTTTTTAGTTACATTTATCAAACAACTGGCCAATGGAACTAACTCATCAACTTTCCGACCACTTAAAGGTGGTAGCAACGCTATAATAACGTTGTATGGCTACTTTACCTTAATTCATCATAACCTCAAAATGGCAATATATGTAATTCATGAGAACATTTCGCGCATTTTTATATATAGTGTATATACAATGAGTTTTAAAATAGTGTCTACAAAAGAGAAAAAGGCATTTGTTTCTGTGTCGTTCCATATCAGTGGGAAAATGTCTGAACATTATTCTGATTAGAACATTTAAACTATTCTCAAAGAGAAACTTTAAGAGGCAATCCAACAAGTGCTCCCCAAGACACTTGGTCTGCGCTTAGGTGCATTTTAAAATTCTCAGATCAAGGAAATTTTAAAAATGCTCTTCGAACCGAAAAACAATAATGTTTACGAGTTGTAGCATTTTCTGTTTGTTGTTTTAGTTTTCTATAAAACGTAGTCGAATGCCGAAGTCTTTTTTCTGCGAGGTGCTGCCCATCTTATACACAGACACAAGATAAAGCTAGTAATAAACTGATGTATTTTCTCTAGGTCATGTAGGAAGCAGGTCACTTATTGGGTAAAGGTTACTCCATGCTGAATTTTGTAGTAACAGCTTTGTGGTAATTTCCCATCCCATCTAAAATGTGGAATTCACTCATGGATGAAGCAATAACGTGACGACAACTGCCCCAATAGTATAACCAAGTGCCGTCACATTAAAGGTTTGTTAAAGATTCCCAATACATCACCAATACTATTACAAACACATGGCTTGGTGGCCATTGTCTCTAATATCCAATTTAAAGTTTGGGCAACGTTAAAGTGCTTCTGTTTAGTTTTCTTAACGTTTCAGACATCAAATCGCCCAACAAAAATTACAAACCATGAAGTGATTTTTAATGGTGAGGATTACGTACTTACAACTATGCTAACATAAAATATAGTTATTTTTAATTAATTGATATTGCGGTACCAGTTTTCGTTATGCTACCCCTGATATATATTTATGTCAGGTAAGCATAGAAAACAAAGTGCCCTTACGATTTTTCAGTAATTCTCATAAAAATATTGTTTCAGTGAATACATAGACTTTTGAAAGATCTATATACTGGGTGGCAAAGACATTTGTAGACAAGACATAGCGTATTTTTTCTTTCACGACTACATGACATCGGTTGAGTTTATTTTCAAAAGTAATGTGTTAGGTACAGGTTTGGAACTTTAACAATTCGCCAACAGTAGTTAAGTAGTTACTTTCTTCTACTATTATATCATCGTCTTTTCTCTTCACGCCAACGACGACGTCGTTGAATTCCTTCTTAAATGAGCGTATCTTGTACGATGATTAATTCCACAACGCTTAATTTCTGCAATTAGCGGAACATTCAGAGCGGTAACTGTCACATGGCGGAGGAAAACACGCGAATTCAAGCGCCGAGAAAAGTGTATCGAACGCTGTCACTTTCGAACAGTGCCGCCAACGATTTCTTGAGTGGCAATACAAGGGGAGGAAAAAATATTAGAGCAAATTCTGGTTCTAATCATTGCCAACGTGCATTTTTTATCTACAATGAGCCTAGTGAAATGAAATAAAATAACTAAATCTTTGAAGAGCCTTTTATCGAAAATTGTCATTGCGAAAAAATGTTCGGAATTACAAATTGTCTACAAAGGTTTAGAAAGAGACATTTAATTTAAAACATACTAAAAAGAAATGTTGAAAAACAAATATACGAAAATCAAATAAAAAGATAATCAGTATAATATATTATCTAACATTATACAATATTAAAAACTTTTCTCAACTTCTGGCGAGTATTTTTTTTTGCACAATTGATTAATGCCATCACATATTGTTTATTTCTCCAATAAATAGGATGCATTTAATTAATCCAATGTTTCAATAAACCTTAAAATTAAACAAAATGAATATACAGATGCAATAAACACTGACCAAATGCCCCAATATTCATGCAACATAGATGCCTGAATTGATTAAAAACATCATCATGGTTATGGTATGTAAAATATGAATTGAAAAACAAAAAAATATGTGTGGGTAAGCAAGGAGTGGGATAAACTGTATCTATGTTTTCAACTTTAATCGTTGTATTCTCTTCTGATATGGTTTTTCACATTTCGCTCTTAGAGAATAAGACGAAAGGCTACATCAATTAGAAAAAATAAGTACTTGGAGACAAAGTGTATCAGTTAATACGATCAATCTGTACGACGCCACTGCTTTGGTTGTCGGTGAATTTACTTTCCAACGGCGGTAAATTACCATAAATTTCGATGCAATTATTCCAATTTTGAAGTGGAGATTAGTGGCAGCACTTAATTGGCGTTTATTTTCGTTGCGTGCGATGAAATCAAATGCCGCAGAACTTTCCAACAGACACAACTGACGCTAATGAAAAAATTAGATCGTTTCAAATATTCAGCTTTATCAGGTTTGTTTCTCGTACTTTAAAATATTTATCTATTAATTAATATTGTAGAAAGCTCCAGCAGGTACAACACTATATGTGAAAAAGCCACACAAGATGATTCAGAAATACAAGGAGAAAAGTGGGATACATAATCAACAAGAGAAATTATTTGACACGCATCTTCTTGTTTTCTTGAATTTTAATTTTTGAGGGTTCCAGGATCTACTGAAATGGGCAAGTTGCATGAATTTTATATTGGTTTGAAATGTATTACAGGGTAATCTTTCAAACATATTGACTATTACTTTTCTTTGTTATATTTTCAGAATAAAACAAGTAATGAAGTGAAGTCAGAAAACAAGTTTTTATATATGCCTCAAATAACATTCTGTATCACGTAAATGGTAGGGAGCAAATACAGAACATGTTACTTGGAATCGGAATGAAGCGCTGAATTCAATAAAAGTCATAAAAAATTTAAGTTTGCTTTACCATTGATTTTCTACACCCTACACCTCATTTTCCTTTTATTTTATTTTTTTTTTCACGTTGAAATATATTAGGTACTGTATGCTGTATTTGTACAGTGCCTTCATAAATGATTACAAGCCACGTGACCAGAACTGTGATTCTCGAAGAACAACTCGTATGCAAATAGATTTATTGTCTCTCTCAATTGCCGTAGTGAAAAAAAGGATATTCGCATATGAATTGCTCTGCGATTGATTCGAGAATCTCGACTCTGATCACGTGGCTTGTAATCATTTATGAAGGCACTGTACATAATAGCATAATGCAATCAATCCTCTTCCATTTGCCCGGTGAGATGCCCTTTCTGCGCCCATTTTACGAGTCTACTTTGCAAATGCATCCAATACAATACAATGTCTATTTAACACACTAACATCTAATATACAAATGAAAAATTAACTTTTCTAAACGTATGTACTGCGTTGCGCGAAAGCATGGGAATCGTATAATAGATATGATCTAAAGCAGAGCAATTAAAGCACACTGCTGTATTTAGGTATACATGTGCGAACGTTGTCTGACGTCACAGGTCTACGCTGTGGCGGCGATCGTTTCGTAGGGGCGTGGCCAGAAATACCGCTTATTTTTCAACGGAATTGTCTAGGACAAACGCCATTTCAATTCAAAAAATACATTTTAAAAATCATGCAATTTCCCACGGATTCACAATTTTGTATTTTACAAATATCTCCTAAAGTGCTCTGCCACTTTTATTAAGATTTATTACGTTATAGTCAGAGGGATACAGAGGGCTTCTAACGCTATTTAATTTGTATTTTCCATTTTACCATGTCTGACATTTCTATTGCAACATTCCTTTGATTATCTGCATTTCCTATTCATGTCGTATCGATAGTATTATTTTATTTGACAGATCGAAATTTGCTCGGCTTTGTATAAAGACTACGAGACGTGTGGGATCGTGGCACAGTGTACCTAATTGCTGAATACGGTAACTACGTCTGGACTATTCCGGTACAATGGTCGTCAGCTTAAAGTCACCAGTTCCATGGTCCATTCTTTTCTAGTGCCATTTATTATACACGGTGCTAGAAAGGGACAAAACATGGAAGTGGTGACTTTAAGCTGACGACCATTGTACGTGCCATTAACTTTTTCATGCAACACCAGACACCAGCGAGATCTCATCTCGCTAAGAATCAGGCGCGGACGGTCTAGAACAGCCTTTTCATTTACATTCATACGATCCGCTCTTGATATACACTGTGGACCACCAAATTATGCCACCTTATTCGTTGACGCAACAACTACAAAAACGGTGGGAATTAAGTACAAATGGTATGTAAGTACAAATCATCAAATTAACTATTAATTTTACGAGATGTTGAAAATGACCACTATCAACTTACATACATTGCCTAAGATGTTCACTAATATTATGGTACATTTGTGGAGGTTATACTTGTATCAGTACTATGCCACAAGTCTTGTAATGATTCAGGCTGTATAGCATATGTTTGTTGGCGATAACATAAGAAAAACGCATTTAGCAAAGCGGACTGTAATAATAATTTTAATTAAATTTGGGCAGTTAACTTACCAAAGTCGAGTTTTCTTGACTGCACTAGCAAAATTGTCTTGTAATAGCACGGTTGTTTACACATCAAATTTGAGCTCAAGCACTAACAAATTTCACAGTAGTAATTTTGAAGAATAGTAATAGTCTTGTGTTTTTAGCGGCTTCGTTCTAACGTCGAACCTGTTGCTTGCTTTTTCGCACGACCCCAATACAATGTCTCTCTTGGAGAAAAACGGGATGAGCGAGAAAAGTATGAAGGTTGCCAACTGCCTAATATTTTAAATTTAAATATGAATAATTGCCCGCGCTATCCATTGCAGTGCTCGAGGGTCGGAATAAATACAATTAAAAAATTAAATTACAAAACAAAAAAGAATAAATGAGTGGTACACGACAGCATAAATTTTGGTTCATGCCAGCCAGCATTAGAAAAACTAAAGGTTGGCATTTTCTCTTGGTTGATCTTGTACTGGTCTCCAAGGCAAGACTTAGACAAGATTTAAAAAAACACTTACTAGACAAGACAAGAAATATTGCTACGTAATATTTAAGTGAACATTAGCTGAAAAAATAAATACTGCATTTCTATAGTAGGTACCTATAAACTTTATTTAAAGGGCATCCAGCATATAAAATTATTTTTTAATATCAAAGTTTATTGCGTCTAGGTTCAGTTCTGCTGAACTAGAACTAATTACAAATTCACGATCAATTGACTGAAAGAGCTCTGATTCAGTATCGCCTATTTCGTCCATTACTTATGTACTGGCCGTTTCTGTACCTACTATATAACGTATACCAAGCAACCACTGTTCCATGTTTCTTATTTGTAAGAAAAGAATCATTCAATGAATCTATCAAACTTGGAAGACAAGAAATTTGAGACTTGGAAACATGGAATAACAAAATAACTAGCTTGATGTATGCGTTCAATATTAAGAGAAGGCAAAGTAAAATATTTAAAAGCATTAAAGAAACTGGTGTCGGAGGCACAGGTAACAGGTAGATGTCACGAGCAGTAGGCGAAATGTCCCGCACCAGCCCCACCCTCTAGACGAAGGTCGACGTTATGTTGATACCGGTGCATTAATATAGTCCAGGGCAAACAAATAAGCTGTGACAAAGGCAAGCTACAAATGGAAACAAAATATGTAATATTTGTGGAAAGGGATTTGATAATTTAACTACACGTAAATTGAAAGTTAATATGAGATACTTTTGCATCTTCTGAAACCGAACTAAGCTAATGGTTTCTTTAAGTAACACTAACGTATTTAAATCGTCTTATTTTCACGGGCAGTGCTTTTCTCTTAAGTGTCTTGTGTATTTAATTAATATTTTTCATGGAATACAGTGTGATTAAGTAAAATATGGCGCATTATTCAAACAGTGAACAGGCTGACATGCTAAAAGCATATTTGCTAAGCAGTCATAATCAGTGAGTGATAAAGGTAACGTAAAAATCAGTTGGAGTGTAGTAAAAATGGATAATGACCAAATTCTGGATAACTATGATTGTGAGTAGAGAATCTGGTTTATATTTTCAATTTATTGGTGAGCTATAGGAATGGCAAAGGGAAGGAGATGGCCATTAATATTTTCATAAATTAACATATTTAAATCATTCTTCTATTAGGTAACTTGCTTGAAGCTTATTCGAAGAGATTAGTGTAACACTGGCAACGCTGTGGAATTCGCAACGACCATGACTCTTAAAAATATTAGTATCAGAGTCGAATCAACGGTCCTCAACAAGTTTTCGATTGAAAAATCACGAAATTTATTTAAAATTTGACTTTTTTATTCCAGATTTCATTGTTAAAAACTATTAATTATGTGTTCTACACAGTGAACTGTACTGCTGATTAAAATATTTGTACTTATTTAAAGTTCACACTGTATACTACACTAAATGTTTGCACTACATATTATACTGACTTATAAAAAATGATTGTTTACAACGCGACAGACTTTCGAAAATTATGACAGTCAAAACAATTGCGTACTTCCATATTTATAATGACGTATTGCCTCACTCTGCTCAGCATACTAGCTACCACTGAATACGTATATTACTACAACTAAAAACACTATCTGACTTGACTCTAGTAATACTTAGAATACTTATTTGTAAACTGATCACAAATGTTAACTTTAAACTTATATTTATTTATGCGTAGGCAGTTCACAGTACCTTCAAGAACCTCAACTGAAAAAATTCGCGGAGGAGCACGTTTAGAAATTTCAAATCGCAAATCGCAATCATAGGTAACTCGATAAATACACCACAACGTTTACGAGTTGTTAAATATGAACTGTAGAAGATAAATGCACTTTTAAAGTCTATTCAAATACGCCCCCTTTCTAGAAAATTCCAATATGCATCCAATTTAGGGCATAATGGCTCACAATCACGAAGTGGGTATATTCTCTCGTATGTATAAAGCCCAGCTTTTTCTGAAAGCATTTTTCGCCGTAGGGCGTCCATAAGCTACTATAGATATGTAAGCAATCCACCCTTCTGATAAGCAGATCGTATAATATGAGAAAATATACGCATTATAGCCTGACTGAGTCAGATAAAATATCAATTTTTGTATTCTAATGGGGAGACATGAAAGAGACCTCAAGTAGAAATGACAATAACCGAATGGTTTTTAATAATCTGATGAATCTGATTCCAATTAATGTTCTGTTTTTGCTCTTACCATTTACGTGATGTAGAATGTTATTTGAGGCATTTATAAAATTTTGCTACCTATCTAACTTCACATTAAAATGTCCTGCCTTATTCTGAAAGCATAATAAACAATGATTTTTGAAAAATGTTTAAGTAGAAATGAAATCTAATAAATAGCAATACAAAGGACCCCGCAGGGTACTTATGGAAATTGGGTCTCGGTCAAATGTGATGAAACTCTGGACTCTGTTAGTTCTCGACGAGTAGAACTAAAGTTCTCATGGCCACTGAGTCCAAAAGTCTCATGGTTTTGAGATATAGCTCTCTGAAGTTCGACTTTGGGTGCATTTTGCAGTATTACTAGTTTCACTCAGTCATCACTTACCTCCCAAAATCGTATATTATATTATTGTTGAATCAAATTATACGAAAGGTACGGTTATAGAAATGTTTTAGCAATTCTCATAAGAATAATCCTTCAATAATATCTCGGAGTCTCCGAAGAAGATCAGGTGTCTCCTTATGATACATTACTAATAAGTAAAAACTGGTTGCTTATCAAGCCGAGCTTGAAAAGTCATTTTCGTAAATGTTTCGGAGCGTTCTTCACGTTGCGTATAGACCTTGTAGCATTACCAAGACAATCCTGATTTTAAGAGAAATCCTGACCACGCCATTCAAGGCCACGCTGTTTCTCAAAACGCTTCCCACATAACCTGCAGTTATACGGTTTCTCATCTGTATACATTTGCTTATGTCCTTCAAAGTCCGGGTTTTGCTCAGAATATATATTTATATGGAATTAAAATTGAAATGCTCAAGGATCAACTTATTTAATGCATCGATATTCTATTATGTTAAAAATGTTCATCTCGCCCCTGCGTACGGCTGCACGCCAAACAATCATTATTTGAATTTGAATATCCCGCCGGGCGGCAACCCGTCCGGCACATAAGTATAAAAGTTAGTTGTGATAAAAATCAATACGTGTTTGAAGTTTATATGTGTTTGAATACACGTGTACATGCATACATGCTTGAACAAACAAGTATATACTATTGTAAGTGTGAAACTATATAGTAATACTGCAAAGTCGAACTTCAGAAAGCTATATTTCAAAACCATGAGACTTTTGGACTCAGTGGCCATGAGAACTTTTGTTCTACTCGTCGAGAACTAACAGAGTACAGAGTTTCATCAAATTTGACCGAGACCCAATTTCCATAAGGACCCTGCGGGGTCCTTTATTAAATTAATTTAAAAAAAAATAATAATAAAAGTTAAATATTATTATTCATTACTTTTATTTATTATATTTCGAATTAAAAGTACATAATTTAATGCGAAATCAGATGGAATAATTTTATAAATACCTTAAGTAAAACCATCTATCTGGTAGTTACCCAAAAGCATTGTCACCATAATTGTCAAGAGCGGATTTATATTGTAAACAAAGAAATAAATTTCGTTTCACAATACCGTAAGTTCATCAAATCATCATCAATAATTATGGCAGTACCTACAAAGTAATAACACTATGTATTTATGACCCACAAATACCACAAAAACGAAAACATACAAGAAACAAACGCCTGTCTACATCACCAACACCGTAACCTGTATCCACGGAAACAAACCGCGCTTAACGGCGTGTAACGTCAAACCAATGATATCGCGTTCTCGGCCACGTGGTTTTGTTTCTATTCTATGACAATTTAATAATGTTAATATTTCAATTATTATGTTATTATTGCCATCAGACATGTTCTGACCTTTCATGAAAGTTCCCCATTAGAGTTACAAAGGCGACTTGATTACATCACGCGGATTTTAGTTACGTACGTCTGCCTTCTCAGAATAAAATGTATCTCAAAGATGCCAAAGATTAGTAGTAGTGATTTTTTTATTGTTAAGTTATATGAAATCAAATATGACAAAATCGAGGATATTTCAAAACCCAATACTTTCCATAATTACACATACTGTAACAGATGGCGAGGGAAAGCCATCATCTAGTAGAATAATATGAAAATGTCAGGCTTCGGCATGAAATTGAAAAAGTTTGTTGCTGAGTACTTTGAAACGCATCGATTTTGCCCCGTCTAGGAAGCCAACATTTGAATACGGTAAAAAGAGAATTACCCGAGCACAAGGATACGTCTAGCTGACATGCAAAATGGATCTCCTGCCGGGAGATGCAAGGCACGGCACATAAAAAAGTTATATGATGTAACGATGTCCTAGGATAATTCTCATTTATTTGAAGTTTTCTATGACGAATTGCAAGCAATCACATTGCGGAAAATTGAGTTTACAGATCTTGAAAAAACTAGTGATTCAGCTTGATTAAGAAAGATTTTTTTTGTTATAATCTGTGCCAGTGAAATGTATAGAATTATAGAATATGCAATAGGTATTTTGTCATATTTTATGCACCTCCAAGTTTAACAGAATTATGGAACATCCCTCCAGTCCATTTTGCATATTGACTCAATAATTTGTAATTTCATAGACACCATCAACCCCTTCCTAGACATTGTCTGCTCCCTACTGAAATTTCAACGTAAAACATCAGCTGCCACTAATAACAGGACCCGTATCGCGCCGTTAACCGGAAGAAGACCGGAAATACGATGGGGCAGGGTCGACTGGAAGCAGTTGTTATCGGACGGCACGCTACATGTTCTGGAACGTGGGACAAAAGGCGATCTAGGTAATAATTGGACATGATCAGATGTATGTTGGCAGTATTGAGATGTTAGAGACTGTAACTAGTATGAACGGGCGGGTCTGATGAGTATATTATTAGGTGTAAGAGGTAATCATAAAACGTATTTGAAACCTATTTTTATCTTTTCTATGATGCTAATAATTAAAATAAAATTTATAGTTTATGATTTGGCCTCTTTCATTTTCTTCGTGTCTCTCATATTTTAGTCACAAACTGGATATTCATAGAAGTCTGTTCTTCGACGACTGTGTTAACATGCGACAATGTTTCTGAATTCAGCATGCCGTGAAAACAAAATCCAATTTATTATGTAGTTTTGAATGTGACAGTTAATGATTATGATAAGTAGCGTTTATGCAGTTTATGCTTTAATTGTTATAACAGTAATATTTTAAGTTAATTAGTTAATAGCAGTATTTTAAGTTTCAATTATACGGATTATAATAATAATAATAATATCTCTACCCCTCATTCTAATCACGAGGATTAGCCCAGAAGTCGAAGACTTGTGCGGGAGAGATGGCGGCATATTATTATTAAGCAGGCCGCATTTGCGCCCAGGAACGACTTACGTTGGTAGGCCCTAACCACCATTCAGTGCAGGAATGAGGGAAACCTGGAAAACCTCATTAATTAGGGGGGTAGTTAAATGCCAACCGGTATCAATCTCTCACATTGACCCAAGTCAACATTCTTCCACCCTACCATACCCGCAGAGAGGGTTCCAATCTCTCCACGAATATAGCTTATATACGGTCTACCGGCTGCAGGGGTCGAACCCACAGCGATCCAGTCACCTCGATTCAAGTACTGACGCCTTAAACCGCGCGACCACTGACCAATTACTGTGGTTTTTCAAGAATGGCGCAGGTTCCATTCACAAATGAAGAGTATGCAGATATCGTGGGCATACAAGGAAAACCCTATAACTCCCGAAATAATAGTTTTGAGAAAATCGTGTATTAATGTTGTAGGCGTTATATAAAATCAAGCGGATATACTAAGCATTTTATATTATCTATGAATTTTCAATATATGTTTAAGAATAATTACCAATCGAAAACCAGTTTTTTCAAAAAACGAAAGTATATATTCCGTATATTATACATATATATGTGACTTAGTGTATCTTTCCTGACTTTATTTGTGCTTCTTTTGGACTAATCATCATCGGAATCGGAATCAGTGATGTCGCTGTCTTCAATAGAGGACTGGTAATAATGCATTATACAGTTTTTTTTAACTGTTTTGGATATGCTGGGGGTCTACCGTTGCCAAATATACACATGGGTGTGCAATCATTACTATGTGCGTACTTATACTCAATTATTTCCGGGTGTTGCTTAGAGTATCGTAAACTTTTAATATATCGCAACATTATGAACTTATAATAAACGCAATGGAGTTACAGGATTTTTTAAACATTGCGTTGTAACTATAGGGACTTATAGCTAGAGGAATTATTGTATATTTTTTAAAATGTGGACTTATAGGGTTTTCGTTGTACGCCCACGATATGCATTTGATGTATGGTGCATCCTGGGGTAATGCTGTTGAAGCTAGACGATTATACGCAGAAAACTTTCCTGGGAGAAGAATTACTGACAGAAGGGTATTTCAGGCAGTTGATTTAAGGGAAAGAGGAATTCGTATAGGGGCTATTGAGAGACCGTGACCCCGACAACCAAATTTTGACCTGAACCCTCTTGACTTCTTTTTGTGGGGTCACTTAAAAAGTTTGGTATACGAAACAGAGGTTCAAAGTATTGAATATCTACAACTTTTAGATCATTTAGATTTAGGGAATGACCTACTTTATACTGAATAAAAGTTTTTCTGTTATGTATTAATAAGCTGATTAAATACTTCTATAATTATAATTAAGGACTACTTTTTTCTTTTTAACTAGAGCGTGCCACTAACATCCGCAAATTAAGTTTAATTTTCAGTCCACAGGTGGCACTTTGCGCTCCCATGAAATATCAGATGGCCATGTCGAAACAATGGAGGAACGCCCGATAACGAGGCCTCTAGATTGCGCCGCGAGGGTCCCAGAAGAGCGACGGAAGCGATGCGGGTCACTTTTTATCGCTTGCAGGCTGCCGGTTGCTACAATGTCGGCCCGGTGGCCGTAATGGTGTCGTAAAGTTTGGAAAGCGCGATAAAACCGATCAAACTGCCGTTCGAAATTTGAATAGATATCTATCGGCGTTAATTTAGTGCCCGGACAGTAGAAAAAGTGGTACGGATTTTATTAGTTGTCGCACTGAAAACCACAAGATCTTATTTTTTAGAACTCAACCAGCTGTTCAACTATTTTTTTTTTAGTAGAATTTAGTCGTTTCGCTGTCATATATTTACGATTTAATTTACAACAAATCAAATGTAATATTGAAATAAAAACATTCAAATATTGTTACATATACCTACGAATTAATATAAACGGCATAGAAGACAATTTCTTTTTCTAATTAATCTACAACCTACAAAAATGCAGAACTGATATATTTGCAATATGAAGATATGAATCGGTTCAAATGGGACGCTACTGCATACGATCGAAAAATGAAAAAACGTATCAAGACCAGTTAAGTTTTTGACAGAGAATTTAACATTTCAAGAAGCTCCCAGTTTATAAATAGCTGTTTGTTTTGTTATACAACTATCTCGCCTGCAGTTTCAAGTCCGAAGTTTAAACTATACATCAGGTGTCAAAGGATCAAGTTTGTTTGCCGATGACTTAAAGAATTCTTCATTCATCCAAGTTCACATGACAGTAAATGCAATGCTATTTAAAATTAAATACTTATAAACAAATGTAATTAACTAGGCCTGTGTCCAGAGTCGGGGACTAGTTTGAAACTGTCAGAAATCTTCGTCTACAACTTATAATTGGCTAAATTGTTTTTATCTTACTGTAGTGTATACACTTAAGTTGTGTTACGTGCGAATACGAATAAGATGTGGGGGAACATTTCGATAACAACGAATTATAATACCTATAATTAGGCTTTTCAGTATTTGTTTGAGAATCTACATAAACAAATCAACTGTTCACAACAGACACAAAATTGAAATATAAGATCTACTACGTTTTGCTCGGCCTAAGCGGCTCGACTTGCAGGAAGTGACCTACAATACACACAGACCTCTGACCCTGGGCGCCGCACCATTAAATCTAGAAATGATACTGCAGGTAACAACTACTCCGAGGACTAATGAATAATACTGATGAGAGCTAACAAGCCCGAAACCGGTTTAAGTCTGGTGGTGTGGCCAACAAGGATTCTGGGCTGTTCACACAGATACTGCAGGTGTAATTCAATGCCGGTCGGGGCATTAGTCAGCGCGGTATTTGTTACTTGTAGCATCATTTATAGACACAACATTTTCGGTATGATCGGACGTCATCGACGAAATGATAGTACGTAGTTGGATGCGGTGGTCATTAGTATACGCGTTTTCTAATAATATAATAGTTCGCATTGAAAGGAATATATTCACTGGGTAATATTCCACAACATTTGTAATTACATAAATATTGAAAAAGATGAGGCGCCCGACCTTAAATACAGACTAAAATTATGTACGTATGTCAAAATATATCTCGTTACCGACACAACGCTTCTTTATACGTGAGTATACTGTTCTCTCATCAAATAATTTTGGTAGGCTATCTAGTTGTTGCCTACAGCTGATAGTAATATATTACATTCACAAAGCTTTCTAGGGGTTAGCATTCGTTCGCTTCTACCTTCTTAAATCGCATGGGACTGTAATAAGGCAAGATCGTGTTTTTGAAGATGATGAAGTTGTAGTAAAACTGTTATCTACTTTCTTTCGATGGAAACTTTATTATTATTCATTTATTTGGAACCTGTCCTACAAAAACAAAGTTTCAAATTAATAGTATTACAGAGCATTAAATTGTAATGAAGTAGGTAATAACGTATTTCTTAAATTTTCATTATTATTTTATCAGTGTTATAAATATTGATTAATTATGTTCTTTTTCTATTTTTGCTTCAGAATCAATTTTGTATACTATTAGACAAAATTTATAATTACTACTTTTAAATCTCTTCAATATGAAAATTTTATTATTGTTGTCACTTCTAAAACAAATATATAGATTTTGAGATTTGAAGATAAAGATACGTAGTTTTAAAATTTCAAAAACAATTGTAATAGACCGTTAAGCCTTGTTCTCATGGACCCGAACTTTGCAAAAATTCGTACGCATTATTTAAAGGCGGGAAAAATCTCAACGTTAGCGAATTTTGCCACCTGCAACATTTTCGCGTCATAAAACTGTCATTGACTGTCATGGTAGATTCTCAGAAGCTCAAATTAAACTAACTAACCCCCTCATAATGATGAAAATAGTGATAATATTCCTGATTTGCGAAATTTGCTAAACTTTGACACTTTCCCGCCATTAATAATTTAAATCAAAAATTGCCAAAATCGCGTGAATATACACGAATTTTGTACCAATGAGGACAAGGCTTTGAAACAACAAATGTCAAAAACACGCACACACCCTATAAACTATTCCTTGTCTGTGACACACACCTAAAGTATTTTTAATGTTCCAAGTTAGTCGTATTTTAAATTTTCTTGGAGGAAGTTATTGGGGAGACAAATACCGATAAATTTTTAAGAAACATGAAATGCCTTTTCATTATTACGTTTTCGTAACTGTGGTGGAATTTTGTTCTCGTCTATTTTCGATAACAGCGGAACGTGACTATAAAATAAACTTTGGTATTGTTTTTCCGTAAACTATTATAATTAACATCGACTTCTGCATTTCGATACGTAGGTAGAAATAATTAAATGGGGCAAGAGTGATAATAGAAAAATGGAAACAAAGTACCAAAATTACGATAGTGAAGTTAGCATTAGAAAATAAGAAGAAACACACTTCAGCACTGGTTCGACAGTTTCAATTCAAATTATTCAAAATAATGCATTCTTGCGGTAAATACATGACGTCAGATCGAAATTGATCCAAACCGTATGAAAACAGAAATTGACGCATGCGTTCTAACTCATTTTTTGTATGGGATACTGCGGTTATTTATTTTGAATATTTCAGATCTTTGACGATCTATTAATAATGTCCATTGCACACCATCAAAATAAATATATCGAAATGAAAAGCGAAGTAGGATAGATTGTTTGTTGTCTTTGGTGATTTAAACCAGTTTTGAAATAGTTTACTCGCGACCTACGTTGTTACACATTCTGAGTAGCAACAAATATTAATGACACAACATAATTTTCGCAAATGAAAGAAAAAACGTATTTGAGGATATAATACATTTCCCACCAACCTCGGAAAGGGACGTTCATCCAGCAGGACGCAGACCACCTGAACGCGTTACATTCCGCCACTCCGCGAGGACAGCTGCGGGAGATCCAAATAATTTACGATGCAATTCTCTGGACGTTTATTAGATTTACTGAGCTATTTAGCCGGACTAGACGCGATCTGGCAAATTTTAGTGGGTAGTTATTTACGATTTCGCTACGGAAAACCCAAACACGATTTATACAACTGCCTGCAGTTCCTTATGACCTAGAGGAAGTGGACGTAGTTTCCTCAATTGATTTGGAATAAATCAATATTAGATTCCTAGTTATTATAAACCGCATTTAGACACTCAAGAACATAATTGCACGTAGTATTTACTTCTTTTTCTGCTCCGCTGACTACTAAATAACTTCTTTTCCGAGAAAATTGCTAAATTGAAATTTGGAACATGCAACTCACCTGAGCAACGTTTTCGAAATGTTCATGGCTCTTCTGATACACTCTCGCCTTCTGGAGATTCCTTCCTATGCCGGTGTTTTTCCTAATGAAGACTTCTCCATGATTGGACAGCCAGTCCAACACCTAAAACAATTTTTAATATCGCGTCAATATTCATCGTGGTTTTTCAACATAACTTTTTTATCAATATTGAAAGCACTCTGCTTGCTTTTCCTTTACCTGTTTGACGTCTTCTTGGAATAGCCTCAAGGCCAGCCTTTGGTGTAACTTGATCTTCTTGGCGTGCCATTTCTGTTCGAGAGCCCTGTGGTGGTTCAGGATTTGGTGGATTACGGCGAGGACGTGACTGGCACCCTCGCTGTAATCGGCGGCGGGGTTGCCACCAGGTCTGTTTTCGAAATTCGTCCCTTCGCCCTAGTAATACGCGAAAGGAATATTTTAATTCTAGGTCGTTCACTGACGACTGCTACATGAGGAAACTAGATAAGATTTTTTTATAAAATCAAAATAGATTTAACGGATTAAAAAAAGTCTGTTATGAATTCATTTTTCCCTTTCTCTCAATGTTGCCATCAAAGTAATCCCACTTCTGATTTAATTTCTCCGCGTCACTGATCACTACCACATTTTTTTAATCACAGATTAACTACACTTTTATCTCCGATTGATAGTATTTCATTATTTTCACCATAACTATTATTTTTCACAACACAGAATAGGCACAGGCCAATGGCGGCGTCTCGTAAAAACGGGATTGAGTGAATTCATAACAATAGAGGATGCAAACTACTTCTAATTTCCTCACAGAAGAATGTGTATTAGTAAGTGGTGAACAAAAAAAGAACAAAAAGTGTATCAAAAAGTGCTACATTCTAATTTTTTCACCAATATTCAGTGCATTTTGTTCTTTTTGGAATTAATGTAGTGCAAGTGTAGAAATGAAACTGTGTTATGATTAGTGAAAGAAAGTAATATTTACATGTTTTTTCTCAGTCCCAGGTTGATTGCAGACTTGAACCAAGTGGTCTAACTGATAGAGAAGTTTCTTACTGGTACTATGAACCTGCCACCAACCAACACCAATAATTATTAATACGGCTACATTTCGCACATTCTGGTAAATATACCTAATACTAAAAGCCTGACATGGACAAAATTAAATTCGGATATCAGTGCCACATTTGTTGACACTGTTGCCAAGTTTTCAAATTTGCTTTGTTTTAAAATGTCTTTAATATAAATACTCTGTAAAATTATTTATATGTTATTACGTAACTTCATGTCCATGTCAGGTGAGAATATACACATCTACAGTGCCAGAACCAGAGATCTGCAAAGCCTGAAAATATTAAAATCGTACGTTGATGATTTTCGACTCCTTGTCGGACGCCTCCACAGGAGAGGGTAACTTATGGCACACTTGCAACATCACATCCAATCCGTTTAATAAGGATTGATAGGAATTATATACCTGGAGATAAATAAAAAGACATAGAACTTGTTTTTAATGTTTCTCAATAGCCAATAGAATAAAAACCGATTTATGACTATTATAGTACAGTAGCAATATTGTGATTGGTTAGATTAGTTTCTGTGAGAATTTCAGATCTGTGGCGCCATCTCTGCAACGATAGTAGAACCAGTAGCGTGTTATAAATCGGTATCTCGTTCTCCCGCTTATAGTGGCATCAGAATCAATAGAATGCTCAAGTAACGGGCGCCTCCGTTGGCAATAAATTGAATTACAGTTATGGTGCAACTGGTTACATTGTGAACTACAATAATTAATGAAATTTACAATCATAACTGTTTCTCAACATTTAAGTAATTTGTTTGTTAAAATGTATAAAAAAACATGTAGTCTTGTCTTTAAAAATACCATTTTACGGAAGTGTTGCAACCTCCAAATCACAGATGGCAGTGAGGTATACAAAAAGCAATAAACTAAGATTTTAATTAAATAGTTGAAGTTTCCATAAAACGTATATCCATGTTAATTTTGAATTGGAATTAAAGTTATCTGATCCGCAAACAAAGATTTTTATTGAAAATTACAAAAAAGAATTTTGAAAAATATTTTTAAACAAATATGAAAATGAAAGCAGATTTTGAATTTCATAACAATGCAGGTAAAGTTTCGTACGCTATATCAGTTTAACACAATGGCTAATCAAATATTATATACAGGGTTACCTATGAGTAGGTACAAAAAATTTAACCACGTGCTCAGGAAGACCTAAAAGACAATAGAAAAACTTATTTCGGAATTCTAGCTCAATATTTAAAAAATACGAACATTGCCCGAGATGATTAAAAAGTTAGATCTGTCAACTACCATGCGGTTGTTTTTAAAGCATTTTTATTTGTAGAAACGTGAACATTAATCATGTAATATCTGATAGGTAACAGTAAATTTCGTTAGCTACAAATATTTACATTTATTGTTCATTCCAAACTCGCAAAACTGCATTTTCCCTCATTACAAGTCCGTCAGGATTACCCACAAAAACACACACTTTGCGCAGTACAGTTAAATAAAATACTCATGTATTCTAAGCAAATCAAACGCAAAGAAAATTAATAAGTAATATGAAACTTTGACCTTGGGTCGTCATTTATTATAAAATCTTGTCTGATAACCTAGAACAAATCAGCGAAATTTATTATAGTAAAATATCTGTACCCGATATTTCTTTATTTCGTTACTACAAAAAGTTTAAAATTGGAAAAAACAGACACTAAAAACAGGTTGTTTAACTCGCTAAAAGTCAAACGTGCGCTGGCGGCTGATTAACCGCCAGTGTCGGGAATAAATTAAAGTGTAATATTGGGTTTGTTCCAACAACAGCAAGAATCAATTCTAAACCGTCCAGAACTAGTCAGTCAGATCAGTTGTTAATGTACTCTGGGCGAATGAGACGCAAGACGGTGTTGGTCAAACATTTCTGATAGTTCTGAACCAGTTCTTAACGGCTGTTGGAACAGACCTATTGTTTCGAAATAAATTTAATACGATTTATACTTAAGTTTGAAAAATTTTTAAAGGGTGATTCCGTCAAATCTCTATCCCCTCTTAAAATGTTTGTACTTAGTCATAGTTAGCCCTGTATATTAGCAATACATCTAAGTTTTGATTTAAAATTTACTAGTATGTATATCATTTATTTTTTTAACTGCAACTTTATTATTGGATAAATGGATATATGTGATAAAAAAAATGGAACTAATGAATGAATATTAGAACTCTAAAACATTAAGTAAATGTTAAAGATGGCAAACTAAATTCATTAAGTAAGAACAGAAACTAGGATGTGTCCAAATGAAAAATCCGTTGGTTCCCCAAGGCATAAGAACATTGCAAAAATATTGGAAAACTCAAGAGTTGGTGTAGAGCAGTTGTACTGGAAATGTGCAAGTGTAATCTCTACTTCTCATTCCAGAAGTGATAAATTTAATTCGCAACGTAGTAAACATATAAAATTTTCCAAACAAACTCATTACTTACCTCTGTATAGGCCTGGCACATGGACTCGTACAAATTCTGATGCTGGTGTATCCCATTCTCCAGCATCATGATTTCAGAGGGAATATTGGCGCCTTCGGAGGCAGCCTTCCACGCGGGCACGTTCTCTACGTACTGCTCGGCCTTGTGGTGGAAAATCACAGATAACGCCAGGACGGCCGTCCTCTCGTCCAGCCCCGCTGCAAAGTCCTTCCACGTCCTGTCGAGCCGACCGGCCACGGCTCGAATGTGGGAGGCGGCGTAGTGGCCTCCTTCGATGAGGCGACTTGCCACGGAGAGGATGCGGTTGATGTTGACGTAAACGTTCATGGAACTCATGGTGAAGTGCTGGTGTTCCTCCTGGAGTTGTTTGGCGAGCTGGTAAGTGTGGCCGATTTCCACGTAGTTGAGGAGGAACACGTCGCGGTTGTGACAGATCCATTCGAACATCTAGATAGATAGAAGCAATATTTTACAGACTTCAAATAGCTCACTTAATTCTTGTTGGAAAAACGAATATAATCGCGACGAGAAAACTGGGAAAGTTGGAATAAAAAATGGCTTCAAATCATATCGACGTCCAATGTAAAAATCAAATGCAATTGCCAACTGAAACGCCCGATGGTGGCGCTTGCATCTCACCACGCAAGATAGTCGTTGTTTGTTTACTTTTTTATTAGGATTTTGATTTTTTTTTTATTTGATGGTGTAATGGCTTTTCACAAGAAATTATCCCTTTGTATTCCTTTATTTATCTTGATGCTACTCCTATCGCTATGTATAAGTAAAGATATGTAAGATTTGTATGTAAAAAATAAGACAATTATTGTCAAATGTTGTTATTCTTATATTCCGGAACACAACAAACTACTTTTCCATATTTTTAAAACTAAATAGTAAACACAAACAAGGAACTGTCTGTCACGACTCTTTTCTCGCGTGTGTGCCAATGTGCATTTGCAAATAGACAACATTATAGAGGGTGACGTGATTTCAGAGGGTTCAAGAACCTATTAAATATAATATAGAGTAATAACTAAATAGATACACCAATTTTGGTAAAACGTTCCATGATCTTGTACCATAAACAAATCGTCTTTAATAATCCTGTCGTCTCCTACAGTACAGTTCGTCGGCAGGCCATGCGGGCGAAAATAATAGCGGAACTGTAGCTTCCAACGACTTCACGTCGACTTACCACGAGAATAAGCCTCTCTGGCGCCCAGTTAGTACTACATAATTCTAACAAACGTGAATCGCAACCAGTCGACGTTCCACCGGGCAGATCCTTTGTTGCCCCTTCAAACGCTACCAATGTTTACAACCACCACTCAGTCTACCTAATACCAACAGCTAGCAGACAGGACCGAAAGTACTATAAGTTATTCCCATCTATTTCCTATAATTATAGTTTACATTATTCTTTCCTGTAGTTCCATCTCTCGCACAACAGAGATCGCCAAATCATTCTTTTAGTTAATATATTGTATTATTAGCATTGCCTTGTGAATTTCCTGAATAAATAATATTTTGAGGGTTATTTCTTGTTGTTTGCCGAGTTAGATACCGAGTTATTAAGAGCAACATTTTAATCTTTGGGATTTACAACTCCAAAGCAGCTTGTAGCAAACAAAGAATTATAATTATTAGGTACCAAACGTTAGGCACATAGGTTTTGCTAAGTGCGACTGTCGATTTCGTACAATGCATAAGCAACAAGTGTCGTGGAGTCGGCATCAGTCAATTCAACAGTCTTATTTACGGTGATTGCTACGACAACGGAGACGCGTATAGCTGACCAGAATTAGCGGGTGTCGCGAAAGTCGAAATCTGCTTCGCTTGTTTGTATAAACCAGATGGTCAACAGCAGTGTAGTAGTTTCCATGTCAGGTGTTCAAGATAGTACCTACCTAATTCGTTAAAATATTAGTATTTTATGTTTCCTTTATGTTTTGTTGGAAATACCATTAAGACATCAAGTTTTTCTTGCCTAAAACGACTAAGGACACAAACCAGATTTACAAAGTTGGAAAATATTTCAAATGAGTAAAAACTATAACTATACTACATCATCGACAAGTTTGCAGCTTTAAAGGGTCGAACATTAGATCTTATATTTAAAAAAGTAATATGTTTTTCAGATATTTTTGTTAATATATCCTTCTATCTCACCTATTATTAAATAGAACTAAGGAGTACTCAAGATGGAAACGGTTACCGTGTACGTAAACAATATTTCTGGGAAGAAAAAGCCTGCCGAATGTTTCTTACCTTTTCGCAATCCTGCTCGAAGAGCCTCAGCTGAAAGCACTGGTCCAACTTAAGTTTTTTATGGTGCCACAGCTGCAGAAGGTGTTGTTGCGACGCGTGGACCGCATCGAGGTTCTGTAAAACTAAATTTTTAACGTCCACCAAGTCCGGATTGGTATTGCTGGGTGACTCTGCTTCTCGGTTGCCACCACCCCCGCCTCCTCCACCTCCACCGCCGCCGCCCCCTCCCCCTCCCTGGCCGGTGTCGTTGCCGCAGGCTTTTTGGAGCACACGCTGACCTGAAAAGAAACAATAGTACGTTTCATTATTTTCTAAATATGGAATAAAAGATACAAAATGTTTTTAAGGTCGTATGACAAATATACGTCAGTAGTTAACGTTAGTGTGTTTGAGACTTGAAAATAGTAACACAATCGTTAATTTCGATCATACGTTGTCGATAATGTCATCACTACTTTTATTTGGCCGTTATAAAGATAAATGAAAGCAAAATTAAAAAGCCACGTCATCAAGAAATGTTAAAATCATCGTACATCCATATCCAAAACAAAAATATGAAAAATTCGCTGAATTTTAGATGCACAAATGCAAATCGAACATGTCAGAGAGAAACATTGCGAACTCTCCAGACGAATCCACCTGGACATGAAACAAACAAATTATACGAGTCTGAAACATTAGACAGTGACAAGTTAATACACGCGATCGAGATGCAAGTGACAAATAGCAATTTCACAAGAGATCGTTTCAAAGTTTTTACTGTTCACTTCCACGCGAAATTCTAGTACGAACGCCATTTAAAGACTAAGATATAACGGCTTCACTGCTGCCACATTCGTCTCTTCCTATACATATATTCAGGTCTGTCAAAAGCTATAGAGCGCAAAAGCTTTTGGTGAGCCCCAATAACATGAAAATTTTTCAAGGAAATTGTGTCTTTTTTAAATTTATGTAAGGCTGCAATCACATTAAAATATTGATAATTCGTGGAATATCAATATGTTGGGCCTCAACTGGCATGACGACAACAAACTATTAAATAAATATTTATACTTATTTTGACTACTACGATTTTAAATATATTTGGTTAAATAGCTTCATACAGCAATAGAAAATGAAAAAAGCATATTCAATATAACATTACTGGTTTTAAGAAATAAATAAATGAAACATACAAAATACTTTAGGCACGGGCCATTTAGTCGCTATGGGTACAGACAGACTAGAGGCGGGTTTCTCGCTTACCGGTAACTAGCGCTTATCGGCGCTGATTTTTCGCGCGGAGACCGTAGTAGAAAAGTGAAGGGACAAAAATTTATTCGATATATCTTAGGTACTTCCTTGCAAAATATCAGCATCTGAGGATGAATTGATCGTTTTAGATTATATAATTACTAAGACAAAGAGAAAACAATTTAGAGTATACCCTATTAATCGCAATAGAAGAAATTATTCAGAATTCATCATTTATTTAAAATTTCAAGGAAAATTGTTTTCAATATAAGGATGACAAAGAGATAATCACCCATAAAAATGAAGCAACCTTAATAATAAAATTTTTGTGCAAACTACTATATTATTAATATACAGGGAGTCCAGAACACAAGTGCCGATACTAAAGGGAGTAAAGGGGCTTGTATATCTGACTAAAAGAAGCAAGAAACCCCTATGAAAAAAGTGTCTAAAACTAATAGTTATATAAATATGTTTCAAAAATAAAAATACATCTGCAATAATATGCAAAACTTTGTTACGAAATTGCAAATTAATTCACAATTAAGGTTAAGTAAAAGTTGCTGCAACATAAGTTGTATTTTTATCTGTATTAATGAAGTAAACAATAGAGGTTTCCCAAGAAATCCTTAAAACTGTAATGTACTGGAACGTATGACAACATTGTATCCATTACCTGCTGCTGCTAACCCGAAATTATTATAAGTAGTAGTAATAGCAGTGTTGTAGTATTGTGAGCTCTAAGAAAACGTTCACACTAAGTATGTTTATTAGGTGTATTTGTATTTATTATGTACAAACATTTAACATGGTAGGTGTACGAGGTTGTCGCATATTCAAAACCTGTTTGCTCTCACATACCGTTAATCAGAGAAAATTTTTAAATCAAATATGTTTTGTTTGGTACAATTTATCGTACAACAAAATAAAGATACTCTCGTTTCGGACACCCTTTATGTTTTAATAATTACCGTCTTCATTAATTTCAGTACTAATCTCTCTCCAATATTTATGTACTATACATACAGGGTGTTCCTAAATAAGTGTGGGAACGGAAATCTGTAAATTCCTCTTGAAAAAAGAAACATATTTTCCTTTTCCATTTTTCTCTCCGGGCTTTCGTTTTCGAGATACGCGGTGTCAAAACTTATTTTTTTTTTGTTTTTTCCATATCTTAGGAGCCGTTTGAACTACAGGACTAAGCTTTTGTAAACACATTACTACTATTAATAGCTACTTTTTCGCACCCTTCTCGAATTCATTGGATGTGCCAGTGGTGGAGATTTTAAGATATCGGAAGGGTATTTTCCCCACCTTTTACGCCACTGGAAAAATTGACATTTGACAGCAAATTCTGAAGCGCCAATGAGTTTTACACAAAAGAAGTTCTCTTGGTTCATTGCTCTAAAGTCAAACCGTTTTCAATAAAAATGACTTTCTATGAACAAAGACAAACATTTTGCTAACGTTTCGAAAATCTTTTGTAATTCAAAAAATAGGTAGTAATAATTGTAAGTAGGATCTATGAACATTTCTTCGTTCAGATAAATAACTGTATGTTGAGACCGCAAATTATACCCTATTACATACTTGTTAGTTAATCGATTCCATTTTAAGCCAGCACTTACTTCATTTTCAATTTTTTTTTATTTTCTCTAAATGCCTAACAATTAAGTTAAACAACGGAAATAGCTGCGATGATTAAAGGCCGCTATAGAGCAGCGTTAACGAAATGTTCCTCTCGAACTGGGAGTTGCATTTACTGGTGCTTATAAAGTGTTCATAATGCAGTGCATATAGAAGCACTAGCGCTCGTTCGCGAAAGCAGAACGCAGAGTGAATTATGAACGCGAATTTATCACGCGGAGTTAATTCGAAGAAATTGAGAGATTCCGGTTTTAGGCCGAGAGCTGACGGTATTAACACGCCGTATTTTAATAATTTTACTCATTTTGGTATTTGTAGCACTTTATCAATCGTAAAATGCTATGCACCGTAAACGAATAGCATACCTGTCTTGAGAATAATCGCCGCTTATCCAAGTTCAATGCAGGGTGATTCACAACATACTAAACAAATTTGGGAATAGAAGCGTCATGAAAAATGGACTAAATACCGTTTTTTTTTTTGTAAAATCCTTATAGCTTCCGAGAAAAAACTTACATAAATTATGGTATTTTCAACCTTTACATTGCTGGGCTACTGTAGTTTTGCGGATGTTCGAGGTTTTTGCGATAGTGTTTACATTAGTTTTTCAAGTGTCAAAAATGGCTTACGGATATAGCAACTCGGAGTTGATGGATATTGTTTTAATTTATGGTGAATTAAGATAAAATTTCTCATCTATACGCACATTTCCGTGACACGGGAAATTTGCAACCGAATCGTGGAAGAGATGGAGGTCCAGGGCGTCTACGGCGTATTGCAGCAGCTGAGAAACACATTATAGATATTCTTGAAGACAATCTCCGAATAACTACCAGGCAAATCGCTCAATAAGTACAGGAATATCCCACTCGACAGTGTGGTGTATCATACATGAGGCTCTCTATTATGCCAACAACTTACAAGTTCAAAACGGACAAGAACTAGAAACATTTGTTTTAGTTAGACATTACGTCAAATTATTTTATTAATCAAAACCACACATTAATTTTATTAATTAATAATAACAATAGCGGCAAAAGGAGTTCAATTTGCTGATATAAAATAGGTGTCATAAAATTTTATTTATTTCTTTCCTTGGGAAATACTTATAAATTTCAAATTTGTCCGTCGGCAATGCTTTGCTTTATGCCAGGTCCGGTTTTTTTAGAGTATTTTTATAAATACGGTACACTTGGTTCATATTGAGCTTTATGAGTAAAATTTCTTAAAAAAATATGTTACTTGCATAAATAACTCGGTATCGAAAGTTTAAATATTTTTATCCACGACTATTGTATAATGTACCCATTTATACATCTGTTTCCTCCTTATTAATATCCATAAATTACGGCAGTGATTAATGAGTCATTAATCACTACTGTCAGATGCTTCCTTGATTTAACTATATTATACTGTTCTGCTACAAACAATCGGTTTTTAAAATTTTATCGTGTAAACCACTAATTATTTTCAATTCAGTGCTGTATATATAAAAAAAACATAAAAAAGTGAATTTTCCTAGACCAGATTCGAATCCGGGACCCGCGGTTGGAAGGGAAGCAGCGTCTACACTGAGCCATCAGCGACTTCGTTCGTGCGTGTGGTATATCTGTTTCTTAACATACCATGTTTTTCGAAACATTTCATAAATCTAAGTAGCTTTTAAAACAAAACAAATTTGACTCAAACCTGTCAACATTATTCTTTGTGTGCACAGATTTCTCGGATTAACCACGTGTTATTTGTTAAGCTAAATATATAGATTTTTGTATTACTTATGAGATATTATACGACTATTATAATTTTTGATAACTATGACCTGTAAAATAATGTAATGTATGAAATACTTATTAGAATAAAATAATAGTGTTTCTTAAAATGTGTATGTAATATAACAAAATTTTCCAACAAAAAAAAAACTTTTAGTAGTCGCGGATAAAGTATAGTATTCTACTCCCGTATAATACCCATCATTATACGCTCGTTGAATAATATACTATTTCACAGCAAGTTGTGAAAAATAAAAATGTGTTTGATGTCGTTGACAGTTTGGTTATTGACATTTTGTGAATTGTTGTCACTCGAAAATGCAGGAGCAAAATAGAGCTAACCACTTATTTATGGTAATTACAAAGGAAGTGCGTAGCAAGAATCTCGTAGTTATTTCATCAGCGCAAGGTTCTTATCTCATCAGATCAGAGATCCTGGAGGTTTGCGACGTACTCATAGGCACGTAAGACCTCAGTCTCCAAATCTAAATCATATAGATTACTTTCTGAGGGATAAGATGAAAGCTAACGCTATAGAAATACATTATTTTGGAAGAACAGCAGAGGCTCATTTAACTCCGAACCAAATAAGATAAAATAATTTGGAAGGTTTGAGATTCTCGAGCTAGAGAATGTTCCATTTTCAACTATTATTTATAACTCAGAATAATTTAAAATTATATTGATTTGTTTTTTACTTTGTCAAATAATAACTTGCTAAAAATTCCTGTGAACATAACAATTCCCAAAAGTCTATAAGTGAACTCTCAATGCAAAAGATGCCAAATTAATTTTGTTCAGTTTATTACAACCTGCTGATAGAAAGTACGTACAAATTCGATTTAGCGTTATTGACGCATATATCATTATTTTAACACGGATTGTACTCAAAACGGACTATTCCATAACTTCAACAAAGTTTAAAAAGTTAGATACTTAAGACAACCTGTCAAGATAAAAGTAGGTAGGCCTAATGAAATATTAAACAAAATCGATTCTATCCTCCCTAATAATATAATAATTATTAGTTTGTGCGTCTAATATTAACTTATATCTTTCAAAGGACAAATTTGATTTCTTATTTTATAATTTTTAATTTAATATTTTATAAACGCTATTACTAGTTAGTGCCATTTTTATCTTTAAATTATTTGACATTAAAACATTTATATTTATTTTAGAAAAAAGCTAAAATTGTCTGCTGGGGTTTTAGTGAGACCATATTGTTTCGAACAAATCTAAACAATGAGAATGCTGTTTCTTAAATTCTGTTCTTTGCCGATGTCTCAAGTAAACTGATGTGTAATACTTTTTGTTCGTATACAGGTAAACTGATATGCACGTTGCACAAAATTTTCATTTCAAAAGGCATTAAAAATCGAACATATTTATCATACTCCAGGGAATATACAGATTCGGAAACGAAAAATGTTTTCTTTGGTATACAGCAGAACGTTCTAAATATACAATCCTATATTTACCTCAGAGTAAAACGTTTGGACCGGTCGATTTTGTATGTTAAAAGTTTATCATTTCCTGTAAAGGAAACTTTTTTACCAACACCCTCCCTCCCCCTTCATGGTGACGTCAATAAGTTTTTAAATGGCAACCAAAACTTTTTATTACGAATTCTGATATCATTAAAATTTTGCGTACCTATCGCAAACACGTGGTGTTGCTTTAATAAAATACAAGATATGGTTTTAAAGAATAATAATTTACGAGGTATATATGAGTTTCAAAATGTACAATTGAAACTGTCATGTAATATTTGTCGGTATGCTTATTCAATTAAATGAAATGACACAAATGTCAAAGTAAGCTACGCAAACAATAGTCAATATTAAAAAATAGTCTTTTATAGTTAACAGTCTTATGACACAATTTGATACTAAACTCTCATAATCGGTTACTGTTATAAATTATTTAAATTAAGATTTTCCAGGATGCTGGACTGACAGACAAAGAACAATTGAATGGACGGTTTGGTCAACGGACCTTACGCTTTTAAATTTGTTTCTTTATATTCCAATTCTTATATATTTTTTCTGTATTTATTTTGTGATATTTGTTCCATTATTGTAATTTACTGTTGTAACAACTTCGATACTCAATTGTGCATTTTGAAACTTTAAAAGCCCATATCTCGTATGTGGTGGTTTACAAAATTTGATGATGTTACTATGGGGAGCAGAGGGAGTGTGATTTAAGAAAATTTGCATTACGTGGCATAAGCGTTTTACATTTAACAAAACAGGGAATTGTATACAGAGTTAACTGTGACTAGATACACATATTTTAAGAGATGATAAAGAAAAGTAAGAATTATAATTATTCATATTATTATATGTATAAAGCTGATTCCTTTTTCTACAGTATATTCAATTTCGCTATGTTAGCTAAGCCATCAACACAACTTTGTCATATCTACGTTTTTAATTAAATTTTTAATGATGAGAAAGTCTTAATTTTTCACGAATTTCGCAAAACAGGAATATTATCGCTATTTTCATCATTATGTGGTGGTAGTAAGTTTAACTTGAGCTTCTGACAATCTCCCATGACAGTCAATAACAGTTATATGATGAAAATGATGTACCTATGTAGTACCAAAAATTCGCTGAAAGTTGACTTTCTCCCCACTTCTTCCTTTCTTCCAAGTTCTAAGTGCGTAGTGCGTCCATTTCCCACCCTGCGCATAAACTACCTCTTCTGCCGACGAACTCCCTCTTACCTACCAAACCAATATCGTCGACTTGGAGGCCCCACTATCAATAAATAGTATTATTTGATATTCGTTGTATATCCAACCATCATGGTAGCTTGTAGTAGCCGAGGTAGTTTTGCCTTTCATAACTTCGCTGTTCGGCGTATCTATATTTTCTGTGTAACATACTAGTCCAGGGCATTTCGATCAAAATCGACCGGAATAGCCGAAAATTTTTAGGCACAGCAGATATCGAGATGCGGTTTTCTGCATTGTGTTCAGGAAGGTCCCAGGAAAAGTGTATATCGTCTGGTTTAGCTATTTTTTTTAAAAATGCCTTCTGGGCCGGAAAATGCATTTTCCAATTGCATCATTACTGCTCCATTATAGGAACGACTGGAAACTCGAAAAAATCGCTCGGAAATCGTTACTCAGGGATTTTCGGGGCTGCAGAACTCCATTCTGGCATTAGAATTATCCGGCGATGCACGGAGGTGGCTCTGTGGGGATGCGCGGGGGGTGAATCGGGGGAGAAATGGCAGCGTGCATAAAAATCGCTCCAAACTCGTCTCTCGTGGGTTTTCGGGGATGCCGAATTCAATTCTGGCATTGGAATTACCCGGGGGTGCTCGGGAGCGGCTCTGAGGGGGTATCCGGGGGTCATTCTGGGGGGGAAATTGCATAGTCCATGAAAATAACTCCAAAATCGATACTCGGGGGTGTTCGGGGATGCCGAATTCAAACTGGACCCATATTTTTTCTCTTCAGTGGATACAGAATATTTCTGTTCGCGCCGGTCCCCGTGGTAACGATACTCTACTCTCTTTATAGCTTTGGCGCCTTTTTCAAATCAAGTTTCGAGGCACAAAAGACTTCCAAAGCAATTGTTTTTATAAGTAATGATGCAATTGGAAAATGCATTTTCCGGCCCTGAAGGCATTTTTCAAAAAATGGCTAAACCAGACGATATAGACTTATTTCCTGGGACCTTCCTGAACACAATGCAGAAAACCGCATCTCGATATCTGCTGTGCCTAAAAATTTCCGCTATTTTCTAACTTCCCTGGACTATAACGAATAAGTTGTGTTTCATAACAAAGTTATTAAATCCTTGGTGACTTTAATAGACATTCGGCGAAAGAAGTCGGAAAGAAAACGGTAGAAGTAAATCGTATACGAAAAGTTAAATCTCGGGAACAATTGAAGATTTCACGGAGTTTTTAATTTAACGTTTCTGTGTCGTTCGCCTTGTGCACGTGAGCAGGAAACCTGTGTAGCTTGGCGTCGCATTTAAAATACCTACAACTTCTTTTCGGCGTTTTCCTTTTGCCAAAGTAATCCCGCTACACAGAGGTATGAATCTCAACACTTTATTTTGTTCGGCATCACCGTGTCACTTATCTCACAAAAGACGTATTCTTCATATGTTTTATGCAACTTTAAAGCTTTTCCTAGTTCCAGCAAGCACAGAGTTTCTTTGTAACTTCAGTTTCAGAAAAAGAATACTGCACTGATAAAAATGATTGTAAATTTACTCATTGTTCACATCATACATTAATGTAAAAAATACTAAATCCATACTATATTACAATAATCTCTCTCTCTAAAAATACATAAAAACGTTATAAAAATACATAAAAACTGTAAAAAATCCATTTCATGTGTACAATATTGCATATTCATAAATAGTAATTTTCCATTACACGCGTAACATTACAGTGTGGTATGTTATTTCACACTATTGACTGACCTAGGCAATAAATAATCAACAATCCACCGTGTAATATCACTAATATTTTTTATCAGTGGGGGTTTTGTCATATACTCCTCTATCAATACTTGTCAGTAAGACATACATATCGACATCCAACAAAAGTTCTTCAAGATTAGCAACAAAAGACAATAAGTAGAATAAGAAATTTTAAATAGTAACAATGAATAAACAAACCGTCAATTTTATTTTTGTGCTTACTTTTGTGTTTCGAGATTTCGTACCTAAACACACCAGAAATTTGTTCATTTTACGGCGAGAAATACAGCTACATTAAAACCACCATATTGAACCTTTTCTTCAGTGTAGTTTTGAAACGAGCATAGTCTGTAGTCGGGTACCAAAATAGTAGAAAGTGACTCATGTTATAAACCCGCTAACAATTGATAGCAATCAACACAAAGATAAATACATGTAGTCAGTAAATTTTCAGTATAAAATTGTAAGATCCGCTTACTTCTCAAAGGATATCCGATTACACAGCTTCTGCTGCAGGCTGCAGAAAATCATCAGAATGCTCGATTTCTATTGGTTATGACACCGTGACGGAAACACCCATTCCATCAGCATTGCTGCCATGGGCGTGCGCGTAGGTAAAGTTTGGGTTATATCTTACCGCTAATTTAATTGTGAACGTAATTAATTTATCAGTGATTTTGTATTGTGTTCTTAACAATGGAGAACAATTCAAGATCTTCAGCGTGTTCTCAAAAACGCAAATGTCCTAATCTAACAAGTAAGGAATACCGGATGACTTCTATGAAGGAATTAGGGCTTGAGACCAAAATATAAGTGTAAGTGATGCGGTTGAAATATATAGTGTATTAACATTAACATTGTCTGTAAGTAGTGTATAATAAAGAGCGGCAAAGAACAATCAACTGACCTTCCGACAATAAAGAAAATTATGTTGTTATCTTACAAGATGACACTTGCTAGAATAATATACATGGAGAAGGGTGTTTTTTGGGAATTATGTGTGACATATGAATATGTGAATTTCTGTTTTATAAAATGAAATCGAAAGAGTATGCCGATAGAAAAACACGAAATGATATGGTGAAAAAATATTTAAAACAAATTTTTAAAAAGTGGAAATCTGAATCATAGAAAATATTACACTGAAAAAACATGGATAAATAAAACAAGTGTTAATGTGTTACAGTTTATAGTAACAGTGCTAGTAACCGGTAGTAAATAGTGTATATATTGTACAGTGTATTATCAGTGTCAATGTGTGGTATCAGGCAAGTGGACGGTGGAGGACCAACGTCGTCCAAAACGAGGGCATTCTACAATTGTGAAGAGGATGACATTGGTCAGTTTTTTAAGTAAATTGTTAAGTTCACTCAACGCCAACTTACTTTTGGTAATTTTGTGTTCTCTGAACCCTTCTCAAGTGTCACACCTATGGAATCTTATCCCCTGCAACCCTCACCACTCGTACTCATCTAAGTGCTGTGAAGTCACTCTCTATTACTTTGGACCTCGAGTATAGGCAATGAACTGAACACTAAACACTCATAAAAACTTTTGCATGTGCATCCGGTAACGATCGCGATAACGACGGATACCATTCAAATTCCATCCCCATTTAACATTCCTTTCTCGAGACCAGCGATTCCTCGAGACCGGAGAGAGAATTTTAATAATCACCTCTTGAAACCTTTTATTAAATGGGTATTAATTTCCATCGAAGCAATAAAGTTTGTCATCCGTTTTTTAAAACCCTTAGAGGGTCGTATCAAATCGCGCTTTCTGTTGGTACTGTCATCAAATTAATTTTTAATTGGCAAATGAAAATTTTAAAGAAAAAGCACATAAAATCACAATTATAAAATGTAACATTTATATTTTACAGTTGTTACTCTTCTAAAATATTTTATTTAACCAGAAGAAACAGTACTTATTCTCAAAACAAAACAAAAAAATAATTTAAATTTAAAAATTGAAGTAATTATCTAAGATACGAAAATATGGGACATCATTTTTGTTAAGAATCAAATTTAAAATGTAACAACGGTGCACTTTTAAAATTTAGTAGCGTCACATATGTTTTTGCTAAGATTACACACATACTGACGTAGATGCACCTCACTGGTTATAGTTGACATACAGAGTGAGGTGTATTCAAAGTGTTCCATAAAGTATGTTATAAACTTTGGGTGAAGACCGTACCGTACCTACTTCTGTACGTTGTAATTGTATACGAACTAAAATAATATATTTTAAGCTACAAATAAAAAACGTTTTCCTTAAAGCTGAAACGCCAAAACACTTTAAAATTCAAGACTCAATGTTAAACATTTCATGCTTTAGTTAACAGCAAAATGCCAAACCACGTGAAATTTGCATAGGCTTTATATAACAATGTATGCTCGACTTTCATAGATAAGACTGCACAAAAAAGTTCAGGTTTTATTTTTAAAATTATATTTTATGGTAGGTGATTCAGCCAAGATAGGGAAAATCGTTAAAATTTTAAATGCATAGGTATTTAGGCCGAAAAAAATATTTTCAAACTGCTAGAGAAAATTCAATTCAGTGTTGGCCTGACGCGACGTTGTTAAATTTAAATATATTCCTAGTACTTACAAACAACAAATATTAAATTCGCATTCTTATAAACACCCGGTCTAATGAATCATGAGTATTTAACAGACTAGTCCCATAATAAATGTTCAACTGCAGTAAATCACGTTAGTCCAGGGCATTTAGATCAAAATCGACCGGAATAGCGGAAATTTTTAGGCACAGCAGATATCGAGATGCGGTTTTCTGCATTGTGTTCAGGAAGGAAATTTCCGCTATTTTTCCTAACTGGACTACGTGCCGACATCGGATCGGCAGTAATCGGCACAATTAACAAGTTGACAGCTCAAATTCCCGTTAACAGTGGAATAAGCCGAAGCTCGTTCGAGTCCGTTTTCATACACCGCCGAAAATCCGTCATCGAACTGCATCTCGAGCAACGCGGCCCGACTTTTCTCCCTTGAATGCAGTTGAAATTGAGTAAAACTAAATTTCACAAACTTTCCTATCAGGAACAATTATTAATAGTGAAAAAGCGCGGTAGGCTCCTGCCTAACTGGAGCATTGAAGTTGCTGAACAGAACTGTGGAAAAACACATATCACGAGGAGAATTTAATTTATATATAAAAAAGCTCGCATGCCATAGTGTAACTGTCACTTTGAGAGCGGCAAAAGTAATCTGCAACTTTTACAACGACAAAAGCACTAGTGGTTTTTTCACTCATTCTATCATTTTTTAATCAATTATCGCGGTGTCCGTTGTCAAAATGAATAGTTTGACATTTAATAATTGTACACCTAGAAAAGTGTACTTATATTTAGTGTTTCATAAATAAAGTTTGCATTGATATGTTTCTAAATTTATTATTCATTAAATTGTCCTACCGAATTACACGATGTTTGTATTGATACAGGGTAAATTTGTGTTGTTTAAATACTAAACTGTTTCCTTTAAAAATTTGCTAGGCAACAGTTTCTGATTAAACATCCCAAATTCACCCGGTAAAATAAAAACCTTTTGTGCAATTATAAGTGACAAATATTAAGAAACAATTTCCGTGTGTGTTATTTGGTACTGATCACGACGAATAAGCCTAGAAAAACGAATCTGATTCTGTTGCACATAAGTGAGAAAATATGAAAACATAAAATCGATAAATCATATTCTAGCTCTACTTGATTCCGCTTTCAAAAACGTAACGAAAAGGTGACACAAACAGTTACAAGTTATCCAATATCATTTATTGTATAACATTTTGCGGAGCTTTTGAACTTGTACTACAAGGGTAAATACGAAAATTCTCAACATCTTGGTATTTTTTGCGGATTAGTAAATTTTACGTTAGAACTTTAATATACAGAATAATATTTTAGATTGCATACTAGAAGTTTGTCATTAGAAAGAAATGTATTACTTCAATACTGAAATTTAATGAACATGCTGTTATTTTGCAGGTATGTAGTCCAGACATGGTAATGCCGTTTCGCTTCAACACTCGAACGCGTCACCAGACAATATGTAGCGTACCAGAAGCGCCGTTTTAACGATTGTTATAAAGGTGTCGAGGCCTTAAATTTGTCTTTCTTTATTAGGTCTTCAGAATACGTGGTTAAAATTAATGACATTATGACTGAATCACTATACATTGACTTAGTCTGGACCAATCATGTTTATATTTAAAGCCACTCCCGACGTATAGCAAAACTCCCCTACTCACGCTTCGAGTGCGCGTATATTAAACGAACAAAGTCAAACCTACTTACCTAACAGATCGATATCCTCCACTGGCGCCTTCATGATCTTCTTCTTCATCTCGTTGTGAAGGTCTATCTTGTGCTTGGCGCCGCTCACGTCATCCGCGAAGTCGTTCCTCGCCAGGTCCTCCTGAAATCGGCAATAACAGTCGTTCTCAGAAGCCGGGAATATTTTGTAAGGATAAGCTGGGGAATTGCATAGAAAATCGATTGTTAAACGAAGTGTAAGAGCTGCTCGTTGAAACTGGAACAGCTTATGAATACTATGACGTGTTTATACAAATAGTAGAAATTGTACAGGCTGATTACTGTTAAGTTATTTGTTATTATTACAAATTAATTAAAAATCATTTATTTCATACTGTCCGATACATGACATTTCCGGTCGGGAATAGTAATTTACATAAAAGTCTGAAAAATACTGTTTCTTTTGGATGAGTAGACAATAAGTCACCTTGTCTTTGGCAACCGTGTGCAATAACAAATCAATAACGTACGTTTCAATATTTTTTTGTGTAAACAAAACAAAATTAGGAACATTTTAATTCATGTTTATAATAATATTTACTCACATACGTAATTGCCTGTTGTTGAAGTTAGAACATTAAAGTAAGCATTCATGTTGATAGTCTTCATGTGGTAAATTGAATGAAAATTTAAATTTTGTTTGTAAAGCCCGCTTTACATTAACAATTTCTTTGTCAATTAATTGATCAAGTGGCTTCGTCAAGTCAATTGTGGACGTAAATTAATTCATCAATTTCTTCGACAATAAATTGTTAGTGTAATGCCCGCTTTAGAACAAGTTTTAAGTCGTCAATAAGTTCTTAATAAATTTATTTGACGTCCAGGTTTTAGTATTACATTTGTCAATTGACTTGAAAAAAATTGTTAATGTAAAGCGGGTTTAAGTGAATTGTCTATATACGAGGTGTGGCAACTAAGTTCCACGAATTTGTCACTGAAAAAACAAGCAAATTAAATTTCGATAAAATTGTATTATCGATCTTCGCAATAGTCTACCTCTAACTCTACATAACGATTCCAACGTTGCTCCCACGATTGGAAGCACCCTTGGCAATCCTCCGCAGATAATCAGTTCAGCACCACGGTTACAGCTTCTTTGAGCTCCTGTACGCCGCCATGATGAGTTCCCTTAAGGTGCGACTTCATCCTGGGGAATTAAAAAATCGCAGGGGGGCAATATCGGGGCTATAGGTTGGGTGCGGCAACGTTGGAATGCCTTTTTTGCCAAAAATTCTAGCACAATGAACGAGGAATGGACTGTCGGAAAGTGTTGTCGTGGTGCAAGATCCAGTCTTTCTCGACGAGTTCGGGTCTCACACGGAAAACACGGGCCCGCAGCCGTTCCAGGACATCAATATAGAACTGTCCAATAGTCCAATCACTGTCTGACCGACAGGAACATATTCACGATGAATGAGGCCGTGGATATCGAAAAAAACGATCAACATTGCCTTCAGTCGTGACTTGGACATCCTCGCTTTCGTTGACCACTGTCCACCCTTTTCCACCCACTGCTGATTCTGTTTAGGGGTCTCGGGGTCATACTCAAATATCCCGACTACGCAACTCATCCAGTATCTACCGTGGCGCCGAATGCGGGACAACAAATCCTCGTAGATCGATTTTCGCATGTCTCTCTGTTCACGGGTGGGAACATTTGGCACCATTTTTGCGCAAATCTTTCGCATATTCACATTTTCGTGTAACTTCTTGCAAACGGTTTCTCTGTTGACGTTTAACTCGAGAGACAACGCACGAATGCTTAGGCGCCGGTCAGACGTGATCAGTGCACGCAAACAGTCAACATCGCATCAGTACGAGAGGTGACGGGATCTCCTTCACGTGGATCGTCTTCTACAGATTTACGCCCCTCCTTGAACCGTTTTGCCCATTCAAATACGCGTGTTTTCAACATGCACTAGTCTCCATACACCACCTACAATTTTCGAAGAATTTCTGAGGGTCTTTCGCCAAATTTCACTAAGTCATTTTTACAACGCCACTAACAAGTTACTTCCAAAAAATACACATAAAACACAAACCAAACGTGTTATCGACTTCAACCTTAGACTGAAACTAAAAGAAAGGTCTCCTCCCTCTCTAGAAAAACGTTGACAAACGATGCAGTGTTGCCAGTTTCCGAGTTATAACAAAATTCCCGGAACTTAATTGCTACACCTCGTATCCTTTAGCGACATTCGTAGAGTTCCAGGCACCGTGTCTCTTTAAATTTTTGATATATCTGTTGTACACAATACTCAAATTCGGACAATGTCCGTAAAAGTATGCAAAACTAGTTCTGAGCTTAGAAAAATTCCCATACCCGAAATTTTACTTTTAAACCATTATCAGCAAATAACGTCGCCGAAGTTCGACGAAGGCCTGTATAATTTTTAAGATCGGGTAGTTTTAATAATCTTTAGTCCTAGATTTCCAAAACTGTGTCCCTTTTTACAAATTCACAAATAATCTGTTGTGTGGAGCATGGGATGGCCGTAAAGATAGATATTGCCTACGCAATACCGAATTTTCTTCTCTCCTTATATTTTCTAAATATGTGTTTTGGAATCAGGTGTTATCACAAGCAACATGTCTTCCTTGTCATTTATATAATCAATTGACAATTTTGTTATTTTTCCCGCTTACACGCACCAGCTTACTAAATAATAATTGTTGTTACCTGAAAGTAAAAACAAACTAAGTTGATACTATTTTCTTACTATCGTGATTTAGATAGATTTCATTGTCTGCTTCCCTAATAAATTTGTTGATCTGCTCCCTGCTGAACACTTCTGATTTCTTTGGTTTATAGCCAACGTTCTTCCTTTCAAGAAATACGATAACCTTCAGGAATTTGGCTATGCTTAAATTATTATTTACTAAAATTGTATTTTTCAGCACAGACCACATGCTCCACAGGGCAGAGGATTTAACAATTTCTGATTATTGTGCCAAATAAGCCAAAATTACGTCCTCTGTAATAGTTTTACATTTCTTTATGCCCATCTACGAGTATTTCGTGAACAAAACAAACGTTCTCGTACACTTTGGATTTTCAGGTAATAATTGTGCTGTAGAAGAAGCTGCTGCATTGGAAATTTTATCAGGCACAGTTTCAAACTCACTATAATAATGAAACGCAGTAGTGAATACTGCTTTCCATTATTTATTCTAATAATCGCGACTAAAAACCTCGTAAACTTTTAAAAAGCAAAATGTCAGTGGTGTTATGTTAAATTGGTAAATCGTTATTTCGTTGTTATCGCGATGATCAACTGCATTCTTCTAAAGCATAACCTAACCGTATAATGACAACAATGTTGTAATTCTTACCAGCCTAGTCCGGGAAATACGTACCTCCCAAATTAGGCCAGAAAAGTGCTACTTTCTATTACTCGAGAAGTAGATGGTTGCTGAAAAATAGAACATTACAGTATCTGATACCGTAATATGTGTTTTAATATTTTGCTTAATTTTATTTAATGCATGTATCTCTTATTTGTAATATGATTTTTTCTTTTACGTTGTTTCTGCAGATTTATTTAAAATATTTTAAATTTGTATAATACAAAATAATGCAAAAATTATGTTATTATTTTATTTGACAGTGACAAGCAATACTGCCAACTAATGTTTTTAATTTTAATACTGTCACAGAATTTGCCACGCTCGCACCCAATTCGACGACTGTGGTATCGCGAAACGCTAGATTGCCCCGATCACCCCTACGCAATTCTGGTAAACAAACAAAATAATGCCGTGTATCGAGGCGAGACTGGAAAACTGAGAAGCGACGAGAATCGTTCGAGACACGGATCTAGAGATGCTAGAAAATACCTACCTGGAATATTCGTGTGGTCTATAAAAAAAAGAATAAACGGCCGAGTCAGACAGTCTTGAATCGGAGTGTTTAGATGGAAATTTACTGGAGTTTCAAAGTGAAATAGTGTTTAGTTGAGTTGTAATTAGTATTCAGTAGTGTACAGAAGAGTTAATAAAGATAAGTGATTAATTAACGGATTGTTTTTCTGTTAAAAGAAAAAGTCGAGTTAGGAAATCCGTGACAATATTATAACTTTGTTCCATTTCAAATAGATTGTAAAGACAGTATGAAATAAAATATTATACAATACACGCCCGTTAGGTCTTATTACAGGAATCCTTTATATTCCGTAAAACAACTCGCACCGTAATAAGTCACCCACCGGGCATACCATAAATTACTATTGCTAATATAGTTTTGTATTTTTGAAAAATGAGGTTTCTAATACAGCTTTCATAAAATATCACAAGTGGGGCCAAACCTATATGTCTAGCGTTTTCTTATATCTCATTAGTAAGCCCTGAAAGGTAGTGGACAGCCCTGTTCAGACAGAGGGCGCTCTGCGCTCCAGACGGCCATGGCTATGGCAGTACATCATTGACTCGATAAGTAAACGCAACGCATACATTCCCAATAATATTATTATAACCTTTATATTCACATATTCACATCCATCAATACCATTCATCCAGTAAAGTTATTTAAGTGCACAAGTGTTTTAATAATTACATCTCAAAACTTCCAATCAACAAAAAATATATATATTGGCCAAGATAACGTCCTGGCTGTTCAGTGAACAAAAATTCCAAGCCCTAAAACGCTAGGGCTCCTCCATGGTCCTTCGATCCGCGATAGTGTAAAATTTGGAAAATCAACATAAATAACAGTGTCCAGTAAAACCAGAAATATCAAGAAAAAGGCGATTAGCGCATCAGTGTTGTGAGCTGCAAGGTAGGCACGTGGCGCGAAAGCACCGGTTGGCAACAGCGAGCGACCAATCACAGCGAGGCAAGCTACAGTCTGCAGTCCGCCAGTAAGTCCGTTCCTTGTTCCTTTTTTTATATACAGTACACATACCATATACCATACACTTTTAAGGTCTAATAATGTCTAAAGAAGACGAGTTAAAAGAGTTGCATGTACGTAGGGGTATTTTGAAGGGGCAATTAACCCGATTTGAATCATTTGTAATAGAAATCAATTCAGATAAAACAAAAATAGGACAACTTCAATCGCGATTAGACAAATTATCACTTGTTTGGAATGGATTTGATGACATCCAGACGCGTATTGAATTATTAGGCGCTGCAAATACTGCAACTGCAGAGGCGCAAGAGAGAGAGTCATTTGAAAATAAATATTTTGAGCTCGTAAGCAAGGCAGAAGGTTTGTTAAAATCTGACATTACAGTCACAGAAAAAACACATACGATAAGCCAAACATTTCAAATGCAAAGTGGGCAACTTGATGTCAAATTACCTCAAATAAAAATACCGGAATTTTCCGGAGCGTATGAAAAGTGGTTCAATTTCCGTGATACTTTTAATACCTTAATAAATAACAATCCCAGTTTAAATGATATTCAGAAATATTTTTACTTACAGTCGGCACTACAGGGTGAGGCTGCGCACGTAATAAGTTCGTTGGAAGTATCAGAGGCAAATTACAAAGTAGCATGGGATTTATTAACTGCACGGTTTGAAAATAAAAAAGTCATAATACGAACACATCTAAAAAATATTTTTGAGTTACCCAATGTTGCATCAAACTCACATGTATCATTACGACAATTTTCTGATAACTTTTTAAAGCATTACAGAGCATTAGAAAATTTAAATTTGCCAGTAAACACATGGGACGCTATTTTACTTTATTTGCTAATCAACAAATTAGATTTTATTTCTAAAAGGAATGGGAAAACAGTACAAGTCAAAATGACAATCCTACCACTCAAGATTTTATTAATTTCGTGGCAAAAAGATGTCAATTTTTGGAATCAATTGATGCAAAAAATTCATCTATCAGTACAAAAAAGTATGACTCAAAAACTCAATCTCACGTAGTAACCAGTGGTGTATCATGTAACTTTTGTAAAGGTACTCATTACATTTACACATGCAAAAAATTTCTGGACTTAGACAAATCTACCAGATTAGCAGAATTAAAAAACAAAAAATTATGCACAAATTGCTTGCGCCACGGTCATAGTAATTTAGAGTGCAGGTCAAGCGGTTGCAAAATTTGTAACAAACGTCACAACTCGCTACTCCACATAGATAAACATACTCGAGATTCGAACAGTAATACTCAAAACGGCAACGCAAATAATACAGAGAAAGTGGTAGTCGCAGAAAACACTCAAACGCGAAATGAAACGTCATCTAATGTCTCTCAAGAGCAACTCGATCCAAAATTCGATACAAATACAAATAATTCTCAAAACATAGCACTTCCTAGTAATTCTCGTTTACCATCAGCTGATAATTTTGTGTTACTGTCTACTGCTATAGTATACATGTTAAATAGCAAAAATGAACCCGTAAAATGCCGCGCTCTGTTGGATAACGGGTCGCAATCAAATTTCATGACGCAAGAGTTATTTGAAAAATTAAATTTAAAATCATGTCCTATTAACATACCTGTGCTAGGCATAAATTCGGTTTCGATAAATGCTTCTCAAAAAACTATAGCTACGCTCAAGTCATTACACAACAATTACCAAACAGACATTCATTTTCTAATTTTAAATAAAATTACTGGAAGTATTCCGCAATACACGTTAAATTGCTCAAATTTAAATATACCAAATAATATTAAGCTAGCAGATCCCTCATTTTATAAAAGCAGTCAAATCGATATTCTGATTGGTTCCAGCATATTTTCGAACTTTTAAGTGTTGGTCAAGTTAAGCTTGGACCTGGAAATCCAATACTACAAAAATCAGTTTTCGGATGGCTTATATCCCTTGTCAAACAATACCTATGTATGCAAATGTTAATAATATCCCAAGCCATAGTTTAATCACAAGTATTGACATAAGCGCTCAGTTAGAAAAATTCTGGCTAACCGAAGAGATACCGCAACAAAAATTCTACACAAAAGAGGAAACAGAATGCGAACAAGATTTCGTAAATAATGTTCAGCGCGATCAAATTACCGGTCGATTTATCGTAAAACTTCCTTTACGCGACAATTATACAAAGTTAGGAGATTCAATAAATTCAAGTACAAAACGATTTTACAACCTGGAAAACAGACTATTAAAAAATCCTAAGTTACGTGAGCAATATGTAAGCTTCATGGATGAATATTTACTTTTGAACCATATGTCACAAATTGATCCTAAAGAAAATTCAACAAACGTATGCTTTTATTTACCGCATCACTGTGTGCAAAATGATTCGTCACTTACCACAAAATTGCGCGTCGTGTTTGACGGATCCGCCAAATCATCATCGGATTTATCTTTAAATGATGTTCTAAAAGTAGGACCCATTGTACAGGACGATCTCTTTAATATTTTAATACGATTAAGAAAACATAACGTAGTGTTAATAGCGGATATTGCAAAAATGTACCGCCAGATTGAAATTCACCCAGCGCATCGCGCACTGCAACGCATTATTTGGCGGTCAGATCCTTCCGAACCTTTAGTATATTACAACCTAAACACTGTCACCTATGGGACGTCCTCCGCGTCATTCTTATCGACAAGATGCTTAATTCAGTTAGCGCGCGAAAATGAAGAAAATTATCCTGTCGCCTCGCAGACAATAACTCACGATTTTTACGTAGATGACCTCATCACGGGTACGCAAGATATAGCATCCGCAAAATGTTTATTTAACGATTTAAATACAATTTTAAATAAGGCTTGTTTTGAATTAAGAAAGTGGGCATCGAACAAACCCGAAATTTTACTCATTTACAAAATTCGTCACAGACATCTAACTTTATAATTACCGGAGATCACAATTGTAAAACATTGGGCCTAATATGGGATCCAAAATATGACCAGTTTCAGTATATTAAATCGAACAAAACAAAATATGATGGCAATCGAGTTACTAAACGTATAATATTATCCACAGTATCGCAAATTTTTGACCCGCTGGGACTTGTGGGTCCAGTGGTGTTACGAGCAAAATTATTGCTACAAAAAATATGGACTCTGAAATTAGAGTGGGACGAATCTCTACCCGCTGATTTACATACTGCATGGAAGGAATTCTATTGCACATTGCCTATATTAAATACTTTAAGTATTCCGCGACAAATCACATTGCCAACTTATAAGGACATTCAAATTCACGCGTTTTGTGATGCTTCACAGCATGCTTACGGTACATGTATTTATTTACGCACTCAGTCAGAAACAGGCGACGTATTAGTAAGACTCATTACGGCAAAATCTCGCGTTGCACCTTTAAAAACACTCACCGTTCCTCGGTTGGAACTTAGTGGGGCTTTAATCATGGCTAGACTAGTCAAAAGGTAACACATGCGTTGAAATTAGATATTTGTGATATTAATTATTGGTGCGATTCCACAATCATTCTGGCATGGCTTGTAACAGAACCAAGTAAGTTAAAAACTTTTGTATCAAATAGGATAGCAGAAATTCAACGAAAAACAGATACCTCAAAATGGCGACACGTTTCTTCAGCAGACAATCCTGCTGACCTGATTTCTAGAGGGCTAGAAGCTGGAGAAATAATAAATTGTTCTTTATGGTGGCATGGACCACAGTGGCTTCAATTGGAGAAATCGCATTGGCCACAAAATCATAATATTTCTGTCACTGACTTACCTGAAGTGAAGAAAAATACTCAAACTCATGCGTGTATAAATAATTCAAGCGATCAAGAAATGTTTCTTAAATTCTCATCATTTTCTAAGCTATTGCGAGTAACTGCTTATTGTTTTAGATTCGCACACAATACAAGGTCACCAAAATCCCGGTTATCAGGTTTTTTGACAATTAATGAAGTAAATCATGCACTTAATGCACTAGTGAGATTAGCTCAAATAAGTCAATTTTCTGAAGAAATTAATTTAATTCGAAAAAATCAAAATATTGCAGCTATTAGTAAAATTGTATCTCTCGATCCATTTCTCGATAATAATGGAATACTACGGGTTGGTGGTAGGTTAAGGAATTCAGATCTACAATTCAATCAAAAGCATCCCATGATATTACCAAGCAAACATAATTTAACTTATCTCATAATTAATTATATTCATGTTAAAAATCTCCATTCAGGAATTCAAGCTACTCTTAATTCTCTCAGGCAAGAATATTGGCCAATTAATGCTAAATCTGCTGTAAAAAATGTTATCAGAAAATGCATTTCCTGTTTTCGTGTACAACCAAACCATTTATGTCAGAAAATGGCCGATTTGCCAGCCTCTCGTGTAACAGCTGCTCGTCCTTTTAAGGTATGTGGAGTGGACTACACAGGGCCATTTCTCATACGCGATGGAAAACTTCGAAATAGAAGGCTTATAAAGTCTTACATTTGTATATTTGTCTGCTTTTCCTCTAAGGCAGTCCATATTGAGGTCGCAACCGATTTAACAAAGGAGAGCTTTTTAAATGCGTTTAAAAGATTCATTGCACGTCGTGGTATTTGTCATCAGATTCATTCTGACAATGCTACGAATTTCTCTGCAGCATGTAAGGAATTACGACAAATTCAAACATTTTATTCAAATGAAAACTTTCAAAATTTTCTACTTGATAATCAAATCACCTGGAAATTCATACCAGCCAGATCCCCCCACATGGGCGGCCTCTGGGAGAGCGCCGTGAAATCTGCAAAACAACACCTTAAACATGTCTTAAAAAATATCAACCTCACATATGAGGAATTTTATACACTAACAAGTCAAATCGAGTCAATTTTAAATTCAAGACCACTCCATCCACTCTCTACCGATCCTCATGATTTCGATCCTCTTACCCCCGGACATTTTCTGGTGGGTGAACCCCTGAACGCAATACCACAAGACTGTAATATTGAAGGCACTCATCTGTCTCGCTATCAGCACCTTCAAAGAATGCTTAATCATTTCTGGAAAAGATGGTCCACCGATTATTTACACTCTCTTCAACAGCGTACCAAATGGCGTTTTAGAAAGGACATCCCGAATTTGGACGGCGCGTTGGTGTTATTAAAGGAAGAAAATTCACCCCCTCAACTGTGGCCAATGGGAAGAATAATCAAGGTTTACCCGGGCGACAGAGGTTTAGTGCGCGTTGTGGAAGTGCAAACCCGTACTGGTGTAGTTAAGCGATCTATAGCTAAAGTGTGTGTGCTCTCCATAGAGTAGCATCTTGTTCTAACCGTTCTAACAAATATGTGACACTTGATAGCTGTATATTTTAATTTAATGTTTATTGTATTTGTATATAACCCCTAGTTGTAACCATTTTATTTTGTTGAAAGACATGGTCATTTCAAAGGCGGGGGTATGTCTAGCGTTTTCTTATATCTCATTAGTAAGCCCTGAAAGGTAGTGGACAGCCCTGTTCAGACAGAGGGCGCTCTACGCTCGAGACGGCCATGACTATGGCAGTACCTAATTGACTCGATAAGTAAACGCAACGCATACATTCCCAATAATATTATTATAACCTTTATTCACATATTCACATCCATCAATAACCATTCACCCAGTAAAGTTATTTAAGTGCACAAGTGTTTTAATAATTACATCTCAAAACTTCCAATCAACAAAAAATATATATATTGGCCAAGATAACGTCCTGGCTGTTCAGTGAACAAAAATTCCAAGCCCTAAAACGCTAGGGCTCCTCCACTATAATTTATACATTATAACAAAACTAAGAAACAACAATCGTTTTTCGTGGTGGTGGACATCGAATTGGAAGATCTTACTTACCTGTAAGTCGTCCAGCCTGTCGAGGAGGTCCGCTGCCTGCCACGCGAACTCCTCGACGGCCAATCTGGTCTCTAGCCAGCTGGAGTGGTCGTAGGCGAGGGTGCCCTCTAGGTCAGAGGTCAGCTGGGTGCTGTCTATTATCTTCGACAGGGCTTCTATACTTATCATATTTGTCTAAGAAAAATAATGGACATATTTTAGACAAAAATAATAAAACATGCTAACTTTAACTATTTATTTTTTAATTTACAACATTTATAGTAACACATATGAAGATGTGAGAGTTCTGTATGTTAATAATATTTTTAAAAAATACATTGAAATAATATGTTATATTATTTTCTTTGGTTCAAGTGAAACCAATGTAAATCAAGTTAAGTAAAATTCTTAAAAGTTATGAACATAATATAAACATAGTTTTTCCCATATAAGCATAACAGTCACTGAGGTCACGTTAAACAGTTTCTTTTCGTTTTTAGTTCAATTTTGTAAAACTGCAAGCAGAAAATATTTAGAAAAACTAAAATTAAGATTTAAATTACGATTGCAGCAACGAATACCGTAGTGGTTCGTTTATGAAATAATACTATGCCAAATTTGGTTTTCGACTTATGCATAATATTAGGAAAAACATGATCTCGAGAACGACAATCTTGTACATGGAGATAGGGGCGTGCTTCATTACAAAATTAATTATAGAAACTGAATGATTTTATTTTATACAGGGTGTAACAAAAAAGCAGGTCATCTGAAGAAATAATTTTAAAAGTTCAACTTTATCACCCTGTATCTTTTAAGGGAGGCATTTTTGTATATAGGTAAGCAGGGTTAAATACTTTATTACACTTTATATATGAATTTCTCAGGATTAATAGTTTAAATGTGGCAAATGGGTGGGTAATATTAATATTTAACATCGTCACGTACGCCTCAACCCTCTGTTCAGACTGTACTTATGCTATATTAATTCTATTTTGATTTGTATTCATTTTTCACTTTGACAAATTAATCAAAACTTTAGCACCACAAAATGAGAAACATAGATACACAATGCCGTATGTTTCCCGAGAACAATACATCGGATATTTCCGAATATTAATTATTATTTTCCAGATGATGGATTCTCCAAATTTCTCCACACAATAGCAATTGTATTCCATCATAGTTCAGGCCAATACGGCGCGTGTGACTTTCCCCTTTACCAGATAAGTTGATTAACTAATGGGTTTGTCGTGTCCGACGTTTGAGTTCGGACTGTTACGAGGAAGGCGTCCGACGCCACAACGCCAAAAAGTTTGCGTTTACTTTAACATCAAACTTTCGAGAGCTTCCAAACTGAATAAACGACAATATTACAAATACGTACAAAAGAAAGTCTGATAAAAAAAAAATTCACATGAATTAAAATTTCAAGAAATAGGAAAAATCACATGTACAGGGCGGGCAAAAAAAATAATTTTAGAAAAACGAATGTAATTTTTTTAAGGACTTGACTTTACCACAGTTTTTTGTATTTTCCTCGAAAACGGTGCATTTTTAACAAATTTACTAAGAGCATTTTTTTGTGTAAAATTAAATTTTGCATAATATAACAGGGCAGGGTAGAATGGCAAAAACCCAGCTTAAAAAAAGTTAGAGAATAAAATCTGAGCGAAAATGATTGTAACTACCTCCCTCTACATTGTACTAAAAAAACTAATAACACCAGCGTGTTTGGCACCACCAAAAATACACCTGTGTCAAATTTTAATGAAATTTGTTGGTCTTTAAAAAAATTACATCTAAACATATCTATAGTTTATCAATAAAATTTGCGGTGCAATAAAATTGAAACACGAGAATGATAATATTGTAAGTATTATACCTGTTTACCATTTACACAAATGACCGCCATTGAGTTTAGCTACCCCATTTTTAAATATAAGCACAAATAATTACGAATCTGCACTATACACCAGTCTTAAAATGATTTGGTTTTAATATTCTTCATTAAAAAATATAATGTTTCTTTAAATAATACCAAAATACAGTCTACAAAACGTTTTTATAGCTGCTGTATAAAATTGTTTTTTCTACGTTCATGCAAAAAACAATACTTTATTGAACTATATTTAGTGGAAAAAGTGGTTCTTTATTGCTCTAGTGTTTATTGTTTATTGCACTCATCTGTCATTCTACTGCAGCGTTTTGTCATCATGACAAACATAAACCTTCAAATCGTAGTCACATTTTTCTCGACTTAGTGTCATCTAAATAACATTTTTTGGTTTTTGCATGAACGTAGGAAAAATATTGTATGCAACTCGTACAAAAAGTGCTAATTGCACTCGACGTGTTGTCAACTTGTTGACAACTTCACGTCGCGTGCAATAAACACTTACATACGGATTCATCAACAAGGCGTAACGTTAGTCAGACTAGCGGAGGTTACGCGAAAAATTTATGCATCTGTTGCACTAATTTAAATAAAAAGCATATCCTATTCACTACTATGTATAATACTTACTTTATGGTATGTTAACTAATCCGTAGTACTGAAAAGTACAGTTTTTGAATATAAATACTAAATATACAATGGGAAACGCAAGGAACTAGAGGCCGCGATTTTTAGACAGGTACAATACTGGGTCTAACTTTTGGCGCAAATATGGACGTAAATAAACAGCCTCCCTAGCAACGCATGCTTCGCTACCTAGCAACGCATGTTTCGTGAATGAGCGCAAAGCTGGTTAGGCCAACTAACGCGCTTTACACGGGCGTAAACTCGTTAGTCGGACTAGCGCTACGCCCGTTTCATGAATCCGGCTGTTACTTTTTGCACTTGTTGCATAAATAACTATTAAAAGTGTTGTATACATTTTTTATAGAACTGTTACATTACCAAAGTGTTTTATAATAGTGAGCCCTTTTCGATTCTATAAGCATCGTATATAGGCATTTAACCACGTTATTTGAATTTGAAGCTCCTATAAAATTTATTTTATAGCAATTTATACAATCTTCATAAAATTTATTTTGCTAGTTGGGATTTTAATGTAAGTTTAAATGGAAATACAGGTTTACGTTCTTTGAAAAAATTAAAATGCAAAGCTGTAAAGAATGAATTAAACTTTCCTATTAAGCTACCACGATGCATACAGGGCGTTTAGAAAATCAATGGTAAAACAAACTTATTTTTTCTCGTTTATTGTATTCAGCACTTTATTCCGATTCCAAATATGTTCAGTATTTGCTTCCTACAATTTACAATGTAGACATTTTGCTATCTGACTTCACCGCTGAACGGCCGCGTAACGTCACAGCAATGATATCGCGTTTTTGGCCACGTAGTTTACATTCTATAATAATTTAGTAATGTTAATATTTTAATTATTATGTGATTATTGTCGCCAGATACATGTTCTGACCTTTCAATATGTTTGAAAGATTACCCTGTAATACATTTCAAGCTAATATAAAATTTATGCAACCTCCTCATTACTCAATAACGTCCATAACCTTATAATTCTAACTGATGCATAAAACTGCTAAAACTTGTAACTCCTGGGGGTAATTAATTTTATGACCATGAACCTTACTGTTGGGGTTAAGTGGTCTCGGATTTGGATTTAGTGAGTAAAACTACATAAGACTTTTTTTGTGGTGTGTAATTGCTTTTGCTTACTTCGAATTTGTACTTGTGGGAACCCAACGACGTCCTCTGCTTCTGCCAGAAATTGTCCGGTTTGACGATGAGAGCCTGGTGGACGGCGCCCGGAGGGAAGTGTTCGTGCAGTGCCTTGAGGATGGGTTTCACGGTCGACCACGTGGCCCCTCTCATGTCGACCAGCACCGTGAAGCCCAACGCCCGGGCCTCATCACTGAAAAAAGAAGAAAAAGATATACATCACATTTATTTCGCATGATGTAATAAAATAGTCTTCGCATACTTCCAAAAAATAGCGCCTGAATATCTTGGAAACTTTTTAGAAAACTGTCTAAATATTGTTTTAAGATATCTTCCAATAGGATTCTTCAGAAGATATCCAAAAACTATTTCCAAAAAATGTTCTTCAATGATAGTGTTTGAATATTTTCAAATTGTTTTCCAAAAAGTATTCAATAGACTTTAGGCATCTTCTAATAAACTTCTTCAAAGGACATTCAAAAACTGTCGTAATATATTCTAAATACCATTGGAAGCATTTTCCAAACATTTTTTTACATATTCGGTAAGTACAAATATATATTTCAAATACAATGTTTAAATACTATGAGAATCATCTTTAGACATTTTTGATATCTCTGTTATCTACCTTTTATGAATAACCTTCTTTAGAATATCCACAAAACCTGTTTCTTAAATACTTTAAATGTAAAATCTCTTTAAATAATATTTTAAATTATTTCTAAAAAAAATATAAAATCTTTCTCTAACACGGTTCTACAGAAGGTATCTAAAGGCTTTGAATTTTTTCAAAACGTCTTCCAAAAAGTGTATTGAGACTGAATTTAACAAGCTTCTTCAGAAGATATCCAAACACTGTTTTTGAATATTTTGGTAAATGTTCTAAAAATTGTCTTAATATTTTTCAGAGACAGTAGACTTCGAGTGTTTTAGAAGTTTCTTCAAAAATTATCCAAACACTGTCTTTGGATATTTTGAAAACAAGCAAGAACAACTACAAAATAAGAGAGAAGTAGCTTTAGGCAATGATCATATTAAGTATAGTAAGAGACGCTTTACTGATACCAACAACCACAGACCACAGAAGCTATTCATATATAGTTGCGTCTATAGATTACTTTTAGTTCATGTTAAAATATTTAATGGTCACATTTGTTATACGATACTACCTAGTAAATACAATTTCATGATTTCAAAATAATTTGCTTCTGTACCTTCAATAACCACTTATCAATATTGGAAATATATGTATATATAGGTACACTATTTAATATGCACTATGGCTACTACTGTACTGAATCTATTAACAGCATCACCAGACGGGCAGACTGGAAATCAAATTTTCAAACCCCTTGGAGCAAATTAGAGAAAACTGGTCAGACGTACTATATCGAACAGGGGCGAGAAGGGTCCGCCTACTCTATTTCAATATGGTTAATGATAATTACATCAATTTTCGATGATTGAAACGAGCTCTCAGCTTGATTCATTACTGGCGAAGAGACATACTCAATTATCGCGTTAAAATGTAATTGATGGGGGATGTTCTCGACTCGAAAATTGACAAAAAATAAGATCTTTCATACTATTCCATAATAAATTAATTCACATACATTTTAACAAAATGAAGTTATAATTAGGTATAAGAATTACAGAAGAATACACGGTTGGAAAACGGTGATGGTCCATCTGCCGTTACATGAGAGCGACAGCCCAACAAACAATTAAAGTTAAAATTACGTTAACTTGACCTCTGAATTGATCAAAAACTTTTCATGACCAATTCCATATAAGGGAAGTTTACCTATATCTGTTGGCCTTTTTCCTTATGTGGGGAAAAAAACTAAAGTAATATGGAAGTTAATAATTGGTCGGCAAGAATTTTATTCCAATAAGATAATTGGACCTAAAAGAAATACGGACCAATTTTATGTTAAAATTTCAAAATATAAAAGACATTATTACCAAAATATACCCTAATTATGCCCTTTATATGACATACTTTTGCCAGAGAGAGACAACATTATATGTTTGATTTTATATATTCTAATAGCGAACAGGGATAGGAAGAAAAAGAAAGACTACCTATGTCAGGCTACTAAGCTACAAGTAGAGTAGGAGTTAGTATATTTATAGATATTTAGATTTTAAACAATAAAGTCTGTATTTTTGGTTTCCATTCATCAAATTGTACAACCCAGGAAATTTTTTCGTATAATGTCATGACCAAACTTTCATAAAAGTAACGCGCCTTATAAATATACATTTTTACTATTGCTTTTTAATAATATTACTATACTGAAAAATAACCTAAAATAAAAACTGAGTGTACTTCGTGATAAAATGTGTTTAATAATCTTTCGTCATAAATGTATTAACTAATATTATCTGTATTAACATAATTTTAATGAGTAATCAATTAGAAATAATGAACAAAACATTTAGTGTTTATTGCAACATGGCCGCTCAAACAAAATCAACTTTGAAGTCAAGTTGTCTGTAAGTTTTAACCTATAGGGCAGATTGCCTATGCCAATGTTGACGTCACATGAAAATATTAACTTTGTGGTTGAAATTTACTCCAAATGAAGATATTTTATGGTAATTTATTACCAATTAAATTATTACTAGGTACCTACATATAAAATTCTACTCATGGATTTATTTGTGATTGAAAATTCAAATTAAAGCGTGCGTAATAACAAAAACAAAATAAATATTTTCGAACGGTATTCAATTAGAATTTCAATTCACATGCACTACTGAATTCATCTGACATGATAACAGTCATAAGAATACTTATAATATGAAGTGTTTATCGATATATTATCATTAGATTGATTTAATATGCAGTGTTGGCTTAAATTCGTTTTTTACAACTCTCTAATATTGTGTAGGGCTTAGTTTTCACTGCAGATTGACAAAACACAAAATAATTTCTACGCGCTATTACATGAAGATATGTCGGAAGTCGGAATACATATAACAAGAAGTTTGTTCCCTAAAAGACCTTTATAAGACACACTTACGTCGAAGTATTATTAACAAGTAAATTTGTACCATAATATAGAACAATATTTCTATTAGGTTAATTGAAATGGTCAAATATTCTTTAGAAGTTATCAACAAAGTTGAAAATAGGATTATATTGTAATAAAAATAGAACTTAACCAATTCAAGGATTTAATAGCTTTAAATAACTAGTTATTACCTTATTTTTAACTACTAGTTGAAGACAAAATAAGTTTTACAATTTCGTAATAAATATGTAAATTTGTAATAATTTAAAAAATCCTTGGATATTGAAGACAGATTTCTAGGCGAAATTAAGTAAATTATAACTTCGTCTTACACGTTATTGGAATGTTAGCATTTGAAAACATAGAATAGGTAAACAATATGTAATTTCGAACTGTATAAATTGACATATATTTCATTTTACTTGGAAGGCATTATATTACTCTTAGTTAACACATTTTTAACTAAAATTTTGGTATTATAAGATTTTGTAACATTGAAGACTATTTTTATGGAGAAAAGTAGTAAATCTTGATCAACTCAGGATTATTTTTCTTGTGTAGTAGTCTATTAGGCTTAAATGTTAGTTGGGAGAGTAAAGTATAGAAATTCGTGCAATAGACAAGGATGGCTATAGGAAGACGTTTTATAAATTAGAGTAAGATCTGAGTAGTCCCTCCCCCTTTTATTTGTTTAGAATGGTGAAACGGGCGGTGATTATTTAGATTTTAAAACGTCGTCAATATAGTCATTCTCTATCGCACGGATTTCTGTACTTTACCTTATGGCTCTCCTGTAACGGCAGATGGAGCATCACCGTTTTCCAACCATGTATAGTTAAAAATTACTAACGTTAGTACAATAACAGAATTTTCTTATATGACGTGACAGTATAGTAAATTTAACTATCAGTGCAACTATACTCGTCAAGAATTCAGACGTCTTACGTCACGGCTGACGTTACACATTTGTTTTTATTGTCAACGTAATTTTCGATATTTGGTCGCGTTAAAAACAATCATTTTTTGCAATTTAGTGCATTATATAATATAAACTTTTAGTGTAGTATATAGTTTTATTACTATCAGTTGCAGTTTCTTAAATATTTTGTTGAAAATATAATGAATTATTCATTTGTTCGTATGACGTAAGTCGTCTGAATTCTTGTCGCGAGTATATCATTGTGTTGGTACTTAACAAAACTTAGTTTAAATACATATTTACGCGGAATAATATTTTCAAACCATTATTTAAACCCCCTTTATGCCAAATTTAAATATTTTCCTAGCACATATTGCAATGCTAAAATATATAATTAATGCTATAAATTATTTTTTAAAACTATGTAATGTATTAGTTTCAACATAAAAAATGTTTACTATTGACATTACAAAACTCCAATGGATCAAATAATAAACCATTTATATTTCATTCGCCACTCGACGTTATTACAAAGCTGGCAGTTCAAATTTGTTAAATATATATACGGAATAAGTCGAAACTCGTTCGGGTCCATTTCCCTATGCCGGTGAGCCCGCCGTCGAATTGCATGTCGAAAAGGAGCAATGCGGCTCGACTTCTCTCCTCTACCTCCATCCGTCTGTTTGTTGTTTCCTGTCTGTGTCGCCAGTGCAGTTTATAATTAATTAAATTTACTATTTACCTAAATAAAAATGCAAACTTCCACCAGGAACAATTAATAGTGAAAGAGCGCTGTCGTTCACTGCCGAATAGAGTTTTATAATGAAAAATTTAGACAATTTAATAAAGACTTTAAGAAATAATTGGACTTGTGGCTGTTCCGAGAAAAAATGCTTTTTTTTGTTTCCCATGAGCGCGTGTTATTCGGTACTGATCACGAAGAGAAAGCCTGGAGATAAACGGGATCAAGGGATTTGATTCTGATTTATATTCATAAACAAATGCGACTTGCATTATTTGGGAATATCACCGTACAAGCTCAGCTTGATTTCATTTTTAAGAACATAATGAAAAGATGACAAAAATATGTTTCATCTAAAATCATATACTGTATAAAATTTTGCGAAACTTGCACTACAAGTGCGTGATGAATCCGAAAATCCTGTTTTTTCGTGGATTGGTGAATTTTACGTCAGGACTTGACAAATCGATTAATGAATATCTTAAAACTGCAGCAATTTTTAAAGGCACCTCAAAAAATCTAGAAAACGCATACATTCTAGATTGCATACTAGACGTTTGTCATTAGACAAAATATATATCACTTCAGTACTGAACTTTAATACACATGCTGCTATTATGTTTGTGGTCCTAAATGGTAACGCTGTTTCTCTTCAATATAGCTTCGATAGTCAAACGCGTTATCAGAAACTTTCTAGCGTACCAGCCCTGGGACTCCGTGATATATAAAATTCTACAAATTGAAATGTTTCTATGCAGTTGGTACTGAACATGATATGATAGTATTCTATTTTGTGACGTATTGAGCATAAGCAAAATATCATATTTCTAAAATTTCTTATCATGTTAGCATATTAACTATCCCTTTATCTATTTAAGGAAGATCGTGTACTGCTAAATATTCTGAAAACATAATAACAAATGATAGATAATTATATTTTGTTTATGCTCAATGCGTCACAAAATAGAATACTATCACATCATGTTCAGTTCCAACTGCATAGAAATATTTCGATTTGTAGAATTCTATATGTCACTGAGTCCCACGGCAGGAGCGATACGTTACCGATCTTTATTTTTTTCGTTGGTTTTACTTATTTGTTAAAGATAGAGTAAATCTTTATAAGGCCTTCTGAATAGGTAGTTAAAATTACCTGAATCAGCCTATATATAACATGAGAAAGATTTTACTATAACTCAAACTCAATCAAGGCACTTTTGAGCAAAAAATCAGAGTTTTCTTTTCTGAAAAAAGTTATATTTCTCACACAGAATGAAAGGGTACCTGATACGGGAAATGATTTTACTTTTACCCAAATACTCACTTACATTGCTATTGGTCTGATATATAAAAATAGCGCCCGTTTGATATTATTATGCTGATATTACCCACAACTTTAGACGTTTGTAGGCCGTCAGAATCCAGGAACCATTCATTTCTGAGGACCAGTGTCAGAAACACAGGTATTTTGCTATTGTGGCTCTTATAATATAGCAGTAAAGCTAAATGCTTAATTCATTAACCATATCTGACGACAACAATCGCAATGTTTTCTGGATCGGAACAGTCAAAATCTGTGGCAAAAAGTAAATTATTTCATAGCTAAACGTATACAGGGTTAAATACGACTAAGTACAAAAATTTTAACCACGTGCTCAGGGAGGTCTAAAAGACAATAAAAAAATGATTCCAGAATTTTTGGCTCGATATTTAAAAAATGGGGCAAAACCCTATTCGGCGCCTCTGATAAGCATCGACTGAGATAGCTTAGATCCATAGATAAAGCTTACATCTGTCAATAATGTTCTAACTATTCGCGGTCATTTTTTTGCAACGTTTCTAAATGCAGAAACGACAAAAATTAACATTCTTATTAGTAATAATACCTGACAGATAGGTAACAGTTAATTCAGTTAGCTGCAGTATTCTGCATTCGTTTTTCATTATTTTGTTACAAACGGGCAAAACTACATTTTCACTCATTACAACCACTCACTACTGGTAAAACATCGTTACATCGTTACCGTAGGTACAATTAGATAAAATCCCTATTTATTATAAGAAAATCGAACGAAAGGAATAAGTAGGTACCAACAGATAATAGAAAACTATTAATGCACCCGCGGCAGTCTTGTCCCATAACCTAGAAAAACAATCCGGCAAACTATATTGTGGGAAAATATCTGTATCCGACACAAATGCCTTTATTTAATAACTATAGAACGTTTAAAATTATAAAAATGCACTAAAAATTAAAAAGAACCCAAAACTACAATGTAAACACAGGAATTAAATTATGATATGACTACGTTTACTGTTGTGTTGCTAGTTGTCTCCTTTAACTCTGGGAACGTCAAACATGTGGTTAAATAAGGGTTTACTATAATATCATAAAAATAAGTTTGGCATTTTTTTGAAGGGTGATTCCGTTAATTCTTAATTTTCTCTATCCCCTCTTAAAATATTACGGTTATAGGTAACAGGAAACGCCACTAAAAAGCGAAATATATTTTAGCTTTCGGTTGAAATGGTCCGAATTTATTGTAATGGAAAAATAAAATAAAAAAAGTTTCACGGTACAATAGAAGGCAGAATTCGCGATTTATCCAGTAGCTTTAAGCCGCAACAGTAAAACTGTTTTAGGGTACTGTAATAAATGATGCTTGTACAAAACAAATGCGGCAAAAAAGAAAAAGGTATATTTTACGTAATTAATTACGGAATAATTAATTTCCCGTCGTCTGAATGCTTTAACTTATTATGTAATTTAGCTAATACAGTACGTCTCCAGTTCCAGCTACTTAGCATACAAAATACACCCTGAAAGCCTTTAGTTACAAAACCGCTACTGCCTTTTGGACTAGAATATTGCTGGGAAATTTTAGCTATATGCATTGAGTATCATGTAATTAATGAAAATTAAAGCTTTTGCAAATTTGCATTAACATTAACATCAGAATTACAGTAATTAAATTTCTTTGAGACCTCTACGTTACGAGCTTTCTACGGGAAAGAAATAGCAACTGTATTAAGAGGAAAACGAAACTATAAGGTAAACTCAAGTCAAGAATTCAGACGTCTTACGTCACGGCTGACGTTACACATTTGTTTTTATTGTCAACGTAATTTTCGATATTTGTTCGCGTTAAAAACAACCGTTTTTTGCAATTTAGTGCAATATATAATGCAAACTTTTAGTGTAGTATATAGTTTTAGTACTATCAGTTGTAGTTTCATAAATATTTTGATGAAAATATACTGAATTATTCATTTGTTCGTATGACGTAAGACGTCTGAATTCTTGACTTGAGTATACTAAAGTAACGCTTTTATATATTGTAACCTCGAAATTAGGTTATCGTTGAAACACGTCACGTAGACAAATAATCTTTATTGTCACTCTTGATAAATACAAGAAATCTGCTTCAACAAATTCACAACTGTCAAATACTTTACTTTGACGTTTGTCACTCGCGTTTGGCTGTTCAATACAAACTGACTCCAGCGGCCGAAAATGATCTGCTTATATAGGTTTCTACAGTTCTCGAAGTTTCTGAGACTTCGAGAACGTGTCGAAAACAAATAGAATATAGCCTGGAATATTCCGGAAAACGTCAAAATAAAGGCATCACAAAATTATAAATTCTAACATGAACAGAAACGTAATTTACAAACTAACGAGGTAGGTGAGCTTCAATTATAAATTCTAACGAAAACAGGAACATAATTAACTAACTAAAAAGGTAGGTGAACTTTCGTAACATTGCCCCCCTCTTAGAACTGATCGTCCCGATCAGGTTACTCCATTGTCCGCATGGCCTTCTTGATAAGGTGTTAAACGATCGATGTGGACAATCTTGATCCTGTAAACTACGTCATTCAATCGTGACACGACGGTATAAGGGCCTTCCCACGATTTCTGCAGCTTCGGAGATTTACCCTTGCTTCTTTTTGGGTTATAGAGCCACACTTTCTCAAGCTCTTGAAACCCGCTGCTGTTGGCACGCAAGTCGTATCTGGTCTTCATTCTGTCGCTTTCTATTTTTATCTTCTCTCGTACTTCTTCATGTACCATCTTTATTCGATCTTTCAGATGGCTGAGATAATCATCTAAGTTTTCCTCGTGTTGCGGTCGATTCATAATTAGATCTATGGGTAGCCGCAATTCTGTGCCGAAAATCACGTTGGCTGGTGTTTTACCCGTGGTCTCATGAATTGCTGCTCGGTATGCCAGTAAAAATGGAGGAAGGCAGGTATCCCAGTTGGTCTGTTTCTCGTTGACGGCCGTTCTCAGGAAGTTTTCGATGGTGCGATTGAATCTTTCCACCATTCCATCTGATTGCGGGTGAAGAGGTGTAGTTCTGGTTTTGTGAATGCCTAGCAGCTCACAAACCTTCTGAAATACTTCCGACTCGAAATTTCGTCCTTGGTCGGAATGAATCTCTCTGGGCACCCCATAACGACATATCCAGTTTTCGAATAAAGCTTCGGCTACGGTAACAGCTTCTTGATTAGGTAAGGGATATATTTCTGGCCATTTACTGAAGTAGTCCATCACTACTAAAATATAACGATTCCCACTGCTGCTACGAGGAAATGGTCCAGCTATGTCAATAGCTATTCTCTCGAATGGAGCTCCAACATTGTACTGCTTCATCTGTCCTCGGCTTCGAGTCCTGGGTCCCTTACTAGAGGCGCAGGTATCACAACGTCGGCACCATTCTTCCACATCGGACCGACTGCCAAGCCAGTAGAATCGTTCTCTAACTTTATTCAGAGTTTTGTTTATTCCAAAGTGCCCACCACCGACTCCACTGTGCAGTGCTTGAAGAACTTCTGGAATTCTTTTCTGGGGCAGTATTGTTTGATAAATCTTTTCTTTGCCGTCTGGGCTCTCCCAGACTCTTTTTAATAGGCCGTTCTCGATGGCTAAAGAATTCCATAACGCCCAGTAACTTTTTAGAGATGGTGACTTATCAGCAATGTCCTGCCAGGTGGGTCTGTCCATGTTGTTTATCTTCCATTGGAAAATTGGTCCAAAATCCGGGTCTTCACTTTGTTCTTTAGCAATGGTTTTAATATCCCAATCCTCTGGAGACTGGATGGTAGTTCTTCTGCAAAGAAATTCATCTTCTTCCCTCACTTCTTGTCGCACACAATGTTTACAATTTGAAGGACATGGTCTTCTGGATAGAGCATCAGCATTACGATGGTTAGATCCTTTACGGTGTTCAATTTTGAAGTCATACTCCTGCAACCGTTGAAGCCATCTTGCCACTTGGCCTTCCGGATTCCTGAACTGCAGTAGCCACTTCAAAGAAGCATGATCGGTCCTCAAGACGAACGGCTGACCATAGAGATACTTATGAAAATGCTCCACAGTTTTAACTATGGCAAGCAACTCTCTTCTGGTTACGCAGTAGTTCATTTCTTGCTTAGAGAGGACCTTGCTAAAGTAGGAAATCACTTTTTCTTGCCCATTTTCAATTTGTGATAATATTCCTCCAATTCCAATATTACTAGCATCCGTGTCAACGATGAATGTCTTTCCAGGCTTGGGATATGACAGAATCGGAGAAGAACACAAAGCTTCTTTTAATCTCTGAAAAGCTTGTTGACATTGTTCCGTCCAGATAAATGGCTGATTGTTTTCTGTGAGTCGATGTAAGGGTTTTGCAATCTCGGCGAAATTTTTCACAAACTTGCGATAGTAAGTGCAAAGTCAAGGAAACTCCTTAATTCATGTTTGTCTTTCGGTACTGGCCATTTCCAGACGGTTTCTGTTTTCTCTGGGTCAGTCTTCACTCCGTCAGAGGAAATAATGTGTCCTAAATACTTGACTTCCTTTTGAAAGAGCATGCACTTCTTGGGACTTAGCTTGAGCCGGGCTTCCCTCAACTTTTGGAAAACTTCTTGAACATTCTTCAAATGATCTTCAAAGTCTTTGCCAAGTATTATTATGTCATCAAGATAAACGAGACAAGTTTTCCAGGTCATTCCTCGTAGAATGGTTTCCATAAGTCTTTCAAAGGTGGCTGGTGCGTTGCAGAGGCCAAAGGGCATGACGTTGAAGTGCCACAACCCTGTTCCAATGGAAAACGCTGTCTTCTCTTTATCATCTGGGTGAAGTTGCACTTGCCAATAGCCACTTTTCAGGTCTAATGTGGAAAACCATTGGGATCCAGACAGGGTATCCAGGGTATCGTCTATTCTTGGCAACGGATAACTGTCCTTTTTAGTGACATCGTTTAGTCTTCTATAATCCACACAAAATCTGGTAGAGCCATCCTTCTTCTTTACCAGAACAACCGGCGAAGTCCATGGACTCTGGGATGGTTCAATGACTCCCTGTTGCTGCATGTCTCTAAGCATCGTCGATACCTCTTCTTGCTTCGCTAAAGGGATACGTCGTGGAGCTTGTTTAATTGGAGTGGTGTTGCCGGTATTTATGCGGTGCTGCACAAGATTAGTCCTTCCGACGTCATCCTCTGTTAACGAGAATACATCCTGGTAGCGCCTCAACAAATCTTCCAATTTTGGACTTCATCAGCTCGTAATGGGGACTTGAATCGGTTAACAAGGGTCTGCAGGACTTCGGGTAGTTTTGAATATTTCGAGATGCTGTTGATGATTCCATATTGCTGAACACCGATGCAACTGTTTGACAAATTCCCAAAGGTTCGCCTTTCTTGATCTGTTGTGGGTAGTCCTTTAGATTAAGCATTCTCACCAATACCAAATTGTTTTTCCTTTCTGTTAATGTCTTTCCGGTTAATATGCCCTTCCTATAGAGGCTGCTCTCTGGTTCTGGTTCTACGATTACAGTTTCTTCAACTGCCGAAGGACTGCTACAAATAGCTTCAATTACTAGTTCTGAACCTGCTGGAAGTTCTATGTCTGCTGACGCTTTCACAGTTCTAATAGGAAGGTTTCTGATTTCAGGAAACTGCATGATGATTTCTTCATCTTTGGTCTTCAATAGTCTTCGTGGAAGGTCATATACAAAATTATGTTGAGTCATTACATCAAGTCCAAGAATGACATCATCGGTTATATCTTCTACTAGGATGTTGTGTTGGATTGTGGTTTCCCGCAGGGTTATTCTAGCTAGATGGATGCCCTTCACTGATATGACTTCTCCATTTGCTGTCTCCAAGATGTAATTCCGGTCTGGCTTTTGTATTCTGCAGTGAGCGACGATGTTCGGTCTTACTATAGTGTGACTAGAGCCTGTATCAAGGACCATTTCACAATCCCGTCCGCATATACGCCCTGGTACTACCAAACTCGTTCCATTATTTTGCAGACGGGTTACCTTGATCTTAATAGTTGGTGGGGCTTGGTAGCACCTAGCCAGCTTTCGCCCCTCAAAGCTGACTAGTTGGCGTTTTCCTGGTCCTGACTAGATGTATTCTTAGGGCATCGATTCCTAAGATGCCCTTCAACTCCACAATTCCAACACTTGATGGATCTTCTCCTGCTATATACAGTAGAGTCGGTACGGACTTTTTCTTTGTGATAATTGTCTAGAAATTGTCTTAAGCTCTTCATTAATCCTTCGTCATCCTCTTCGGCTTCACGCGGTTCTTCTCTCCTAAATCTTAGTTGCCTTATTCTGCCTTGACTACTTCGGGAAGCTTGTCGTGCGGCTTCAATTTCTAGCGCCTGGGCCAAAGCTTCAGATATATTTTTATGCCTGGCCAACCTTAACGCTTGACCGATCTCCGAATCTCGCAGGCCATCAATGAAGCTACTTATTGCTAACTGTTCTTGAAATTCCGTCGGTGCGGTGGGGTAGGCTAGCTTCACCATACGTGCTATATCTGCCTCAAATTGCTGCAGATTTTCTTCGAAGCGTTGTCTTCGGCCTTTTAATTGTGCTTGATAAACGTGTTGTAGATGAGCATCGCCATACCTCATTTCTAAAGCACTCTTCAGCATTTGATAGTCTTTTGTTGATCCTCGGCTAGCGTTCGTAATATCTCCATGGCTTCACCTCGTAGGGCAACTATTAGTGATGTAGCCTTTTCTTCTTCTGACCAATTATTTGCCAAGGCAGCTGCTTCAAATTGTTTAAGGTAAGTGCTCCATGACACTTTTCCATCAAATGTTGGTGCCTTCACTCTTGACGACGGAAAAACGCTGCTCTCAGTCTTAATGGGCTCTTTTGTAGACAACTGAGATTTCAGATTTGAGACTTCACTTTGTAACTTAGTCATATTGTCTTCTACGACCTGGACCTTATCTTGTACCTCATTTCTTAATTGATTAATTTCCTCTTCCACAGTTTCCTCAAATTCGTCGAGTTTAACTTTAATTGCTTCTTCTAACTTCTTATTGTTTTCTTGTAGACTGGTTTTCATTTCGTTTCTTAACTCTTCCTGATTATTTTTCATTTCTTCTAAACTATTTTTACTTCCTCTTGACTAGTTTTCATTTCATCTTGGTTGTTTTTCATTTCCTTTAAATTTTCTCCCATTTCGTCTTGACTCTTCTTTATTTCTTCCTTCATATCTTTCATCATTCCCATTAACTGTCTCAATGTTTCCTCCATTTCAGTCGCTCTTGATCTCGTTACTGGCATTCACTTGTCTACTCCAAACGTCTTCTTTGCGGAACGTCACACTTCTGACACCAATGTAACCTCGAAATTAGGTTATCGTTGAAACACGTCACGTAGACAAATAATCTTTATTGTCACTCTTGATAAATACAAGAAATCTGCTTCAACAAATTCACAACTGTCAAATACTTTACTTTGACGTTTGTCACTCGCGTTTGGCTGTTCAATACAAACTGACTCCAGCGGCCGAAAATGATCTGCTTATATAGGTTTCTACAGTTCTCGAAGTTTCTGAGACTTCGAGAACGTGTCGAGAAACAAATAGAATATACCCTGGAATATTCCGGAAAACGTCAAAATAAAGGCATCACAAAAATTATAAATTCTAACATGAACAGAAACGTAATTTACAAACTAACGAGGTAGGTGAGCTTCAATTATAAATTCTAACGAAAACAGGAACATAATTAACTAACTAAAAAGGTAGGTGAACTTTCGTAACAATATAATACCTATAAATGAATCTTTGCTTAAAGATGCAAATAAGTACCATGTGTTCAATCATGACCTTGGAAATGGTGTGTCGGATATCAATAAAAAAAAACAAAAAGAATATTTTTGTCAACCAAACTTTACTGGTATTAACATACCAATGAAACCAAATTAAAAACAATTTTTATACGAAATAATCACCTTTCGAATCATAAGAAATTTGTATAAGTGTTGTGTGATTGCACAACTGTTGTACGCCAACCGCCTTGATTGGGTCGGCGAAATGAGGGACCCAACGATACTTGTTGAGTGGACTGTATTTGTGGTTTTATTGACTGGTTCCCTTTTCTTTTTGGTGTTGAAATAAACTGCACAAGCTTGAGTATGTACAATTTATTTACACTATGTACATGAATGTATGAATTGAGTACAATGGCAATGATGAGAAAATAATGCGTGCTGTGCGCATCTAAGTTCTTCACTGCACCCGTGTCTGCTTTGCACTGTTTTGTGGTTTGTAGGGGTACTTGTGAGACCCTCTAGTCCTTAAAAACTAACGCCCAAAGTCACGTGATAGGGCACTCACTGATAAACCTTAAAACTGTAACGTACGAGAACACTGCAGGCCACTATCTGCTGTTGCTAACTTCAAATTATCATTAGTAGTAGTAGTAGTAGCAGTGCGGCTAGTGCATTTCGTTTTCTTATACCTACTACTTGCTGGATATTTGTAGGTGCATATAAACAAAAATAGAACAATTTACAGTAACCATAGCCAGATTCATGACATGTTAATTTATAGCGAATCTGGGCAAAACTCTCTGGCTATAAGACGTTTGTACGGTAAAGACTTTTCACAAGCAACTACATTCATTTTCAACACATAACTATTTTATATTTTATTATGTGTTATGAAAACAACTCTAAGAGACCCATTCACAGTGAGTTTGTTTTATGTGTATGTACGACATGGTACGTGTGCGACGTTCGCACATTCAAGACCTGCTTGCTGTCATAATTTTCTATTATAGTATCAGTCAAATATGTATGTTTAGTACAATTTATCATACAGCAAAATAAAAACACTCATATTTTGGAATTCTGTATTATTCTGTAGATTTTATTTTCTCTCTTACGCCTTCGAAAGAATGCCTTTATGGAAGAAACGCCCTGTACATCAAATCGCCTAAACCTTGAAGTATCCAATACATTTCTGAATTACGCAATATGGCAGTGCCTCCTAATGTTTATGAATATCCGCCTTTTAAGAACCAAGGTAATAATTTTAATCTTCACCGCAATAAATCGGTGAGACAGTAATCAATAATGAATTTCATTACGATGTTACATGCATTTAACAGTCCCGTAATATTCGTCATGAGGTAATGTGAAACATATGTCTATTTAATGAACGTACACCAACCAACCTTGACTGCATACATTAAGAAACCAACCATGTACATGAGATGTAAATAAGTGTGTTTACTCTTGGTAGGATCTGACAGTATGATTTCTGGCCAAATTCATGTGATGTGATTGGTATTTGAAGACAGATCCAAAATGTGAATGTATTAGGTTTATTTCTGCAAATTTTGATGGTGCTTTAAAACAAAATGTTGGCTTCTTAAACAGACTAATTTATAACGAATTTCTAAAAAAACCGACTGTTACAGATTGAGCAACTGCTACAAAATTATGTGCTACTTTTTTTAATACTTAACATAATATAAAATAAAATATGCATAATTTCATTAGACGAAATGATATGTTAGCTCGGCGCCCGAATATGCCATCAAAACCCGAAAACTCCATGTCAAATCTAGAAATCTACAAACTAAAAATTTTAATATTTATGTCAAACACAAGCACTACATTTTTATTAAAGTTAGTCAAATATATGTACGAAATAATATTAGTTTTAAAATATTTCAAATGTACTAAAAGAATGGACAAAACACGTAGTGTCACACGGTCTTAGAATACGTAAATAGTTGACAATAAAATGACCACCTCAAGAAAAATCAATCTTTAATACAGTACAGTTTTCTAGTATTTGAAAATTACCAAAAATACTACAAAAAAATTGGATACCTCAGATCTACGTCTGATATTACTTGACCAGAATTTTTGGTTTTCCTAAATCCTAATTTTTGGGAACCTTTGCGTCCCTTGAACTTGGGCTCAAAATTTGGTTTTTCTTTGCAAATATCTTCAGGATATCTAAGCTGATTTTAATGTAATATGATATGGGGTTGTAGATAGTCTGTGTTGTTAATAAAGTAGTTTTTCACGTATATTTTTAATATAGAATGCAATACTGTTAAGTTATAAAACTGAAAGTTACCTATAGAAAATTAAATTAGGATCTGATCCCAAAATTTAAATATTAATTTATGTAAATACATTGACTTTTATATAGATAGACATTGACTTTCTTCCCATTAAACAGATTAATATGTTTACATAGTTGAAATTGCTGTAAATGCATAAGTACAGATTGGTCAAGTAGAAGATAATAAAAGACAGTGGGAAATAAATGTTGGTATATTTTTAATACAAGAAATATATTATTAGATATTAGCTACATGTCAACAAAATTTATTACTAAAAAAAGAAATAATAATTATTTAAGCCTTATAACAAAAAGAGTTATTGGTATCAAGGAAATAGCAGTTAAAACTATAAATACTAACTAAAATTAACTATACATCACATTTTAACATCACACTTATTATCGATGTTTAAATGTTTATGCAGAATCACCTTATAATCGAACGTGATACTTTATCCACTAGTGGAATAATAGTATATTATGCAACGATCATGTAATGATGGTTATTAAATACACGAGCATTAACCGGAATACGAAACGAGCCGAAGGTATTAATAACCATTACATGAGAGTTGCATACGCTATTTTTTCTACACCCGATAAATAATCAAAAACCATAAATTTTATATTTTTATTGAACACAATAGGTAACAGTAATTATTCGTATTAAATTATCGAAGTTTAGCTAGGTATCTACGAAAATTTAATACGTACTGATTTTGACATCTAAAATAATTACATAGGAACCTAGGATAAACGTCAAATGCACAGCATGCTTGATTGAAAAATTATGGGTTTCTATTGATTAAAAATCTGTATCGTAATGAAAAATCTGTATCATAATGGGTATCACTATGAAACGGATTATGGGCATATAAGTGCATTGTTATAATACGGGTGTAGAAAAAATAACTTTATTTCACTAGTAGAAAAATGAAAAAATAATAAACCTATAATAAATCAAATTTAATTTATTTACTTATTAACATTTACATTTATAATAATACACTTTTCGTTTTTTGTTTTATCACATTTAACTGACTTTCAGTTAATAACAACCCATGTAGCATTGTTGCCATCATTTTCAGAACGCATAACATCTGCCGAAGTTTGTGAATAATATGCACAATGAACAGCTAGCTATATATTCTTTGGATTTTCCTTACAATATCAAGTTTGTGTATAAATATCAAGTCGTGCGAATATTTTATTAAATTCCAATAATGCTGACTCCACAAATATAATTGTGATGTGATTATGGATAAAACGTTGTATTGCATTTGTGTTTTAATTGCCTTTTATCCACTTAAGAATATTAAATTCTCGAACTGCGGTCTCGCGTTTAAACATCCTTGCATAGATAAAATGCTACTTCAAACACTTATACAGGGTGCGGCAGCATAACTTCCTTTTTTAAAATGCGCGCCATTCAGTCAGTTGATGTCGTAGCGGAACGCTAGTGGTCTCGTTTGAGAGGCGATACTATAAAGTTTTTTCCCGACTAGAGGTGGGCAACTCGATTCTTCAAATCGATTCACACGATTCAATTTGATAAAATGAATCGACTCTTAGGATTCGTTCATTTGAACGTTCTATGTTCTAATATATAATTATAATATAAATTATAATAATACAATTGTTTGAAATTTGAAAATTTAAATCTGTGACTGCGACATATTCACGCATGCAATATCTATATTTATTCACTGGTTTTCATATTTAATATAATGTAAATGTATCATACCTATACCTATGTGAAACATTAAATTTCAAATTTTATATCAAACATCAAACTATACGTAAAACTTAATATCTACATTTAAATGGAACGTTATGCAAAGTATAAAATTCTATCTTTACTTAATAATAATTATTTTACTACAAACTATTGAAAAATGTGTAAATAAATCAGATAAAAACTCGTATTCCATCTTTCAACTACGATTTATTTTAAACAAATATTTGTTGTAAATTATAAATACGAGAGATGTGCGAAATTATTAAAAATGCAATAATTTATATCATGTGGCTAAGGGCGATTCCTTTGAACGAATTGATTCTCAAATATTGGACGGATATACATACGATTCATTTCTCGGCTTCATTTCAATAAGAGTTGCTTTTCAAATATTGACTCGATACGCTACGATTCATTTCACGACTCGCAACTCGTCTGACAAGTGGCGATTTATTTGAACGAGAGTTGCTTCTTAAATATTGACCGATGCCATTACAATTCATTTCGGAACTCGCGAAACAGTGCATTGCGATTCATTTGAACGAATCATACAAAATACAGTGGAGAGCGTGCTTTTGTCATGGAGCTCTACTTTTCGAGCGAATGTTCTGTGATCGCAACCCAGCTCGCCTTTCGGAATCGCTTTAATTTAGCCCCGTTGGCCCCTGTTCTGGACCGGAAATCTATTGTTACGTGAGTTACTACGTTCAGACAAACTGGAAGTGCGACAAGACGAGGATCTGGAGTCCCTCGGCCCATTAGAACACCTGAGAACATTGAGGCAGTGAGAGCTTCAGTGTTGCGATCACCACGGCGCTCTCCGCGCAAACATGCGTCTGCCCTTGGACTTTCCGATCGTTCTGTGGGGAGAATTCTTCATGATGATCTTCATTTCCATCCTTACAAGATAGCGATTGTGCAGGAACTTTCTGAACATGACTTCAATTGTCGAAGGAACGTGTATGACGTTCTTCTCGAAGTTGTTCTTGAAGACGCTATTGTTTTTTTTTTAGTGATGAAGCCCATTTTCATTTGTGTGGATTCGTCAACACACAAAACATGCGCTACTGGGCTGACACCAATTCTCGAGAACTACATCAAAGGCCTTTGCATTCAGCTAAAGTCACAGTGTGGTGAACAATTTCCCCAGCTGGAATTACTGGTCCCTGGGTCTTTGAGCAAACTGAAGTCCCAGTTACAGTGAATTCGGAACGGTATGTAAACATATTACAGGATTTTTTCCTCACGGCTAGACGAGTTGGACTTAGGGGACATTTGACTCCAACAAGACGGTGCAACGACATATACTTCAACAGCATCGATGGCTATATTGAGGGAACACTTCCCGGAGTGCCTCATCTCAATTAGGGGCGATTCGGAGTGGCCGACCCGCTCTCCATATTAAACCCCTTATGATTGTTTTCTATGGGGTTTTTTAAAATCCCGTGTTTATGTGAACCGTCCAAGGACCCTTACAAGATTTGAAGGCCAACTTCAAGGAAGAAATTGTCATGAGAAACACCATAAATTGGTTTACTCAGTGTATGGAGAATGGGGGACGTCACCTACCTGATTTGATCTTCAAAACTATGTAAAACAAAACTTTAGATATACACCTACATTATAAAAAAAAAACAAATAAAAGTTTTCTGATTCATACAAAAAAGGAAAAAGTTTTGGAAAAAGGAAGTTATGCTGCCGCACCCTGTACAATAAATAACTATTAATCGACAATGAGCTAACTTTTTTCTTTAGCTAACTATCAATTAAAAATGTATTTATGACATTTATGCTCGCCTTATTTAAAATTTTTTACATTGCGTGATATAAATACATTTTTGTTCTTGTTTCATATTCTAGGTGGATTCATTTGAAACAACAAAGTATATAGTAGTTCTTATTTGATTAGTTATGATCTTAAGAGTACGACTTGCAAAAGAATCTTAACATACGGATTCATCAACAAGGAGTAACGTTAGTCAGACTAGCGGAGGTTACGCGAAAAATTTACGCCTCTGTTGCACCAATTTAAATAAAAGGCATACTCCTATTCACTACTATGTATAATACTTACTTTATGATATGTTAACTAATCAGTAGCACTGAAAAGTACTGTTTTTGAATATAAATACTAAATATACAATGGGAAACGCAAGAAACTAGAGACCGAAGTTACGCGATTTTTAGACAGGAACAATACTGGGTCTAACTTTTGGCGCAAATATGGACGTAAATAAACAGCCTATCTAGCAACGCATGTTTCGTGAATGGGCGCAAAGCTGGTTAGTCCGACTAACGCTACGCCCGTTTCATGAATCCGGCTGTAAGTAGTTATAATGGGCTACGCCTATGAATTTCAAAGCTAACCTATTATAGGCTAGGCTATCACTTTCCGCAAACTACGGCAACGCTATAGAATGCAAAGTTTTTGTCATAAATAATAAACGACGATATTTGACAATCGGCAGGTTTCCAAACAAATAAAGTTTTCAGCGTTGCCCATGTAAACCTTTACTTCGGAGCAAAGTTAATTAAAAAAACTGCCACACGACGGTAGATGTAATAATATATTATTTTATTTCCAAAATTGATAAGTACAAATTAAGTTTAGTTTTTGTAATTTTTAATATATGTGTGTAATGCATGCACTACTTTATAATTAAATGATCTTAATTCTTAGGGAAGTATCTGGTATACCTTAATAAATATGAAGACATCTGTCAACGTAGGAGGAAATGTTGGGTTCGTTTATCTTTGCGTATGTTATGTTCACTCTATTTTTATTATTGTTCTGAGTAAAGCACCAAGTTGATTTCGCTCTACGCATCGTTCAAGGCAAATTAACCAGGTTCTTGAACTGGTGGACAAGACAATCCCTGTTTTAATAATTATTTTTGATGTGATACAAACCGAATTTCTTTTAATACTCGATAGCTATAGAAAACAAACAACGCAGTCTTTCATATTCTCTCATGAAACAAAGCTCGTGAACAAAGCTATTAAAATGTGACTTGAGTAAATGTTGACAGCTGCGAAACGTTGAACTTAAAGTTTGAATTAAATCAGGGGCAAATTCATAATATCCGATCCCATGAACTTTTACGAGATAATCAAATTTTTATTAGAAACTTTCTACAGAGCTAAACAAACCCCTATTCTCAAGAGTTAACTCGAGTCATAAAACTCAGATTTAACAAGATATCTTCAAGAAAGTATATTTGCGAAACTTCAGGGTAAGGCCTAAGAGAGTGTAACCAAATTTTCCTTCAGATCAATCTGTGTTCAATAATGACTTTTCGAGAACTATATAAATATTATATAAATACTACGTTGTTTTGCCATATGAATTATTTCTAGTGAATATTTTGGTAGTCGGCTTCGTTCTCATCTCTACTCCGTGCTGTTTACTGGGTGAGAAGCACAAACCTAGAAAAAATATAGACTGTGCCAGTGTCATATTGCCGGCGACCGCTAATTCATGGCTGCCCTAAAAGGTCCAGAATCACTAAAACTTGGTTTTTGTGCCAACCTACGTTGGTTGTATTGTAGCGTGAATCTCATTTGTTTACTGTGATTGGTCACATTCTTTAATGACATTTAAAATGACAGCAAGTTAGTCAATATCATATTGCAAAGCAGCCATCATATTTGCACAAACGCCAACATAAACCATATTAAATATCAATTTACTGGACCTTAGGTCCCTAGAAAACGTGGCACCTGTCACGTGACCTATATCATGAACCGACGCTGTCTAGGTTTGTGGTGAGAAGCGACACCGGTAGACGCCTGGCGGGGATAACTGATCTACTGATAATCGATCAGTTATCTACCAGGGTTAAAAATGATTGAACTACTAAAATGGCTATTAAAAAATAAGAATTTGTGGCAGAAGGGTGAAAATTAAGGGTTGTATGTATTTTTTAATGCCACATCATAAAAAAATAAAAAACTGTCCAAAAAATAAAAAAAAATGTTTGGGGTGGACCACCCTTATCACTTAGGGGTATGGAAAATGGATTACGACCGATTCTCAGACCTACCGAATATACATATAAAATTTCATAAAAATCGGTCAAGCCGTTTCCGAGGAGTATGGCGTCTAACACTGTGACACGAGAATTTTATATATTAGAATTATTAGATAATCATCTCAAACACTATGTCAAATATATTAAAAAAAAAACATAATATTTTCAAGTAGCGTAATATATACTTTATAAATATTATCATTATCAATTAAGCTTAAATTTGGAAGTTTTAATAGAAGGCATTAGTGGTGACGTCACAAATTAAGCAATCAGCATTACAAGTGTCATAAGAAAAATACTTAGGAAATATCATTTGATAGAAGATTAAGTTACATTTTGACCAGTCTGGATTTTAAGAGATGCATAAGATTAATCAGATAATACTTGAAGAAGAAGTTCTACTAATTTGAATGTGAATATACCGTTAACTTTGTTTGCACTAAACACATAACGTTGACGATTGCAACCATATACACGGTTGGAAAACGGTGATGGTCCATCTGCCGTTACATGAGAGCGACAAAATAAAGTATAGAAATCCGTGCGATAGACAAGGATGGCTATAGGAAGACGTTTTATAAATTAGAATAACATCTGAGCAGTCACTCCCCCTTTTATTTGTTTTGAATGGCGAAACGGGCGCTGACTATTTAGATATTAAAACGTCGTCAATATAGTCATCCTTGTCTATCGCACGGATCTATATACTTTACTTTGTCGCTCTCATGTAACGGCAGATGGACTATCACCGTTTTCCAACCGTGTATGTATACTCGTATACCATAAAGCATTTAAAAGCATAGATACAGTCGCTTATACAAGATTTAACACTAAAAAAACTTACAAAATCAACATAATTTCAATATACAAATTTGCAAGTTGAAGTTTTCTGACATATGATAGATAAACCCGAGGATAAACCAAATAAAATTAGTTGCTCAATTGAACTTAATTGTTTTGCTATTAGTGGAGAAAGAACACATTTATAAAAAAAAACGTTTAAAGAGAAAAATATTTTAAAATAGTTGGTCCAAAATTAACAAATAATTCAAGTGAAGAAATTTATTAAATACTATCAAATTCCAATATCTCGGTTTCAGACAAATAATTTGACTCTTAAATATAGATTTCACAAGGGTCATTATAATAACACTTCATTGAAATTAAATTTCTTGTGCAAGTACCGCTGGTTACATTCTACTCTGAAGTCACACTAATGCGGTCCATTGAACCATTGTTAAATCCTGCCAGTGATTTTTTTAAATGAATAACAAGATTGCGCACTATACACTGACAAGTGAAGATCCTCTGCAAAAAGAATTTATCATTCTATGCAATATTATCTAACTTCGAAGGTCGAGTATCACCGTATACTGAAATCTTTAGCATAGTTAATGGTTATACGTGCTACTGTATCTAAGTTTAGTTTACTCAGTACACATCACAAAATATGGACAACAAAGGACAAGCCGATAATATACCGAAAGATCTGTATATTAGACAGAATTCTCTAAGGCATTTGACAAGATTGATTATGTCATATTTTTTAATAAACTAAAACTAGATGGATTAAGTGATAGCCTGATTTTTGTTATCAGATCTTATCGCTTTCAGCGCGAACTGTATGTTTCATATAATGGTTTCAAATCTGACAAATTTATAGCAACATCGGGAGTACCTCAAAGATCAAATCGGACCACTTCTCATCATATTTATTAATGTCTTTTATGATTGTCTCGAAAGCTTAATCATTTATTTTGACGATGAATTGAGTTTTTTTTCTAATAAATTAGATGTTTTTTGTTCTACAAGAACAAGTAAAAACATACCTTACACTTCTCTTTATGCTTTATAGAATATTCGGATCTAACACAACTTTGAATGCAAGGATTCGCACAATAACATATCCTTTACATCTTTAAAGGTATAAATCCTTTAAACAAATACCTCGCGCATATTTATACGCTGGATTTGCCGAACCTAGTATAAGGTGGGTCACAGGAATAAACTCTAGAAACTCGTAAACATTTCCCTCTCAAAGTTGGGTTCAGAGCGCGCTCACTAGTTCGATTTCTTTTATAATTGGAATACATAAAAATGATGTAAAAGGACTCCAATTTGTCATAAAATTCGATGTTCTATTCATTCGTCTGTTAAATGTAAGATCTGTAAGCATTAATAAATAATTTGAAATATATTAAAATGTCAAATACAAAATGAAGGTATTACAAACTATTTAACAGAACAAAGAAAAAAACTATTATCGTTTAGAGGAACATTTTTGTTATATTAAACAAATTATATTTTCCATAAATCAAGTCGTCTCGTTTCAAATTTATACAAATTCGGTAGAAATACAAATTATACTACAGAAATAATTTATCCAAATAAATTGATGTGGTTTTCAATTTGTTCTGCCTTCTTCTGAATATATAATAACAGTTTAATTTATTCGGATACTTATGTTTAAAATGTTAAGTATATTTTGAATATGTAAGAATATGCCAAATGTGTATAAATTTATTAAAAGAGTAATTGCATTATTTATAACACATATTAGAGATATTCAGACTATAAGACATTAACCTGGCCCAAGTATGTAGTTATTTTTCTACAAATCATCAGGGTGATTTTGATAAACCAGTTAAAAAGACCATTTGACAACATTTCTGCAAGAAATACAAGAAAATGTAATAAAATATACATATATAAAAACTTAGCAAGAGAGAGAGAGAGAGAGAAAGTGAGGTGGTATTTTATAGATTTACTAATATCGACTATTTATAAAATAATTATGAAAGGTGTTGGACAAAGAAAAATACGAAATGACTTAGGAATTCGAAAGAAAATCGATCGAACGCATGAAAAACTGTTTCAAAACATATAAGAAAAATTAAATACCGACATTGGAATCTTTACAAACGGAATTGTGAAGTAAATGGTACATTTAGTCCTATTGTAACTGTAACTTGCATCGAAATGCTCAGGTCGAGGTGAAATGTTGGCAAATCGTAAAGTTCAATATCTATCGCATCGATGGTTTCCTAAAATTGGTATTTAGTAACCCAAATCGTAGAAGTCACAAATAGTACAAAAGTACTTCGATTTGACGCCAGTTGAGAGTCGTGGCAACAATTACATTGCTCTGCGATTATTAATCTAGTAATGCTGGGAGATGTAAGTTTGACTCAGAAGTTTCAGAATATGCAAAACGTAAAAATGATTTCTTTTAATATTGTCGGGTGCCGTTATTACTCAAATTAACACATCTAACACAACAATGGAACAACGCAAGAACGACCTAATCTCGATATGAAATGACGACTTTGACAGAGTTTGGCTGCTTGAGATCAATTTCTACCAGTGACATCAATAGTAGACGTCAAAATAAGTTACGGAATGCCCATTTGCCCAATTCCGATATGATGCGTTGATCTCGATTCGATTTCATACATTTCTATTAGATTTAGTGTTACAGAATAAAGTTGATGATCTGTAAGTATTACAACTTTATGGAGATGGCTTCGTCAAATAGGAGTTACATTAAAAAATTAGTAATAAGAGATCGACAATAATGGAAAGTCAAAAAATTGTATTGTAGCGTATGGAATATGTAAAATATACAGTGTGGAAGAAAAGTATGGAATAAATTCATTATTTCTAAAACAACAAAGTTTCATGAAATTTCCTCGAACCCGTCGATTTTACTTTTTAAAAAGACTCTTTTTTCTATACCAACGCATTTCCGACGTTCATTTGTTTTCGCGTGATGACGTCATCGGATATTTTTTTAAATAGAACCCCTATATTTTTTCATCGGATTCTTGTAGAGCTTAACTTGCTGAATTCAAAAATATATAATTTCAACACTTTATTCCCTCAACTTTCCGAGAAAGAAAATAATAACTGATCCAATAAAATCGGCTTGAAAAAAATGTGAATATTCCCATTTGTGTCTGTGATGGGCTGGTTGAGAGTAAAACGCATATAGTGAATTCATCGGCAGTTTCACAAAATAAGTTCTTCATTTTTAAAACAATTTAACAATAAGTAACTAATTAATTAATTAATTAATAATTAAATTCTGGTTGCCTCAATCGTATTTGACCCCCTAATTTATTATTTTGTTTTATTAGATCGCATGTTAGAATATTACATCTTTTGATAGCAAAAACAACAAATTAAATCAAGTCACCTCAAAAACTGTTTCTGGCAGCTAAACAAATTCTAATCAGAATTGACATCCATCAACTGCAGCGTTTATTGGATCGGTTATTTTTTTTTCTCGGAGAGTTGAAGCAATAAAGTGTTGAAATTATATATTTTTGAATTCAGCAAGTTAAGCTCTACAAGAATCCGATGAAAAAATATAGGGGTTCTATTTAAAAAAATATCCGATGACGTCGTCACGCGAAAACAAATGAACGTCGGAAATGCGTTGGTATAGAAAAAAAAAACTTTTTGAAAAGCAAAATCGACGGGTCCGAGGAAATTTCATGAAACTTTGTTGTTTTAGAAATAATGAATTTATTCCATACTTTTCTTCCACACTGTATAATAAAATTTCGAGGGACCAAGGACATATTTATTATCTAGACAAAACTTGGTAGGTACGATACACGTGACACTACCAAACAAGGTTAGACGGATGATTCACAGATGAAGATCTAGGAGAACAATATCAATAATCTATGTTTTGGTATTAACAAATAATAGGTCCCTAATTGTCTAAAACTTAGCGGACAAAACTACAAGATTCAAGCGTTCATTATCACCAAAACATAAATACTGATATTTTTGAGGAATGGTCGAATTCAATGTAAAAGAAACAAGATTCTCAAGATTATTTACACAAACAAATTTTAGAATTCCAGGAAAAATATTCACACTACAATTTTTAGAAATGACCAAAAGTATCTAATTAATGTCCACAAAAATGTGTCATAGATGATGAGATAAAATAAATAATTATTACGTTGCATTGTTAAATTCAAATAGAAAGGGAAATCTAAGTACTGCCCTGTACCAATTAATGTTTTCAACATAATACATATTGTATTAAAAAGTTAGATATTTCAAATTAATGTCATAGAAGTAACCATAAACGTCTTCGTTAAACAACAATCTAAATATTGATTTGTTCAACACAATTTTTGTTGTTTGTGTTTTGTTTGTTTGATTCAAGCTTTGATTCGTAAATCCCAAAGACTAAAATGTTTTAATGGCTCGGTATCTAACTTGGCAAATGACAAGAAATAACCCTTAAAACAAACGGATTTATTCAGGATATTCACAAGGCAATGCTAATAATACAATATATCAACTAAAATAATGATTTGGCAGCTTATGTTGCCAGAAAGCTAAGCTACAAGAAATAACACAATACTTTGATGCTCGATGTTATGCAGCAAGAACAGAAGTTTGCAGTTTCACTCGATTTTGCCTGCAAGTTGTTTGTTTTAGGTAGACTACTTGGCAGTTAACCTTTGTAGAAATTTGTAGCGTGGACGGGCCACAGAGAATTTGACTGGTGCAACGTCTACGTTGGCTGCTTGCGAGTAATTTTTGTTAGAAATTGGTAACACTAACAGGAGAGTTATCGGAGCTTATTCTCGTTGCAAAGTCGACGTGAAGTCGTTGGATGCTAGAGATTCACTTTTCTCTTCGTCAGTGTTACCTGGCGACGTACTGTACTGTGGAGGGCGACGTACTGTACTCTAGAGGGCGACAGGGGCAAGACGTCGGTTTGTTTAAGCTAAGCGCATACACTTCCTTATACGTGGTCCGTCTGATGTGGATATAATATGCAATACCCTATAGAATTACTCTAATGCGATATTGTTTAATAAAATCTGTCCCGTCTGTTCCGTGCAATGTCTACAGTATGTGCTTAGCTTTAGGGTACAAGGTCATGGAACGTGACGTAGTTTCTAAGCAGTAATGTATGACTGAATGATTTACTGGTTATATACGTTTGAGAATTTAACCATTTTAATAATGATTTCCTTCTAAACAACTAAATTTATCGGATTAAGTAAAGGCTATCTATTTTTGTAATATGAAAAATTAAAAATAGTTTATCAAACCACAGAATTTTGGTAACATTCAAGTAGTCTGAGCATACGTTAAATAAACGAGTTTGACAATAAACACAATTACCGCCTCTAGTATCAAACTATTTTATGCTCCAGCAGAAGTTCCTACTAGTTTTATTACACCTCACTTTCGGTAAAGCCGAATGTTCCAGAACCGGTAACAAATTCTGTGTTGCGGCAACTTGTCTGCATTACTGACATTAGAACTCATCGACTTCGTCAAAATTAACTTCTGGATAATTAGCAACTAATTTCAATAATGCAGTTTAAAGTTTTGGAACCACTTATCAAAACTTTGCTAATAAGAACTAGGAAACGTTAATATTGAATCTAGACAAGTTACATTGCGCGGGAGTGAAAATAACAAAACTGATATGTTTTCAGGAAACTCATAAAAACTTTTTAAATAGTTTAACCATTGTTCCCGTACTGTTTCAAACATCAAAAGTAAAGTTAGCATATAATATATGGAGTACTCATAGCTGTATTTAGAACACCAAGTTGTTTAGAACTACAATATTTTATAAAAAAAATACTTTATGGAGCTGTCCAGTAGCACTATTTACTATACAGGGTGCACCATTAATAATGGGCCATAAAACAGGGGCGTCATTTTCGGAACAAAATATGAAGATATAATTAAATATGTCTTAGTAAAATGTAGTAGAAAAAGATACAGTATGTCAAAGTTGAAATTATTCTTTCGTTTTTTTTGTTATAACTCGAGTACCGCTCAACCGATTGTAATCAAATATGGTAGGAAACCATGTTTTAAGTAAGGGAATCATAATTTATAATTAAATCACGTTCGACCATAGAGAGCGCCATTTCAGCAATGGCTGATGATGCATTTGTCTCTTATTTTTTGTTCAGAAAACGTCATGATTCGATTGACTACAAAATCTTGGTAGAACTTGATGATTTAGAGAAAACTGCCTTAAAAGATTTCTGCTTACAAGCGACTCAAAAATGCTAATGAATTTATTTTCAAAAAATCAGTATTGTGATACGATAAATGAATCAATAATTTTATAAATGTTCAGAGTGGAAAAACTCACATTTACTCATTTGTATGCATTTTCTAATTCTCTTGATTTCCTCATATCGAAAAACACATTTGGATCCCCTGGTATAATAGTTATTATTACTTTTGATTTGTTATTTACAAACTATGTTATGTTGTTTCTTTGTTCGGGTTTTAAAAATAAGATTTTCTAAAAATAAATTTCATAGCATCTTAAAGAAAGTTTTCTCGAAAACGGAAGAAATTATCAAGTTCTACTAAGTGAAGGTACTTTATTTACGTATATATAAATAACATCCGGATAAGACTTTGTAGTCAACCGAATCAAAAGGTTTCGTCAACAAAAAATAAGAGAGATAAATTATGATTCCTTAAAAAATGTGTCCCTGACAAGTTTGCTTGTCAAACTATTGAAACCTTTACAATCTTTGTTCAACTTATACCTGGAAAAAAAAGCAAACCAATCCCACGATCTGGAAAACATCTTATTATAGACCGGTATTAGGTACTCATTTGTAATTTTTGCAAAATTTTTGAATTTTTACTTTTCAATTTTTCCTTCGACAAAAAATCAACTTTTACCCTATCAGCACGGTTCCTATAAAGGTAGGTTTACAGCTACGAATCTCATGATTGTTACACAGGATATTGCGGAATTATTAGAAAAAAGCGAGGAGACGCTGCTATTAACTCCAACCAAGTTGTTGCAGTTTGGCCTCTAACGATTTTGTAACATATCAGTTTTATTTCGACGGTCGTACCCAGTATGCTGAGCTTCATGGTTTCAGATCAACTCAATATATTGTAACATCATGTGTACCACAGGGTTCGGTATTAGGTTCTCTGTTATTCAATTTGTTTAACAATGATATAGGTTGCAACCTGGATCCAAATTCTTATTATAAGCTGACAATGTTAAATTATGTGTATGAACGGATCAAGTGCGTTCAGGGCTGCATCAAACTTCAAAAAAATCTTGAATTAATTTGTGAGTGGTATATTACAATCTTCAACTAAACATGCAACAGCATGTTCTTCACTAAAAGATCAATGCCAATTGCTTATCACTACTCATTAAATGGCGTTCAAATTTCGCGAGTAGACATGGCCAAGATGACGTTCTATTTGACAGCAAATTATCGTTTTCTCCTCACAAAGCATTGAAACCTTTTGGTTTTGTTACACATACACGGGCTTTTATAAATAGTGAAGCAATTAAGACTCTTTATACTTCTTACATGAGATCAAAAGTAGAATATGCGGCAGTAGTCTGGGCTCCCGGCTATAATGTGCAGGCTGACAACTTAGAAAGAATACAGGGAAAAATTTTAAAGTATTTGACTTTTAAGGGTGTTGATTTTTATCTTGAACAAGGATTCCCATGATGAACTGCTCAGGAGGTGTAAGTTTTCTTCGCTGAAAAAAAAAAACGTTGGACATAACGATATATAAGATTAAATAATAACCTTATTGAATGTTCTGGATATTTTATCAAGACTGAATATGTATGTACTATCGTTTGCAATATTAATGGCACTCACTAAAATGAGTGTTGCTATTTATTTTGAACTTGTGACGTATTCATATTGAAATCTGCTTTAAATTTTTAACATCAATTATTAGTTGTTTCACTTACCAAGAGAATTTTAATGAAATATCTATTCAGAGCTTCCAGAAGTTCAAAAACTGTTTTAAGAGAGTGTCATTATTATTGCAAACGATTGTACCTAGAGTAAATCAAAGACATATGTCTTTTATTTATCAACGATCAGAACAAATGTTATGAAGTTCTATAGTTCTATTCAATATTTGATATATGCAACAGTGAATTTAATTTGGATATTTTCAGTTTTCTCTGTCAACCATCTCTAGAACATTGCTGCACTGAAAACTAGCATTTTCTTCTCCTCACTTCATATTCTGTTATTTATTATCTCTTCCTTTTAGCTTTTATTTGCATTTAATTTAAATCTATGTTTGTTACTTTGTCTAATAGTTTGATTTACTACCATGTTTTTGTACCCTACGATTATTGTTTTTTATATGTTCTATTTTCTCTTCGATCTTTCCTTGCAATTGGGTTATACCTGTAAGGTAAGGGCTTGAAATAAATAAATAAATTTGATGACAATCGGTTGAGCGGTACTCGAATAAAAAAAAAACGAAAAAATGTCAACTTCATATGAACAACACATTCCTTATGCCAACTTTACTAATTTCTGTAACGTTTCTAGTGGATTAGTGTTCATCTGAAGCTACTTAAACAATAGACATAATCTTAAATTAAATAATACTACACGATTATACCGTATGCACATCTCAAGACGAAACTGTAGGCAATTAAGCCGAGCTGAATTCTAATTTAAAGTTAATTAGAACGGAAGATATTAAATTTAATTGTGAACGTTAACTTCGCAGATAGTTTTACTTCAAAACACTTCAAGATGTCTTCGAGGAGCGAAATTAGCTCACTAATTCGATAGTAAATTAATCGATTAAAGGATAAATATTTGATTCCTAAGACAATGAGCTGAATTTTATTTGGAATAAATTTAAACTCAATTAAACTTAAGCTAAATTATTATGTTTAATTAATTAAAATGGGTTCCTTTTTAATGAATACACAGCAAATGTTACTTCGAGTATTTATACAACGCAATTTGAGTATTTAAATATTGATTATAAATAAAGAGAATGCGTTTTCTAAAACCACAGCCAATTTAAAGGATCCAAAATGATAAGGCGCCTATAGCAAATTTAAAAATTGCACAGAAAGCGTGGAAATGGTGAAATGAATTGACGCACAGCTTTTAAAATTAAAAACTTTTCTCTACTTCTCTAAAAATGTAAGTATATGTAATTAGTAATTAAATACCAGGCTTACGCCCTTTAACATATTTCAGACTACTTCGATTTCAATTTTGAAAATTTAGGTTTTGGGGTTTTCCGGGTACTATCTTTAAATAAAATAATGTCATTCTTGTAGCACTTCCGGTTATACCGGAAGTCACCATCTGCTTGATTATTTTAAATGGAATACCCTATATATTTTTACATACTTGCATTCTACGTGTAATTTTAGGGGCAGTTTCCTGATATCTATCTCTAATGGTCTTCTAAATATTGTCGAATTTGCTTAACTTCAAACCAACAAAACCTGGTTTTTCTACATGGAATACTATGTACATTTAATACAAATTATAGATAGGCAGGTTTTTTTCATTATTTAAAATATCACAAAGAAAGTTAAAAATTTGTCAGATTAGTCAACAGATTGAAACTATGGCCGCTAGATGTTGCTTTGCATCGCATATTTATATTAAGTTTCAGTTGAAAAAATCAATACGATATTTTTTCTACAAACGTCAAAAAATGAAGAGGTTCGCGCATTGATAAGAATATGCGAAATGACACTTTTTCTGATTTTCCTACGTTACCATTACACCGTGCGCAAAATACATATTTCGCGTACTACGTGTAAACTATATTAGATTTTTGTATTTTAACCTTCGTAATCCTCAATCAAGTAAAAATCCATGAAATCATTTATTTTTAAATGTTTAACAATAAATTAACACTTTTTTCAAAGTGTGACAAAATTTTACACTACCTTATTTTATTTAAGATTTACAATGTTAACATCAATGGTACAGCTAGTACACAATCCAATATTTATTCCTAAACCAGATAAATCACATTCAGCTCGTGATACTGCAGTTTTGGGGGTTGCGCCGATTTGACCATCGTTTTCCATACAACCTACTTGCCGCGAGCGCATTTGAATTATTGGATCAATGTTCACCCTTTGTTGAATACTGATCTAGGTTAACGATAAAAAACCAAACTACACGATATTTACATAGATTTTTTTAAACTATCTGAGCGACTAACCCAAATTAAATTGCACAAAATGTTCGAGTTGTTTTTTGTTGTAATGTTTTATATGGCTTTTTTAAGGACTGCTCAATGCAATACGCTAATCCGGTACTACATGTTTGATAAATTAACAGGACTGACGTCCTATTAGGTCCTTTTGCGAATTATAATAGCTAATTTACATAAAAAGTACATCGAACTTTTTGATATAAGACTTTTTTTATTCCAAATATTGTTAAGAAGCTGTTCTAAAATGTTTATACATTATAAACGCTCCACCCTGTATGATAAGGTAATTGAACTTTACTGAAGACAGTTTTTTTCCACGATAATAATTTATTGTAAACTTTAATCATATGGATAATAAACTTCGGTTCTATGATGTTTAAATCCATATATAGGATCTTCAGTGTTCAAAATGTGAAAATCAGGCAATAACTGAATTGTCTCTACATAAAGGGGATACTCCCTCATCCCTGTACGCTAGCTTTTAGATCTCCCACTGAAAAATTCATGGCTAACTAGCTCGCAACGTAATAGTTTTAGGCGAATCAATATATTTCCTGTCTGCTTATAGCTGAAGCGGAATGATTTTGATGTTTATTACATTTCCTCTCGTTCTGCGACTAGAGCATCTTTCTAATGCAGTCCTTTCATGGTAAATTTTCAGAATTAGGGTCATGAGGTTTGCCATGACGTCCTAGATGTTGTTCTGGTATGCCAGAGGTTTCCAAACAACGTTCCGCAGGCCAAATATCGAAACAAGTGCTTTAATTTCTTTTGTGAATACGAGTAAGGTTTTAACACAGCATATGAGTGGATCATCAGTTCCATTCCGACGTCGATACTTTGACCATTTTCACTTAGCTTGGTAGTCCTTAAATTGAGAAGAGTCGATCAGTACCATCATAATGATAATATTTTAATTATGCCAGAGCTGTGTTAAAGTGAAGAATAATAGTCATTATATATACAGGTTGCGTCAGTCATAATGTCATCAACTTTAACCACGTATTCGGAAGGCCTAATTAAGGCAGAAAATCGAAAAAAAAATTGTAGTCGATCTTTAAAAAAAATAAACAAATCACCCTATAAAAATTGGTAACACGACGCTCCTGGTACACTACAAACTTTCTGATGACGCAGACATATGACAATCGAAATTCGAAGGAAACATCGTTGCCACATCAGGATTACATACATAATATCGTCTAACACTTCAGCGTGTTATTCAAATTTATTCCCATTTAGTGGCACTTTCTGCATTTCCTGCATTTCTTTTCCCCCAAATTTGGAGATCACACCACACATTCGGAGGGGGGATGGAGATAATACAAACAGTAGAGACCGAAATAAGTCTCGTGCATTGTTCGGAAATTCACAATGCCTAATTTTACAAATTTGGAATATGCAGAAATAGTAGTTGTATAGGAGAATGTTTACGAAATGCGAATGCCGCTGCTGCGGAATATCGGAGACCATTCCCTAACAGACATTTTCCAAGCATACGGGCTCTGTGAAACCGCGTCGGGAAATTGCGGGACATCGGCAAAATGACTTAAATGTGACAAAATCTGTTTTAAATTTAGTTGAGGAGCAGCCTATTACTTCTACAAGAACCATTTCAAGGCGATTTAAGATATCCCAAAGCAAAGCCTGCAGAATATTACGAGAAACCTCACTGAACCTGTATCATTTTTAGAAAGTTCAAGTTTTAGAACCTGCTGATTTCCCCAACCGTCTTGAATTTTGCAATTGGCTTCAAAATAGAATTGCAGCTGACCCTAATTTTATTAATAAAGTGCCATAGACGGATGAGTGCAGCTTTACTCGAACTGGCATTTTAAACAGGTTAGTACCATGATACTTAAAAACAATAACTTTCTAGGCTAGATGTACAATCGTATGCAATAATAATAACTAAAAAATTAATTTTTCGATTTCTTTTGAACTGTTGACGTATTTGTAATGAAATCTACTCTCAACTTTTAACATCAATTTACTTATGTCACTCACCAATAGAGATTTAATGAAATTTCTACTCAGAACTTCCAGAAGTTCAAAAACTGTTTTGAGGGAGTGTTGTTACTATTGCAAAAGTATGTACGTAACTACAAACTGAATAGTTAATTGTACTTACGAGTAATCCTAAAAATTCATATTCAATTGTAAAACGTAGTGAAAACGTAATATCAAATTTATTAAACTGTAATAATCTAACATTTAAAACATTTATTTATTTACATTTGTTCTTATTAACAAATAAATCAATATTTAAGCAAAATTCACTTATGTTATCTAGAATAAAAAAACTGAGTTTTTCCCCTTGTCGTTAATTAACAGTACAAAAACTAGGTAACTAGGTTATTGACCTAATAATACGGTAGGTCAAGATTCACTCTCGATAACTTTTATGAGTTTCAGTTTTGGATAGTTTTTTGTCGTCAACACGAGGATTTTTTATTACTTAGTATTTAAAGACGAAACACTTTTCAGCTTTTCTTAACAATTTATCCATTGGGTATAGGTTTTTTATGTAATGTACCTAAATGGTTTATTCCTCGGTTTATTATTAGGTACGTGGGACTTTTGTAATTTCAATGTTAAATATTTTTTAAACTGTAACCAAGCTAATTTCTTTGCAGTCATAACAGCCACATTTGGTCGGACGACACACGTTACTCGTCGGTTTGGCTTTCAAAGGTGATTTGTTGTCAACGTATGGGCAGAAATGTACAGGGATCATTTGATTGGCCGTATTTTCTACCGGAAAACCTGAATGGACCGCGTTACTTGTAATTTTTAATAGAATTATTTGATTATTATTTTTGATTTCATTGGATATTAACATTTTAAATTATTCGTGGCTAAACTGAGTAAGAAAAAATATTAGATTCTAAAATAGTCAGTACAACCGTTTATTTATGATGTCTAATACCTAGGAAAATCTTCTCTCAATTTAGCAACGTCGCATCAGGTCGAGATCGAGTTGAACTGTGGGCGATCAGTGACAGTCTGAAAAAGGGGTTTAAATAACGATTTGCAAATATTTTTTTCGGTGTAAATATGCATTTAGATTTTTTGAATCGCGTATTCGTATTATACTCATTATTCCTTATCTGCTCCTAAAATTAATTACATTATGACTGACTCACCCTGTATAGGATTTCCCATTAACCTTTACATTAATTTTACAAAGGCATTTGATACTGTAGACCATAAGTTACTCTTAGAAAAATTGTATCCAAATAGCGTAAAGGGGGCTGAAAACAGTTAGACTGCCTCATAGATATAAATCACAATCTGCAAAAAGGGTGCCTCAGGGATCAATTCTAGGATCGTTGTTCTTTTTAATCTTTTATCTAAGTGATATCACCGTGTCTTTATATATGTTTTGCCACTTTAGTCGTAAAAAATAAGAACTCATAACATGGAGCACAATTGTAACACACGATCAGGTAATTAATTATGATTGCTATATTCAAGACTGGCTGTTTCTCAAAATTCACCTTTTTATAATGGTATTATTTGTTACAATCGTTTTAAAAGATTATTTTGGAGAAATTCAAAATGCTAGAACCTTCAAATGAAGAAAAATAATAGAACAACTGTATATACACAAATATTCATTCGCATAACGATACACAGTTTTTAAATTTACTGCAAACAATAGCTCTTGACAGCTTTAAAACATAGCTAAGATTTACATATCCCTGTAATTGGCTGTTCAATTTAAATTTCAATTGGTTTCCCACGTAGTAAAAGTGCATTCTACTTTTAATTCGTTCTTAAACGTGGGAGATCCTCATTATTTTGCGTGGTCGTAACATATTGCCGCGACCTTCGGTGATATTTTTACATACAGCGCGTACGGGAGGCTGTTTTTCAGTTATTTCCAGTAAAAATATCGGATGTGTACTACGGATAGCGTAACTAGGTGTGTGCGTATGTCAACATTAGCTCAGGTGTTTTGTTTATTTTTGGTTTCTAAATCAAGGCTAAACGATTAAAATAAATTTGATGTCTTTTCTGATAGTCCCACTAATTTTAGTTTTTGGGAACTAATTTTAAATTGTGTGCGATGTAAATGTCTATACTTTGTAATCAGGGGACTCCATTCTGGACCTACCTAACCAGCAAAATAGTTATAATTTTCAGGTTATGCGACAATGATGTTATTCCCGTATTATTATTGCTTTCGAAATACATATATGTTTTAATATAGCAACAAATAATATTAATTTGTAGTCGACTAAACTGTTTTATAATATTTTTTTAGTAATGTTCCGTAGTAGGTCTAACTGCGCTATAATAGGATATTATTCAACGAGCGTATAATGATGGGTATTATTCACGAGGTGAAGTTTACGTAGGCGAGTGCGAGTGGCCTAAATCACCGAGTGGATAATAGCCATTATACGGGAGTAGAATACTATACTTTATCCACGACTACTAAAGATTTTTGTTGAAGTTTTTTTTTTGTTGGAAAATTTTGTTATATTACATACACATTTTAAGAAACACTATTATTTTATTCTAATAAATATTTCATACATTACATTATTGTTCATTTATGCACAGTACATAGTTATCACGGATCGATCAGTGGTCGCGCGGTTTAAGGCGTCAGTACTTGAATCGAGGTGACTGGATCACTGTGGGTTCGACCCCCGCAGCCGGTAGACCGAATATAAGCTATATTCGTGGAGAGATTGGCACCCTCTCTGCGGGTATGGTAGGGTGGAAGAATGTTGGCTTGGGTCAATGTGAGAGATTGATACTGGTTGACATTTGACTACCCCCCTAATTAATGAGGTTTTCCAGCCCATTCCTGCACTGAATGGTGGTTAGGGCCTATCAACGTAAGTCGTTCCTGGGTGCAAATGCGGCCAGCTTAATAATAATATGCCGCCCCCTCTCCCGCACAAGTCTTCGACTTCTGGGCTAATCCTCGTGGTTAGAATGATGGGTAGAGATATTACTATATTATTATTATTATTATTATTATTTTGTTAAAAGCCATTATTAGTCCGTCGAATGCTTTGGATGGATTGGTATGGCATCAACATGAAATATACTCGCGTCAAGAATTCAGACGACTTACGTCATACGAACAAATGAATAATTCATTATATTTTTATCAAATTATTTAAGAAACTGCAACTGAGAGTAATAAAACTATATACTACACTAAATGTTTGCATTATATATTGCACTAAATTGCAAAAAATTGTTGTGTTTAACGGGACCAACTATCGAAAATTACGTTAACAATGAAGACAATTGCCTAATATCAACCATGACGTGAGACGTCTGAATTTTTGTCGCGAGTATAGGTTGTATAGAAGTAGTGCCGCAAGGCTCCAATTTAGAGCCGCTTTTATTTTTGCTTTTCATTACCGATCTCCCTGACGTTGTCTTATGTAATGTACGTTTGCAGATTATTTCAAGCTATATTCTGCAATAAACTTTCTGTCTGACCGAATCATTTGTCGCTCAATATTTCCGAATATAAAGCAAAACTTAATTGTATTTCGTTCATTAACTCTAAAACAGTTAAAGATAGGAATGTTATGTAATATTTTTGAAATCAGAAAATATAATTATTCAAAAATCCAACGTTCCACTAAGAATTATACCTAATATTGGTTCTTGTACCTCTTAACTTCTGCACATCACTGTTCTTCCATTACATACTAAAGGTTCAGTTACATCCCTACAACTTTTATTCGAAACTATATTTTGTATCTCTAATAATAACGATAATAAAGGATGGCCTAAATATAATGAATAACCCCGTAAGTCATCATTGAAACCATTCTGTCCAGAACCTGGTACTGGTGACTATTTTCCACTGAAAATTTCAAGCTTAAATTCCTTCAGAAGATATTAAACTTTTTTATAGCAAATATTCATAGGAAATTGTTCTTACATTTATCTCCATTACGAATGCCACACCAGGTTTATAGATTTAGTAAAGAAATCTGCAAAGACACTGAGGATTTACTGAGACATATAAGCTGTTCATTAATTTTTTAATTTCTTGCTATGTGCAATCGTTTGCAATAATAATGACACTCTTTAAAATATATTTTGTGATTTCCTTTGAACTGCTGACGTATTTGTAATGAAATCTACTTTCAAGTTTTAACATTACTTCTTAGTTGTTTCACTCACCAAAAGAGATTTAATGAAATTTCTACTCAAAACTTCCAGAAGTTCAAAAACTGTTTTAGGAGTGTCATTATTATTATTGCAAAAGCATGTACAAAGCCAGAGAGGTTATCTATAAACCACATTGAAATCCCTGTTTAATTAACTTTCGTAAAATCCTGAAATTCAAACTAATCTAATCTGATTAATATTAGAATTAAACTGAGGGAGAATGTTACTTAAGAAAAAGTCCGGCGGGCACAATTTGTTAAGAAACCCGATCTTCCCAGCAGTTTCAATTAAGCCGTATACCTGTAACGTAATAATAAACTCAACTAGTTAACACTGTTAAAATTCTACACCTTTTTTTCCTCTGCTCGGCACTCTTATCAGGTTTCTCAAAGCCTCTTTTACACTAGAAAGCCCGTTAGCAAAATTAATTTTTATTTTATAGCTTCTTACAACTCTTTTAAGTGACGATTCATTTTATTAATATATATTGCATAGGTTGGATCGGTAACGATGAATTGTGAGTTAATAATGACTTCACAGCGTACTCTTACGGATGCCAACTTAGAAATAGTCATAAAATTATCAATTGCCCTCGATTGACCTGTTTATAATTATTGAATAACTATTTCATTTGTCATATACAGGGTTAACTATGACTAAGTACAAAAACTTTAACCACGTGCTCAGGAAGGATTAAAAGACAATAAAAAAATTATTCCAGAATTTTAGCTCGATATTTAAAAAATTGGGCAAAACCCTTTTTTCCTACGAAAAGTCGGCGCCTATGATAAGAACCGACTGAGATGGCTTAGATCCATAGATAAAACTTACATCTGTCAACAATATCTACTACCATCATCGTTTTTTTGCAGCATTTCTAAATGTAGAAACGAAAATGAACATCCTTATTAGTAATAATACCTGATAAATAGGTAACAGTTAATCCAGTTAACTCCAATATTTTGCATTCGTTTTCCATTATTTCGTTATAAACAACTACATATTCGCTCATTACAGCCACTCACTACCGATACAAGACACTTCCCGTAGGTACAATTAGATAAAATGCCTATTTATTATAACAAAATCGAACGAAAGGAATAGATAATAGACGTTTTAATGTAACCGCGGCAATCTTGTCCCATAACCTAGAAAACCAAACCGGCGAACTATATTGTGGGAAATTATCAGCACCCAACACAAATGTCTTTATCTAATAACTATAAAACGTTTAAACATTATAAAAGGCACTAAAAACTGAAGAAGAACACAAAATTACAATGTAAACACAGGAACTCAATTATGACATGACCGACTGTTGCATGCTTGTAGAGTATGCAAACAACAAGCAAGTTAACATTGGCGACGTTAAATAAGGATTTAAAATATCGAATAAAAATTTTTTTGGCTTTATAAATAAGTTTAGAATTTTTTTGAAGGGTGATTCCGTTAATTCTTATTTTTCCCTATTTCCTCTTAAAATATTTGTACTAAGTCATAGTGAACCCTGTAGATCAGCATTTTAACACTTGAAACAGTACATAGGCGTCCACACAGACGGAGTAAAGAGTAAAGCTTGGTCTCTTCTAACTTTTATTTATTTATAAAGGATGGTGTTACATATACATAAAAGTGTTTAAACACGTCAAATAACAGAAGTAAAGAACGTAATACATACACTATACTAATTAAATAAATGTTATCATACACAAACATAAAGCAACATATCCCTAATTAATATAAACATGAACAAAAGAAAATGACACCAATCACTATTTAAAAAATTATAAAAGGCATTTTTAATTATAAATAATTTTTTATCCTTTTTTTAAATTATTATCCTTGAAGAATTTGAGTTAGGGTATAAGGTATTTAAAAAAAATTTGATGGCCCAATAATTAGTATGACTCGTGTTTTACATAATCTTTGAAATTTATTGCACAAGTCGTTAGGTGGGCAACACTGAAATCCTGATTTGACACCAATGGACTTTTTTTGTGTTACATAAAGTCAGTGGTCTATGAAACGTCAGTGGAGTCCCAAAAGGAGCTTATTGGTCGATGTCTTGCAGCATATATCTTTTCTTTCAACAGGATCCACAGCTATTCCAAGAATGTTAGAGAATTTGGCTCGTCACTTTCATAGGTATAATGAACTTCAAGGTCGTCAATTTACTCTTGTAGCCAATCATTTGTGTGTTCACTAAAGAATAGGACATATTTTAAGGCTAACTTCCTTGGACAAAAATAATGTGATTGAAATTATACTCAAATTTTATAAAAAGGCTTTTTTGTGAGATACACGAATATCTAATTGATTTTTGAGTACAGGGCGTTCTAAAAGCCTGATTTTTAGTAATTTTCTGCGACTAATTTTAAAAAAGGATGCACGCTGCTAAAATGCACTATTCTAGAGAAAACTAGTTTAATGTAGGTATTTGTTGAGCTTGGAAATCAATATTTTAAACATTTCTTGAAATTATCTAAAACATGGGATTATTATATGAAAAACACAGTTACTAAAAACAAAATTTCGTAAAAAAGTTTTATTTATTGAACAGAAAACTCCGATGCCATGATTACAAAGAAAATTTTCTGAAAAGTCTAATAAAAGCGTGCTGTTTTCTCCCTCCGTTGTCTTGAAGGTACAAACAAGGATATGGTCCTTTCTTTGATTACTTAGGACGGAAAAGAAATTAAATTGAATGTTTACGGAAAAGTTTTAGGAAAATATTTATTACGTATAGGCTGCAGGGTACAGATATAGGGTGTCCCCATAACTATAATGGGATATACAGCAACAGGGTGCTAACATAGCTCGTTCCTGCTTAATTTCTCATAATAAAATTTTTAAGGAGAGATTCAATAATTAAACCAAATTTGCCGAAAAACGGCAACCTAACTCAAAAACGGTCGGGCAGATTTAAGTCAAATTCGATGGAGTTGCGTTTTAGAGGGTATAAATATAATAATTAGTTTTATGGAATCTGTTATAGACAGCTAGTTATCCAATATAGATTGCGTAAATTGTTGCAGAATTTTTTTAACCATTTGATCTTAAATTATGAAAGAGGGAATATTCTATATATGAAAACAAATACTCATTTCGATTGTCGAAGTAATTTAATAATTAAATCAACAGATACCAAATTTATGCAATTATTTTAGTGAAACTAGCAAAGAGCAAACAAAAATTCTCGTAAAACAAAACATAAAAATATCAGTACTCAAGTTGATAGGTACCATTCAAAGATTTCAAATTATTGAGAAATTTGAAAACAAAATTTAAATTCCAAAAACCTATTATTTTTAAAACCAGTAATATTTGTATAAGGAATGTTACGTTTAATCATCATAATTTGGTGATAGATAAACCCAATTTAAATATTGGCCATTCTTAAAGAACCCTATACAAAACAAGCATTTTAACATGTCTCTTTTAGTAAATTTATATCCGTTGCTACCGATCCTTTGGAACTGAAAAGACATTTTTGTACATACCAGCTGTAATAAAATAATAGAATTTGTTCAAGTACAAGAAGTATTTATATAGTTGATACAATACGAGTATTTTGATTTTGTCTCAAATTTCTTTTCCAAATAAAATCTTTTAAGATCGCAGATTCAAAACAAGATAGAATAAGATGGCATCATTTTATGTGTTTGAAATAAAAGGTGATTCAGAAATTACCAAAAAAATTAAATGTACAGGGCATTCTTACAAATACAACTTTGTACAAAAAAAATCAAAAAGAGCAGTTCGAAAATGATTTACACATTTACACTTCCACATGGCACTGGAAACTGGTCCACTGTAAAACCTGATAAGGCGGCAAAGCATGCAATCGACGACAGGACAAAAAATGGAAAAAATTCCCAATGAAAGAAATAAATAACATTTTATATCACCTATTTAATACAGAAATTTCAACTGCTCTTGCCGCTATTATTATTAATTATTAATACAATTAATTTGTGGTTTTAATTAATAAAATACCTGATGTCACAACCAAATTTTAGGCCTGTCTTATCCAGTTTCTGCAAACTAACACAAATGTTTGCTTCTTGTTCCTTTTGGAATTTGTAATTCGTATTATTGGCTGTACGTGGTATGGATATACTTCAGCCTCGTGTATGATACGCCACACTGCTGCAATACGCTGTGGACGTCCTGGACCTCAATCTCTTCCACGATTCTGTTTCAAATTTCCCTCGCGTTGCACTACACTTGCTCTCACTGCACACCGCTATAAAAGTAGCTGCATTTGGCACATGTTTATCGGGAAATCGTCTTGTCATATATTATAAATATAAACATCGTCATAAATTGAAACGGTATCCATCAACTCCGAGTTGCTGTACACATAAGCCATTTTTGACACTTGAAAAACTAATGTAGTCTCGTATCCCAAAAACGTTTAATAAAAGTTACGGGATTTCAATATTCAGAATCGCCTGTCTAGTGACTACAGTAGCACAATGACATAAAGGTTGTCACTGACTTCATTTTTCATAACGCATTTATTCCCAAATTCTTTTAGATAAGTTCTGAATCACCCTGTATATACCAACTGTAATAAAACAATAGAATTTCTCCAAGTACAAGAAATATTTATATACTTACGATATATTGATTTTGTCTCAAATTCCTTGTTCCAAATAAAATCTTCTAAGTTACCTCACTGTTTCATAACAAGATAGAATAAGATGCCATCGAAGTCAGAAAAATTTATGTATTTGAAATATAATGCAAACATACCTTAAATACATAACTTATTTCTATTAAATCAAAAATACTTCTGGAACATTTACTATGTTAAGAACATTGCCATTTGTTCTAAGCCATAGAAGCAGACTCCCACTAACAACACACGCGTTCTTGTAGGTATACCAATTACTACCCAAGGATTTATTCTTCGCCTTCGACCAAGATTTCGCGAGTAAACTATTTCTTATCAATTATACACGAGTTCGTGCGCCATGGGGCAGATGAATTATTTCCCCGTGACCGATGGTCCGATAACCCACTCACCTTTGGATGGAATACAATGCCAAACTATTCCAATTACACTAATGCAGCGGGTAGTTTCCAAAGGATTTATTTAAAATACAAAAAGTGAAATACGCGGATAGATGTAGATACCATGTTCTAGTGCCAGCACAACTTCAAGCTCATTGGCTTAATAACATTACTTCAAGTAAAATCAAATACTTATTCCTTTAAGAAGCATATTTTATTATTTATCATTTTAATAGGATTGAAAATTTTGAAATACAATAAATCGTGAGATTACTCTAAATAAAATAAAATATTTGAATTTATAATACACTGATCATAATCTAGACAATACGTACTTCCAGTATAAGAAATATTTGGAGACTGGAGTATGACGCAGAAAAAATATCTTAAAGGAGCTATAATTTCAATTATTAGAAAAAAATGTCAGTAGTTATGTACTAGGGCTATCAATCTGCTAATTTTCTGCCTCAAAAATCCCGGGATGCCTCCAGAATTTTTCCTGAGATTTTCGAGTTTGACCTTGTCAATTTTATAGAACGTTGCGGTCTAATGTGACATACAAAGCTACAGAAAAATTAATTAATACACTGATTTACTGTAGTGACAGGTCTAAAAAATTGACCATTGATCACATTTTTACAAAGTAATAGGTAACTGTTTTACAGTATAATAGATATTATTAATACGGCTTTGTTCAGTACATATAATCAAGGTGTGCAAGAGTCTATGTAACCATTTCAGCCAGGTTCAAGTACAAATAAGAAAGTTTCACCTACAAGTCAACCAAAATTTGTTCGAGTTTGAACCGAATGTGCTGGATGAATTAGTTTTTCTTATATATTTTTTACAAAATATGAATAAAAATAAATTTCATATAATATATGATTATTTATATTAATTATAATATAACTTTTTTTACATTTTACATGCTCTTCTTTTCAAATGAATAACGTTTAAAATAATATTAATTTTTCATAATATATCGACATTATCGTCAGCAGTCAATCCCGGGATTCGGGTTTATACATTTCTAATCCCGAAATCCCGGAATCAAAAATTTTTTTCCGGCATTGACAGCACTATTATGTACTGTAATATACAGGGTGATTCATTAAAAATGGGCAATCTCTGAACTGGAGATACTACACACCAAAATATGGCGATTGAGCCAAATATGCCTTATCCGAATGTTGCTGGTTTAAAAAATACAGAGTGTTCAATGCTAGAATTTTATTTTGAAATATCTCAATAACTTTGAAACCTGTCGAAGTATTAAAAAAATTGGCACAATTATGTTTTTTGGCAGGACAAATAAGAATTTTGAACTAATTTTGACGTCACTAGTAGAGGGCGCCACTTATGGCACAACATGTTTCTTTTAAATAGCAGAACTTTTTTGCTGTTTAGTGTATCCATCTGTCTATTGAAACAATCAATTCTCCTACCTGTTGTATCTAAAAAAGGTATACCTTGTTGAAGTCGTTAGGAGTAACAGTTTTCGAAATAATCCTATTTGAAATATTCAGTGCACCGATTGAAAACTGTTATTCTATATTAATGAGTTATTAAATGTCTAAAATTAGTTGTATTTGTAGAAAACACCTTTTCAACAATACGGCACCCTAAAGTAAAATTTACGACGTCAATTGACGTAATTTGAAAAGGTTAATCTAGTACAACCATTTTTCTAATAGTTGTAAAGACAATAAATCATCAATCGTATACTTACGATAACCGTCAATCGTGATATATGTATGAAAACATTACATCAAAATTTATGTAGTTTCTGCTGAAAGAATGTTGACTTCCCAATATATCAGTTATATTGGCTAGACATTTGTATTTCGCCATCGATTGATTATATTTTGCAAATAATGTTTGACTCCCTTCGGCACCGCACTGCAGAAAGTGGTGTTATTGACCCTTTGGCACCAATCCCATTTCGATAAAAAAATGTACCCTCTACAGAACCGCAGACACATTGACGTTTTGTTTACTGATGTCTGCATTGTGGAAAGTTACTAACATACAGATAGTTGTATTGATAAATCAACTGTTATTTCATATAAAATAAATTAAACGTGAATAAATTTCCAATTTCATAATTTATTTACATTGGCACGGATTTTCAGAACTTATACCCATTTCAGTTGTTATACCATCTAATAGCGCTATTCAATCTGGTATACCTTCACAGGATGGAAAGTAGAATTCTATTAAGGTATTTAAACAGAGTGCTCCATATTTTAGGAAATCTATATCATTTTCAGAATTTTATATTTACATTTAAGAAAAAAAATTTATTATCATATTGTACTGCATCTGACTGTCGATCGACTTTGTCGAGCTACAAATCGAAAAGGCTTCACCTATCACATTAATAACCAGAAAATTTAGTCGAAATCAAAATGTTCCATGAAGATGACGTTATTATACTTATACTGCATTTGTTACTGTCGCGTTTAAATTATGTAAAATATCACGTCAAAGAAGATTTTATGTTTGTCCAAGTTCGCCTAAGTAGAAAAAGTAAATTCGAATATTTGTTGTAAAAATTGAACTAAATATATGTCGTTGTCGAACTTCGAACGCATGATCTATAGATTCGATTTGACTACACCTTACTTTGCCTACAGTTCAATGGAGACATATTTTGTCGATCGACAAAGTAGATTGAGTCAATCGACAGTGTCAACTCAGTGAGGACGCAGCTTTATAGAATCAAAGTTCTAAATATACTCAACTCGAGAAACTACTTTGATAAATAGCTTTGGATATCTACCTAACAATTCATTATTATAATTATACAGGGTGATTCTTACCCCAAACGCACAAACCAGACAGTTATTAATTTATTTCAAATAAAAAGAAAATAACCTGAATTTCATTTCGCATATATGCGATTTCGTAACTCTTGTTCAGTGTTAACTTCAATAGTATATGTCATAGTTTTTATGTGACCTCAAAAATAAAAGTCAAGCAGATTCACGTCGGGTGATTGAGGTGGACTCCCCATTGAAGCACCTCGTTCTATTCATAATTCGGGAAACACATAATCTAAATGTTGTCTCACTAATCACGCAAAATGTAGTAGACCACTATCGTGAAGAAACTACGCAAAAATAGTAAATAAAAAACACTAGTTAACCGATTTTCCAGAATGAAAGGGCCAATAAGTACTCAATTCAAAATTTCAGCCCACATTTACTGAAAATCGTTTTTGAATGTGTAGTCATTATTTATCTTCAGTTGTAAATAAGTTTCTGCGTTTGTAAATGAAAATGTCTACTACACATTTATGTTCTGTTTTGAAAAATTAAATAAATTATTGTTTGCTTGCTATACTTACATTATATAACAATATTGAAACATACAAGTATGTTTTTAAAAAAGTTGTTGTTTTTATATAAGAAAATATTGAGTGACGTTCCAGGAAACAAATTTGATTAGATTTACCATCAGCAACATATAATATCTAATCATTTATTTTTAATATTTTTTAATATAAACTGAGTACATAGAACAAAGTAATGGTTCCAGAACAACAAAAGAGCACCTCATTGATAATATGAAAATATTAATGGTACTCTTAACTCCCCCTAAATACATTCCGTTATGAGATCAATTTAAAAAAGTCTGGGACGCTTCCTGTTCCTCATATTTCTTTCTTATTCATGCCATTCCTTTTGTCGAGGCAAGTAATTTTTGGCAATGAAGACGGTCGTAAGTTATCGCACACGTCTGAGTTCGTTTCGCAGAGACAGCAAGTTAAAATCTCTAAGAATGACTTTTCCCAGCAATATTTCTGTCTAGTCTACAATATTATTGGAATATGGCAAAAAATTCAATCGCAAGTTTTATTTCTAACACTGGAATCCCGATAGATAACAATACAGTTACGCGCTGTACTCGTATGTAAAATAAAAATAACTAACTATACAGGATTTCTGCCAAGAAATTCAGAGGGTGATGAATTACTTTGCAAGTATACTTTATAAACACATGCTCAGTTTATTAACAGCTTAAAAGTATTTAATAGTAAACTTTTCTAGCACTATTTAAATGCTTAAAAAACTTTGGTACATGATTTAAGTTTATTATTGGCCTTCTTTGTTCAACTAAATTGAAACGTTACAAGCTGTTCATTGAGGAGTCACCCCCAAATACTTATTTTTCATTGATCGAATTTAAAAAGAATGACAATATGCGGCACATAATTTAATTTAAAACACTATCTTACTTTTTCTATATTTTTAAAAACTTTTAAGATTTTAAAGGAAAAATGCATTGATTAAAACAAGATTTTAAGAGTGTTTATTAAAATAATTCAAAAAGTCTGTAGTAGGCTTTGTCTTAATTTTTTTATTTAGACAGTTAATAATAAAACTATAAAAGAAAAATTTAAACTAAAGAAATTGTTCAAAATGGGCACTATTTTCTCTGAAACAACGACTACGTCGAGAATTGAAATTTCTCAGTCTAATAAATATTTTAATTTTATTTTTTATTTTTATTTAATTTTATAGTTTTATTATTAACTATCAAATTTCAAAGACAAAATCTACTACTGACTTTTTGATTTATTTTAAACAAACATTATTGTATAAGAGTAAAAAATTGTTTTAAATTAAATTCTGCGAAGGATATTATCTTTCCTTTTAAATTCGATCTATTGAAAAAAGTTTCTTATAATGGCTCACCCTCAATAAACATCTTGTAATGTTTCAACTTATTTGACATCATAGTCAAAGAAAACCAATAATACACCTAAATCATGTACCAAATTTGATTATTGCAAGTTATAGTAATTCAGATATTAATTTTTTTAGAAATATTTGGCCCCACTTTGAAGGTCTGTAACTCCTTCTGTGTGCAACATTGTATATTTGATTAAATTGGCTGTTTCGCTTATTATGTGGAACACTCCATTTACCCATTTCTTAGTTATCGCCAAAAATAAACTAAAACAACAAGTCTTTGTTTCGATAAAACCATTGCTGAAAACTCGGTTTTATTAAACCTTGCCGAACTTCTTGTAATTTTACACGTCGTCATATTTTATTATTCTGAATAACTTTTTCAGTCAACATTTTTCTGAATTGTCAGCGGAAAAGACTCTTTACTTGAAACCAAAACAGTTCCTACTCGGTGCACTGACTGTTTCAAATAAGATTGTTTCAAAATGGTTTACTCCTAACGACTTCCACAAGGCATACCTTTTTCACATAAAAAAGATAGGAGAATCGACTGTTTCAATAGTCAGATGGCAACATCCTCTTTTCCTACGGAAAGTCGGTGCCTATGACAATCAATAATCGTCCGAGATGGCTAAATATGTCAACTACCGTGCGGTCGTTTTTTGCAGTGTTGTCAAGTGTAGAAACGACAAAATTAAACATTTTTATTAATAATAATAATGCCTAAGTACCTGACAGATAACAGATAATCCTGTCTCCACTCCTTGCAGATTCGTCATAATTGTCCAATCCGACATAAAATACTTTTTCTACACCCGTATTATAACAATGCACTTATATGCCCATAATCCGTTTCATAATGATACCCATTACAATACAGATTTTTCATTACGATACAGATTTTTAAATCCGTTTCATAATGATACCCATTACGATACAGATTTTTCATTACGATACAGATTTTTAATCAATAAAAACCGATAATTTTTCAATCAAGCATGCTTTGCATTTGACGTTTATCCTAGGTTCCTATGTAATTATTTTAGATGTCAAAATCAGTACGTATTAAATTTTCGTAGATACCTAGCTAAACTTCGATAATTTAATATGAATAATTACTGTTACCTATTGTGTTCAATAAAAATATAAAATTTATGGTTTTTGATTATTTAACGGGTGTAGAAAAAATAGCGTATGCAACTCTCATGTAATGGCTATTAATACAGTCATTACATGATCGTTGCATAATATACTATTATTTAATTACTATAAAAACGTTTAAAATGTTCTAAAATAACATAACCTAGAATGCTGCATTGCTAGTTGCATACTCTCCAAACATTTTTACAGAACACTGTGAACGTCTTGGGATGTTTAAGTTTAAAATATTACTAATTATTTTATGCACACATCGTCGATTACTGTTAATATTGTTGCTATTAATGTTAACAGAATTTAATACCCCAACAACACAAAAGTTTGTGCACCTTGCATTAGTGGCCTACAGATGACGTCTGCAGATGTCAACAAATATTTCATACGACTACGGTACTATGATTAGTTTAAAATAACTTTTCAGTGCTTGTTTTCGCAAATTTAATTGTTCGCGTATTTTTAGTGTATTTACAAACATGTATTCAAATGCCTAGATGACGGATAAGGTGCTGGATTTGTGGCAGTGTGATAAGTGCATATTATCCTGTGGTAGCTTTGTAACGGCAGGTTTTAATTTAAACAAGTAACAAAACAGAATGATACAAGGTTCTTAAAATCTATTCAAATATCAATCCTGGAAATAAATATTAGTAAGGTAAGATTAAATCTTTAAATGATCATCTTCATTTTGTAAATAAATTGTTTTCTTTGAAACCGGCTTAAACTGATACACCTGTCAACGCGGTGACCTGTCACTACGTTTCACACCTTTGACTTTGGCAGAAAATACCTAACCTTGCGGTTGACAGAAGGCCAATGACGGCGATAAATAAAGATTTAAGTCATGAAAAAAATTTTTTTCGCTTTATAAATAAGTTTGGAATTTTTTTTATAGATGATTCCGTTAATTCTTATGTATCCATATCCCCTCTTCAAAGATTTGTACTCATAGTTACCCCTGTAGACTTGACTCTTTTAGGTTTTTCAGAGTGAGTAGGAACCCTGACATGAAGATATTTCTATTTTTTATTATAATTTTTTGAAAACTATTACAAATTCGTAAAGCAGACACGATATTCACCCTCCTCCTCGACCCCACCTTCGGCGTAGGCATCTGCACCACTGCTCTTTTTGCGATGTCCGTTCGATCCGTCGCGCGTCTCGATTCCTGCGACGGGCCAAGTCGGCGCCACCAGGACGGATCTCCCGCAGATACATGAAACTTGGAAGTGCTTACGCTACAGGGCATTCCAGCATACTTATATATTAAGCGAGGATTTCAGGCGTCTGCAGTGCAGTTATTGATTGGGGCTGTTAGAAGGCGATAACTCGTTTGACTTTGAGGACGTCGATAACTACAAGCACAAATTTCTATGTGCGTTTGCAAAGTCAGTTTTCATTAGATTACTGTAATAATTGTTGAAGCAAATCAACATACAAGTTGACATTTTTTATATAGTTTTAGGTATTAACAATATTGTGTGAAACTAACTACCCTGCGGACTAAAGCCTGGACCAGCGTTGAATTACACCCCAATATCTATCAATATATTCTTTATTATTAGCTCTTGTAACATTTTTTACTGTATTATATTTCGGGTCCAGTCCTCAATATTACACAATTGTTTACACTGTAGTACGCGTTAGTTCTACTCCGAGCACAGGGTTTAAAGAGTTTCAAAACCGGTCCTGTCCAACTGGCCTTGATCCCGTCACATTCCGTTGTAACTTTCATTGTGTTTTTCTGTGCTCCAGAGCGCGGGTCGCCAAGACAGAATAATTTGCTTAACAAGGAGTTCTGCAATTTATTATTGTCGTTTGCAATAATTGTAAGTATATAATACTGTAATATTAACATTTTTAGCATTCTCTTTTAGTCTGCTATGAGTAAACATAAATAAAAGTCTCATAAGAGACAAAAAGCCCATCGCCAAGCGATCGGCCCTTAGACACAATGGATTCTGTGAAACAAAACATTATCAGCGAGATAATAAAGCACTAGGATCAATTAGTAAAACAGTAGGTAAACAAGTTTTAATTTAATTTCTAGATAGGTCGAGGGCCATATTGCCGGCAACAAAGCAAAAAGAAGCGCTAGCCGACACACCTTGTCTAGTCACGTAGACGAAATTGTACAGGACCGGCTGGCAGCATGGATTTTAATCTAGACACTGATGCATGTAGCATCTATTCTGCTTATAAAGTGAACGAAGAACCGGGTGTACTGGTTATTCGCAACAATAATATATTATCATCTTTGCCGGATGATATATGTATTACACGATGGATGTGGACGCGATCGCTTGTCAATTACCCAAGATGGTACAGGGCCCGCTTTAAGAGCGGATTTTAATCTAGACACTGATGCATGTAGCATCTATTCTGCTTATAAAGTGAACGAAGAACCGGGTGTACTGGTTATTCGCATAATATATTATCATCTTTGCCGGATGATATATGTATTACATGATGGATGTGGACGATCGCTTGTCAATTACCCAAGATGGTACAGGGCCCGCTTTAAGAACGGATTTTAATCTAGACACTGATGCATGTAGCATCTATTCTGCTTATAAAGTGAACGAAGAACCGGGTGTACTGGTTATTCGCAACAATAATATATTATCATCTTTGCCGGATGATATATGTATTACACGATGCATGTGGACAATCGCTTGTCAATTACCCAAGATGGTACAGGGCCCGCTTTAAGAGCGGATTTTAATCTAGACACTGATGCATGTAGCATCTATTCTGCTAATAAAGTGAACGAAGAACTGGGTGTACTGGTTATTTGCAACAATAAGATATTATCATCTTTGTTGGATGATATATATATATTACACGATGCATGTGGACGATCGCTTGTCAATTGCCCAAGATGGTACAGGGCCCGCTTTAAGCGCGGATTTTAATCTAGACACTGATGCATGTAGCATCTATTCTGCTAATAAATAAAGTGAAAGAACCAGGTGCACTGGTTATTAACAACAATGAGATATTACAATCTTTGTCGAACGATATTCTCAATATCACACAATGTACGTGGACGATCGCTTGTCAATTATCCAAGATTGTACATGACCGGCTTTAATCTCGAATTTTAATCTAGATACTGATGCATGTAGCATCTATTGTACTAATAAATAAAGTGAATGAAGAACCAGGTGTACTGGCTATTCACAACGATGAGATATTACCGTCCTTGCTGGATGATATTCTCAATATCATGGAGACAATCCCAAAAAAGACAAAGATACCGATTTTCATTACATAAATAAATCATCCTAAGATGGCGAGCTATTCTTTAAAACGGACTTAAAAGAAAGACCCTGTAGGTCTTCTCGGTAATTATAAAATTTCAATAAACCTTACAAATGTAAGTTCTCCCAAATTAAAGCAGGAGATAATGATCGCCTCATAAAAATACTACCCCATTACTGATTGATTCATCTCATGTAGAGATTCAGAATCAACTAAGGAAAGGGTTATGTACTTTGAGAAAAAGTGTTTCCACTGTTCTAAATAATCTTGACAAAAAAAAAAAAAACTGATTTGCTTTCATCCTTATGGGATTTAGGGAGAATTTTTTTTATCGTGTTTCTACGACGAAGGACGTAATAATACCGACATTAAAAATATCAAGATTATTTCTGATGCGTGCTTACCTCAGCTGAATATCCTTTGGGTCAGTTCAGCCTGGGAAATTAAAGTTTGTGAAAACCTTATAAAACGTTAGCAAAGAATTTCTGTTACCCAGCACCTCCAATTATTCTGCCATTCTAACAAAAAGGGGCACCACTGTTAATAGTTTTCCCACAAAAAATCGTGTTTAAAATGCCCAACACCCGGCATGTCAAGCGGGGCGGGGGTTGTAACCAATAATTAAAAAGCACATTTGCGATAGAAGTAGAAATAGAATCAGTAAGTATTCTTTTCTATGCAGGTCGTTTACAAATATTTTAATGACCAATGGCTAACCAGGTGTGACAGCTCGTTGCTAGGATATAAATTACCTTTTCTCGACATACCTGTTCAGCTTCAAGCAACTTTATGCTTGAAGAAAAAAGAATTGAACAAATAAAAAATTTGCAAATCTTGTTCCTGGTCAACTCGTGCCTAATATATTATTAGCGGGTTAGCCATTTCAAATGGAGGACACCCGGACAGTAGTTCGGCTTGGAGTTCCAATTAGCAATTTAGGCAGCAAAATGGATCTCAAAGATGCCTATTCATTAAGAACACAGGAAACCCCTGCGATTCGAATTTGATGCACATCTTTACGAATTTGCTTGTCTAGTCATTTAGCTATCATCAGCGTCATTTACCTTTACTAAACCTACGAAACCTGTTATACAGACTACATTCTCAAGGAATAACATGCATCAACTGGTTTCGTTGATTTTCTGCTTTTGGGTGGAAACAAAAGAGAAATATCGTAGGCATGTGTAATTTACTATTTCTTTATTAAACCCTCATGAATAGGCGTAAGTTTTGGAGTTCCCTTTCGATTCGAAAGGAACAAAATTAGAAAGTTTAGAAAACTGTCCTGACAAATTAAAAAAAAAAAAAAAAATATTTGTCAAATTTAATGGCTTGCTAACCTCTGCTTGCCTCGCTGTGAAGTCTAGCTTCATGTACACAGAAAATTATATCATTCAAAATATATAACCCTAAAAGCTAACCTTGGAAATTATTCAACAATAATGCCTATTTCCTGAGATATAATTTTAGATTTGCAGTGGTGGCTAGAACAGTTACACTTGTTGCAATGATCTAGTGACGCCAGTTTATCTGATTGCTGCAGAGATAGCGCACACGGATGGTGGACTTTAGTTCGTGCAGTTAAAAATGAGTTCTTGGAATTTCAAGATATATTTTTGAACTGAAATGTTTTTGCCGACAATATGCGGCTATATGGGAAATTGTTAGATTCTCACAAGAAGTGACAATACAACATGTCATGTCAACATGTGTAGTGTATCAAACTAAATGCCTTATTAAGAATATATCTGACAATGAAGCCAGCAGTTTGTGGATATTTGCATCTTACATTTACTCTCGTGATAATATCTGAGACTGAGTGATCTATTCATTCAGAGATTTTCAATATTTCGAGTCGGATTATAGAAATTGATTTATTAGCTTCAAGCAATAATTATAAATATTCAAGATATATCTCCTGGCTATGGGATCCTGGACTAAAAGCCAGATGTATTTACGGTTAATTAGAACATCTCGGTTTGTATGCCATCATTTTGCATTTATTCTACGAGTATTGTATTTACGGGAAACTTGACAGGTATCCTTATCGTTCCCCCGTGGAAATGGCAATTTATTATTCACAAAACTAGTAATTACCGATCTTTTAGTTTTTGATCCAAAAGTGATCTTGTATTGTGTCCTGTTTGGCGAAACAGTGCTCAACTTACCTCATTCATTACTTCAAGAAAACTAGAAGACAATCAACACATCAAAAGATTCTCGAAAGATGTTTCTAGACATTGACCACCTTAACCCTGGTATAATTTTACATTGAATCTACAGCAGATGCTGAAATACTGAGAGGATTCCTGTGAATCTACCCTCGAATTTCTTTCGAGTAAGTTAGTAATCATATTGGCTCACTTAAGGCGAAATCATTTGCTTCAATATTGACAATACTCATCCCGACTAAGTTAAAACATCTAGTCCTAATTCATCTCAGCCTTGCTTAGGTTACCTTAGCTAACCCCAACTTATGTGTATAAACGTCAATTGAGAAATACTTGACTGTTACACAAACCCTACGCAACAGCTTCTTTGATTTACATTAGATGTACTAATGTTACATTTTCTTCCTTCCTAGTTTATAATAACTTACATGTAAAGTTGCATTTCAGTTATTGTTAATGTATGAAATCAACACTTTGTGGTGTTTGTGGCTTATTAAATTAAACAAAGCCACTACACTTATTACTAAGTTTTACGGCAAATTTCTTTAAACATCTACAGTGTAAACAATTGTGTAATATTGAGGACTGGACCCGAAATATAATTTACTGATCAAAGAACTTACCTGAAGTTCGATCATAATTATATGAGGGTCCAGTCCGAAAATATTACACACCCGCCCGTCCCTTAGTTCCCCTGCCGTAAAACATAAACACTTTAAACAATGAAAGTTACAACGGAATGTGACGGGATCAAGGCCAGTTGGACAGGACCGGTTTTGAAACTCTTTAAACCCTGTGCTCGGAGTAGAACTAACGCGTACTACAGTGTAAACAATTGTGTAATATTTTCGGACTGGACCCTCATATAATTATGATCGAACTTCAGGTAAGTTCTTTTGATCAGTAAATTAGACAGGCATTTTAAGCTAATATAAATTAAATCTCCTATAATTCCTATCAATAAAGTCATATGTATGCTCTCTGATACCAAACATCTAGGTATGCTAATAAACAATATTCCACAGACGTTCTATTAAAATAATTATCTAAAAAAAATAATCTAGTTAAATTTACTAACCTGGTTTAATGAAAACACAGTTTCAAAAAGTGAACTTAGATATTTATAGTGTTTTCATTAAACCAGGTTAGTAAATTTAACTAGATTATTTTTTTTAGATAATTATTGAATAGAACTTTGTCAGCGGAATTATTCATTAGCATACCTAGATGTTTGGTATCAGAGAGCATACATATGACTTCATTGATAGGAATTGTAGATTTGATTTATATTAGCTTAAAATACCTTTCTAATACAGTACAACTCTTGACATTTGTTATCGCATATTTAAATAATCAATTGGCAGTAGGTACTTTGCTTGTATTGTATTAACTTTTAAAAATTTAGTAACCTGTAAATATATAAATACTGATAAATACTAATAATAGCTAATAACTAATAATAAATAATGTATATAAATACAAGCAAACAAAGTATTTTTAAATGTTCAAAAATAAGCAGGAAATAGGGTAGTTTGGTAGTTTTCTAATAAAATGGTAATGGCAGATCTTATATGAAAGAATTCAATATTTACATTTTGTGAAGAAAATTAAACACGAAATAATGAATTAAAAATTGTCTCCAGGATGACCTTGAACACAATTGCAACAGCATTGCCAACTGCTAAAAATAGTTCCCGTCAAATGCAGGCTAAAATTCCCTAGATTTAAATGTAAATCCGTTAAAATTTTATTTTTAGAAAAAATACCCCTCAAATATTGAGGAGTTATAGGTACAGGGTAAACTATGACAGTACAAATATTTTAAGGGGAGATAGAGAAAATTAAGAATTAGCGGAATCACCCTTAACAAAGTTCCAAACTTATTTATAAAATGGAAAAAAATTTGTGTCGATATTATATTAAACCCTTATTTAACGCCGACTATGCGACCAGCAACACAATGGTAAAATTCGTTGTTACCTCATAATTCAATAATTCGCGAATCGGTCAGTGGTCGTGCCATCAAATAGATTGATAATATAGTCATAGTATAGCAAGCTAACTCAAAAATTGTTTAGTGTTACCCTTAAAATAATTATTTAGCTAACAAATAACTGAGTGAACATCACTCAATGAATTGTGTTATTATTTCAACACAATCGGGTGTGGACTCGTTTTGACAACCATTTATGTTGATTTTGTTTGAAACTCAAGATGTACGCGAGTGACTTAGATATTCATACGGCTCACTTTAGATATTTTTGCCGTACAAAATTTCTCACCTAGAACTGCCAAGTCGTAAAAGTGCAAACAGCCGGCATCGAACGCACTCATAACTCACTTGAACGCAAGATACACCTCGACCGTTAACTTTAAAAGTTTCCGGACCAATCCAGCCGGATCCCGCGCCGAAATAAAAAGCCGGAGGTCCGCCGATTGCTCCCTCATCCGATTCCAGACCTTCAACAATGGTAAAACTGGAGTCAGTCGGTCCCCAGGGTAGGGTGATGGCCCAAGATCAATATGTAATTTTGCTAAGAGCGTTCTGAAGGACTCCAGCCGGCGAGCATAGTTATTTCACGAGAATAAATAATCCGGTTATTTATCGCGATTCGGTAAGAGCCACAAAGGCCGCTTGTTGCGGTTGCATTCGAAATAAGCGAAAGAAAAATATCTTTGGGGGATACTCTGCAGACGAGCAAACCTCCTGGTTTTCGATCAATTTCAAAGAGAAATTGTTGGGTATAGTAAAACTTATATTGGCACGGCGCTATTTGGAATGCAACGTTGTAACATTTCACATAAATAAGGTAACAGCTTTTTCTGTATAACATGGAAATGGGTCCTAGTCTTTATAAAATTTAATCCATTTCGAATTATTAGCACTTCGCAAATTTGTCATAAAATTTTTAGGAAGTTAATTTTATGAATCGTAGGCAACAAACTTGGCATCTATGCAGTCTGTCGTCTACACACTCACCGACAAACGTCGTTCCTGAACAGCTGGCAGTACTATTCAGTGCTAGGTGATTTCCCAGAATCGAGCGTATTATAATTTGTGGGTTCGTAATAAACTAGATGATTTTTAATTAGTTATATTGGCTTATTATGAATTAAGTGTTGTAAATACATAATTGTTTAAACAGTATTGTGAATATTACATTAGTGTAGTGAGTACTCAGTGTTGTGAATGAGTGAAACTACGAGCCCATGGTCTAGTTACGTAACATCGAACACTAAAGTACTGGAAATTATTTCCATCTATCTCCTATCAAACTTTATTGTATTGTCACAGAATTTGCCCCACTCACACCCAATTCGACGACTGTGATACCGCGAAATGCTAAGATTGCTCCGATCGTCCCTAAACGATTCGGTTAAACAAACAAAATGCCGTGTATCGAGACGGAACTGGAAAACTGGAGAATAGACGAGAAGCATTCGAGTCGTTCAGGAAAATGGATCTAGAGATACTAGAAAATATCTGGAATTTCGTTTGGTCTATAAAAGAAGAACAAACGGCCGAGTCAGTTAGTCTTGTATTACAGTATTTAGTTGGAGAGATCAAAGTGATTTAGATAGCGATTAATTAAATGTTTAGTTGAGTTGTAATTGAGTAAGTGAGTGTTCAGTAGTGTACCTACTGAGTAGTTAATAAAGATAAGTAATTAATTAACGGATTGATTTTTCTGGCAGTAGAAAAATTCGGATTGGGAAATCCGTGACAGTATTATTAGAATTACACTGTGAATATCCTCAATAAATCCATTTTGAGGGTTACTTCTTGTCGTTTGCCGAATTAGATAACCAGCCAATAAAAGCAACATTTCAAAGCTTTGATTTTTGCGATCCCAAAGTGGCTTGTATCAAACACTTAATAATAGTATCAGACAACGTTCCATCCATACCATACATTACTTTCAGAAAGGATTCCGATAGACATGGCACAAAGAAGTGAATACTCAAGGATTTCTCAAAATCCATAAAATTGCGTACGATCAGTTACTGCATATAGTCAAGAGCAATAATTTTGCAAAGAAATACGTTATTGATGAGTCGGCTACGGCTCAGAGACATACGTTCTACGGTTGCATCCATACTGCTGTGTTTTTAATCCCATTAAATTAATATGTAGCCAATTAAAAAGACACCTTCAAAGAAGTAAAGCCTTTCCAAAATTTGATAGAACAGTTAAAAATGTTATAAGAAGCGAGGTGAATAAAATTACATCAGCTAATCGGAAAAAATGCGTCAAACATGTCATAGAAATTGAAGGAGACTATAGGTATAAAGCTGCATCAATTTTTACCTCTAACAACACAAATGCCCGTTTGCAGCGACATTTTGCTAAGAACAACTTAATAAAGTTGTTCTTAAAGTTAAGCTATGCTTATTTTTTTAGAGTATTGCACCAACGTATTATAATCCATACTTAGCAAAGTACGTCTTTGTATTGGCAACAACGCACAAATCTAGTAACTTTCATTACATTATGTTAGGTATTTTAGTTCTTTCTGTTTTTCTTCAGTTTGTTACATGGAAGTAAGGTTAGATTTCGGTGTAATGTCATGTCTGTGGTGTTTGCTTTTGTTGTCATTTGTAATATAGGTATGGTTGTTGTTGTTGTTCATCAAGACAAGTTAATATCAGAGACAAACTAATAATAATAATAATTCACTTTATTTTCTCTGTGGTTAGTAGTGACCAAATCATATTCATTAAATTCATTCATTGTATGGATGGAATAATTTAATTTGAGAAATGGACAATATATAATTTCCAAAGTATCCAAATCATCAAATATAATCTAATATACATTATAGGTACTTTTATACTACTTTAATACTACACTCACTCACATTGACCACTATATTTGCACTTTCCGCGTTTTTTAAATTTGTATGCTTGTTTTTCGCACATTCTAACTCTGTTTGAATTAAAGAATATCATAAGTCACTGTCAAACAGGGGCTTCAATTTAAGTATCTGTTTTATTAGTTAAGAAGATCTTAACGTATGGTGCAATAAAAAGCATACTTAAGTATGTCTTATTTTTAAGTAATGCTTAACTTCGGTGCAAACGGGCATTAGATACATATTTTTCCAAGTTGTGAATGACAAGCCGGCCGAAAAGCTAAAAAACTACGAATATTTACTTTTACTTACATTTAAAAAGTTTACTTACAACTTTATAAGCCACAATGAGTTAATGGTGTTTGATAATCTAACATTTGGCGAAGGCGCCGATGCCAGAATACGAATTTTGAGAGATAGTGTCCCAATATTCTTAAAATAGTGTTTCTCTATACAGCAAATGATTTTGAATATTTAATGGCTGAATCATCAAAGGCTTAGCAAGTAACAGGAATGTTAATGAAAATTTAACATAAAAAGTAACAAAACATCAACAACTTTATTTCTAACACCCTGTCCAAAAATTAAAGAACACTAGTCAAGGCTTATGCCCGTTTGCACCGACATTTTACTAAGAACAACTTAATAAAGTTGTTCTTAAAGTTAAGTTATGCATATTTTTTTAGAGTATTGCACCGACGTATTATAACCATAATTAGCAAAGTACGTCTTTGTATTGGCAACAACGCACAAATCTAGTAATTTTCGTTACTTTATGTTAGGTATTTTAGTTCTTTATGTTTCTCTTCGGTTTCTTATATGGAAGTAAAGTTAGATTTCGGTGTAATGTCATGTCTGTGGTGTTTGTTTTTGTTGTTGTCATTTGTAATATAGGTATGTTTGTTGTTGATGTTCATCAAGACTAGTTAATATCAGAGACAAACTAATAATAATAACGATTTACTTTATTTTCTCTGTGGTTAGTGTAGCCAAATCATCTTCATTCAATTCATCCATTGTATGGAGAAGGTCAGATCTCGTATAATTTAATTTGAGAAATGCAAAATCTATAATTTCCAAAGTATCCAAATCATCAAATATATTCTAATATACTTTTGTACTACTTTAATAATACACTCATTAGCATTGACCACTATACTTGCACTTTCCGCGTTCTTTAAATTTTTTTGCTTGTTTTTCGCACATGCTAACTCTGTTTGAATTAAAGAATTTCATAAGTCACTGTCAAACAGAGGCTTAAATTTAAGTATCTGTTTTCATACTTAAGAAGATCTTAACGTATGGTGCAATAGGAAAAGCATACTTAAGCATGTCTTATTTTCAAGTAATGCTTGTTAACTTCGATGCAAACGGGCATTAAAATATTATATTGAAAGGCTCAATGAAAGGATTTTTACAAAACAAATGCAAACTTCTTCGATTATTGTTACTATTATTAGTATTAATATAATTTAATTCCACAACATAAGAAGTACAAAAATGTATCGGCGTGAAATACTCCTTGCATTGGTAGCCTACATATGGCGACTACATATCAGATTCTGTTTGAAATAATTTTTCAGTATTTAATCTTGGCAAATTTAATGCTTAAACGCATATATTGTGTATTTATAAACATATATTCAAATGTCGAGATGAGGGATAAGGTGCCTGATCAATGGGAAATGTAATACCAAAGACGTTTTCCGAGTAGACAAAATATTGTGCTGAATCCTCTATGAACCACGTTGAACAACTACTGTAATGCCTAGGCAGTAAACGTGTGAAAGTGTTTTTATGTATTTGTACATGTTGTATGTGTTTGTATGTACATTTGGGTATATTCCCGACAAAGGAAATCCACCTGGTCGTGGTCGTCGGACCGAATACTTCGCATTAAACAAAAAGAACGGTTGAGGGAAGAAAAGTTCCTCAAAAAGAGCAAAAATCTTTGTAATGACAAGTTTTAATGTAAACAAGTAAGAAAACAGAAAATGATTCAGCAGTCTTGAAATCTCTCCTTGAAATAAATATCAGTAAGGTAGGTGCTACCTCCCTGTACTACCATTTCGTATTTCTCATTAAATAATCATCTACATTTTATAAATAAATGTTTGTCTTTCCCAACGACGTAAATCGATACAAGTGATAACGCGGTGCTCTGTCACTACCTCTGACATCTATGACTTAAGCATAATATAACTAACTTAGCGGCTGACAGGCTACCAGAGTCGTGGATAAATAGGGGTTTAATATAGGTTCGAAAAATTTTTTTTTTGCTTTATAAATAAGTTTTAAAATGTTTTGATGGACGATTCAGTTAATTATTTTTCTTTATCTCCTCTTAAAATATTTGTACTTAGTCAGAGTTAACCCTGTATATTCAAAATTCTTTTAAATCTCTGTTCCATTCTAAAATAGACTACAACAGGATCGCAATGTGAATCAAGACACACGCTCCGTATAACTTATATTCTTACAAGTTACCTAAATGCAAATTTCCTTCATTTCCTCCATAGCCCCTTCCGCCACGGCAGAACTTAAATGTGAAATATTATATTACTACCCTTGAAAACTTCGATTCTTCTAGTGAATTTTGCGAGACAGGGTAAAACGCAGATCGTCTCCTCGGCTCGTTATCAATACTTAAACTGCAATATGCACTAAAAGTAATTGCCCCCTCGAGCTTCGAATAGCCTCACGAGCAAAAATGCGGTATGTGGGATATTTAGGGTCCATCGTGGTACGTCGGAAGTTAAATATTAATAAAATCGACCGATATTATTTGTGTTATGTGGAGTAAGTCTCGAAAAGGTCGGAGAGAAGAGTAGAAATGGTTCATATTTCACTCTAATAATGGCAGATGGAAGTTGGTAATACAAAAAAATTCCTGACGGAATAATCGAACTTCAATAGTATAAACCATACGAAAACAGTTTACATAAAAAGAAATAATTTTCCTCATCTCTTGCCTTACTCGGTTCTTCGGTGTTTTGAGGGCTGTTTGCATAAATTTTAAATAACCCCCTAAAAAGTAATATATGTATGTAAGATCGGGAGATCTTGGAGGACACCCTATTAGTTCATGTAAATAAATGTCGGACTCGATGTCGATCATCACACCGTAAAAAAAGTTTATTTCATGAAAATAAATTATATTGTAATAGACTTTGCCCCGCTCGCACCCAATTCGACGACTCTGGTATCGCAAAACGCTATAGATTGCCCCAATCGCCTCTACGCGATGCTGGTGAACAAACAAAATAATGCCGTGTATCGAGGCACTACTGGAAAATTGAGAATCGACGAGAATCGTTCGAAAAATGGAATATTCGTTTTGTCTATAAAAGAAGAATAAACCGCCGAGTCAGTCAGTCTTGAATTGGAGTGTTTACTTGGATATTTCCTGGGGTTTCAAAGTGAAATAGGATTTAGTTGAGTTGTAATTAGTATTCAGTAGTGTACAGAGTGTTTAATAAACACCAGTAAAAATTACTGTTTGTTTTCTGGTAAAACAAAAAGTTGGGTTGGAAAGCCCGTGACAATATTTTTGTAATATATTTCCAAATATGTATTTCCTGATACTAAATCATTGTTCTATTTTTTTTTAAAGCAAAATAACTATATTGAGTAAAGAAAATATTTGTTTAAATTAAAAAACATTATTTCCTTTTCAATGATACACTTCCGGGTTGATTTAATTATATTCTATGACAAGACAATATTTTTATATTTCAGAGAATTTTTTCCAATTAAACATCTCCTTATTTAAGTCAATTTGCTCAGGAATTTCAGGAAATAACTGCGAACTAATGCCCCGATCAGCATTGAATTACACCTAAAAAATCTATAGTAAATAGTGCACATATACCAGTTTCGAGCTTATTGGTTATCATCAGTACACCACAGGTGAGTGGTGCGGTGAGTTTGCAAACAATGTTTCCTGAAGCAAAAATCGCTTTGCTATCGTTCTTAGTTGCGGAGTAATTCGATGGCTTGCTAGTGTAATATTATTCAAGGAACCACCACGGCACAAGCTATAAAATTGAAACTGGTGGCACATTACAAATTAGCAACAAAACAGTAACAAATTATCCGGCACTTGTTTTTGGCTGCCACATTTTATTTTTTGTTTTTAGACGAGCACAAGGCAAGCAACAGATTTTTAACTGTGTGATTTGAATGGGTAACTTTTTTTTATTATCGAAAAAACTACATCAGAAAGTACTCGACGAGTATCAAAATATGGTGCAAAAATCGGTTTGCTATCGTTCTTGCTATCTTACTTGCGAAATAATTCGCCAATATTTTTCTCGAAAACGGCGCAATGCACAAAATTGAAACTGTTGGTACAAATCAGCAACAAAATATAGAGTACTTGTTTTTGGCGGCCGCTGATGTTGGATTGCTAGGGTAATATACATACACCGTGTGCCAAAAGAAGTGAGACGGTGGAATATTTTTGCGAAATTTACATCAGATCGAAAAACTGAAAACGTGTTCAATATTTTTAAAAAATCTATAGAACGACACCAAACACAACCCCCTACCCCTGGGGGTCCCTGGATTTTGGATTTTCAGATTTGGATTCCTCATGAAAAAATAAGTAACTTTTATTGGGGACATTTTTTTCGAATTGTTGATAGATGGCGCTATAATCGGAAAAAAACGAGTCTTCTTGTTATTAGAATATATTTATGGTATATAATAATAACACAGTTATTATTAAAATACCTTTATAAATGTAAATAATGGTCATTCAAATATATATTCAATTGATCCTTAAATAAATATATATTTCGCCATATTTCAATATATAGCTGCTATATAAGCCGAATTGCTCAATAATAAATTGTTTTCTCAGTGTTGTCGCAAAATCGCTGTTATACCCCGTGGAATATTAAAAGACCTTATCTGGGCAAGTAAGATTTAATTCCATTTTCCCCCACATCCTTTTAATGTAATAACCACTCTTAACCAACGCACTGCCGACTCATTGTCCATGTTACCAAATCCATTAACTCGGTTGTTTCATCTTGCCGTATCAAAGCTAAATGCCCTCGAAAATGATCTCCTAGGACTAAATAAACGGCGAGCGTCCTAACATTGCTTCTCTGCCGAAACGCCTTCGCCTCAAAGCAGGTTCGGACGGAATCCGCGCTTTGATGAAACTTTAACCAGATAACGACAAAAACAAATTGTCCATTAAAATTGCAGGCCCGCTCTCAATTAGGACGCGTTACTTATTAACGGCCCGTTAGTTAAATGTCGGCACGGGAAGTCGACGTCCGCAGTCCGTTTCTTTGGTGAAACATAAAAACAAACGCTGATTGTTCGCAAATTGATGCTTTCCTTGAGGAAAGTCATTAGACGAGAAAGTGCGGAATGTATAGAAGCGGCGTAAGTAAAACTACACCGGGAAAACAGTTTAATTACACCCTAAAAAATTAACACCGTAATTTAAATTTCATATCTGTTGAGTATATTTATTCGATACTAAAAATCAAGCGTATAATGGTTTTCAGGATGTTTTAATATTATTTTCTTTCAATACATTATGTACTCAAGTGTACAAAATTAAATTTTTAAAAATTTAATAAAGCACAGTGAAAAGACAAACTATTGGAGCAAGAGTTTTTTTGTCAACTTTTTGATTGTCGCCACAAACACGTATTTCTTGAAAGAAAACAAAGATGATAACGATTGCTCATGTTTGATGCTAAATCAGCCTTACAATTTGTTCCATATTATAAGTGTTCTTTGTTCTTTTATTTCTATTATTTGGGCATAACTTCTAATTATATAATTCAATGATTTTTCTTTATTGTTTTTATTTTCATTATTGTTTAACATAAAATTACACCTGTTTTAAAAGAACTTTGTTTGACTTAATGGTGTCAAATTATCAAATTAAACATTTCTAATTAATTCTCTCTCACCAAAAAAAAACTTTAATTTCAGTGTAAACTATTTACTTTACTTGAAAAGAAGATTTGTTGGACAATGAAAGCCATTGCCGTGCTCTCCATCCAACATGAAGTAGCTAATGACCGCTAGATGTAGCTTGTTACATTTCGCGTACTCTGTAGAACACCAGAATATCAACTCTTACAGACGAGATAGGAGAGGAGAACCCTAGTAGAGCTGCAGGCATTGGCCCGTGGCCGCAAACGCAGTCGAGGGTGAGTGGAGAAAAGGGACCGGGGGCCCACCTCTACAAGGCATCCGGCCGTCAGGTCCTACAGCAAATAATGTGGGTGAAGGTAGATAACTTCTCAGCCTCGCACAGCCTATGTCATTTATCCTGCCATTAATATTGGCGCGCGCCGCGCACTATAACATTCAAAAACTGTTAAGATAAACACAAAATGTCTTTTTGGAACGCTAAACAATTTGATGTTTATATAGAACAGTTTTCTAATTATTGCTTCAATAAATACAATTTTAGGTTCCTGTAACCAATACTTTTACTTTGAACTAAGATAAGAATGCAATATTGAAGTAACAAATATTTCTCGATATTTTTAAAAGGTTAAGTGAAGTAGTTTTTCGGTTCTCCATATATAGCTATAACGTGAAAAATTGTTAATCTAACAGTTTTTGGGTAAAGTTACAGTTTTTTTTCTCGATGTGGTGTATTGAGAACAGGTATACACTTAATATCAATTACGACCTAATAAGGGCTACCATACTAATTAATATTTTCTTAATATGGTAAGTGTAGTTTAATTGAATGAAATATGCATTAAGAATAAAATGCTCGAAATTAGCAGTTTAGTCTGTGTACAAAGCTTTAGGGATATTTATTTCAAATAAATACTACAATTAAAAATTACGAAAAACAAAAATAACAAAATTCTACCTCAAAAAAAGCTAAAAGCTATAGAAAAATATACAGTGACTCTGAAGATGAAATAAATCAATTTACAGAATATGGACCTAATAAATGTTTTTTAATAACCAAGATAACCGAGGCCTATATTGGGCCTTCTTCTGGGTTCTTTAGTGTAATGTTTTTCTTTGTCCAATATATGCGGATTTAAAGTATGCGATGCATGTGATCAATTGAAATAGTTCCCCGTGCATAATGTTTCCAATTTTTATTTAGTCTGGATCACCCACTTGATTTAACGTTTAATGATCTTTTAAATAGTGCGTTGCATTTTGTATGTGTAATATAAAAACGAAATATAATATATAGGGGTCCAAAAAAAGTTGAATTTAAAACATTTCTAAAAGTGGCCTGGCATATATGAACATTTTGCTACGACCAAAACTCGTCAATTCGAATTGCTTTTTTTTTAAAAAAAATAATAAAATCTCAAATTATGTTATATTTTTTTAATGTTTTATTCGTGCAATATTATTTTTGTCTTTTATATATACTCTTATTATTCTTAAATATTACTTATATTTTTACAAAAACTAATTCATTTCTTTGCCCAATTTGAATTTTTGAGTCTCAATATTTACCCATGAAAAAAGTTCTCAAGGTTTACAAAACTACACTGTTACTAAAGGATCACAATGGACGGTTGTAGAACACACACACAAGAAAAAAATTATTCAACAACTTTAATAGTATGTAATAACAATATTACACAACAATTTATGACATTAAGTATAAAAAGCTTTCAACGTATAATAAACTTTCGTCAGAATATGCATGCACTACAATGCATACTAATAAACATCTGAATATTGCATGTTTTCGTTATCATAGCGCCATTTTGTCAGAACACTCGTCCACTATAACCGTAGCCTAAAACTTGAAGAGACTTTAAAGTATAATAATAAGTATACAATTTTGTGAAAATAACTATTACAACAGTTCCTAGAAAAGCTACAACCAATATCCAACTAAAATTACAAATTTCCTGTTTACAACATTACTGCAGCAGTTATTAAATTCAAATCGATTTCAATTGGCCATTAGGGTATTAAATTTTATATACGGCATCGACTACTGTTAAACCAATAATAGCGAATTAATAGACGGCTTATGCTGACGGCCTCATAAACGATATCAACAGCATTTGTGCATATGAGAAAGCAGTAAAAACAAATAATAAAACCAACGAATAGACTTTTAATACAGGCATTCTTAAACTGGCTCTTCATGGGTTCAAATTAATTGATATTAATGATATTTGTGTCAAAGTGACGAAGTAATTTATATATAGGGTGCCTCTAAAAAACGTATAAATGAATTAATTGGGGGGGAGGGTAATCGGACAGAAGTTCTTATAGGCATTCCATACCACGTGATCCAAGATGGCAGTCGTGATTGCTTAGTATACTGTGGTCGTGGACAACTACAACATTGAGTGTGACAGCAATGCAGTTACCATCTGTCACTCAATGACGGCATATTGCTTTTGTGTTTGTAATATCACTGTTATTCAAGTTTTTATGATGCAAAGTGAATATTTGAAATATTTATTGGAAAATCCTGATATTGCAGAAAGGTAAGCTTGAAACCATTCGTTTAGCGTAATATTTACAAACATATTAATTATTCTCCCAAATGTAATATTTACTGATTTTCAATTTTGGTAGAACAAAAATATGAAATTGGGGAAAAATTCCATTCCGAGATAATAATGCCTGTGAAGGAAGGTGCTTTAGAAATTAATCATTGATGTGTGCAATTACAATGATGTCGATGATGAAAGATCCAATATAATAAAATGTGATGAAGACTGCTGCACAACAGTTTGGTTTCGTTTTAAATGTGTAGGATTGCCATATAACACCAAATATATTCTGGTATTGCCTAAATTGCACTTAATAAATAATATTATTTATACATATACCTACATAATATATACATACACCATTATACAGTGCCTTCATAAATGATTACAAGTCACGTGATCAGGGCCGAGATTCTAAATTAATCGCAGAGCAATTTATATGCGAATATCGTTTTCCTCACTACAGCAATTGCGAGAGACAAGAAATCTATTCGCATACGAGTTGCTCTTCGAGAATCACAGTCCTGGTCACGTGGCTTGTTATGAAGACTCGGTATATAAAATGATTCGATTAAACCTAGCTGTTTTTCTTGATGTGGTAAAAAAGTACATGTACATTCGGAACATAAAAGAATACAAAATTGCAGACCATGAACTTTTAATTTATTACCAATGTTTACCCGAGCAAGAATGACTGCATTACATGATGCAAGACATTCAAATCATCAGATATCGAACATGTTGGGCATTCCTAGATCATCTGCTGTTGTACGAATAATACACAGATATGAAGAATCTGATACAGTGGAAAACAGACCACGTAGTGGACGTTCTCGAGTATCTAATGAAAGGGAAGATCGGTATTTGGTGCAATATGCCCGTAGACACCGCACATCTTCAACTTCAGCTCTCAGGGCCCACATTCAAGGTACGTTTTGCCGTGTTATATCGACACCTACTATTCGAAGACGACTCCACAACGCAAATTTACGTTAGAAGATCATTACGGGTCCCCACTCAACTTCCAAGGCATCGTGCTGTCCGTCTCCAGTGGGCGCGAGAGCATAGGTGTTGGCTTTTACGCCAGTGGCGGTGGGTTTTATTTACAGACGAAACCAGAATTGGACTGGTTACTGATGACTACCTACAAAGAGTCTGGAGAGAACCAGGTTGTCAAAAGCGACTTCATTTCCCCGTGATGTTGTTCCGTATGAAGGGAGTACCGTAATGTTTCGGGGTGGAATATTGTTCAATCGCCGCACCCCATTAATTCGCACACCACAGAATATAACCAGTCAAATTTACATCGAACAAGTTATTACGCCCTTTATTTACCCCTATGTAGTGGGGGTAAATAAAGGGCGTAATAATAAAAAAACATAAAAAAATTATTCGACGCCAGTGGCGAAGATGCGGAAGATGGTACGACATTGGCTGAAAGTCAAAGATAGACATATATGTGAAATTGACAGTTCCTTAGAAATAGTATTTTTTTGTTCTAAGGTATATACAATAGTTAAAGTGTTTCACAAGGTGCAAAGCTCCGAAGTTAACTCTTGAGTTAACCCTCAGCTTGCCCTGTCCCTCAAATACAGGGTATCCGGTTTTAATGTTTACAACCTTTTAGAGAAACTAGTGGATAGGGGCATTAATTCAAATATTAACATCAAAATGCAAAGTTAATAAAATGAGTAAAAAACATTAAACTTTGAAGACAGCCCTCCAGTAGATCCAAATAACCGTGATATGTGTCACACACTTAATAATGTGAGCTGGGACCTGCGTTATTTGCGAAATGGAAATGCGAATAAGTATAATAACGTCGATATTGACGCAAGGTGGGCAGTATTGTCAGTCTTTACGGGGAAATTTAGCTCCAAATGACGCGGATTTTTGCGTAAATCCACGCGATTTTTCGGGATTTCGCAGGAGTGGTTACCCTCTCGATATATTAAGAAAATTACTTTTTATTTAAAAACTTATAATATTTTCGAAAAAATACACTATTTAATTAAGTTAGATACATTTAAAAGATACAGACCATTAATATTTTTTGTATTTCACAAACGAACTTTGCAAAGCAGAATAATACTTACATTTAGTTGATACGAAATCATGCTAATAATTCTACTTTTCAATTACCTACCAGTTCTTAAAGCGCAACTATGTTCATCATTTTTAAAATATTTCTATACTTATATTTTATTAAAACGAAAAAAATGATCTGTCAATATTTCAAGTATTCTTACGCCAGGTCCAGACCAAGCAGACAAAGAGTGAACACAATTTTGAGACAAAAACACGACAAAATTTTAGGTACTCAGATAAGACAAAATTGAGACAAACTGTCTACACCACAAGGACAAATGTGCAACAAAATTCAGTTGGTGCGAATCAGTTGTTTAACCATGTGGCGTTTCCACCAGGAACAAACGGAAACGTTTTTGGATGAGACCAAGCTTAAAAAAGCGAGAAAGTTATTCCATAAATAAATTGTTAGTTCAGTTACGTGAGGATGATATTGGACTAAGTGGTGAGATTCGTTCAAGCTATAAGAATTTTTTAAGAATGTCCACCGAAGATTTCGAGAATCTGATATGCCCTGTTGGTCCTACAGTTGCCAAAAGACACACGAAGTACTCCACCACAACAACATAACTTAACAGATCTAAATATGTATGTGTGATTTTCCACTGATTTATTGGTCTACATTTGTCATCGCACACCGTCCACACTACACCGACAACTTGTCGTGAAATATGCAGACAAAACAGAGACCCTTTGATCTTTACCGACTCGAGACGGGACTTGCAACTGTCTCCGAATTTGGAAACAAAACAAAAATAAGACAAAAATGTTGCAGAAATGTATCGGATTTGTCGCCACTTTGTCGCGAAACATGAATGTCTTGTCTCTGGACCCGGCATTAGAGATACTTTTATTACCTACGTTTTAAGAAATTATTAACAAATAAACTTCTTTTTCAGTGTACTCACTTGGGTATGGACATAAGGTACTGCAGAAGGCGGCGATAGTCCTCCGGCTTGGCGCGTTCCCGCCGGGGGTTGGCGGGAAAGGAGAGCACGGGCCCCCCTCGTCGATCTCGACCCCCCGTCAACACCACCAGCCGTTCCTGGAGCAGCGGCATCAGTTCCAGAGCCCTCTGACCGTCCATAGCTTGAGCTGAAACAAGAAATAGTGTTAGAATAATATTCAGAATTATATAATTCTGTATAAATACGACTTCCTTATTACTAGAATTGAATACGCTTCATCTTAACTTTCTATACTGCAATTAGACCCTAAAATTTGCTTAAAAATCACATCTGCAAATTTGTACAAAATAAAAAAAATAGTTGCATGGGAAAAATCCAAAAGAAATTTGTCTGAACGCACACGATACGCTCTGTGACGTCATACTGCGGAACAGGCTAACGCGCGAGAATTAGTGGTTAGGTTAGGATGTCATGTAACAGATGCCACGTTTGCCTTTACCGACTTTGCGTACCGTTGTGTACTAACTTCTTCGTTTCGTAATTTTTTAAATACCAATCAAGGTAAGGAAATATACTTAAATGGAAGAAGGTTTTCAAAAGGCAGACTCACATAATCTGCCAACTATGGTATCAGAATTTTTAGCCGATCTGCGGGGTAGCAAATATCACTAATATAATATGGTAGATTTAATTAAATATTAATATATATTTAAGAACCCAAATTATAGTAAAAAGTTATAAGTAAAATTATATTTCTGGCCTAATAATAAAAAAAACAAATATTTATGATCGAAATTGGTTTTCTTGTTTTTCAAAATATTCTCCATGAAAATTAATACACTTTAGCATGCGTTTAAACCAATTTTCGAAGCACTTTTTCTACTCCGATTGAGGTAACTCCCAAACATGCGTTTCGACTGCATCAACCACTTCTTTAGGAGTCGAAAATCGTTACCAAGTAATTTATTTTTGATATGTGGGAATAAAAAAGTCATTGGATGCCAAATCATGGCTTCACGGCGGATGACAAATCAATTCAATGTTTTGGCCGGTCTAAAATTCCTGTGTTTGAGCCGATATGTGAGAGCTCGCATTGTCATGATGAAGAATGATTCGCCTCCTCTGCTTTTTTCGAATATCTCCGAGGACTTCTGGCAAACGAATGATCGTGTACCATTCAGAATTGACCGTCCTACGTTGCTCAGTATGTCACATGACGATCTTGCTTTATCAATTCACGCACAGCATCGATGTTTTCTGGCTTCGCGGAATTCGTCCTGGAGCAAATTTGCTATATCAGGTTTTTACAGTGCTATAGAATAGTGCTTTATTGCCGTATAAGAATTAAGAATCGATGCACTCTTGCCTTGATAATCCACGTCGAAAGTTATGAAAATTAATCTCACGAAAATATTCACTAGTTATCATATTTTGCCCAAGATTAATTTTTCTGTATATAACACAAATTGCGTTTAAATGACAAAATGTTCTGATGAAGGTGTTGCTCAACAATGTCAAGTTTCCAATGGAAACGTCAGATGACACCTGGCAACCAAGCATGTGGCAACAATCTATGTATCTCATTGACTATACTATATATAACAATTGTAGAAATAGACGCTTATTCTGCAAAAGTAGTGTCAAATGATTTACATTAAAAATTGTAAAGCTGATTAAAAAAAAAACGTTTTAAGTGACCACTGAGTTTTACTATGAACGCTCCAACATCGCTTGTATATTTTGATTCTTCATTTAGAATTTATTTGAAATTGTAAATTTATTATTTTTCATTTGTAACTGTAGACCGTTTTATTTGCATCTTACATTTACTTTTAAAATTACATTTTAGTTATGCCAGATAAAGTTATGGGACTTAGTCATTGGTTACGTTCAAGTTAAAAGAGTAGAAAGTAAATGTACAATACTCCAGCGTCCATTCCGCGATGTGACGTCAGAAGCACCAACCTCCCTGCAGTATTAGTTTATTTTGAAAAAACAATATTTTCGGCATTTTAATAGTTATTACGTATTTATATGGCCTTAGAAGTAACAAAACTTTTAAAAATATTTCAACTTGACATGCGACTGAACTTTTCCGTAAGTGTAAGTTCTAGAGTCTAGCTTTCTATTTAATTATCGAATGGTGGAAGTTTGAAAAGAGCGTCGGCAAAACTTACTTTATATTCATTCTCAATGGCCTGAAATGACGGTCTCTCGACCTCGCGACTCGATATCTTCCGAGATAGATGTGCCCCACGTCTGACGGCGGACAAGTGAAAGATTATTCTCGAGACCAAACAAAATGCAGAATGGTCCCTCCGACGGCCATCCTGTCGCTCGCATCTTAGATCAGACCACTCGTGGTTGTTTTTCTCTACTCAGGATGTCTGTAGATGATGGAGATTGTGATTTATATTTTATACCTCTTCACTATCCTTAGTATAGGGCGTAAATTTATTGTAATGACAATAGGGTCGTCCCAAAAGGCTGCTATGAACAAGTTTTAGGTTATGTTTTATTTTGTGGCTCACTGGCAGTACTAACAATGGCCATTAATGGCTAGTCGTTTAATTGTAAAGATAAAGTATACTAGATTTAATTATATATCCTCACCTCATTATTGACTAATATGCGTTGAAATAAATATTATAAAGAATGCTGAATTACTTTTATCTTTACTATATTAGCGCGAGTGACGTCACTTTTGTATATACGTTAAATAACAATTATAAGGAGTTGTGGAAGAGTCGGCAGCTAGTATTTTCAACCATAGGTTAAACTGGTTGCCGATCTATATCGTATAAGCAAGACGAAAAATAATAAGAAAATAAAACAAAAATATTAACTTAATGGACCCGCGTGTAATCTCAAGAAATTTAAAAATAATATTCTTTTCCCTAAAATATTTGGTACTTATAAACAGTACCTATTTAGTAATCACATGATTCAAATTGTAAGCAAACTTCCAAAAGTTTGATAAATTTGTTACGTCACAACCACTGCTAACGTAAAGATCAGAGCAACATTGACAGACCAGCAGAATCACTAGCGTCGAAACAATAAGTCGCGCAGAGCAGCTCGTGCATATTTCAGACTGCAACGACCTCCGCTACCCATCAGTTTGTCTCAAACGCTGGTGTGCGAACATCGATTATATATATATTCAGAGTTTGAAAGTTTTTATTTGTCAAAAAAAAAAATTCTGAGATTATTAATGTCTCTACCACTGGAATCTTGCCGGCCAGCATTTAAAGAAAATAAAATTTTTCCTTTAGCTTGTATACATATTTACGAATCAGCATTATTTGTCGAAAACCATAATGAACTTTTTAGACAACACAACACGATACATTCTCATAATACAAGAGGTAATAATTTGATTTAATTAAATAATCATAATTTAACCACATACCAAAAGAGGCCTCTCTACTTATGTGGAACAATTTTCAATAAACTGCCCGTAAATATTAAGCGCCATACGAGTATAAGATTATTTAAAAAAAAGTTACGCTCGTTTTTAGTAGAACATTGTTTTTATTCCTTAAAAGAATTTTATGCAGGACATTAACTTTTAGCGGTATAAACAGCCGAAAAAAACAAATGAGCACATTTTTAGTTCTATCTGAAAAGGCTTTTAAAATTTCGTATGCGAGTCCACTGACTGATGTACTGATACGTTGAATTCGTATATCGATGTAAACTCGTTCTAATGCACAAACTTCGTTCATATTTGATTTGGAGTTATATATGATGAAGCACCTACGCTTCGGCATTTAAAATTCACTCTAAATGGGTCAATACGTCAATAGTGGTTAATTGAAATTTAAATTCGAAACAACAGGAAGGAACGCCGGCATAATGTTTAATAATGATCGATCGGTAAAGCAGATTAAGCGATGTTTGTAATTAGATTATTTGAAATTGCTATAAAATGTTGTTTTATTAACAATCGATGGTTGTAGTGTTTGACACATAGTTGGTAAGTTCGAGGAAATATTCAAAATACTAAAAAAACCTATTTAAACATGATTCTTTTTAAAACATTTTTTTAAAAAAATAGGACAAAGTATTAATGTGCAAAAATATATTCTTTTACGATATTCGAGTAGCAAGAGCTGATACAGAATGAACAAACGAGATATTTTTCTCTTATAGACTAAGATCTTAGTATCTTTAAATTTTAAGAAATTCACTAACAGAATGTACCTATCTGCTAATAGAATAAGAGATATCGTAAAAATAATACGTTAGAGACATAAATTGGTTGATTTTAACACAGTCCATTATATTGTTTGTAAAAAGATGTTTCAGTTTATTATAAGGAAATTCAATGCTGAATCCTAAAGTCAAAAAGTCTTAATATGTCGCTGAGGAAGCTCTACTTATTTTTACAAGATTGGCCATGATCTAAGTATATAGGCGAAAACAATTTTATGTTTTATCACCTTCTGAACTTATGGTTTTTGTTTTTTTTCGTTTTGCCTAAATCACAAATATTTCATCAAGTGTTTGTTTTGAACAGAACTATTTCCTCTTTACTGAATTAACTTCTTTTCATAATTTTTGTGTGTAATTGCACTGAATAACTGTTTTTCTCTAGGCCTATTAGTGAATGCAATAACTCCGAAATCATTTTTGATAATAGAATGTAAAACTTGTCACTCTTGAGGTGGTAGCTGGTTGAAATTTTTGCCTTGAACTTGATCACCCTGTATATCTCTGTTGGAGAGCGAGATAGAGGGTTTGTTGTGTTTCTATTTTTTACTTGAAATTTCATAATGAATCTATTCCTGAAGTTTGACTATTTAAATGTGACTCACTCTGTATATAACTTACCGTAGAAGCTTTTGGTGTACATTTATCTATTTTTGTGATAAGCTACCAGCTTATATTTATTCCGAAACACTTACTTCTTATGTGTATGGCATGTACCTATTTCCATTCTATAACAAGGTAAAGAATTAATAATCCCTAATCGAACTAAACAACTAGTTTGCCATGGATTTCATAACTGTCAGTGTCAAGTGTAAATGGAAGTGTCGTAATAATTATTATTTTCAGACAAGTTCTAATTTAAATAGAATGAGTGAAAAATCGTGTGAATCAGATATAGAATTTAATAATACATCACTAGAAATTACAAATTATGCAAAAAAAAATAGACGTGAATATGAAAAGTATTACCTATGAACTGTTAAGGGATTGGCAACATGAAAAGAAAAAGCATTTCTTGTTCGAAAATGTTTTAGTTGCATTTTCAGATAATTTATTTAAAAATGGAAATATTCGACTCTATAGAAAATATTATATTCAATCCTAAAAGCAACGATAAACGTATAATACGATATCGATATTTCAAGATACAAAAAATTAAAAACTTTGTTAAAACGCTTTTCTGAAAAGTGCCTACCTCGAAAGATTTTTACAGAAGTAATAATTCTTAGAAGATGCTCCGGATGAGATCTATTTTGCTACAAAGATAATACGAATCAATTTAAATGGCAATTTTAATAGAATGTAGTTTTTATTTTTCAATCGCCCTTGTCATTGGTGTTTTGAGGGCTTGTCGCAAGAATAAGCTTTACAACATTAACATTTCCGACATTAATTTGGAATTGGCAATACTACTTAATTGCAATTACTAATACAAATACTAAAAAACCAAGAGAGTTTACAATCACGGGAAATTTTTATAACATAAAAAATACTGGACTTTGAGACCTTATAATGTACCTTCTGATAATTTTTTTATTAATTTCCAAAAAGTAAATGTTACATAAGTACATAGGATAAATAAACTGGACAATATGCCTAAACAAATTGCCACATTTATATACTCTCCTTTATATACAATATTTTGAAGTTGATTAATTAATATATTTCAGTGACAGGGATAACTTAACTGCTAAACAAAAAAGTACCTAAGAAAAAGAGCCATAAATAAATAATTACAGTAAATACCACGATTATGTAATAACAATTCTACTTTAAATTAAATTTTTTATACATAATACCCCAGCTGCCGGTAGACCGTATATAAGCTATATTCGTGGAGAGGATTGGCACCCTCTCTACGGGTATGGTAGGGTGGAATAAGGTTAGTTTGGATCAATGTGAGAGATTGATACCGGTTGATATTTGACTACCCCCCTAATTAATGAGGTTTTCCAGGTTTCCCTCATTCCTGCACTGAATAGTGGTTAGGGCCTACCAACGCAAGTCGTTCCTGGGCGCAAATGCGGCCTGTTTAATAATAATATGCCGCCTCCTCTCCCGCACAAGTCTCCAACTTCTGGGATAATCACTGTGATTAGAATGAGGGGTAGATATATTATTATTATTATTATTGTACTAACACTTCTTTCAGTGTACCATACCTATTATGCATAGGAAAATTAAGTGCGGAAATAATACTAAGACTGTGACCAACCAGCCTTTCTGGCGTCTCACTTAGACGTAGAATAAATTATAACTCTGGTAACAATAAATCATCGCCAAGGTGGAGCGCGTAGGAGAGAAGCAAACATGAAACCGGCTTTCAAAAAGTCTACTCTGATATGAATGCAATGAAAAATGCTGTGCGGTAATTAATTTTCCAGCTTTCTCCAGAAGTATTGCGTAGTGCTCGCATAAGAACGCAATGTTTCACAATGCCACTGCAATGAAAGAGTATGGGGTTCATATTCAGGAGAGATGGCTTTTCTTTGGGAAAATGAATTCAGTTCATTTGGATATGGGTAGGTAACAGTATATTGTGACGTTAATTTTAACCGCTTTTAGGTGAGTATGAAACACTTCTAGCCGCACAGCATACTGTTAGGGGTTGCTTTCAACTACCCCTTCTCACAACAAAAACAAATTAACTTTTACAGATTTTATTAACCAGGGTTGCTAACAGGAATATTTCTCAATAGTAACTGAAACCTCAACTAAACTGACTCACTATAACTTGTAATACTGCTTATAAAGTCTGTTCACAAAATTTTAATAGGTAGACTTATATGTGTTGCAAACAACTATGAAGTTAAAAAATTTAAAGTATTTTTCTTGTCTTAGTTGTAGGACCGAGACTAGAAAACGTTCCCTCAGTTAGGGGCTAATCTGTGACGTCACATGCTTATTGAAGTAGTGCTGATGTTACCTTTTAGTTTTTAAACTTGTAGTGAACGCGTTAAGAAAACGTGTCGAAGAGAATGGGGAACACGTAGAACATTTATTATAAATTAGTAGACTTTTTATTACTGCCACCTTTCAGTTTCCTATGTTATTAATTCTGCTATTTATTATGGATACGTAGTTATTTCCAAAAAATATGGGGTGTGTGTGGTATGTGGGTATGTGTTAATAAATATTTTGTGTAATATCTTCATAACTCAACATATTTCAATTTTTGAAAATCGATTAGAATAAAATGTTGTACCTATTTCTGACAGTTGCGCGTAAAAATTTAAATGTACAAAAAAAGGTACAGAGAAATATTCACAAAGGGTTGTAGTAAAATGAACGCCCTGTATGATTTAACCTAATAGGAACATAATCACTGCATACTTCATGAAAATAAACTAAGCAACAGCAAATTTTCCTCAAATCGGTCAACTGGATTCTGGGTTAAGGAGAAATCAAGAAATTAATAATGAAACTTTCTTTCTGTAACTTTTTTTGCCATATTTTTCGATTAAGTAAATTTGGTTAAATCGACACCATTTGGATTCTAGATTATACCTTTGACCACATTACATTTGTTAGGTGGCATCCATGCTACCAAGCATATTTCTACCCTGCACAATAGGATTGACACGTCAAATTTCTTCTATATGGTTTTTATGAGTTTTTGTATAGTATCAACATGATACTCTTATTGCGCCCTTAACATCTAGGAAGACCACCGTTATCGGAGGCGCAGTACCGACCGTAGCAGCCGTAATACAACAACAGAAATAGAAGAACCAAAAAGCCCAAAGCCCAGCCCGAGAACAACAAGGGCATATTAATGAAGCTCAGCTAAAACTCGAAAAGTGCAAGTTAATTCTGTTACCGGCAGCAATCAGTTACCTAGGTCACAACTTAACAAGCCAGAAAATCACTATAGATTAAATAATAGCACCAGCCGTAGAAGTTTCAAAACTAGTATTCCAAATAAACTTGCCAATATTTCACGACTTTTTCTTTTTCCTGTGTTAATAATAATCAAGACTTAGAAGTGTGTCATAAGAAATATTTCTGATTTCAATTATATTCTACCACATTTCATGGGGTTTCAACAAAAATAATTTTCTATGATCTGTTCAACCTATATTTAAAACAAAAGCTACTAAACAAAGTGATCCTTATATACTCGCGTCAAGAATTCAGACGTCTTACGTCACGGCTGACGTTACACATTTGTTTTTATTGTCAACGTAATTTTCGATATTTGGTCGCGTTAAAAGCAATAATTTTTTGCAATTTAGGGCAATATATAATGCAAACTTTTAGTGTAGTATAAAGTTTTATTACTATCAGTTGCAGTTTATTAAATATTTTGATGAAAATATAATGAATTATTCATTTGTCCGTATGACGTAAGTCGTCTAATATCTGCATTGCACGTTGCGATGCTCTTCTTTACTTTTGGCCCAACAAATAATACTGTTTCCGACGCATCTGTACTTATATTTGTACATTCTGAAACTATGCAATACTAAAAATTATGTTTTGCACTCGTACTGAATCAAACAAACAGTACGTAACTGAACAATATTCCGAAAATACATATACCTAGCATTGAGTCGGGCGCAATCGCTGGTCTTATGCGTGACATGACGTAGTGCCTGGCCACGCCCATTCTCGAGCGCTGGAGATTTGTAATTAATTTTAAGGTACTAAACGTTCGATAAAAATTCTAATATTTTACAGATCCATTATTTTTCACTTATACTTTTGATTTATGAAATAAAAAGAAAATGGTGAACAAGCCCATTAAGTTTGTTTGGTCCCTAGACAAAATATGCTTTGGTTGTCCAATTGCAGTGGACAAACTATAGTTGGGGTGTGATGGTTGCGTTACCACATGTTTTGAAAACTTGTTCTGTTTTTATCTGATAATAGGACATATAAGCTTATTAATTCTGATTTTTCTTGAGTATATTCATATTTGAATTGTCTTCTTCCTTGTTAATACTTCAAATTTGATATATCCTTCGACTTCCAGACGATATCTCATGTTGCAGTCGGATCAGGAACGCGGAAAACAAGGACACAGGAATTAGCGGTCGAAGTTTTCCAGATCTCATCGCCGAAATCCTCTTAGATTGTTTCTTTGTTGGCTTCGAGGGGTTCTACCCGACTAGCAGTTCGTTTGTTCAGTCATTTGTGCTTCGTTATTTTCTCTTAATTCCGGATCTATTAGGTTGTTATAACGAAAAGGAACGCACGGCGAGTTTTAAGGAAGGAAGGATTTGGCTGACTTGAGCCAGATTAGATATATCAAATACATAGGGGATCATTGTCAGTCTTACTCGCTATATACTTTATTTTTAGTTAATATTTAGAGGATATAGGAGAAGAATACCTAATTTCTAAAATTTGTTTGCATTCATGCTTTTAGAAAATAGTTGTTTATCATATAAGTGCTAAAAGTTATATTTCGAACAAAATAAAATCACTTAGCACATAATAGGTATATCATACTGTAACCTCTATGTTGGATTAGCCTGGAAACACTTAGACAAACAAACTTTATTGTCACTCTTGATTACACAAGAAATATTCTTCAACAAATGTCAAATTCTTTACTTTGACGTTTCAGTCATTCGCGTTGGACTGCTCAATATAAAACCGAACCGCTTATATATGGTTTTAGGATTTTCAAAGTTTCGGCGACATGGAGACAGTGTCGAGAATCAAATAGAATATAGCCTGGACCATTCTAGAAAACGTCAAAATAAAGGTATTAAAAAAATTATCAATTCTTACGCAATAACAAACTAACAAGGTAGATGAGCTTCCGTAACATTACCCCCTCTTAAAACTGATCGTCCCGATCAGGTTACTGCACTGTACAACCTTCTTTATTTAACGTGCAAGTACTACAATGTCGACACCATTCTTCCACATCGGTACGGCTTCCAAACCAATAAACCAATAAAATCATTCTCTGGCTACACAAAATTTTATTTCTTCCTAAATGCACGCCACCTATGAAGAGCTTCAAGAACTTCTGTCACTCTTTTTCGGGGTAATACAGTTTGGTAAATCCTTTCTTTACCATTAGGACTTTCCTGTACTCTTTTCAAGTTGCCATTCTGTATTACAAATAAATCCCATAATGTCCAGTAATTTTTCAAAGACCAAGATCTGTTGGAAATGTCACTACAGTTAGGTCTATCCAAGTTTTTAATCTTCCACTGGTATATAGCTCCGAAGTCTGAATCTTCACTTCACATTTACACGTTTTATGAATCTATTAGACCATTGATCGGTCAGTGGTCGCGCGGTTTAAGGCGTCAGTACTTGAATCGAGGTGACTAGATCGCTGTGTGGTTCGACCCCCGCAGCCGGTAGACCGTATATAAGCTATATTCGTGGAGAGATTGGCACCCTCTCTGCGGGTATGGTAGGGTGGAAGAGTGCTGGCTTGGGTCAATGTGAGAGATTGATACCGGTTGACATTTGACTACCCCCCTATTTAATGAGGTTTTCCAGGTTTCCCTCATTCCTGCACTGAATGGTCTACCAACGTAAGTCGTTCCTGGACGCAAATACGGCCTGCTTAATAATAATATGCCGCCCCCTCTCCCGCACAAGTCCTCGACTTCTGGGCTAATCCTCGTGATTAGAATGAGGGGTAGAGATATTATTATTATTATTATTATTAAGGAAAGGAAACGAAATATACAGTCGTCTAACTTGTCGTACAGCGTCTTGTATTCTATCCCAAAGTTCTTCTCCCCATATTAGATGTTACAGAGCTGAAAACAATTCCTTCCAAATGACGCCAAAAATAGAAGTCTAACGGATTAAAATCCGGACAACGAAGAGGTCAAGGAAAGTCATTACCTCTACGAATCCAACGGATTGAGAATGCTTGATTTAAAAATCTCACCAAATGGCTGCAATGAGTAGGGGCATGAACATCGCAAACATCGTGCATGAACCACATTTGTCAAATAGTACTAATAGGTACTTGAAAAAATATAGGAGTAAGTGTTCATAAATATTTTCTGTAATATTTTCATAACCGAGCATAATTTCGACTTATGACAGGTATATAGTTTTCATGTAGAATAAAATTATCTACCCATTTCTGACAGTTGCGTGTAAAAATTTAAATGTACAAAGAAGTTACAGAAGAATATTCACAAATGGTTGTAAAATGAACGCCCTGCAAGATTTAACCTAATAGGAACATAATCACTGCATAATTTATGAAGCAACAACAAATTTTGCTCAAATTGGTTAAATGGGTTCTGAGTTAAGGAGAAAACATGAAATAAAAAAAGAAACTTGATGAAAATATAATGAATTATTCAATTGTTCGTATGACGTAAGTGGCAACTATACCATTTCTTGTAATCTTTGTTTAAAAAATGTATGTGCATCGGAATCACACGATTATTGATTTGTCTAGTTACTATAGAAACGTAGTTATAATATGTACATTTTAAAAATAAATGTCACTATACATTATGTATATCGAACAGTAAATAAAAAAACTAAGAAATGCATGTAAATATTTTAAGTAAACTTCTGTAAGAAAACTTTCTGTCACATACAAAACTTGTACTATTGCTTTCTAAAACTGTACAGTTTTTGTTAGACAGAAATATCGCTGTTATATCCATTCTAAAACAAAAAGAGCACCGTAAACAGTTTTCAAACGTAGAAGATACATTTCGTGAAATACCTAAAACGAAAAGAATTTGTAAGTTTGTCCCGAAATGGAACAGTTGGGAAACTTTGGCAATCCTTAAAATTTAATCAAAATTCCACCTCGCGAGTCTGTGGATAGTCCTTTGAAACGTCCACATCCTTTAACTTCGAACCCTCTGAGAGGTATACAGATCCCTCAACTTGGAAACCCTTTTTATGAAGTTCAGGGCTCAAGTTTCGATTACCAAGGAAATGCAATTTAGAAAGGAATTTTGTGTTTCATTAGTTGGAAATGATTTTACAAAAACTATTAATTACATGAATAATTAGATACTACAGTTACTAATTTACAATGTAATGGTAGAATGCATATGGTCCTATATACAGGGTGAACCTTAAATATGTACAAATATTTTAACTTAAGGTGTATATGTAGATCGTCATATAGATGAGTCTAGTGAAAGTAATTTAAAAAAAGTTCAAATATTTACGGAGACAATTTTTTTTAAAAATCCTCATTTTGAGGACAGCCGACCAGATAGAGCGCTGAAGCTAATAAACAATATGACCTGCTGAAAGCGAGGTTGCCATATCGCCTCTAAAATAAATATATATATTATTTTACTTTAACGTAAATTAAACGTTGAGGATAATACTTGTTTTAAGAGATCAGTAAAACTGTAAATTACGTAGGTAGTACACTACGCAGTAATATAACCCAAATTTTAACTTTTTCACTGACTTCACTACCACAAACGATTAAAAAAAATAATTTCCATTTCCGCAAGTTCGATACTACCAATTAAGGTATTTAGGAAGTTACTTTCTTCAATGATTAAAAAAAAATCACATAAAAGCTTACCTACTTGCTGAAAAATCTAGTAATTAAACAGTTATCGACATTTCACAAATTAATATTATTGTACACTATTAGAAAGACACAGATTATTTGCTTAAGTTATTTTATGAAAAAAAAAAACTATAATTTTCACAAACCACATTAATTCTCTGTAAAAGATATTCAAAATAATTATCTCCGCACTAAAACGTAGTCGTAAACAAATACGGCTTAGTCTTAGATCACGATCCGATCACAGATTATTAAAAATTATGCGCAAGGTTGTAGTGTCATAGGCACAGTTGTCACAGGCCCGACGGGCAGTAGATACAATGTCCAGTATGGATACTGATGCAGGGACTGCAAGGCAAGGTACAAAATGAGGTAAGGCAATGCCTAAAACATTTAAATTATTGTTTTATTGTTTTTATGAGCAGCAGTTTTTCTTTTAAGTGTGTTGTGTATATAATTAATATTTTTGATAAAATACAATGTAATTAAGTAAAATATTGTCTGAAGCTATTTATTTGTGGCATAATTATAGTTTTTTCTTTAGTTTTATTGGGTTTTTGCCATACTTCTGAAAAAATAATAAAGGTTAATTAAATAAGCCCTTGCGCCAAACGGAACAGTCAAGGGTTATTTTTGAAACTAAGTTTGCCTAACCAAAAAATCTCACACTGAAAAAAGCAGATAAGTAAAAAATCACATCACTATAGCGCACTTCCGTATTATTGACGTTTAAAATTTTAAACTTTGAAACTTGACATACGTTTACAAATTTTTACTACGATTTTAAGAACGAAAACAGAGAGTTTTTCGAAACGTCAATAATACGGAAGTGCGCGATAGTGATGTGATTTTTGTTATTTTTTACTTATCTGCTTTTTTCAGTGTGAGATTTTTTGGTTAGGCAAACTTAGTTTCAAAAATAACCCTTGACTGTTCCGTTTGGCGCAAGGGCTTATTTAATTAATCTTTATTATTTTTTCAGAAGTGTGGCAAAAAAAAATAAGAAAAATATTTTTCAAATATTATTGTTATTATTCGTTATTCAAACAGTGAAAAGGTTTCCATGGAGTGAAGTGATAGTGATAACAATAGTATTATGATAAATCATTTGGAGTCAATATTATGACTCATAAACTTTAATATTGGACTGGGTCAGAGGTCCTCAACAAGTTTTTTTAATGAAAAATCAAGAAATATATTTAAAAGGACCTTATTTCCTAATTTTTTGGAAAAAATACCAATTATGTGTTCTACACAGTGAACTGTACTGCTGGTTAAAATATTTGTACTTACTTAAGATTCACTCTGTAAGTATAAATTATTTTAAAAATATAAAAGGGAAACAGTCTAGTAGACAACTGTAAAAACTACCTGCACTATATTTAATATTGGCAAATGCCGCTGCACGTATCAAAATGCAGATTGTGTATATGGAACTCGTTTGCTATATCTATCGAAAGGTACGTGCTTCTAATACAACTCTTCGATTAAGATATGGATTTCCAATATATGTGTAAGATGAGCTAAAGCAATACCTCTGACTACGCATAAAGTGATAAATTTAGAGGTTTCCTTTTATTTATTTGCTTCATCTTAATCGCGCTCCGGTGGACGGATTATTAAACGTAGGTCTCTTAATGACATACCACAGAAGCACAATATTGTGTCTCACAACCGCTGTCTAAACTTGCAACCCCATACATTATCTAAACTAATGAATAGGGAACAGCAATAGGGGAAATGTCTCCAGACAGCTAGCGTCTTGTTTTCGCAGTGATAAAAGCTGCTCGGCTAAGCACCCCTTTGGAGAAACATTTAGTTCTCTACATAATATGCCATGTGTTAAAGTTTCACTAAATTCTGCGGAAATTTAACAAAAAAAATTGTAGTGCTTGTATTAAAACAAATATAATTACACAGAAAGAAAGCTATACTACTATTAAGATTAACACTTATTCCAACGCCAGCTAGTTTCAGTATTCCTCAAGCATAGAGGCAATACTTTACTGAAATATTAACTTACTCTTGAATAATAAGCTTGTATATTCTTCATTTAATAATAAAAATTACTTAAAATCAAGAAAACTACTATACTTATACTTAATATGAGATAACGATATGTTTGCTTAAAGAATTATTTCGTTTTATTTAGATAACATGAATTACTTGAATCAACAATTGTTATCATAAAAATAAAGTTATGTCTTTATTTGAAGTGAAGTGACTTGAAAGAATTACTGCATTATATTATTATAATAATATTAAATAAAAGAAAGTAAATAATAGCATTGCATTCAGAAAAAAAAACTGAGGTACATAATTATTAGTATTTCAGTATTCTTGTTATATTGTATTCCTATCTAGAGCAGTTACTACTCTATTTAACATATAAGGAAAGAAAGACTTGTAGTAAACTGTCAGCGGCACACCAGACATATACCCCTTTTGAACTTGTTAGCTTGCCTCAGTATGCCATAGGAGATGAAACAACCAGCGTCGTATCCGACAGAAGGGAACCTGAGTAGACGTGATGCAACATGTAACTACATCTTGTAGTCACATGTTGAACTGCGATCTAGCTGCATACACAACTTTAATTCTATTTGTAGTAAATAATAGGTCTGTTCAAGCAAGAAATCCGGAATGGTTTCAAACTGACAGAAATATTCGATCAGTAAGTTGATGAATTTGATTTCAGTAAACATCGTACAAGAGGTGGTTGGACAATTATATTTTAAACAGTTTGGAATCCTTGCTTGAACAGACCTAACACTACAATAATTGTATCTCTACAGTTTTTGAAATGATTATCACGAGTGTTGTATTAATATCATCTATAACTATTATTTTGCACTATAGCCGCATTTTAAATTTTACAGTATGATATTCATTACAAAATATTAATAATTTTAATTCGTGCAAATCTATAAACCTATAATTAATAAAACATTAATAACAAAAAAAATGTTAAGTATATTATTATTCTGAAATACAGATTAGTATCCAAAAATATGTATATATTAACCCAATGTTCAGACAATAGATACATAAAAATACTCACTAATTATTCATCTTAAATAAGACATGTTTAAATGTAAACTCTGTGGATCTGTTGTCTAGTTCGAGAACGTAAGTGCAGGTCAAAGATTCTCATTAATAATTTTGATATTACGGTTTCACTACATTTTACAAATACATATGAATTTTTAGTATTCCTCGTAAGTACAATTAATCATTCAGTTTGTAGTTACGTACATCTAGCCTAGAAATGTATTGTTCTTTAAGCAGTATGATACGAACTTGTTTCAAAAAATGCCAGTTCCAGTAAAACTGCATTTATCCATCCATAGCACTTTATTAATAAAATTAGGGTCAGCCGCAATTTGATTTTGATGCCAATTGCAAATTTCAAGACGACTGGAGAAGTCAGCAGGTTCTAAAGCTTGAGCTTTCTGAAAATGATGCGGGTTCAGTTAGTTTTCTCGTAATAATTTGCAGACCTTGTTTTGGGATATCTCCAATCGCCTTGAAATGGTTCTTGTAGAAATAGTAGGCTGCTCTCAACTAAATTTAAAACAGTCTTTATCACCCGACGCAGTTTCACAGAACCCGTATCGCGAAGGCACTTACACAAAGTTCGTGCACCTGGAAAATGTCTGTCAGGTACGTATTCCGTAACAGCAGCATTCGCATTTCGTAAACATTCTCCGTATAACACTACCATTCCCACATATTCGGAATTTGTAAAATTATGCATTGTGAATTTACGACGAATACGCGAGACCGAAATAAACAAATTACTGATTACTGCTTGTATTCTCTCTATCCCCCCTCCAAATGTGTCGCGTGATCTTCAAATTTAGGGGGAAACAAATGCGGAAAATGCAGTGAGTGCTAAATGGGGGTAAATTTGAATAACACGCTGAAGTGATTTTTATAGGGTGGTTTGTTTATTTTTTTTTGGTCGAGTAAACAATTTTTTTTTCGATTTTCTGTCTTTATTAGGCCTCCCGAATACGTGGTTAAAATTAATGGCATTATGACTGACTCACCCTGTATACCATCCAAAGAACTGGCTATTTCGTGTTACCAGAATAATAGCTTTGATTTAAATCAAATTGGATAGTTTATAAATTAACCAAAGAAATAAAGCTATTTTAGTATATTTGATTGCTTCTAGTAAATTAGCCCACTCGCTTGACTTGGTTAGTTTATAACGTGTCCGCTAATATTGTAGAATATGCGTTTTCTATCAAAACAACCAACGATTCAGTTACTTTGTATATAGCCAGTTACTTTACAAACTAACCAAGTTCACACTTTAGCTGCAACATTTACACTAAACTTAGCTGAAGATTTAAACTTGAAATTTACCATGTCGGCGTTTATTCCTGTGTGCGGGGGAACCCATGGAACTGTGCCAACTATGGGGACGTCTTCTGGACGAACTCCTAGTGTCGCCACCAGTTCTACATCCCATACGGCTGGAACAAGCCATTGAGCACTAGATCGCACTCGAAAATTTACTAGAACGCCACTTTTCAACATGTTGGTCGACTATCGAAGCACTATGCTTAGTGGTTAAACGAAGTTTTGAAATACACATTTTTAGCTTTCTTTTATAAGAAAGCTGTGGCAGTTAATAATTTACTCATCGTATTTTAAAACTGTAGAAAATATCAGTCTAATAATGGCAATTATAAAATATATATTTTTATATTTGTCCTATACAAAAAAAAAAGTTAAGTGATAAATTCTAACACATATCAATAGCGGGTCAATCGAGAACAACGTTCATGAATATGGTATTGATTATAATAATCAATAATATAATGCTGGTAATAAAGTATTAATGGTTGTTTACGCGATGATTGCATGTCAAACTTTTCAAAATAAATGTATGTTGGTTGCATGCCACCAATACTCTGGATGTTATTTTTATAATTTGATTATAATTACAGGCAGTACTTTTCCATATACTTATAAGCTTATAGACGTATTCGAAAAGTAAAGGAAGTTTGATTATATTTAAATGTTAGTAGCTCAGAAAAAAATTGCATAAATACTGCGCCATCTATTGATCTTTTACGAAGCATCTAAAGTCGTGGTTTTGTTCAGTAGTAAGTTGAGTGCTGGTGGAAGCAAACAACTACTTGCTTTGAAAATTGTCGCTCCCACCAGTTGCGAAATTCCTGGCGTAATTCAATTTTATGCACAAATGGATCACAAATTTATTAAGAGTGGTGTTTTGTTAATATGCTGTAAGCCACAACGACTGAAGGAAGGGAAGGTTAGACAATAGTGGCCACATAAATATGCACGATGAAGACAGTGCTGGCAAGTCCAATATCCAACCCAGGAATAAGAATCAGGCATTCCATTGAAAACTTTACCCATTTCATCTCTTTTTGCAATTGACATATGGATGGCTTGGTGGATAATCGTTTGGAAATGAAGAACTCACGGCTGCTGTTGTCAACTGGTTTAATTCCAGGACAACTTCTATGCAGAGGGATTGAGGAAGGTAGCGCAACGTTACAAGTGCTTACAAGTGAACAGCAATTGTGCGGAACTGTGAAGTTCGCTTGTAGAAAACTAAAACCGTCAATATATTTTATTCCACCAAATATATGTTTTTTATGTCCACACTTACACAAAAGTATTCGTCCTTTAGAAAACAAACCAAATATGTCACAGAAAGAAATTGAAAGGGTGTGCTACAAAATTGGAGAAAGTCGAAACGTCGACGTAGAAAAAAGTTCTCCATAATTTCTTGACCTCTGTCCCAATTATCTAACTGCACTTTGAGAAATTTCATACTGAAGGTCACCATTATAGCCATTAATACTACAAAATTTTGTCAAAAATTGGGTTAATTTTTATTATCGATGCTCTGAGCATAACTTTTGTCATTAATTTTATATTATGAAAGATAGCAGCTAACAACAATAATCGAATGTAAACCTTGACTACATTATTATATATTAAACTTGGAACTACTTGGAAAGTAGTAAACCTCGATAATAATTTTCAAAGTGAATATATTTTTTGTATCAATTTTATAAAATGATTGTAGCTTAGTTCCTTGGTAATAGTTTTGTAGAAGCAGGAACAACCAGTTTCGTAGACAATGCTTTGTGACCTCTCAGGTCTAGCATGAGGTAGCTAATGGCCACATTTCGGAAGTTTAGTTGACGTTCATATTCTTTGCACAGTTCTTTCGATAACCCAAACAAAATCGACAGTAAATCTCAAATCGTTATACATTTATTTATTCATTTGATATTCACTGTTTTACAGGTTTTCACCCAACAACAGAACAAGAGGGTACAAAATGTACAAATATTTAAATATATATTATAAACACATTAATAATAAAAAAAAATTTAAAAAAACTATTTAAAATGTTTAAAATATGATTTATGATCATTAAGGCTATAATAAAAAATATATATGTTCTTGCAGTTCTTATTATAGGTCCAGCACATAAAATTTATAGGAGAGTTTTGCAGCTTTATGTGCTACTTTTAGATGCAACGTTTTCATTTATCTCAAATTTTCCGCGGAACAAATGGGTTCAGGCAACCCATATTTTGGTACATTCGGACAGCATCCCATCCTATAATTATGGTTTGTATACTATGCGTTCACAGAAAATCTGCTGCCAGGTGTATTTGGCTTGGCGTCTATATGCATTGGCGGCGAAATATTTTTTGCCGGGAGGGGGCTTGAGCCCCCTTCACAAATGCAATCTTTCATCAAATAAAAAACCAATATAAATTTTACCAAATTGGTGAAACATATGAGATGATCATTGACAGATTGTTTATCTGTGCATTTGCATAATATTTTAAAACTAAAACGAAATTATTCAGATCTGAAAAAACTTTAATTCATATGAAATATATAACAAGATGTATCTAATTACGAGTATGTACCATGTAGATAAAAAGAACATTGAAATGAGTACAAGTTTACTATATTTCTTTGCAAAACATGTCGGATGGCATGGCGTGGCGTGGTGTAGCGTCAAGCAGTGTGCACACAATATATAAAAATACAGTGCCTTCATAAATGATTATAAGCCACGTGATCAGGGTCGAGATTCTCAAATCTTAATTTTTTAAGTAACGAAACAAAATACACACTTTAATATTAAAAATCTATATTTTTTAAGTACGGATGTACCTACTATTTGTGTGTGTGTATTTGAGTAATGGCTTTGGTCGTACCAATTAGCCAGAGCTAAGTACCTACTATTTAAATGCTTTAATGTTTCTCTTAAAGCTAATCAAGTGGCTTAATAATATGTCCCTATTGTTATATAAATTTCAGAATTATTTTTCTGCTTGGTGAAATTCAAATTGAAATCTGATGCGTTGATAGGTCTACCTTAGGAGGGGGGCGCTAGGTCCTACGTTGGGAAGGGCTTAGCCTAGCCCTCCTTTTCCGTCGCCAATGTCTATATGTTTATAAAAATTGCTTGAATATTTGCGATATTTTTTTTCCGTCGCAATCACTTGTTGGCTCGAATTTACATCCTTACATTTTTAATATCCAATTAAGCTTCTTCAAATGAAAATTATATAAAACATATTTCAAGGGCCAATATGTTTTTCTGAAGAGCAAAAAAAAAATCAATTTAATTTTCCTTGCTCGGCATATTTCAGGGTTACATTTTGTCCTGGAAATTATTTATCATAAAATTTCCACCTTTCCTCCGTTCATTTTCATGGCTCAGAAATTTTGCCCACTTATTAATTTCCCATTTCTCGGCTACTGGATAAGTTAATTAGCTTCTTAATCTCCACAGCGATATAATGAGGAAATAGAAAAACTAGGCGTAATTGAATCCTGCCCGTTAATCAATAATTCTTGCCGTATATTTTCATTACGGATTTTATCTAATGAGATCAACTTACAACATTACTTATCTAGTATATAAATCTTGTTCAAATAATATATTCGAACCAGCATCGCAACAACAAACGCCGCAAATTATTATTAGACCATGTACAGGGTGATCGATTTAACTGGAGAAATGAGTTTTTCTGGGAAACGGCCGAGAAAAATAAATTATTTTAGAAACTATTGCATTTCTAATTACTTTTACTTGAATGTAGGGTCAAAAAACAGAAATTATATTTACGTCACCAGGAGTCGCGGCGCTTTAAAACATTTTTTTACAGCAACATGCATATTTTAATATGTTACGATAAAGATCTCTTAACTTTGAATATTTTTCCTATATAACATTTTTTATGTTATGTTATGTTTATGCACCGCAACAACATCGTAAAGATAATTTCTGTATTTTGACTCCACCTTCAAGTACAAGTAATCAGAAATGCAATAGTTTCAAAAATAATTTATTTTTCTCAGCCGTTCTCAGAAAAATTCATTTGTCCAGTTAAATCGAATACCCTGTACAGAACACTAAACTATGACCTCTCTAAACCTAGTGGTCATATATAATTTGATGCTTAGTAAATACAATGTTTAAGTCGATGTTAAAGGAATAACAAAACTACTAGGACTCTGGATTAAATGTCAATCGAGGGTCATTAGTAATTGTATGATTATATGCGCAATTTAAAACTATGTATTTATCAGCATTGCTATGCTTATCTGAAAATTACTAATATTTCTTTTTGAATTGGAAAAAATAGTTCCTTCCAGTACTTACTACGAAAAGATGGTTATTTTGAACATTTATTATCAATATATTTTATTTTGCTGAATAAATAAACTTGTTTATACAAGGTTATTCAAAGATATTAGAGAAAAAAAAATTAAATACAGAAATTACGTAAAAAAAATCAAGGGTAGTACCACAGTCTTAGCAACTTTTTCTGTACAAACTTGAAAAATTATGAATGCATAGAACGAAAAAGGTGGATGCGAAGATAATTCAAACAGACTGAGTGATAGATGTCGATTCATGTTTACGTTGTCACTTTATTTTTTCGAGGGATTGAAAAATATACGTAATTTCAAAAATGTTCAATTATATGTCTATTTGCTAGAGATAGTACCACAAACCTGAGATTATTTTGTAGAATAGACAGCCCTAAATGAAAACAAAACTTGTTCTAGGATTTAGAAAAATATTCGTCTTGCGATATATATTTGTCAGTTATAGGCTCTGCGTTTACTAATCACCACACTACAGCATTAGCAACTTTTTATGAAAAATTCACCTTCACCATTCACCAACTTCAAATGAAAAAAAGTAAAGCGTACTTTACTGTGTAACAACGGTGCTTCTAATGCACTGGCAAGGGATTTAAAAAAAAATCGAAGTAAGTTTTTGAAAAAACTAAGTGACATTACGCATAACTAGTGCCCAGGGTTGCCAACTCTCCGGGTTTGACCCGAAGTTTCAGGGTTAGAATCAATTTCTCCGGGGTTCCGGGTTTTAACACAAAATCTCCGGGAATATAAATTGTCAAGAAATGTTTATATTTAAACAATAAAGATCAAGTTGATCTGTTGAAATGTGCAATGGGTACAAAAAAGTACTTAAAATAAAGGAACGAACGGAATCATTTGATTTGTAATAATACATTTTTGTTGTCTGGGTTTTTTATATGTGATTCAATTTTTTTGTTAATACAATTTTATTTTTGTTGTTTAGTTAATTAGTTTGTAACTAATACATAATAATTATTATACTATTATTTTCACGGTCCTATTTATTTATGTGTATAGTGTATTTTCTTAAGCTTGCAACGTTTGAAATATCTTTAACCCATATCCGGGTGACCCTTCACTTGGAGTTGGCAACCCTGCTAGTGCCCCCTGTGATAGTTGACAAAACTACTTTTTTCTAGTATTTCTGAATCACTCTGTATGTACTATATTGTAAAATAAATTGAAATTTACATATTTAAATAATAAAAAAATACATAAAATGTATGTTTCAGTTTAAATTGGAATAAAATTTAAAATATCTTATTATAATTGTAAATTGTCCTACACCACTGAATCCTAGACTTGTATTATGTTGTCTTTTGCCTGGGGGAATATTAAAAAATCAAAATTGCCAGCTCTGTGTAAGTTTGGTTGCCTACGTTCATGATCACGTGACTCCGACAAAGTAACAGATTAAGTACAAAAGAGTTGTACTAATTTCTACTAAAACATACTTATTATTGATAGTTTGACGTAACGTTGCGTTGCTGTTAAATTCTACATAGCAAAATATAAATAGTGGCTGGTACCGTATGTATATGTATATGAAATGGAAGAATAGCAAAAATCGATGGTGACGTTTAAGAGTTCCTTGTCTAATGGTTTGATGGATTCAACACCTAGACCCTCCTTTGCGAATACGGACAGATGTGTGCAATCCATCAAGTGGCTAACGCCAGATACAGCCCCGGAGATCAAGCAAAGCAGGTCAGCGTGAACAATCTTAAAAGGGCTAAGCGGAAGTGTGAGTCTTATTTGTCATTTTGTTGGAACTTTTATCCAACGAAAAGTCATATTTCACAAGATTTTTTTTAGTGCAAAAGAAAGAGTTAAACGAAATACTCTTGGAAAAGTCCATAGAATGTAAATATAGGCTTTTTGAGAGCTACTGTATGAATATACAAAGATAACTTTTTACAGGAGACATAAAACTGAATTTCTTGAAACATGGAAACTGTACACAAAAACCAATATACCTTCATTAACCTAGATAAGGTGCCTAACACCTCTTATTGTAGAATTGTTTCATAAATATCATATAAAAGAGTGAAAAAGATTTGAAAATTAAAAAATTTGGCCCTTTTTTACCAAGCCGACACATGGGCGTAACCAGAAATTGTCAACCGAGAGTCAGTTTATTTAACCAAGGGTATGGTGTGTGAAATCATGCTCCTGTGGTAAAATGGGTGGTAAATGCATCCAGTAATGATAGTTTAAGTTTTTAAACTTACAACAAGAATTAGCTGCCGGCTGGCTGGCTGGCTGCGTCTATAATTAGGCATATATTTTTAATAGTTTTAATATTACTAATCTTCACTTCAGATTCTTCTGCACAGGTCCTCATAGAATACGATTGCTTCTTTTAAAAATTTTCATTTATATGTATATTTTATTATTTGAAACTTTATCTTATTAATGCAAAACGTTTTTTTTTAAATAGGGTTTGGACAGTCCGTTAACAAAATCCTTAACCATAGTTCTGTCTAATAATGTATTTAAAACTAGTTGAAGAAACCCAAATATTGCATCAATCAGCAATAATGAAACATTTGATTTTGTCTTATAACTGTAATGTGAGAAAATAGTGGATTTGGCTAAACTACACAGATGAGAACTTTTTCACCTAAGCTATTCAATTAGTTTTATAAACTCCACTCCGCTCCATTTTTATTTACACCACCACTGGTTCGTATCTGAACTCAGTTGTACCAGCGCGTTTATTACTCTCATCAGATTTGTCCAGTAGTAAACTTTTTTAAATCAACTGCATCAAACTAATAAAGTGGTTTCTCTGACTTTACGACATATAATTTCAGAACATCAACGTCAATGACCTTTGACACGGATCCACATAGTTGTAGTGCTATGAGGTGATAGACGGGCAAAACACAAACGGCTAACGTCGCCGACATGATAATGAAATAATACGTCACCCTTTCTTGTTATCGCATTTATTTTAATACTTGGATCGGTCAGTGGTCGCGCGGTTTAAGGCGTTAGTACTTGAATCGAGGTGACTAGACGGAGTTGGTTCGAGCACAGCTACCGGTAGACCGTATATAAGCTATATTCGTGGAGAGGATTGGCACCCTCTCTGTGGGTATGGTAGGGTGGAATAATGTTAGCTTGGGTCAATGTGAGAGATTGATGCCGGTTGATATTTGACCGCCCCCCTAATTAATGAGGTTTTCCAGGTTTTCCTCATTCCTGCACTGAATAGTGGTTAGGGCCTACCAACGTAAGTCGTTCCTGGACGCAAATGCGGCCTGCTTAATAATAATAATATGCCGCCCCCTCTCCCGCACAAGTCTCCGACTTCTGGGCTAATCCCTGTGAGTAGAATGAGGGGTAGAGATATTACTATTATTATTACTTCTGTAATCAGAATGTGGGATGAGAGCAATTTGGTAGTAAATATTGCAACTTTTGCATAAAGAATTGGGTTTTACTAGAATCAAAATAGAATTTGTACATTGCAATGTTGTTTTAAATTATTTTTCACGACGGGATTTGGAAAAAATACACCTTATAATAGGTATATGTTGTTACCAGTCAAAGGTAGCCTGTGTATTCCCATTAAAATTGCATCCTGTATAACCAACCATATAAAGACATGAATCTTTAAAAAAACTGTTGATGCTTCTCTACTGTGTGGTGTCTTTAATTACTGGGAATATTCAGAATAAACAAGTATTATATTATAGGTAAAGTCCTATATTCACAGTTTGCCAAGAAAATTCAATTTCAACCTAGCGGTTGCCTATCCAAAAACCGAATCAGTGTTGACAGGCGGTATCATTTTTGGAAATTTGTAAAATGAAAAAATGAAGAGATAAATGGTTTTCATGCACTTGCTTTGAACTGGATTATTTACAATAACGAAAGGTCGGTAAGGTTTAAAATAAGTTTTTTTTCAACATCAATCCTAAATGCCCGTAAGAAATGCAGTTCAAAATCAGTAAAAATATGGACATTAATTAATAATTTATACAGTTTAATAGAATCTTCGTTTTAATAAAGAGAAAAATGAAAATATGGTTACTTCTCTATAAATGGTAATGTGTGATCCGAAATATTCGAGAAGCAAAATACAGAGTGTACAGAAAAGACTATTATTATTTTAACAGGTGAGAGGTTGGATTTCTACAACAACAACTTATAGAAAACGTTGAAAATCATTATCGTGGCGGCGAACAAATAGCGCCTGACGTTTCTTATTTTTTGACCTAATGCAATTTACTATCTTCTGTTACTCAAATCTGAATAACAAAACGAACACAGCACAACGCAAATCCATAAATACAATAACGTAATACACCGATTCTTTTCATATTACTTGACTTGATGATATTGTAACCTCTAAATTAGGTTATCGTTGAAACACGTCACGTAGACAAACAACTTTATTGTCACTCTTGATTATACAAGAAATCTGCTTCAACAAATTCACAACTGTCAAATGCTTTACTTTGACGTTTCAGTCATTCGCGTTCGACTGCTCAATATAAAACTGACTGCAGCGGCGAAAATTATCTGCTTATATAGGATTTTAGAATTCTGGAAGTTTCTGAGATCTCGAGAATGTGTCGAGAAACAAAAAGAATATAACCTGGAATATTCCGAAAAACGTCCAAATAAAGGCATCACAAAAATTATAAATTCTAACATAAACAACAACGTAATTTACAAACTAACGAGGTAGGTGAGCTTCAATTATAAATTCTAACGTAAACAGGAACATAATTAACAAACTAAAAAGGTAGGTGAACTTTCGTAACAATATGAACGTTTTTTCACATAACAAAAACCTGAACGGAAAAACGAAAACAAATAAGCATTTCATTATTAAAAAGCGTCCTACTCGGCCTGACGGCCTCGTTGGACAATTTCACGTCGCGTGCAATAAACACTTACTTTTTGCACTTGTTGCATAAATAACTATAATATGAAGAAAATAATCACATCTGGCAATGTTGATCACGGCCAGGACTAGTGTCAACGTTACGTCAGTTTTTGTAATTTCTTAATAAATACTTTTAATATTCAAATCTCATAAGCGATGGATTAGTTTTTATAATTAATAGCGAAGATCAGAAAGAGTGCTAAACTTTTAAATTGCACAAAGTACATTACACGAGTATAAACTTTTCTCATCGAGTACATTACTTTAGGATACCAGAAAAAACTAAAAGCCATACTGCAATTGAGGCAATATCAGCATTGTATTTAGTTTATTGCACTTAATATCTATACTCAACATATTACCTACTTCACACTTGACCTCTTTAGCAAATTTATTGGAATTCATCATAGACCTTATAAATCATGGATGCGCCCAAAACCGTTTTCTTCCTATACAAATCGTTGATGTTCAGATATGTGCGACAGAAATAGAGCTACTCCGGGCAAAAACCCACAGATCATTGGCCGAAAAAAACAAAAACCGTAAATGACAGACGTATGACATTTATGGTGACAGACCGACTCCACCATGGTTTATGAGTTTTTAAAAACTATTGCTAATAAACACTCTACACCCAACTAAATCACAAAAGGCACACAAATTATTAACAATATTAACAGGAAAGGTTTTGTCAGGTTATGTTTATATATTTTTCTGTCATAGAACATCTGTTTTTTTCCGGACTAGTTTCATCCCTCTTGTACACATCAGGACACCGGACCTCTCTTTCTAGGGCCCGTTCATGATTTATAAGGTCTATGGAATTCATTAATGTATATATCACACTCACACTAATAACTTGTTATAATTGATTTATAACTGCATATAAATTAAGGTTTATTAACAGTGAAAGTGGTCGGAGATAAACGCCTTAACAGGTTTCAGTGCACAGTATTTATTCGAATTATTCGAGTTTGCAATCCAGCATCGGTAAAATGGAAACTTTAATCAGAACAGCGATTATACAGTCGATTTAACCGAGAAGTATATCGTTCTCGTATATTTTCTCCGATAATTTTCATCGATAATAATAATTGTCTGCCGCAATCCACTATCATATAATTTACTATGACCCAGTTACAACTCCAAACAAGGAAAATATCAAGAAGTAAAAATCGAAGAGATAAAAATAAAATGAAAATTTAGCAATATACAGGGTGATTCAGTCATTAATTTTAACCACGTATTCGAAAAGCCCAATAAAGACAGACAATCGAAAAAAAATTACTCGACCTTTCGAGAAACAAATCACCCCATAACAATCAGTAATACGAAGTTTTATATTGAATATCAAGAGCGTTGCCACTCAGGACCACATACATATAACAACATGTTCAGTACTGAAGTGATAGATTTCTTTTCTAATGACAAACTTCTTGTTTGCAATCTAAAATGTATGAATTTCATATAATTTTTGAGGTACCTTTAAAAATTGTTGCATTTTTAAGGTATTCATTAAGCGTGTTGTCAAGTTTTGACGTAAAATTCATACATCATGCCCTGGTAATGCAAGTTCAAAAGCTCCGCAAAATTATATACAGTAGATAAATCAGTTTGGATAAAACATTAAAATCATACCTATTTTTTGTCACCGTTTCGTAATGTTCTTGGGAGCAGAATCAAGTTGAACTTGTACGTTGATATTCCCAAATAATACAAATCGCATTTGGTTATGGATATGAATCAGAATAAAATTCATTATTCATGATCACTAGGTAGCGAATAACACAGATGCTAAAAAATTATTCTATTAAAATGGTTTTATAAATTCTTCCACGGCACTATTCAATAAAGAACAACCGCGGTCATTTTAATGTTAGAAAATTTAATTAATAATTATAAACTACACTGGCGGCGCAAACGCATTAAACTCACCAACCCCTACAACGTGAAAATGATAACTGATGGATGAAGGGATAGAAATCGAGTCGCGTGCATCTGTTCCAAATACAGCGAGCCTCTTGCATAAGAAAACTGACCCGAACGATGTTCGGCTTATTCCGCTGGTAACGTATTGAACGGGAATTTGAACTGCGAACTTTTTAGCTGTGCCTAATGTCCCGATTAGAGCCTATCCGTGTCGGCGCAGATTACTGCGGTTGGGCATTTATTATAAAATTCTCATGATTACACTGGGTGTTTATAAAAATGCAAATTTATTATTATTTGTTTCTGTTATTATTTAACGGTTCTGCAGCTCTACAGCGCTGGTCATTGAGTAGACATTAAAAACAAGGTTATTGACCTAAATAAGGTAGGTCAAGACTCGGATTGCAGAATTGTTGATCAATGAATAGGTATGTCTCGGTCTGATTTTTGTTGACAACACGAGTTTTTTTTTATTACTGTCTGTATTTAAATACAAAAAACGTTTTTAACAATTTAACCTAGTGAATATTGGATTTTATTTCACTATTTATGTAATGAAATGTGAATGGTTTATTTTGATCCAAGTTTTTTCAATATTAAATATTTTTTATGTTGAAACTTATTATGTTAATTGCATAATTAAAAAAAATAATCTATGGTATTACATATTACAATAAGTAGGTACTAAACGAATTAAATTTGGCAACATTGCATCAGGTCTACATCCAGTTGAATTGCCACCAGCGGTTAGAGTGGCAGTTTGAAAGGTTTAAATAATGGTTTGATGTTTTTATTTTTTTTTTAAATCGCTTATTCGTATTATACTCATTTTTCTATGTCTTCTTCTGTTAAAATTAATGACATTATGACTGAATCACCCTGTACATACAGTGTGGAAGAAAAGTATGGAATAAATTCATTATTTCTAAAATAACGAAGTTTCATGAAATTTCTTCGAACACGTCGATTTTACTTTTTAAAAAGACTCTTTTTTCTATACCAACGCATTTCCCACGTTGATTTGTTTTCGCGTGATGACGTTATCGGATATTTTTTTAAATAGAACCCCTATATTTTTTCATCGGATTCTTGTAGAGCTTAACTTGCTGAATTCAAAAATGTATAATTTCAACACTTTATTCCTTCAACTTTTCGAAACTGTGTCACCCATTTTTGGAGTAAAATTCCGCGAAAATGAAGACCCAAAGCGAAAATTGAGAAAGAGGGATCGATAGGGAATTTTATGACGAACATTTAAAAAAAACACTCAAGGACCAACCCTAAGGGGTGTACAATGGTACAGACCATCCATCAATGACTCTCTTCGTTTCGAAATCCAAAATTTGGCACTCATTTCATATCAGTATGAATCACATAAGCTATAGACAGATTTGTGATAATTATTATTGTTCCCCTTTATATGAATATATTGATTTTCCTCAGGGCGATAACAAAGATAAGGTTATTCTAGTTCAGTGTACTGTATCCTTGTTACACAACCGGCTAAAATAAAAGCTGCACAGAACTGCATGCACACTGATAAACTTAAATGCCGGCGATAAATCAAGATTACGTGCTTTATGTTTATGGCTTATTTTATGCCCCTACTTTTGGTAAAAACTCGACGTTCTGGAGAATGATATCATCCAAGATCATTTGTACCCCGAAGCTAAACGTAGCACGGGAGAAAACTAGAAAATATGGGCTTTTAAAGACGTGGGATTCTTTTTAAATTGTAAAATCTACTACTAAATGAAAATGCAACAAATTTCAAAATTGTCTAAGAAAATATTCAGAATAAGAAGGAAGGGCAAAGGACACGAACACAAGAGAATGACAAGTAGCAAGCTCTATTCCATCTTGTTTTCAAGCTGCATTGCGCTGATGAAGGGCAAAAACCCAGAAACAACGTTGTCCGCAGTTGCTTCGTTGTTCCCTCCATCTGTTTTCTCTGGATCCATCTAGCCATTAAAATCCACCTGTCTCTTTTAAGATTATGATCCATTAAGCTCCTTTCCTTCTTGTATATTTCCTGGCTGAGACCCTGACAGTAGTTGCTGGACTCTCTTCCGCGGCGACTGTTGCTCCTGGCCTCAATACCGAGGCTGTGTGACACGAAGCCGCAAATAGAGATATGCTTGCTACTTGTCATTCTCTTGTGTTCGTGTCCTTTGCCCTTCCTTCTTATTCCATCTTGTTTTCAAGCTGTACTGCGCTGATGAAGAGCAAAAACCCAGAAACAACGTTGTCCGCAGTTTATTCGTTGTTCCCGCCATCTGTTTTCTCTGGATCCATCTAGCCATTAAAATCCACCTCTCTTTTAATTATTAATACCATTGAAAAGTAAGTAAAAAAAGAAAACTACTAAATATCTAAATATATTTATAGAAAACAAAACTATTAAGTTTAAAATTCAAAACTATGACTTTGAATTTGAAAAATTGTACGGTTACAGTAATTCCCTACAATATCTATTAAGCATTGTCAAACATATTTCAAGAGGACAGAAGTCAGCCAATAAAACACCATATTCTAATAGTTACTTGACAAATGAGTAAATTAATTGATTTTGCCAATTCTTTTAAAATTCCGCCTAATAGATTAAAGCTTATTAATGATTTAAATAACCAAAAATGGCATCTGGGTCTTAACGTGTCTCTTATTTGTCGTATAATAATTTTTACAGCAAAATGTGAAATAATATCGTTGTCAATTTTGACCCTGAACGCCATTTTCAGAGTGACGGATAATGTTTTATTTTAGGAAAGAGAAAGCGAAGGCTATTTTGATCATTAACAGCATCCATAAAATGATTTATTGATTTAGTTCGGGAGTTTAGTTTTTTACAAGACTAAGTGAACACAATATTGAGATAAATGATGTTGACCTATGCATTTAAATGTGTACTTTGACACTTCTGTTTGCTTCAACTATGACTCAGTTTCCTGGATTCATAGAAATATCTTGTTGGTACATAAATCAGAATAGTTCTATACAAACGTATTTTTTAGTATGGATTCTTCATCAAAAATTAAATTTATATCATGATTATTGGTATCCGGTGATAAAACAATAATTGTAGGAAGCAATAAAATCCCAAGTAACAATTTTAGTTTTTTAATAAACTACAGGATATTCATAAGAATTGTATATAAAACCACTAATAAGTCTGTATTTCTGCGACAGTAACCTTAAGAGTGTAATAAATATAACAATGAGTCAAAGAATAATGATCTTCAGGAGCATTTTGCCTTAATTAAATAGATTTATTCAAACTTTCATGCTGCCACTAAAAGCTAAATTTACTTGAAATAATTAGCGATAAAAGTGTTTTACTTTAGAAGGCTTTAATTTATTGTTGTTTGCAAAATATTTTACACCCATACGAGAAGACATAATACAGAGCATCATGTCAATAAAATTATTTTGTTATCAATACCTTTGCAAAAGTAAACGACAAACAGTTTACTGATGAAATGTATGAAACTAGCTCTAAAATTTTAATGCCCCTCTTTACACTTTCAGTTTTGCAACAATTCTTAAATTTTATAACAACTTAATGAGTTTCAAAAAATCTATGTTTTCTTTATAATTGCTATAAAACATCGTCAATATAATCGGTATATATTAAAATAATGATTCTTGTATAGAAAATAATGAAATAAATATATCTCATAGTTTTTGTTTTAATTATTATAAATGAACTACACTTTGTCAAAAATGGAAATGATGCCCCCTTTGGAATAAAACTGCTTAATTTTCGTTAAATAATTATCAAGATATTCAACTCTTATGAAAGTAATAGGTAAATCATTAAGTATTTTCATAACTATAATTAGTCGGCCTAGATAAATTAACTTGAACTAGGATAAATTCTTATTTTCCTAGATAAAACTAAATGTTCGCATATACATACCAATTTGTACTTGAAGAAACTCTTATAATACTAGTGTTTTATGCCAGAACTTTCATAGGACCGCTCAGCTATATTGCGGTTTTATAAATGGTAATAGGATTTATGTTTCCAGCCTAAATTTCTATCCAATTTGTTATTGCTTGTGTGTTTTCCATTTGTTTACATTTTGCTGGATAAAGCTTTCAATACATTCGATATATTTTGGCTTCTTAAATCTGGGCAGTCCATTTATATTTATGCTAATTAATATTTTTAGTGATTCATAAATATGAGCAAAAGTATTTTCATTATATGTTATATTTTGGCTTCTTAAATCTGGGCAGTCCATTTATATTTATGCTAATTAATATTTTTAGTGATTCATAAATATGAGCAAAAGTATTTTCATTATATGTTCTAAAACCCTGAAAATAAAAGAGTCCTTAGATTTTGTGGAAAAATTATTGGTCAACATTTATTTATAATACTTAAACGTTCTGTACATGTTGCATACGAATTTATGAAATCTTAGGTTATGATATGCCATCAGCTCTTAATATATTTCAGTTTTATTGAAGTATATTAAAATATTTATATTATATTTATTAATAAAGAATTTATTGTTTTATAGCATAGTTTAGCTGCTTTCTTTCGAACATGGTTTTGTGATAATGATTTAATATTAGCCAATCACGTTGCTTGTTTTTTAAAATACACCAATCCTGTTGCAGATTTTGTAATCATGATCACAAAATTCTGAACAAAAGCTATTTTTGAGAACGGTATACTTTCTTAAGAGAAGAAGGCTTTTAAATATGTAGTATGGAGCAAGTCTATAGATATATTTTATAAATTACTTTTAAATCATTTTAAGAATTTATGATTTTCTCGTTGCTCGATTAGATCAAATTTTCATTCGATTGCTTTCTTAAAACCAAACTGTTTTATTAAGCCCATTTGACGGTAATAATAAAACGTATATATAACTACAGTCACAGAAAACCTAAAAAGGTTTATTGGCAAGTTTTAATATATTATTATATTATAAAGCTATTCAATAAATTATTTTATTCTAGAAATATATTTGATGTCAGACAAACCCCTCTTTAAAACTCACAACCCTCATAAATCCATTATAAAACAAGAACAAAACTAAGCAGTATTTAAATTGTTACTTGAGATATGTAGGTACAGCAACATAATATGTGTAAAATCATTCTATAGGAATACAAGAAAGAAACTAACTAACGATTAAATTATACGAGGAAAATTAAATCTGTATCTTACGATGTATTCAGTATCGAAGGAGGGAAATAATCGACAGACCACGAAACGTATCCTCAAGGAATGCGACACAGTCTCATCATCCGTCATCTTCACCATGCCTGAGTGTTCACTTAAGATAATAAGAAGAGACGGGAGTGCCCTTATGCCATTAAATCTAGTAGACTGAGCGCCTTAATCAACCAGCCAGGCGAGTGGAACGAAGTGCCAGCAAAATTTCTATTATACAAACTGTATTATTGTCTCTAGGATGAATACTCATAAATCATGCTGATAGTATCCCACCAATTGAATTAGAATTGTTAAATTAGTTGTAGGAAGCATTTAGGCACAAAAACTCCACTTCCAAACTGGTTGTTCCAAGTATCACTGGACAATATGATGTTGGGAATATCAAATCACGTATTAGGTACTATCGTTTGCAATAATAATGACACCACCTCAATCAGTTTTTAAACAACTGGAAGTTCTGAGTAGAAATTTCATTGGATCTCTTTTGATAAATGGAACAAGTAAGTACTAATGTTGAAAGTAGATTTCATTATCAATACAGTTCGAAATAAATAGCCAAATTCGTTTTAAAGTGTCATTAATATTGAGAACGATTGTACTTGTACCTCCGCTTTTTATATTTAATAACTTTGTCTTAAAATTATAAGGTTATACAGGGTAAATCTTAGCCTATGGGCATAAACTTGAGAAATTATAGTTGAGGACAAATAATGATATAGTGAAAAAAACATGTACTTAGTAAAATATTTTTAGTTTCGGTTTACAAAACTTTATAAGGTGATTTTTTTGTTTATAAAAACTAAGAAGTAAACAAATCAGGATGAAATGTATGGTATTTGTAGTAGTCCTTTGTTATCAGCTGTGGTCCTATTCTAGTTTATTTTCACGCGATTAATAATAGTATAGCGCATAATTTCTCAAGCCTATGGACATGACACTGGCATACGGAGAATCACATCAAAATTTAGTGGCTGCAGCTCATCTTTATTTCCAAAGTATTTCTCAAAAATTTCATCCGATACGTGAAGCTTCTTTACGTGGGGTTGAGCGGGGTAAAAAAACTGGCAATTTGAGGCCGAAGCCTAGGCAACATCAGGGAGCGACTAGACCTACACAAATTGTGAATCTCGAGAAAAGATGTTACATGCCGTCGAGAAGCAGCTTTGCATAACAACTAGACCAATTGCAACGTAATTTAGGATATCACAGTCCACAGTTTGGCGAACGTTAAGGCACGATTTCTTCTACCTGTTTCACGTGCAACTGGTTGGTACAAGCCTTACTTCCAAGGGGATTCATTTCCATTTCAAGTGAACTTTTGCGAACGGTTGTTATATCAGCTACAAATATATGTCGTCCCGATTTGTTTACATTACTTTTTATAAACAAAAATTTTCACATAACACTAAAAATATTTACATTTTCTCTTCATTATTCGTCATTGTTTGTCTTTAGCTATAAATTCCCAATTTTATACGTATAGGTTAAGAACCACCAGTATGTTACATTAGACAACATCTAAGAAATAAGTATACAGGGTGAGTCAGTCATAATGTCATTAATTTTAACCACGTATTCGGGAGGCCTAATAAAGGCAGAAAATCGAAAAAAAAAATTTTTACTCGACCCGAAAAAATAAACAAATCACCCTATAAAAATCAGTAACACGACGCTCCTGGTACGCTACGAACTTTCTGATGGCGCACCCGACGAAAATCTATTGCCACAGACTTGCCGTATTAACCATGGATGCCACATTTACATACATAATATCGTCTAACACATCAGCGTGTTATTCAAATTTACCTCCATTTAGCACTCTGCATTTCCCGCACTTTTTCCCCTCAAATTTGTAGATCATGCCACACATTTGGAGGGGGGATGAAGAGAATACAAGCAGTAAGCAGTAGTTTGTTTATTTCGGTCTAACCTCACGTATTTGGCGTAAATTCACAACGCATAATTTTACAAATTCCGAATATGTGGAAATGGTAGTGTTATACGGAGAATGTTTACGAAATGCGACTGAATTTTATTAATAAAGTGCTATGGACGGATAAATGCAGTTTTACTTGAAATGTGGGCTGTAAACAGTACATTTCTAGGCTAGATGTACGTAACTACAAATTGTACATCTGGTTATGTGTGCGGTTAATTGTACGTATGTATGTATGTGAGTAATACTAAAAATTCATATTTATTTGTAAAACGTAGTGAAAACGTAATATCAAAATTATTAAACTGTAATAACCTAACATTCGAAAACATTTATTTATTATCTACATTTGTTTTTATTAACAAATAAATCAATATTTAAGGAAAATTCATTCATGTATCTAGATTAAAAAAATTGTTTTACTCCTTGTCGTTAAATAACAGTACAAAAACTAGGTAACTAGGTTATTGACCTAATAATACGGTAGGTCAAGATCAAGATTAACTCTCGATAACTTAGATTAGCGGCGTGCCATTTCGGTCTTGGACAGTTTTCTGTCGACAACACGATGGTTTTTTATTAAGTACTTAGTATTTAAACACGAAACACTTTTCAGCTTCTGAATAATTTACCCATTGGGTATAGGTTTTTTATGTAATGTACGTAAATGGCTTATTACTCAGTTTATTATTAGACACGTTGGAGTTTTGTTGCAGTCATAACAGCTACATTTGCTCAGAAAAAAATCGACACGCGAGTGTACGGGTATCGTTTGATTGGGCCGTATTTTCTACGGGAAAACCTGAGTGGACCGCGTTACTTGCAATTTTTAATAGAATTATTTGATTATTATTATTTGATTTTATTGGATATTAACATTTTAAATTATTATTGGCTGAAGTTGAACTGAGCAAGAAAAAATGATATTCTAAAATAGTCAATACAACCGTTTATTTGTGATGTCTAAAACCTAGGTGGGTAGGTACTATATAGAAAAATATTACAACTTGACAACATTGCATCAGGTCGATATCGAGTTGAACTGTGAGCTGTAACCGAACAAGGCTGTGACCGGTCAGTGACAGTCTGAAAAGGGCGTTTAAATAATGATTTGAAAATATTTTTTCGGCGTAAATATGCATTTAGATTTTTTTTAATCACGTATTCGCATTATACTCATTATTCCCTATCTCCTCTTAAAATTAATGATATTATGACTGACTCACCCTGTATTGTGTACATTGAAATTGTCTTTCAACCCATATAAGCATTGTTAAGGTTGCGATTACTACTTTTGGAGATATTTAAAAATTTCTACTTTCTTGGTAGTGCATATAAACATTTCAAAAACAATAAATTGGTTTGGTATATGTCAAATATTGTTGTATTTTGTTTCCATAGTTTAGGTAACGAGTTTTATGATTTATAAACACTGCATTTTATATATTTTTTTACAAGATAACATTAAATAAGTACATTTCGTATACTAATTTGATATATGGGAAAAAATAGAAAACATTTTCAAAATCTGTTTTTTTTTAACTACTGAATATTTTTAGTAGTAGTTTGACCAACTAATAACTCATGTTAAAAGTCGCGATTAGATTTAATTACGAATACATCACTTCAAAACAAATCTCCAAATTTTATAGTGTCATTATTATTGCAATATATTGTACATATTCCTAACCATATTTCTATTTTGGTCTCTACTTTTAAGTTATTACTGCTCTAAACAAGATTATATCCTTGCCTACGTATTGTTAACTTGTCGAAGCATCTGAGATATAATATATTTACATAAGTTCCATATGGAACGGCACGTGGTATGAATTTGAAATTGGAATAACTGGGAACTCGCTGACATACTTCTGTAAATGAGAAGAGGGGATGACGAGCAAGACACTTGCAAAAGAAATTCAGTTGTGGCAGTTTTGTACCCTTTCATATTACTAAAGATGTGAATGGAAGACGTGCTATTTCCCATAATTTCAACAAAAATGTATTTGGGGCTCTTCGGAATTGAAACTCGTGTACAACGACCCTCACTCTCAAACAAAAAAAAATATTTATAATTTTTAATCAATCCTGCGACCTTCAACGTCTAAATGGAAGAAGCCAGACGTGTTGCATAATAGGAGAGGTATCTACAGAGGTTGAAAAGATCTAACCCTGACAGCATAATAAATAGAATTAATAACTTTTCGGAATAATGGTGAGTAGAAGCGTCATCATCAATTCTACTTAGCCAGACTTCTTGATGTGAATAATTGCCCCCCACAACACTTGGACGAAGTTTTAATTTGGATCCTAAACTTTGACTCCATGGCTGGCGGATTTTATTTCAAATAATGGGGAACGCTAATATTCTTAAAATTACTATAAATAAAAAAACAGGAAGCAAGATGTGAGGGAAGGTATCAACTAACACATACAGGATGTCAGGAAATTTTTCTAATACAGGAAACTCCGCGCAGAAAATTTAAGGAATGATAGTACCCGAAAAAATAATCTGTTAAGTTCATGTAACATTTTTTCAAAGAGTCAATATTAACGGAGCTACTTAACTTCAAAATATTTAATTAATTTATTTTAACCTTGGTAGACAATTTTTGAACCGGTTATCGTCAGTTTAGCTTCCTTGACAGAAAGTAAAGGGACCCAGCTTAACCATACCGAAAACGGTGCATTGTATCAACATTGGACAGGTATAGCTTTTCTACGAAAAATTAATTTCTCCATCATAATTTTCAGTCAAGCGTATCAGAATAGGACCATCAAAAAGATGCGATAAAAATGAACTACAAAAAATCTGCAAAGAGCAAACTCTACGATATTCGGCACTACTTACTTACTCCTTCGCAATGCTTGTACTTATCTAAAACACAACTGTACCAAGTTTCAACATGATTGGACGTTCCGTTTCATAATTATGCCCATAACAAGAAAACAATTTTTTTTCTTTGAAGCCCTGTAACTTCTAAACGAGGCTTTTGAACTAACCTAAGTTTTCCTAAATCGGTTCTATTTGATCACAGGAAGCTATGTTTAAGCTGGGTCCCATTACTTTCCGGACACCCTGTATATAAAATTAAAGTTACTTCTGAGTAAGAGAAACAATTTGTTAAAAATTGTTTTACCAAAGTTAAAATAAATAAATTTATATTGTATAAACGAAGCATAAGGTTTTAAGTTACCGTCAAATAATACTATGACAGCTATTATTCAGTTGTTTTCAAGGTACACTTTGCTTAATCCTAAAATGAATGAGTACCAGTATGTCCAAAAAATTTAAATGTCGACTTCCTCGCAAACGGTTAGTTTCTTTCTACGACTTCAAACCAGAGTATCAAATTTTATGATAAATCATCGGTTTTTAAGAAAATGACATTAAAATTTCAATAAAATTAAAGACAACAGATATATGATCATTTTTTCACCTACCACGTGCTCTTTGTATCCTTTAGAGCGCTGCAATTTTCAAAATGTTTTACCTGAAACTGCATCTCTATAAAAGTTAAAAGTGTGCCAAATTTGCCAATAATTGTTCTAGTATTAAAAAAATTACAGCCAAAAAACAAATTTAAAAAAATTCCTAAAGTTAATCTTCCTAAAAACATGCTACATATCGAATCTAGATGTCATCTTATGGGGAACGAATAAAACACATCAAATAATATCTGTACAATCAGTAGATTAAAAAGGCAGTAGCAGCGGATTTGTGGGATCATTACAATGCTTCCTACCAAAATGTGTATCATAAAAATAAGGCAAAAACGTTAATGTTGCGGACTTCTTCCACTCCATTAAGCGATTAGCGTTTGCAGCCAGCCCCAGTGTTGGCCATTTAGAACAAGATAAAAAAAACTATCTCCGTAACAAAACTGGACCTTCACTAAGGGAGGGATTTAAAGAAAGGCTAATTTATTATAGGCTACTGATGAAGGCGAAAATCATTTTGTTATTATTTACTCAAATTTTTGTTGCAAGAAATCTCAGCCTGGAAATCCTACGAGTGATTGAATAACCGAAACCTAAAAGTTGTGGAAGCCAATATTTTTAAATTTCGATTTATAATCATATCTTTTAACAAAGGAATTAACGCATTTTAAGTAGTGTTAACTGAGACAAGAACATTTTAAAAAGTCTTGTCTTGTCTTGCAAAACAAGACAAGATGAGTTTCTTGCTTGATCTTGAGAGAGCTTCGCAAATTTTCTTGTTTTGCAATTTTGCAAGACCCTTGAATGATTCTTGCAAAACTCTTGCATACAAATGAGATAGAGCTTTATTTCAAATGTGGTAACAGTGGTGGTTACTCTCGGTCGGCTACGGACCCGCTGGAAGCTCACACGTAACTATCGATATGGTCGATCGTCGACAGTGGTCGCTTGGTAGACATTATAAAAGTATAGAAACGACCAGTTTTACATAATATTAGATGAAAAAGGACATAAATCCATTAGAATTTCGCAAAAGTGTAAGCGGCGATCGGGATCATCTTCATTGAGTTCCTGCACAAGTTGAATTTTGTAGGGATGATATTTTTCCTTCCTCAAGATACGTAGCACTGTGCTCTGACTAGTGTCATTGTTTAATGCAACCAATCGTGAAGAATTATGAGGATTATTCACCATACTTATCAAAATGTTCTGTTTCTGATTTTCATTAATGCTTGGACGTCCAGGTTTTGGAATATTTACAACATTGCCAGTTTCTCTAAATTTAGACTCTACCTTACTGACTGTTGATTAGCTGATAGGGCGATCTGGATATTTTTCATTAAATAAATCGCAAACTTCCTGCTGAGTTCTAGTCATATTCCCGCATCCGATAAGAATTAAAATTTCAATTCTTTGAGTAACAGTTAAATGTGCCATAATACTTTAAATTGAATAATAATTTCTATGTCGCTTACAATACTTATTAGAGTCGGTGTGACAATGACACTTTGCATGATTTTCACCTACGTGATCCATAAAAGAACTATGGAATTCGAAAAACTAAACTTGATAACGTTTTTGCTTTATTTTAATTGATTTACGTTTTCTAACATTCAATCGTCATTTACTCGAAAACTTTCCTATGTAAGAGGGCAAAATTTTAGTACTGTCTGATAGAGAATTAAACGATCTTTCAGAATCAAGGAAAAAATATGGTGTTGCCATTTAAATAAGAAATCGATGACGTCATTACTCGAAAACAAATGACATTTGAAAATCGCATTTTACGCTAAAATATGTATTTTTTAAATTAAAAATCGACCTGTTCGAGGATTTTTCCCAAAAAATAATTGTTTCGTTTTTATTGAATTTATTCCATACTTTTGGCGCATACTGTATATTATCCAGAATATGTATTTATTTTATCAACTAATATTCACATCAATATTACTCCTTGTTATGTATGCAATATTTCTTGACTCGCAAGATTTTATCTTGTCTTGTCTTGCAATTCGAGCTGTCAAGTCTTGTCTGGGTCTTGTCTTATAATCTCTTGCAAGACCAAGACAAGATCAAGAAAAAGCAAAACAAGATACCAACATTAATCTTAGAGACACTTGTTCACACGTTGATCTAGGTCGAATGACGGTCGAATCAAATAAAAAAGTGCAAATAATCTCGCTCAAACTTTACCTATTGTCACGGATTTGCCAACCCGACGTTTTCATTTACCAGAAAGAACCAACAGTTAATTTTTACTAATATTTATCAACACTCTGTACACTACCGAATACTAATTACAACTTAACTAACCACTATTTAATTAATCAATATCTAAATCGCTCTAAATTCTAATTGATCTCTCCGAAATTTGCAACTAAACACTCCAATTAAGACTATAATTCAAGACAGACTGACTCGGCCGTTTATTCTTCTTTTATAGACCAAACAAATATTCCAGGTATTTTCTAGCATATCTAGATCCACGTCTCGAACGATTCTTTGGTGAATTCTTCCAAACATGCGTTGTGAAGGAATCTGGCGATTTGGATAAGCGTCAACATAAAGCTGTCGCGCTTCGGTGGCGTTCCCATTAGCACGACCATACCTACATGAAATGCATGTCTGGTTCATATTATTACGTCCTTAAATATTTTACACTCTTTTTTTAACACCCTGTATTTAATGTAAGCGCAATAATATAAAAACAAACAAATCATGCGAACGTAACTGCCAGTCAATACTGCCAGAAGTCGCGGCGGGCCGCGAACGCTGAACGTTGCCAAGAAATCACACTTTTAAGGTAGCAGTAGTAAGGATAGTGCTCGACCATATTTATGCATGATTAAGGTAACGTGGAGCAATCCCTTATTTGATAGATCGGGTCGTTCGGCCGTAATCGGTCATACCCGTCCCAATCTAAAATAAAAATAAAATGTTTTTCGTTTTTTTAAATAAGTTCCGTCACATGTTTCAAGAAAAATGAAATAAAGTTAAGTAAACTTTTTAATTTTTAATTTAATTTTAATTTTTTCAAAATATTGACTTCTATTCCTTTTCTCATTCACCATCCGTCAAATTATTATTAACCAATATTTGTCTGGACAAAATAAGGGCAAGCAGTATTTAAATAAAGTCGTGCCTAATACTGTTCGGCAGTATTAAAGGGATTTCCAATAACTCTCTATTAAGTCGATAATGACGCAAGGTGACAGTATTGTCAGTCTTTACGGGCAAATTTAACTGCAGATGGAGCGGAATTTTGCGTGATTTTCCACGATTTTTTTGGATTTTCAAGAGTGGTGACCTTCTCGATTTATGTTAATCTGTGCTACATGACCTTACTATTGACGGGCTCAAAATGCTCTTTGGACTGGAACACGACTTTTTTGCGTTGTTTGTGCGGTGTTACTTCGACTTAGCTATTCGACGGAATCCGAGTTCAACTAAAATCGTTCAATTCCAATCGATCCGTGAACAGGCGCCTTTAAGTTTGTTAGTCACAGGCTACGATAACAACGAAAATAATAAACAAGGCATAAAGACTTGTACAAAAGAAATATCGCGTGATCTTAGACACTGCCATTTACCCTGACAAATGCATTGACCTCGGTTACATTGTGGAAATGCTTATTAGCGATAAATGTGTTTATCAGCGCATTTTTTTATTCTGAAAATACTGTTATTGTCAACGATTTAACAGACTATTAATATGTTTGACCACAACTTCTTTGCGGTTTTACTTTTTCTTTAACTGCAATAATTAATAAGGTTAGTCAGATCACGTCTATATTTACAAATAGAAAATATGTGGAGTTTTGTAAAAGATAAACATCAGAATAAATAGTTAAAGTGATATTTCTTCTCTAATGATTATCAAAATAGCATACATTTTGTTGTTAGTAAGTAATAGCGTTGGCTGAGAAAAGAAATCTTGCAAAATTAAAAAAAAAAAATGTTAATACAAGATCCGAAGTAAGGTTGTCCTTCGCCCATCTGCTTACCGAATGAAAAATATGTTTTTATCAAAGGCAATATGTAAAGAAATATACCGCAAATGAGTTGTCTAATGAAATATGTTTATGGCTACCCTTAATTAAAAATACTGTAATTATTTTTTTTAAATATTGCTCTCACTTGCTTATCAAACGATTTTAGTACCAATCAAAGTAGAAAGCATAAAGGCCGCTTTACATTTAGGCAATGGAGCATGCAATATGCAATGAAAACTATATTGCAGCAAAATCTTTCATGCAATATTGTAAGGTGTCATTTGCTTTACATTTATGCAATATATTGCCCATTGCCAAATTAGTAAAATGAAAATGATTTCGATCTGCTGGTCCGCTGCAAATCCATCAAAACATACAGGTGTTGTGTACTGTGGTATGAAGTTTCAATCAACCTAGAGTTTCAATGGATAAAATAAAAAAGAAAATTATTATGGTTAATTGACTTTTTACTTAATTCCTCGCTGTTAGTTCCTTTTGTGTAGGATGGCAAAACTGAATATTACCAGAAAAGGAACATGCAATCATATTAGAATAGGCTCTATATTCGTGCAATGGACTGAAAATTGCGTCGGTCATTAATTTTAACTTTAATGCGCATGCAATATTTCTTTGCATGCAATAAAAATGGCATAAATGTAAAGCGGTCTTAAGGAACATGCAAAAATTAAGCTGTCTACTCTTTCTGGTCACTATTATCGGGTTGCCATGTATAAAAAATTGAGTTGATACTAGCAATTTATACTTATCTGCTTTCATATTAAATATATAGTGTTACAAATTAGTACCTAAGCTAAGCGCATATTCTTTGGACTAAAATAATGCGACTTTTCTTATGTCACTTTCCATTTGGTAGATCCATTTTCAAGATACAGGGTGTCAAAATAAAAAATTTAAAAATAATTTTTATTGATATCTCCGGTGATTTTAGAGATATTCGTTCGAAATTTGGCACATATTTTTATCTTAAGTCGGCACAGTTTCTGTGTGATTCTCAATTAAATTAAATATTCAATATAGGTATCACTTTCACGAATGGCTACATAATATAAAACAAATATTTTGAAAAATATGTAATTTCAGTGCTCTCCAAAAAGAATAATAAACAAATTCATGTTTTAGTTTTAATAAAAAGGGCCATGATTTCTATTTTTTTCTTTCTCGACAAAGTGCTATACGAAAGTCATTCAAACCAAGTTTCATTTTAAGATGTTTAATCTGAAAAAATACAAAATTTAAAAAACGCTATGATGTCCCAGGCGGCACCTTAATGAAATTATTGAAAATTTCGTAAGAGAGTCCAATATGCGAACATAGGTTGAGCTTTTTCTCGTAAACGGTTCGTTTTTATCGACAATAAAAAAGAGTACCTTTTTTTTGGTGTAATGTTGAAGCTAGCCAGGTTTATTATTTTAGTCTTTATCATCCAGGGTGTTAAAAATTTAGACATTTAGTTGTAAAGCTTAGCCCGCCCCTGGTAAACTAAAAAAGCTACATTTCAAGGACACTACTTTAAGAAGTCCTTACTAGTGTTCATCACATTAAATTTTTATTAAATTACTAGGTGACACGGCAAACGTTGTTTTGCCATATGAATTATTTCTAGTGAATATTTTGGTAGTCGGCTTCGTTCTTATCCCTACTCCCTGCTGTTTACTGGGTGAGAAGCACAAACCTAGAAAAAATATAGACTGTGCCAGTGTCATATTGCCGACGACCGCTTTTTCATGGCTGCCTTAAAAGGTCCAGAATCACTAATACTTGGTTTTGATGTCAATTTACGTTGGTTGCATTGTAGCGTGAACCTCATTTGTTTACTGTGATTGGTCACATTCATGTCACATTGTTTAATGACATTTAAAATGACAGCAAGTTAGTTAATTTCATATTGCAATGCAGCCATCATATTTGCACAACCGCCAACATAAAGCACCTGTCACGTGACCTATATCATGAACCGACGCTGTCTATATTTTTTCTAGGTTTGTTTTGTGGTGAGAAGTGACACCGGTAGACGCCTGGCGGGGATAACTGATTTCGTGATAATCGATCAGTTATAAAGTTAAAAATGATTAAATTACTAAAATGGCTATTAAAAAATAGGGGTTTTTCATGGAAGGGTGAAAATTAAGGGTTGTATGTATTTTTTAATGCCGCATCATAAAAAATAAAAACTATTGTCCAATAAATTAAAAAAAAATGTTTGGGGTGGACCATCTTTATCACTTAGGGGTATGAAAAATAGATTACGACCGATTCTCAGACCTACCGAATATACATATTGTTACGAAAGCTCACCTACCTTTTTATGTTTTCGTTAGAATTTATAATTGAAGCTCACCTACCTCATTAGTTTGTAAATTACGTTTCTGTTTATGTTAGAATTTACAATTTTTGTGATGCCTTTATTTTGACGTTTTCCGGAATATTCCAGGCTATATTCTATTTGTTTCTCGACACGTTCTCGAAATCTCAGAAACTTCGAGAACTGTAAAAACCTATATAAGCAGATCATTCTCGGCCGCTGAGTCAGTTTGTATTGAACAGCCAAACGCGAGTGACAAACGTCAAAGTAAAGTATTTGACAGTTGTGAATTTGTTGAAGCAGATTTCTTGTATTTATCAAGAGTGACAATAAAGATTATTTGTCTACGTGACGTGTTCCAACGATAACCTAATTTCGAGGTTACAATATAAAATTTCATAAAAATCGGTCAAGCCGTTCCCGAGGAGTATGGCGTCTTAAACTGTGACACAAGAATTTTATATATTAGAAGATATTAAGTACTTTAAAAGTTATTCAAGAAAAACCGATTACCAGCGGTGTCCTTCAGGGATCTCCACAAAGCCTGTAGAAAAAATATATACTTTTACACTATTATTATTACCTATTTATACTTTTTATATTATTTTTTCATGTTCTATCTGCACCCGTGCAGAAATATGCTTTTATAAGCTTGTATACTTTTCTTCCTTGAATTTTTTTTTTAATTACAATTGTATATTGTTATTATTTATTTTTGAGACCAGATGGAGTCGGAGAAACAGAGTAGGTACTCTTTTCGTCAGAATAAGTTCAAAACAAAGAAATTTCCTCTGTACATACAAACTATTTGTTTCAAACTTCACAATCGCACTGCAGACTTGTACAAAAGTCTTGGCTCCGACGGCTGCGTTTTAAAGTAGATCAATAAACTGTAAGCAACACAAATTATCTTCAATACCACTCCACTTGCGAACACATAATCCCTGCAAACAAACCATTTTGCAGACGTTGGTGTCCGCGTGGGGCCGTGGAATACAAAAAATCCGGACTGCTCGTAAAACCGTTTATAACCCGGTTCTTATCTCTTATCGTGCAATATATCGATATAGCCAGAGTATGCAAAGCATTCAACGAGGTTTATTGCTCCATCATCCGGCCGTTGTCAGTTTTACTAGGCTGCAAGTTCTATAAAAGATAGTATCAATGTGGATAAAGCTTTATTTAAAAATGTGTGTATGTACATCAAAAACCTCATCTTGTAAATAATGCAATACATTAAATATATTTTCGAAAATTTGAAAAAGAACAAGTTAAATATTAATTTGTTTCATTTGTCTGGATATATAGGGTAGACCGGGGTCGAAAGTAATAGGAGGCCAAAGGAATAGCTCCAATATCTGCACACATTTAACAGATATGTATATTGTATACGCATGTGAGTTAGTTAGACCTTAGTTTTAGCCAATAAACAAAAGTGACTTAGAAGCATGCCGTGATTGAGTGTACTGGCCATTCTACGTACTTTAAAAGTAATTTATCTCGTACCGGTATACGGTAATAAAAAAACTTTCTTTACAAGTAAATATGTTTTTCTTGTTGTATACATTAATTTAGTGCTCCTTAATTGTTTTGGTGATTGTTACGTATATATTTTAATAATTTTAATAATACAATTTTTAAAGTAAATATGAAGAACACCATCGGGGTCCATTGAAACTACTGTTCAGGATCGATTATAACGTATTACCCTCTAATCTAACAGATATAATTATATTAACTTCAGTCGTAACTAAACTATTTTTAATTTAAGAACGCCTCGTAATAAAAAGTAAGGAAGATTTATAGAGGCACGAAAGATATATCAGTCATGCATAGGTACGAGAAAATAAATAAAGAGGGATTGTTTACTCGAGGAGCTGCACTGATACTCCTGAAAGAGAAATAAAATAGAGTAGAAAATGTAGCGAAATATTTACAAAAAGGGAAAAAATAAATTTGGAAATCTAAAACCTATAAGACAAATAATTCTTATAGTAACAATAATAATATATCTACCCCTCATTCTAATAACCACGAGGATTTGCCCAGAAGTCGAAGGCTTGTGCAGGAGAGGGGGCGGCATATTATTATTAAACAGGCCGCATTTGTGCCCAGAAACGACTTACGTTGGTAGGCCCTAAGCACCATTCAGTGCAGGAATGAGATAAAAAACTGGATAACCTCCTTAATTAGAGAGGTAGGTAGTCAACCTCTCTCATTCATTGACCAGCTAATATTATTCCACCCTACATTACCCGCAGAGAGGCTGCCAATTCTCTAAACGAATATAGCTGATATACAGTCCACCACTTACGTCGCTCGAACCCACGTCATCGACAATTTATTTTTAAATAGCCACCCCCCAATTTTGACCATGCCATTTGAAAGAGCGTGTCATTCTACATAATTACATCACGAAAAATTATGGTATTACAAGATTTTAAAATTTAATTTTCACAGTACCGAAAATGATAATGATTGTGTAAGAAATCGACTAAATTAAATGTTAAAATTGTGCACCGTTGGCTGCCTGACAGTAGCCAAGATGATTAATAAATTCTTTTTGAACATTATCAATAACTTCAGGAGGTATACGATGTATCTCGTGACAAATTCTTGCTTTTAAATCTTCTAAATTAACCGGTCTAGTAACGTGTACTTTGCTTTTGCCCCACAAGAAATAATCTAGGGGTGTCAAATGAGGCGATCTTGTGATATTTGCTGCATCTTTGTAGAAAAATGTTTTTTACCAGAAAATATAGCGAGAGAGATGTTATTCATATCCACATTATTTATTGACCTGAAGTGTACATGTTCTCTTTTTCCAACAAAGGGTTACGTCATATATAGCAGCAGCTTTAACTGCAGAACGGTGCCTTTAAGAGGTTATGTATATTAGAGTTTTAAGTCATATTTTGTATGTACTAACACTACCCAAAGATTGTAACATACTTTACGGAGCACCTTGTATAAACACATACAGGATGATTCTTAATCTATACCGATAACAAAATACTGCTACAAATGCCAAACAAAGAGTCCTGATTTGTTTATTTCTCAGTTTTATTAAACAAAAAAATTCATTTTTTTCACTATCCGTCATTAGTTATCCTCATGAGTTTCCTAAGTATATGCATATAGGTTATAAATCACCCTGTATTGTTCGCTTTATATCCTAAGGCGAACCCGTACGCTGTACACAAATAAAATTTAAATTAGAATTTTACAACCAGAGCTCTAGTAAATACCATTAATTCGACAAAAGCCAAATACACTGGAAGCATAGTTCATTAAACACACTGCGAACAAACAACGCCTCATGGAGCCGCTATTATTCTACGTGAAACGCAAAACCCAAACAAAAATCTCGAAATAGAAACCAATAAATTTCGGAAATGCGGCCGGGATAAACACAGACTGTATAGATATATTAGAATAAAGATACACGTTGTATGCGGTGGGATACTTTTTACAGAGTATTTAACAGTTTTAAAAGCCTTTGGGTTGGATTATAAAGATTTGTGTTTCCAGTCAATGATGGATTTACTGTTAAGATACTAAAGTATAAAAACTGCTTTACGTTGTTTACAAATTTTTATAGATCTTCTAAGGGAAGAACCATTTTTCAATAAATTCATCACTCAAGAATCATAAAGACACATTTTCTTTCAAGTATATTTAAAACCCAAGAGGTTCCCAGTAAACACACGTACGTTATTTAAACGTATTTTCAACGTACCATTGGTTGATAATTCGTGTTACGTTACAAAATCAACCATTATTTTATGGTTAGAAAAGTAACGGTCTAACATAACGTTTAAAATACGTATATTTTTAACCAAAAATGTTAACGAACTCTTTGTAACGTTAAATGAACGTGATTTAAAATATTTAAATAAAACGTATTTATTTAAACCTTTATGAAACGTCTGTGTCAACTGATTAATATATTTACATTGAACAAAAACGTGTTTGTAACGTTTTGGAGTAACAGGCATTAGTAATGCTTACCAAACGTATCATAAACGTTTTGCATAAATCAATATTTACCAATCCAAAGTAAATTTTTTACAATATAATTTAATATAAAGATATTCCATTAAGAATATATAGGTACTTAAATATACAAATAACTTGATAGTAATTATTTTTTAATAAACCTCACAAGTGTTAAAAAAACAGTATAATTCAAACGTGTATTATACGTTTTAATCATTCGTTGAAATAAGGAAGCGAATTGCCGTTTATTACACGTGTCAATTATAATGTCGTTAAACGTTATGTACGAATTTAATGATCTTATTGGTAGATAAAGATCACGTGTTACACACATACCATTTCGAGTTATTTCTTATAAAAGTTTGTCAGTTGTATATTCATCATTGTACGTATCTACCGTGATCCATGAAATATTTCCTATTTTATTTTGGTAAGTACATCTATAAGTATTAAATTTTATTTTATTAATATTAAAGTATTAGGTTTTTTTACATTGCATGTTACAAATAATTATATAATGGAATCTAAATTTATTCCACTAAGTATATCTTTTCCTACTTATGTTTCAAAATACTTACAAAGGCGATGACAAAATTAATAAAAGTAGGCACGTGAATTTTGTACTCATGCCTACGTTAAATTACTTTGTAAAATGGGTAACATTTATTACGACTTGGTAATTTTTTACTTTATATTAAAATTTAAGATACAGTGATATATTTCTAATCATTATTGAGAATGATTTAAACCTTTTTATTTCCTTTCTTGACTATCTCCTTCGTGGTCATATTAAATGTATATTGGGTTATTATGATTAGCATTATTATTATATTAATAACTATAATAGATTAAACTTAGACATGTTTAAAGTTTAGACTTTCTTTAAATAATCAATATTATCCAATGTACTAATATGAGACTTGTTCAGACCTAATTTCATTGTTTTTAGGTTCCAGTCCGTAGCATAAATAAGATATATTATTTTGGTATTTTTATACTTTGTATTATGTACGTATTATTATTTATTTAATAAACTATTACTAATATTAAAACCAATTATTTATTATTACCTACCTAAATTTGAAATTAAGCAACAGTTATTGATATCTTTTAATACTCTTATTTATAGGCATATAGTGAGTTCAACATTCGAGCCACACTATTGGAATATCGATAATAATTATTAATAGGAACAGGATTTTGTAACTATTTATTTATATTATTTTAATTGCCTGATAATTACTTATTTAATACAGGGTGGTCCAAAATGTACCGTAAATACTAGAGCATATGGCACGTTAAAAATAAGGGTAATATTTTTCTTAAATTTTTGTTCAAAACTGAATAATAGAGAGATACAACCTTCTTTGGGAACAAATAAAAATCATTTTTAAATATCTTTCAGATACTATTGAATAATGGGTTCATGGGAGTATATGATATTAGGATAATTAATTTTTATTACCACTTATTCAATCACTTATGATTAAGGGGTAGTTTTGGATAGTAAGTATTTTTTTAATTTGAAATTATGTATTTCACAAAAATACTTACCACTCAAAACAACGCTTTAATCTTAAGGGATGGAATAAAGTGGTAACATAAAATTAATTGTACTAAAACCTAAAAAAAGTAAATTCATTATAAAACTGTTATAGTTAGTTAAGTGTTAAAGAAGTGGTTTTTATTTCGCGGTTTTACAGGATTAAATGTCCCTTATTATTTAGTCTTGAAATATATATAATACCCTTATTTTTTAACGTACTATCTAATCTAGCATTTATGGTACGTAATTCTGGACCAACCTTGTACAATGCCACCAGAATGATACAAAAACAACGTTGTAAATACGTTAAAAAACACGTCCCTAAAACATATTTTTGGACATTAAAATAACAAGGTTTAATTTACGTCAGTTAAAAACCTTAATAAAATGTCATTATTAAACGTAAAACTTAAAGCTTATTAATACTGAAAATGATCGTTCCACATTTACTAATATTAAACGTTTGTACTTTGGTTACCAGAAACGTGTAAAACCGCGACATTTTTAAGTTGATTGTACGTAAAAAAGACACGCCTTTTTCAAACGTTGCATGGACATTATAAACGTTTTTCTAACGTATATGTGTTTACTGGGTTAGCTGAGCTGCTATGATAGATTGACTTATTTTACAATCATCCCCTTGAAAAAAATTAAACATAAAGGCGGTGTATTATTTAATTAATTAGTATGTTATCGAAACTGCCTAATTTATTATTTAGTAGCTATATAAGACAGCTCTACTTCGACATCAAATGAAATCATTTAAAAGATTTTAACCACTGGTATTTGACGATTTTTTTGAACATTGAAATTAAAATTTTCCATTTTACGAGCATCCCCTGTCGTTGCAATATTCTGTTTACAAAGATTATCAGGTGATTTTTTTTTTGTTTATAAAAACTAAGATGTAAAGAACAGTGGCGTAGCCACGGGGGGGTTTTGGGGGTCAGAAAAATTTTTTGCAAACAGAGAAAATATTCAAGAAACTATCGATGTTACTGCAGCCGAGCTTGGGCAAATCTACCACTACTATACTTAACGCAGAGTCAATCTTACAATTCGTTAGATTGTGGGCTCAAACTTTTACTAAAAATTATAAAAGATTCTGAACTACTAAAAAAAATATTGTCACAGAATTTGCCCCGCTCGCACCCAATTCGACGACTGTGGTATTGCGAAACGCTAGATTGTTCCAATCGCCCCTACGCTATTACACTTATTTTAAGCAATTTGACCTTGAAAATGTAAAAATTTTCGCCTGCGGCGCTAATCTCCCTCCCCTCTTCAACTGGTATAATCAAATTTCTGGCTACGCCACTGGTAAAGAAGACCATATCTTTGGTATTTGTAGTAGTAGTATATTATCACTTGTACGCACCTTAAGCCGGGGGCACATTATTTTGACGCCACGCCACCACACGCTACCCGATGTGGTGTGACATATGTACAATCGTTTGCAATAATAATGACACTCTCTTAAAACAGATTTTGAACTTCTGGAAGTTCTGAATAGAAATTTCATTAAATCTCTCTTGGTAAGTGAAACAACTAATAACTAATGTTAAAAATTTAAAGCAGATTTCAATATGAATACGTCAGAAAATAAATCGCAAAATTGATTTTAGTGTCATTAATATTGCAAACGATAGTACTCTGTGTTTATACTGTTACCACACCATACGATGCCTCGTTACGTTACGTTACATTTTATCACTGGCACTGGTTAACATTACAATACAATTTCTGTGTTTCAAAAAGGCAGTGGTCAAAAATTCCTTCGTTCCCTGCTACCGTACGGCAGCGTGTTTACAATTTATCACCCAATGTAGTTATTTAACTATTCTATAACATATGACTTTTATCGTAAAAGTAAAGTAAAGTCATTCGTGTATTGTTGGGCCACGAAAAATAAATATTTTTCTATCTGGCATTAACAAAATTTTATCAATTTTGTCAGTCATTTTATGTTTTTGACATGAAATTCAGGTGCACACTGATACCACGCGACACCACGTTACAATATGCGACATGATAAAAATCTAAAGTCGGGATTCGCAACACGTCGGATGGCGTCGCATAGCGTGGCGTGGTGTAGCGTCAGAGCAATGTGCACACATTATACAAAAGCGGTTCAGCGGGGTAGAGAAACTGGCAATTTGCGGCCGAGGCCTGGACAACATGGGGATGCCATTAGACCTAGGCAAAATGTAAATCTCGAGGAAGAGATTTTGAATGCCGTCAAGGAGCAGCCTGGCATAAGCACTAGAACAATTGTATTGTAATTTGGAATATCACAATCCACATTTTGGCTAATATTAAGACACGATTTATTCTGCCAATTTCAAGTGCAACACGTAAAGGCCTTAGTTCCAACTACGAGTGAACTTTTGCGAGTGGTTGTTACATCATCAGCACTTAAACCCAAACTTTACCATGAACATTTTAGTTATGAATGAAGTACCTAATTTTCACACGTAACGGTATTCACAACTTTGGAAAATCCGTCACTCGACGAACATCCTTTCAACAACGATTTTCAGTAAAACTATGGTGTATGTTACAGAAGTTAACATTCTTCAAGAGGCAATTCCACTACAGTCTGGTATGGACCATGTGTGTGTGAGGACTCATGGATTCAGCGAGCTCAACTGTGTATTAAAAATAACGCAAATAACTTAGAACAGTTACTGTGATAGATTAAATACATTTCCAATTTTATGAAATTAACGTTGTCTTATTTTTATTTGAAATTAATTGGTATCCTCGTAAGTCAAAAAAATTTTTTTTCACTATTCGTCATTCTAAGACCTCAACTATAACTATCCAAGTTTATGCGTACCTATAGGTTAAGAATAACTTTGTATGTAACCCGATTAAACTGAGCAATAATTCATTCTTTTTGCATCCAAATTTATACCCACTACCTAAACCGCCTTATCGTCCTAGTTGGCACTAAATACAGTGCCTTCATAAATGATTACAAGCGACGTGACCAGGACTGTGATTCTCGAAGAACAACTCGTATGCAAATAGATTTCTTGTCACTCTCAATTGCCGTAGTGAGGAAAAGGATATTCGCATATGAATTGCTCTGCGATTGATTTGAGAATCTCGACCCTGATCACGTGGCTTGTAATCATTTATGAAGGCACTGTATTTTATTATTCAAGTAAGTATCCAGTATGAAATATAAATGATATCAAATCAAGATAAAGACCATTTTATATTAACATTATCAAAATATACAACAAAAAATTACGTAAACGATATCTATAATCCTTCTCCATTTTCTTCGAGAACATCCCACTGGCGATGTGGATACAAGAATCTCCAACGATTCTTTAGCCTAATATCCTGTGGTTCAATTTCCTGTTATCCAGGGTTGTATTAAACGAGCTAACAAAAAGCTTATGCAAATACCCCGAGGGATAATGAGAAGAAATGTTCCAGGCAGTAATTATTTTTTTAGGGACATAAATTAGAGGGGTTATAAAATTCATTTGCCGAAATAATGTTCTTATTAATTAAAGATCAGAGAATTTTTAGTAGAATCAATGGATTGTTAGAAAAATGAAAGATCAGATCCCCTACCTATAAAAGCTTTGAAATGATAATTTCCCAAAGAATTAATGACATTACAGATTCTGTTTTTTGACATTTATATACACGGATTAACTGCTAGGTATCCCTATTAAAATATTCTTAACGTTGTATACAGTGCATTAGACAAGTAACGCATAAATTCAATATTTCTTAAGAGTGACGTTTCTATCTAATATCCTCGATCGACATTTCGATTTTTAGTTTTAATTCCGTTTATATTGATGTAATATATAATAAGATGGCGATCCAGGTGTTCCGGATATGACGTCATTGATGATTTTTTTAAATAGCAACAATATATTTTTCCGGTAGAATCTTGTAGATGAGCTCTTTCTGAGTTCGGCAATACAGCACACTTTATAATTTTGACAAACACAAGTTTAAACGAATCAATAAAAGTTTAATGATGGCAAATCTACGGGTACACAAAAATACCATACTCGTCTGACTCTTAGAAATATTTATGCGTTTTCTAACGCACTGTATATTTGCTGAACATAACGAAAAATTGGACGGAACATACGAGTACAAAAGTGATTATCAATTTTTCGTGCTACAGCCGCCTCATATATCAATGATGTAATTATTTTTAATATCCTAGAAGGATGAAATTTGTACAGGATCATCCCCTGCTACGGAATTTTGCCGGTGACAGCAGGTCAGGCGGTATCTACAATCAAACGGCTTATCTCTAAGGCCTGTCAAAACATGGCACGGGACAAGCCTGACCTTTTTCAGCGAGGGGCATGAAATTACTTCGGTGTGGGAGATGAGCTGTCGTGAAGATAATTGAGAATGTTGAAAGCTTGTTCGTATAGGTATATCACATACACGCATATGTACCTTTTCGTGTTTAAAAAGTATACTGCTGAAATAACTCAATTACTCTCACAATGCGTTTTTTTAAATGCATATTAATTCATTAGAAAAGACGTTGCTGATGTACAGGTTCGATTTCAGCATTCGGAATCGTCAGCATTCCGATGATGGTAGAGACTGAAAATACTACTTACAACTTCAATAATGTTTTTCTCGGAAACTATAAGAACATTATAAAAACTTTTTTAAGATATTGTCTCCATTTTACGTCCCCACATTTTCTTTGGATACGTTCTGAATCACCCTGTATAAAGTAACGTAACAAAAAAAAATAATTACATCAATTACAAAAATTAAAATCTGCTTTAATAGATGTTCGATGTAGTAACTCCACCCAAAATAAGAAAGCGCTACAATCTGTTGATATTAATGGTGCATATATCGAGCATACATCTATTAATACAGATTCAATTTCAGTTTTCTTTATTTATGTAGTTATTTTTTTACAGTTGCTGTGTTGTTTATTATTATTGCTCGTTTAAGAGATACTTATTTTTTATTCAATTAATTTTTATATTGTTGCAATGTGCAATGCGATATTTTCTTTCATTGGCATTAAAACCCTAGATAGCGGAAGTATAAAAAGTAGTTAAGCACAAATGAAAGCGTCTGCTACTCAACTCAAATTTCGGTTAATTACGTTTCATAATCATATTATTTACCTAGCTTTGTGTTGTTCCACATAATTCATAACTGTCCAATTAGCAAAGCATTTCTACTGGGAAATAAGCTGAAACTTTTACTGAAATTGCATTTGAGAGGAATACATCTGAAGGACGCCCAAATGGAAATAGAAATTAAAAAACGAAAATAAATACACGCGATACCGCACGAGCGTTGTTGAAACGATATTTCAGCATTTTAACCACAACTTATATAAATCTGTATTCAACATATTTTTTATTTTGTACATAGCGTATTAAATGTAATATATAAAACAACAAAATCACCTAATTCTTCACATCTTAAAATCCACTTTCCAACCCACACTGAACGTTTTTTCATTTTATTTTCTGTAATATCTCCAGAACAATTACACTGGCAGCAATTTTTTGTGTTAAAACTCTCATCGTGACACAAGTGAACTTTATCTCTATAATGAACGGCTGTGAATGACATAAGTATATTTCAAATGTAAACGATTCATATACTCGAATTTCTTGTAAATTTAAAGCGTTGAGAGATGCCATACACATGTCCATGCTGACACAAATTTATAGCAATTTGTATCAGAATCTAACAGCCACTAGCCATGTATGTCTAACACTTGACTATATACAAGTGTCAGATGAAAACGTACACTGTAGTAGGTAAAAATACACTTGCCCCAGCACAAAACTGGGCATAGAGGACAGATAAACAATAATTGAATTGTAACGGCTATATCAAGTTTTCTGAAAACCAGTCACAAGTCAACAGGTCATCTAAGTGTTGTTATCAGTAATGACTGAAATTTCTTGCTGCAGTACCTAAACTGTGTTGTTATATATTTATACCTTTTAACTAAAAGTATCTCTCATACATTAAGGGCAAGTGAACTGGGTACAGATTTTTACACAGTACAGCGTGCTACAGTATTTTAGACAATGCACGTATAAATTTTGTATTTACCTTAAAGTGCATACTCATTTAACATAAATAAAAAGAATAATTAGGCCACAATTCCAAAAAGTAAGCATATTCTGCAGATGAACATGTAATTTTCTCTGACATGGATCTACTTTAGAGTTCAGAATCCAGAAATGTATTTCAACAACTTTTTTGCACACTTATTATACAAATCAATATCATCAAGATGCAATAATTACATAACGATTTATTTAACAATAAAAACATAACACTTTACATGTAGAATGAGCTATTAGTTGTGAGAGTAACAAACTTTACGTAACGATACTGATTAACACTTTCAGTTCTCACCGTGTTATAAAACAAATTTATTTATATTTACAATATCTACAAAATATACCTACTTGTATAAACAAAAAATGCACAAATAATGAAAAACTAGTAAAGTGGTAGAAAATACCCTGAACAGTTAAATAATAAAAATGAAGTTGAAACAGGTCACACCCGCATACGGTAACAAACAAACTCGCACACTCGAACTAGCATGGTGACGATCGTAACCATTCTTGAATGAAATAATGGATGGTGCAGCAATAACAGTCAGGTGGATGGTTTAATTGTGAAATTATACTGAATCGTTAGTTATCGAATAGAAACATAGTATTTTCAGACCTTTCATTTAAGTGCTTAGAGTTGAATCCCACTGATGCAATAACGGTATTAAGACAGCAAGAATTCAGACCACTTACGTCACGCTGACATTACACAATTGTCGATACAATTTTTCATAGTTTGTCGCGTTAAAAACAATCATTTCTTGTAATATATTGTGATATCTTGTGCAAACATTAAGTGTAGATATTTTTATTATTCTCAGTAGCAGTAGCAATATTTGATCAAAATATAATGAATTAATCATTTGTTTGTATGACGTAATCGTCTGAATTCTTGACACAAAGCACACAAAATATACAGCTCGAAATTCACACCATAACCACACAAAACATAATAATAATAATAAACTTTTTTGCCTGTATACTTTTTATACATATTGACGTCGCTGCGAATGAGATCAGCAAAAGTAACTGTTTCTTAACCAAACAGTCCTCTTCATCCATTTTATAGAAACAAATCAATTCCAAACTAAATATCTAAATTAGAATCTGATTTAAAAACTTAACCTGCATGTGAATCTTCTGTTTACTGTCACAAAGCTATTTTCTGATTGGTCCTTGTATGATTGTTGGAAAAGGATTGGTAAAAGCTAAAATGCTTTTAGCTTCTGCCATACAACTGCAGTACAAAGGCGTTACTGTTAAGTGTATCTGAACGTTACAAAACTCATCCGTATTTCTCGCCGTTTTACTTCAGTATATTTGCAGGTGGGATGGGTTAACATTCCTGTTATTTGCTAAATCCTAGATTATTCAGTTATTAAATGTCTAAAATTATTTGTACTTGTAGGAAACAGTGTTTCAAGAATACGGCGCCCTTTTTAATAACTTTTCTGCAGAACCAATGCAACCGCTCTAATCTTATGTGAATGAAGCTTAACCCAAATACTACCACTGTCCTTTTAAAAGGACGGTGAAGAAAACTGTAATTCTAAACAACTTTAACTATTCTTATTGAGATGACGCACATTCCTTATAGGTTTCTATGATATGTACATCTTATATTGACATTTTTAATAATTCTTATCATTTTGCGTGCCTGTGAGGATTCAGTTATTTATCAGGGATATTTTTTCGGCTGTGTCATGGAGAACCAATGGTGAGATATTTTGGTTTTTTTTCTAAAATAATTATTATCTCATATTAAAAAGTACATTAAAAATGTTCTATCTTTAATATTTATTTATCAAAATGGCTTAGTATGTTTACTGTTTTCCTATATTACGTCACAAAGAGCACCGTCCTTTTAAAAGGCCAATGGCATAATGAGTTATGTACTATTTTTTTGTGTATGATGCTGTTTTCAGAAATCGTTTCAATTTTATTATGCAAAATCTACACTGTAGCGATAATACAAATTTGAACTCAGAAAACAAATTTTCAAAAGTTGGTCCATTATTGGATCATCTGAACCAAAAGTTCTTAGAGTATGCTCCTCTGCAAGAGAACCATAGCGTCGATGAATCCATGGTGCCGTACTTTGGGCGCCATGGTGCTAAACAATTTATTGGGGGCAAACCCATTAGGTGGAGGTACAAATTTTGGACGGCTACTACCAAAAAAGGATATATTGAGTGGTTCGAACCATATCAGGGCTCCAGTACCAATCTACAAGAACGATACAACTACTTAGGTTTGGGTGCCAGTGTTGTTTTAACATTTGTTGATAATCTCACTTTAGAAAAAGGTCATCTGCCATTCTACCTGTATTTTGACAAATTTTTCACATCCTGGGATTTACTTTTAGTACTTAGAGACAGAGGTATAAAAGCAACAAGTACGGTAAGAGAAAATAGAATAGCTGTATCTCTAATAAAGACTCGGAGCTAAAGAAAACAGAAAAAGGAAGCTTTAAATATTCTGCAGAAAAGACAGAAAATATTTTAGTTTGTCGCTGGAATGATAATAGCACTGTCACAATTTATTCTAATTGCGACTCTGTTTTACCAACTAATAATGTGTCCAGATTTTCTCAAAAAGAAAAGAAAATTTCTGTGCCTCAACCAAAACTTATAAAAAAATATAACCAAAATATGGGTGGCGTGGATAGAGCCGACCAGAATATAGGTCTGTATCGTGTAGATATTAGAGGGAAAAAGTGGTAGATCCCTTGCAAAAGGTATTTTGGAAACCCATAAGAAGACAACTAAACGAGGACACCCTAGTGCTCATGACAAAGAATTTTCTCGATTTGACGGACGAGATCATCTTATTGTTTACCAGGAGAACCAAATTAGATGTCGCCAATGTCACAAAAAAGTACAATTTCTGTGTAATAAGTGTCAAGTAGGTTTACATCCCAAGTTTTGTTTTTTTGAGTACCATACCCAATGACATATAAGTTATTCGATTTTTGTTAAATAAATAATTTATTTTTGTACTTAGAAGAGATTGTTTAACATTTATACTTTATAAATAAGTCTCTATCTGAATTATATTTCCAAATTTTTTCTTGAGACATTTACACCTTGCGTTGCCCCCTATTATACCACTGTCCTTTTTAAAGGTCAGCTGGTATAAAAAAAACTAAGGACTATATGACAAAAAGACCTTATAAAAACATGTTTCATTTGCTCTCATTAAAACATTTGTGGGGAAAAATTTGATTTTTAAGAAAAAAAAATATATTGGGAGTATCTGGGTTAAAGCAACTGGAGTATCCAAGAAGGCGGTCCAGGCCCCAATATCGATCATAATAACCCCCGTGGCTCGAAATAATTTCAATTACGCTAAATAAACAAATTTGTTGCCGAGGCATTGTTCAAGAGCAGTAGCTGGGCGGGTATTATTGCCGGCGTGAATTACGAAGCGGTTTAATAAAAGCACCTCGTTCACCTGTTGCCTGGGGCGGCGAAATTTGTAGGCGGCAACTCGCGGCGTTTGATTTACGGCCAGAGGCCGAAATACCGGGGGTGCAGTGCTGTTACAGCGCCACCGGTGCTTGTTGACACACGACCAACTAACCTTTAGTGTATTAGTTTTTTAAATGTAGCGGTTTTGTTACCTTTGTGTGCTTTTTGCTTTATTTTTGCTCGTTTATTTGACTAAAACAAATGCACACATACGTTAAAAGTCGGTTTCGGAAAAAAAACAGTCCAACGAAAGGATAAATAAATGGTGCCGGACAGTAAAACTGCTATAGGTTTGTTGCAACAACGATCAGAGATTGGCTTTAACCAGTTAAGTTGTGAATGTGTTTTCAGTGTTTTGACAAGTTTGTCAGGATTATCTGCTAACAACAAAACACACTATGCGTACAATTAAATAACATGTCCATTTATTCTAAATCGAACGAAAGTAATACTAATAGATAAGGAAAACACAAACTCCCAACGTAGACAAACACACAGGTTTTTAATTACAACAACGCATTTTACCGTTTTAGCGTTGTCGGTTGCCGTACTCTCCAAACGTCAAAACACTTGTGTGATTGGACGGTTACACAGAGGACATAACATTTCCAAAAGTTATAAGACTTCGGAAATGCCAATTTGCTGGATTTTATACTAATTCGATCCATCTCCATTATGCAGATAAACCAAATAGAACACATACAGGGTGTCCGGAAAGTAATGGGACCCAGCTTAAACATGGCTTCCTGTGATCAAATAGAACCGATTTAGACAAACTTAGCTTAGTCTCGTTAGTGACTCGTTTGGCAGTTTTTCTACAATTAATTTTTATTGTATCTTTTTTTTAGTCCTATTCTGATACGCTTGACTGAAAATTATAATGGAGAAATTAATTTTGTGTACAAAAGCTATACTTGTTCCATGTTGATAAAATGCACCGTTTTTCGTAAAAACGCGTTTGAACATTTCTGCACAATAAAATAGAAATACATTTTCTAATTCGATCAAGTTACCACTTGTCAAACTGACGTTGATACACTGCAATTAGATAAAATTTGATCAAAAGTCAGATTAATATTAATTGTTGTACTGAATTAGTAATTATCTTTGTGTAGTTGTGTAAAGTGTAAATTTAATGTAAAAATAATTTCAAATTATCAGTATTATTTTGTAGAATTTTGAAAACATACCTCGATATAATCAGTTTTACAACTCAGAATCGGTAGATATGATCGCTGTTTATTGGCAAAATCAATTTAAGGCTTACGGTGAGCGCTCTATCAAACGATATATAACATCTGTTTCAACAACCGTCGAGAACTGTTCAGTACCGTGAGAAATGTTTGACCAACACCGTCTTACGTCGCATTCGCCGAGAGTACATTAACAACTAAACTGACTGACTAATTCTGGACGGTTCGGAATCGATTCTTGCTGTGTTGGAACAAACCTATAGTTTTCGCTCAGTAACTCCTTAACGAATAATGATAAAAATATGCGGTTTTTTTAATAGACTTCAAATATTATTTTACGTCGGCGCTGTGTTTTGAAATTTTGAAAATGTGTAAAATAAATTTTTTTAAAATGAATTTTGCATATTTTCAAAATTTCAAAACACAGCGCCGACGTAAAATAGTATTTGTAGTCTATTAAAAAAACCGCATATTTTTATCATTTTTCGTTGAGGAGTTACTGAGCGAAAACTATATCCCTTTGGATCGAGCGCTCACCGTAAGCCTTAATGGAGAAGCTCCAGAAAAAAAGTGCAGTTACATGGAACATGTGTAGCTTTTCTAAGCAAAATTAATTTCTTCATCATAATTTTCCGTCAAGCGTATCAGAATAGGACCAACAAAAAAGATACGATAGAAATGAGTTACAAAAAAACTGCGGAAAGCGCCCCCTATGATATGCAGCACTACTGACTCCTTCGCAATGCTTGTACTTATCTAAAACATAACTGTACCAAATTTCAACATGATTGGACGTTTCGTTTCTTAATTATGCCCATAATAAGAAAACATTTTTTTGAAGCCCTGTAACTTCTAAACGAGGCACTTTTGGACTAAGCCAAGTTTGTCCAAATCGGTTCTATTTGATCACAACAAGCTATGTTTAAGCTGGGTCCCATTACTTTCCGGACACCCTGTATACCTATCGCTTTGAGATTGGACACAACAGGTAGGAGTGTACATGTCCCGTTTCGTTTCATAATTATGCCCATAATAAGAAAACATTTTTTTGAAGCCCTGTAAGTTCTAAACGAGGCACTTTTGGACTAAACCAAGTTTGTCTAAATCGGTTCTATTTGATCACAAGAAGCTATGTTTAAGCTGGGTACCATTACTTTCCGGACACCCTGTATACCTATAGCTTTGAGATTGGACACAACAGGTAGAAGTGTACATTGCCATAAGATACATGTATGTAAATCCTTCCCCCAATCACCTCCATTATAATCCTAAAATACTCTAATATGTCGGTCCACTCTACACTTCGCGACTAAAGTTTCTCCTCCTGCCAACGCACTTCCCTTTGCTTACCAACCCAAATTCAACTGCTGACTTGCGAACGTTTCATCAGTTTCACATGCTGCAGAAGAAGTGGAAAATTTAATTTTATCAAATAAAGATTTGAGATTCCGCACTACAAATAATCAGTGACAGTGAAACAATGTGACGTATAACCAACATTGTTTATTGTACATATGTTTATTCACTTACTTGTTGTCTTTACGAAAAACAATGGGAAGACATAAACTTTCCCATACTGTATAATCAACTATGTATAATATTTTTTTTATAATTTAGAATACCCTCTTCCTGTGGTATATACAGGGTGATTCAGTAATAATATCATTAATTTTAAAAGAATATGTATAGGGAAAAAGGAGCATAATAAAAATACGCGATTAAAAAAATGTTTAAATGCATATTTACGCCGGAAAAAAATATTTTCAAATCATTATTTAAACCCTCTTTTCAGACTGACTCAGCTTCCAGTTTAACTTGATGTCGGCTTGACACGACGTTGCCAAATTTAAATATGCCTCTAGTACCTACCTACTTATTGTAATGTTAAAATATATGAATGCTATAAATATTTTTTAAAGTATGCAATTAACATATTAAATTTCAATTTAAAAAATATTTACTACTTTACATAAATAGTGAGACAAAAAACAATACCCACTAGGTAAATTATTAAGATATAGAAACGTTTTTAAATGCTGATGATAGTAATACAAAAAATCCTCGTGCTGACAACAAAAAACAGCCCGAGACATATTTTGTGATAATCAATCCGGCAATCCGAATCAGTGCTTTATTGAACATGCTGTTGTTATGTATGTGGTTCTGACAACATGGCAACGTAGTTTCGCTTCAATAATCGGACGCGTCATCAGTGAATTTGTATCGTAACAGAAGCGCCGTGTTGCCGATTGTTATGGAGTGATTTTCTCACCTTGAATTTTTGTTTTCAATTTTCTGTCTTTATTAGGATTTCCGAATACGTGGTTAAAGTTAATGACATTACGACCGAACCCCACCTTGTCTATTCTTACTTTGACTTTAAGTAGGCTTACAACCGTTAAAGTTATGACAACTGAATCCTACTTGTGAAAAATAAGAAAAAGTGTAATCATATCCATATAAAGTACATAAATACGTAGTCGCTACTAAAATCTCCAAAAACATCAACATTCTTTAAGTGGAAACTCAAAAATAAAAAACCTCGACAGAATTTTGTGCTAACTGAAACGTGACAGATATTTTTACAGTTACAACTTTTACCTGTACATTTTCAATAACAGAAATGTATTCGACTGAACTGTTTCCTGTCATATAACAACCTCTGTTGGTTCCGTTATCGCGGTTTTTTTGTCGAAACCAATACATAAAAAGTACATGAATCGGCAGAACGAAATAATTGCCGTGGGTAAAAACTATGGGAGGATGTCAGAATGAAGGAAGTGCTTCGTTTAAGCTGGTAGTAATTTTCGATGTTTGAGTCGCTGACCTCTCACCCGTTCTGACAGTTACTGGTTCAATTTAAGATGTTTCTTCTGCTTCCTTCTACTTCGTACTGTTTCAAAAATCTTGAATTTTGAGTTTATATAGAAATATGTTAAATTTGAACTGTGTTGAATCACCTATTATAAAATTCCTTGCAAAAATACATTTCTAGGGCCTCTAAACCATTGATTAAATTTAAGTATGGGAAATCCATGTCTATTATAGATAAAAGTAAATTCCTAAGTCTGCATGCGGAAGTAATCATGGAGTTTACGTACCTATATCTTATGTTTGTAACAAATTACAATTTTGAGCTATTCTTGGCTTTTCCGGCCCAAAAAAAAATATATTTTTCAATCGAACACATTTCGGATCGATCTACATGTAAAAAATGTTTTTGTTAAATAGCATTTGTTAACAATTTCCTCTATATACATATATACTGGTGCCATCGCAAGTAAATTTATAAACACGAAGATATTCCATTCCATTTGAAATCGTCTAATTGGCAAAGCCGACTCATTTTAGATTTTGGTGGCTTTGAAAATCTCTTCTCTAGAGTCCCAAACAACAAAATTTACACGAGTTTGATTTTTACAAGCGCTTGTTTCCGCCTATTTAAATAAAGACTCTTAAAATTGCTATTTTTAAGCTTTATTAATTTTTGCTGTCAAATTTTTCTGTTTGAAGATATTTGAATGATCAAGACGGAATTCAGAGTGGGAAAGATAGTAGTTTCAGTGTAAATAAAGATAATTGGCTCGGACGATCCCTTTGAATAATAGCAGCGTGCTGAAAATGAGTATTTTTTAGTAATTTTTCGTGAATTTCAATCGATGCATGTACATAATTTTCTCGTTGAAAAATTGTTTACAGTTACTATTTTCGATGATAATTACTTCCAGAAACAATTTTACACCCTAAATATCCATAACTTTATTAAAACTTGAAATATTTTTCATATTTATAATTATTCTTGATGGTAAGCAATTTTAATTCATTAGTAAAAACGTCCAGGTTTTTGCTGTAAAAAAAAACTGCTCGTATAAAAACCAATAAGGAGAAAACATAGCAAATGGAAAATCTTAACAAAACAAAATTAACTGAGCCTGTTTCTCTTGTGCTTCTGGCTGCAGCATCAATACCGATCGCAACAAGAACTGTGAATCGCCCTTGTCTTCGTCATCAGTCTCTGCAGGAGACTCAGGCGAGCTCTAAGTCTTCTTCGTCATCTTCTTTTAAAATGGGGGCGCTGATTAAATAGTGACCCTGACAGTTTTGGCATAATCGGGAGCCACTCATTGCTGCCTTTTTGCAGCTAGACCTTCTACTGTTACAATCTTTCGTGAATTTACAAAATATGAAGTCCGAAATTTCTCTACGCGTTGCTTCGATATTTGTCATCATAATAGCCAAAATATTGCCTTTGCGTTTCCAACGTCACATGTCTGGAGATAATTGGTTTTTCCAGCCAGTGCTGCACCTGATGGAATGTGCGTAATGCGTGCTTTCGTTGCTCCCTTGCTGGATGGAAATGATGCAAGATCTCGTTTTACATTCGATGGCGATTTCAAAAATGAATCGTAACTGAAAGTGTTTAGTGAATTTATCTTAGCAGGGGCTACGTACCATTTTAGCATGCATATTCGCCCAGCTTTCTCAACATCAGCATGCGAGGAATAAGAGTTGTGGAACACTTCAACTCTCTTTTTATATCAGGACGTTTTTGGTTTCGTATAAAATCAAGTTTATAATTCGCAATGTTGCGCTAGTGGAAATCGCAGCCAGTGAGTGCGTATAAGAATACGTTGGTTTGTATTTTTCCTGTCAGGTTTTATGAACAGGATGTTATGGTCAGGTGACGACGTTTATGGTAGTCTTCTCCTATAACAGCCACATTGGTTTTCTAGGAGTTTAGAGCTCAATAGGTTGATCGCCTATTTTTGTTCTGGTGGTTAGAGAGAAATAATTATTGAGTCACTGAAATTTCAGTTACCAGAATGAAGTTGATGCATTCACACTTTTTCATATCTTTCCTGTTCTACCGATTTAATGCAGTTGGGCCTTATGCCTTATGTTTCTATATGTTAGTAGTGCATTCTACTAGGACTAAGGATCCTCCATGTCAGATGATCTTATGTAAAAGTAAGCCTCCATCAATCACCTTCCGCTGGTTGGTTTAAACAATTTGTAAAGTCGGATTTCTTGTTTTCCTCATCATTACTTAATAAGACCAAGGGAAATTGAGTCAATTCTTACTCCAAATAATCCTTCAATCCAACGCCACTTTTTTAGTGATGCAAATCTGTTGGAAAAGCAGGAGAGAATACTACAACGTTTTTATCGCGGCATAGATGAACTGACAAGAGGAATTTATGGAGTGCATTGTAGCGGTTAAAATGTATGAAAACAATCTTATAGAAAATTGTATAGATTCTCATTTTTATGTAAAGAACTTTTCGCTGCCATGCACCGTTTTCGAGTTATAAGAAAAAAACCAAAAAAAGAGACCTTTGTACTCCTCTGAAGTGGACGGTCTAGGGGCGGGGACTTTTAATATTTTTACGACCAAACTCCCCCAAACACATTCTCGCAGAGAAATATCCCCCCCTCCCCCTTCAATGCACGCTACAACCCCTCCGTTGCTTACACTAAATGGATGTATAATGTGCACTTTTTACTATTTCAATAAATAAACACACTTATTATTCGTTACCTACAAGTATCTAATGTCATTATATATAATGCCATTATAAGCTACTCTACTCTAAATTATGTAGCGTAGTATATCCCAACCTTGTTTGGGGCAGTCCCTCGGGTTCGCCCCGATAGAAGTGGGCAATTTTCAGTTCCACCGCCACGCGGCTTATCTTTAAATGGGGGATAAACTTTTCTCAAATCCGCCCCCGGTTTTATGTAAAATTGATTCACCTAAATGGGAGTTTCGGCATCATTTCGGAGGTCCTGCTAGGAATATAAATTAATTTTTCAGCTTTTCGGCTAGGCACAGCAATTCGGAAAGTTTTAAGGTTCTCGAGAAGCGAATACCGAATACAACTAATAGAAATAATTCTGAGACGTTTTATTAGAGAGCACATGTTTACACAGCCAACATATGAACTATAAAGGAATTTACCCTTTCCAAAATCATGTTACCTTAACAGATGTTAAAGTCGCCGTATTTCACACCGTAAAATGATCAAATTTGTCTTTTAGGTACAAAAATCTAGAAAAGTAAAACACGTAGAGCAAAAGTACTATAAAAAAATTATTGATGTTATGTTTATCCATCATTCAAATTCTCCTCAAATATTATAATAACTTATAAAATTCATTTGTAAGACACACGTCATTATTTTGCTATTCTAACCTCACAGTATTTTCACAAATTTATAAATAAAAGTGAACAATGTTATATGCAGAACTATGTAAGTTTATGTTATAACAATATTTATATCTTCAGTTCGATTTAAAAGAATACGTATTTCTGTACCTAAAAATTTGTTGGTTACACCGTTTTGGTATTATATATTCGTTTTATTTTGATACCTTTGAATATTCGCATGAAATAATATACCTATTATTTGCTAAACTCTATATTATGAAGTTCTCAAATGTCTAACATTACTTGTATTTGTAGAAAACACTATTTCAAAATATATGGCGGCCTTATTGTAAAACGATCTAATTTGTGGGTTTTTTTAGGTACAGAAATCTTGAAAAAGTAATAAAATTATTAATATTTAGTCTATCTACTTTTACTATTTAAATTCTCTTCAATATAATATCTTTTAAAATGGATTTGAAAGACACACATTATTTTGCCCTAGCCTCACACTTTACCAATTATTTTCGCATACTTATAAACAAAAATGAACAATCTTATATGCAGAACTAAGTATCTAAGTTTATGTTATAACAATATATTTGTTTTACACGTATTTATTGAAGAAGAAATAAAAGGTACAGCCTCGGATACAGCACACAAAGTAATAATAGTTAAACATTAAACAAATATTTACATCTGCAGTTGAATTTTTCAAAAAAAAAAAAAACGTATTTTGAAAGATTTCTGTACCTAAAAATTAGTTGACCTCTTCTATGTCGTTGTATATTCGTACTTCGGTACCTTCGAATATTTGCAGGTGACATAAGATAACATCTCTCTTATCTGGTAAACTCTATATCGTTTCTTAAATGCCTAAAATTACTTGTATTTTTAGAAAACACTATATCAAGAATACGACGCCCTTAATGAAATCATGTTCATCTGTAGAAATTCAAATAAATCTGCTTGCACTTTGTCCGTGTGTTTCTTTATTACACCAACTTCTTCGGTAAATATTAAAAGCATTATTTTGGTTTATTGAAACGGAAACATTCTCTTTCAATTTTGTGGCACAAATAAAAATATTTCCAAGTTTTTCTCTGTAATGGAACACATTCAAAGGATCCACGAAAAAATCAGGTTTACATTCACATCATTCGCTCATATTTGAATTTGAAATTTTTTGTTGAGGAATACAAATTATTCCGTGTTTTTTGTCTTCATCTCCTATTCCGAATGAAATTATTCGAGCTTACATGATCAAAACTTGGATGAATTTCTTTCTTCGAAATCTGGATGACCCTTGTAATATTTGAGATATTTCAATGAAATATTTTTACATTTAAAACCCATTTAACTGTACCTACTTATAATTATTGAATTAAAAATTTAATAAATCAGATGGTTAACATACCAACAATTATTAGAATTTTTACTTTTATTTTAGTCCTTAGTGTATTCCATTTTCGCGATTCCTTTAACCCTAAAGTATCTCAGATAACCCAACAACCATATTATTTGAGTCCTCTGTCAGTCAGAAATTTCAAGTCTTTATAGAAAAGTTATACGACTACATAGTTAAGTGAAAAAGCCTTAGCAGAACGATTTCCCGGTCCACATGTGTCAAATGCAGCTACTTTTACCGCGGTGTGCAGTGAGTACAACTGCAGTGCAACGCGAGGGAAATTTGAATCTGAATCGTGGAAGAGATGGAGGTCCAGGATTTCCACGGCCAAACTGTTGCTGTGTTTTGTAAAATGTCAAAATATTTTAATAATTAAAACCACAAATTAAATCTAATCGACGTTATACAATGTTATTTATTTGTTTCCTTGAGCATTTCTTTCCATTTTTTGACCAGTCGCCGACTGCATACTTTGCCAATTTCCAGAACCGTGGGAAAGTGTATTTTTAAATCATTTTCAACTGCCCTTTTTGATTTTTTCTTTATAACATTGTATTTGTAACACTGTACACTCAAAACAAATTTTCTTAATGACCCTGTATATTGCATAAAATTACAAATAATGATGCTTTAACGCGACCAATTATCGAAAATTATGTTAACAATAAAAATAATTGCGTAACGGCAGCCGTGATATAAGTCGTCTGTATTCTTGCCTCAACTATATTATTAATTGCGCAATCTATTTGGAAATAATTTTAGCCAAACAAACACCATAATTTGGCAGTTCTTATACGCATCAGCTCTGTGTAGGTTCATTTACTTACGAGTTTTACGAGTATTTTCATTATAAAAAATAAGAAACGATTCCCTTCTGACCTTTCGTTAAAAACTTTCTCAGTTTCAGTAAGGACAAAAGTTTATCTGAAATCCCAGACACGTACATTTTTAGACACTTCCTGGCAGATACTCAAGAAACTTCTAAACAAGAAAAAAAATAAGTTACCCAACCAAAAATGTATACCCGCCCCCAACCTTTATATGAACTTAAAAACAACGTTTTATATTTGACAAAAAACGAAGATATCTATAAGTATGTATGTACATGTTGCTGCATGTACATACTTATCCCACTTCTGACCGTAAATCCGACACTGCTAAATGGCGCCAGCTTGAAACATGATAATGTGCTAAAAATCTCAGTCGAGATTTATTTTGGACCAAGCCTCTGAAACAAATTAGAGCTGCTCGCATCTCTTTACCCATTTATCATTTGTTTCATTCTTTCATTCCGGCCTGATATATCGACTGTCTAGGCTAGCATAAAGAATTAGGTACCCGCTAACAACAAAAAAGATTTATTAATGACCGTACTCGTATGTTAGCCACTAAAAGAAATTTGTGTGAGATGCACATAAAGGGATTTTTTGCTGGAAGATGCGTACATACATTAATTCAAAAACATCATTTGGAATATTTAAACAAGTAATGTAACATAACGTAAAATAAAGTTACTGTGTGCGGAATAGAATTACTTACTACTAAAACGTGAAAATCAGTGTCGAACTACATATAAATACTTCTTTTATGAAAATTAAATTATACAGGGTGATTCAGAACTTATCTAAAAGAATTTGGGAATAGATGTGTCATGAAAAATGAAGTCCATAACGTAATTTTTTTTATGAGATTTATAGTTTCCCAGTAATTATTGAAGTTGTAGTATTTTCAACGTTTATATCACTGGACCACTGTACCTAGTCTCTCGCATTATTCCTTGTGACTAATATTAAAATGAAACTTTAACTGATAAATAAAAAAAAATGTATCGTTTGGTATTTTATTATTTAAAAGTAGAAAATAAAAAGTAGTGAAAAAAATATAGGTATGAATTTATAAGTTTGCCGTTTATGAAAAATATTTTTTTTATTATTCCTGTTATTAACTGACAAATTCTTATAAGTCTTAGTTATACATACAGAGTGCCCAATAAGTAACAAAGATTGTTAATAATTTTTTAAAAATATTATTGCAGAAAATTCTTTAGTAAAATTTTTTGTGCCTTTTGGTAATCTTAAGTTTGTTTCCAAGCCAGGAATTTCATTGCCATGGAAACTAACTTACTTTTTTTAAATGCCACTACACTGTCAATTATGACGGTTATTTTTAAAATATAGTTGCAGCAAGAATTCAGACGACTTACGTCATACGAATAATTCATTATATTTTCATCAAAACCATCCCTGGTGACACCTTGTATTCAAGGGCTCCCCCTTGCAATATTAAAAATAACGGTGAAGAGGTAAGAAGATACTTTTGGGTTTGTTTGTTTCTATGTTAAAAATGTACGATTAGATTTTTGTGATTTTTTATGATTTGGTCACATTTGCAGGTATAATATTCTATTTTATTTAGGAGTGAACGTTATCTGCTACAGCACCAAAGATTTTACCAAAGTTTCTTTTCTAAGTTATTTTTCATTAAAATTTAGAAAAAATACCTACGCGTTATTTTTGTAAATCTCATTACATTCACCATACAATCACCCTTTCCTAGGATGCTAGGAATACCTAAGATATCCTGTATATTACACTAAGTTACAAAAAAATCTGTTTTTAATGCGACCAAATATCGAAAATTATGCTGACAATAAGAACAATTGCCTAACTATACTACCCTGGACTATACTGTACTACGTATGTTAATGTCGCCTTGAATTTCTCAAATACTTATGTATATAATCACATACCCAACTATGATTCCTATGCAAAAAATGCATTATATGTATATGTCGTAGTAAACAAATAGTTTAACTGTTACAAATGAACGTAAACGTACGATTATGTGAATAATTCAAACATAAACGTCTGAAGTCTGATATTACAATTCGTTTCTAATGGTCATTTCCACCGCATTGCCTTGTAAGTGTAGTTAACTAAGGGCGGTTAAAATTTTAGGCCTAATTTAAAATAGTCATGTTTCCACCGCACAATTATTAACTTTCATTTGTAAAGTCTACCTAAAAAGTGAATATTCATAATTTTTCGGTTTTTTGCACGAGTTGTTAGCTCATGACTATTTCTTAACCTCAAAAGTGTGACACTTCACTCTCACTGTTCTGACTTTATGTTGTTCTGCTAAGTTCTGTTTTTGAATAATGCCCAAAAAAAGCCACGATTGGAAAGTTTTAGCAATTAAGCAAAAGTATTACTAATAATTAACATAATAGCAAAGTACGGTGGAGAATTAAAAAACAGATAATTGTCTCCGTACAAGAAAAAACAAATGCATGGATATGATAGCAGGTGAATCATGAACCTAGAAAAAAAATTTTCTAGGTTGGTGAGGTGAAGTTAACTCACTATCGTCAAATAATATTCACATAACAGCAGAATCATTAAAAAAGTTTTTTGAAAACAAAAAAAAAGTCCGTTTTATTGGCGATACAGAATTATTACTAAAGATTAAAAATAAATGTATTTTTTTTTTGTAATTTTATCAGTGATTCTTTTTAAGAACTTACATATTACTTGGAAATTGAAGATCTTCGATTCTTTATACAGCCGGTATCTTCTAAAAGAAGTTAAATTTTAAATTATCCATCGTATGGAACTGATCACTTCTCTCGTACACTTTTCGAGGAAATCCGTACTCTATTATTTTTAATATATCTAAATCATTATTGAATATATCATTTTCATTATAGTTCATTATATTTTTTTTATTTTTCAGTGGAAATAATAAAACCAAATTATTGAGTTAGGAAGGTTTAAGACATTTTATGTCGGGTTTAGTAAACGGTGAAAGCGTAAGCGTAGCTTAAGACAAACGGTGGAAATGGCCATAACAATATGTAAGCTATATTTAGCATCGCTGCTGTAAATCTAACGACACGCTTATACTCAAAATCGAAGCTTAACGAAATTAGTTTCAACTGAACCAGACCACATAAACTTAATAATGCATGCAAGCTTAAACGGTTTATTGTGAACTTTGACAGTACCGCGTATTAACAAAGACGGGCAATATTGTTATTGATTACGAATCCAAGGAAATGGGTCAGTTAATATTGGTCGTGAAAAACGGCTCTTCAAACTAATGGCTTCGACTGCGACAATAAAAGTTGAACAAAAAAACGGAAATCACGTCAGTGAGGACCTCACTCATTTATAAGAAAGAAGTCGTGCCATCCCCATCAATTTATTGAGTTTGATACATGGAGAAACGTCTTGAATTCGACGTCAGTCAGGAGTGAATTATCCAGAATCCTCACAAATATGGATAAAGGCTAAAAGCAAAGACACGTTGTCCCGTGTTTTCATGAGGGCTCATATGATAAGGATTTGAAAAAAATAAAATTTTCACACATTCGAAAATGACGCAAAAAGTGCTGAGTACCACGTTACTTTTTGAAAATCAACAGAATTTGACTTCCACAGCCACGACCCTTCTAACACTAGAATACATACTTTTGGTACAATGACAATGACTATTCTTCTGAAGTTGAAATTATATAAACAATGTTTATGAGAAAACCATTGATATCAATCCATCTACGAAGAAAACAAAATCTAAAAAAGCTTTTGCTCTGTTGTGAAAACAAGCTTTTGTTGTCTGTTATATTTATTCTTAGTAGTGTTGGTTGAGACACGAAATTTGCCCTGCAAACAAGACAAGAGTTTCATTAATGTCTTGTTCTTGCAAAATCATGTTTTGTCTTGTCTTGCGAGAGTTTCGTAAATTTCTTATCTCGCAATTTTACAAGACTTGCATGATTCTTGTGAGACTTTTGCATACAAATAGAAACTTTATTACGAATTTGGTGGTTGCTCTCGATTGGATACGGTCCTCCTACAATAGAAACACAATATTTATTTTTTCAATCAATGTTCACTTCAATATTACCTCTTCTTATATTTGCAAGACCTCTTGTCTTGTTTCTCAAGACTTATATAAAATATTGTCTCTAAAGTATTGTCCTGTGAAAACTAAGGAAGATACAAGATTACCAACACCAGCTAGTAGCTAGATTCTATACAAATGTTTAGAAAACGTCACTTTATTTACTGTAAAAATGGTTTATTTGTTCCAAAAACTGATCTTCTTCTTTATAGTAGGTACACCCAGTACTGCGTTCCCCATAAATAGAAGAAATAAAGCAGTAATACAAAAAATTACTATAACAGTAAAATAAGTTTTTTGAATTTTGACTGATAATGTGCTGTTCTACTAAATTCAAAATCGTTTACTAAAGTGGCATTTTACCACAATGAAATGTCACTACTATAGTTGCGGCAAGAATTCAGAAGACCTATGTCATGGCTGAAGTTACGCAATTGTTATTATTGTCCACTTAATTTTTGATAGTGTTCCACGTTAAAAAACAATCATTTTCTTGTAATTTAGTGCAATACGTAATATAAACATTGAACATAGTATGTATATATTTTTATTATTGTCAGTTGCAGTTTGATAAATATTTTGATGAAAATATAATGAATTTTTCATTTGTTCATATGACTTAAGTCGTTTGAATTCTTACCGCAACTATATACAGGGTAATTCAGAACATATCTAAAACAATTGGGGAATAGATGCGTCATCAAAAATTGAGTCAATATCGTAAAAAAAATGTTAAATCTTTATAGTTTCCGGGAAAAAAATTATTATTGAAGTTCTAGTAATTTCAAATATCCGATTATTTATCGTATATATAACTTTTTTGTGATGCAAGGATTTACATTAGTTTTTCAAGTTTTTTCAAAATGCTTTAGCAGAACGATTTGCCGATAAACATGTGCCAAATGCAGCTACTTTTACAACGGTGTGCTGTGAGTGCAAGTGTAGTGAAAACGATAGTGTGACACGGGAAATGTATAACCGATTCGTGGAAGAGATGGAGCTCAAGGCGTACACGGCCTATTGTAGCAGTGTAGCGTATCATAACAAGACTCAATTATATCAGTACCATGTACAGCGTGTCCAAGCATTAATACCAAGGAATTGGACGAGAAGGACCGGTACCATGGCCGCCATGGTCTCCTGACTTCATTCGGACTGATATTGGTGGGGATATTTAAAAAATTAACTATATATTGCACCGAAGTGGATACTATTGATGATTTGCGCACACCTATCTTAGTTGCTGCCAATAACTTGCAAGTTTAAAACGGATAAGAAGCAGAAACATTTGTGATAGTTTGTAGAAATTGGGTAAGACGGGCCTAAAATGTAGTTGTAACATCAGGTATGTCAAACTATTTTACTAATTGAAAACATAAATTAATTCTACTAATAATTAATAACAATAGCGGCAAAGGCTGATGAATTTGCTCTACAAAAATAGGTGTTGCAAATATAATTTATTTCTCTGATTGGGAATTTCTCTTAATTTTTTGTCCGGTCGCCGATTATATGTCTTATCAGGTTTTACAGTGGGCCAGTTTCCAGTGCCGTGCGGAAGGGTTCTTTAAACTCATTTTTGAACTGCTTTTTTTGATTTTATTTTTACAAAATTGTATTTATATGAGACCCCTGTAGCCCAAAACTTTTTACAAAGTTGTATTAAGACAAACTGATCTTAATTTCGAATACTTAGTAAAATTCTAACTAATTCCCATATTTAACTTTTTTAAAATTCCCGAATTGTTCTACTGCCATATTCTGGATTAGCAAGTTAAAACATTGTAACCTCATTAATACTTAGAAATTGACGTAACAGAAAACTGTCGGGTTATATGTCCTACAATTTCTAAATATGGAGCCCAAACTACAATCCTCTCCTCAACTTCAAAAGCATCATTCATATCTACCACCCACCTACCCTTCAAATCTGGAAATGATTGTCTCTCGGATTTTCCCGCGAGCTAAATGAAAACCCCACGGAGTTTAGGTAGAGAAAAAGTCTCTGGCCTTTTCTTCTATAATAAATCACCGCTATCGCGTACATACTTCATTTACGCGATGGCAGAGCCCCTCCAGTGCGATTTTGGTTTTAATAAACTGTTACGCGGCCTGTCGACGTTCTCTTTATTAGCCCGGCCAAACAATGGGGTTTATTTCCGAGGTAAGATAATTTTTGAATGGAGATAGCGCGGCGATTGTTTGGCCAACAGCCAGGGGCTCTCCTACGGTTCTATTGAGATTCGGAAAAAGTTTAATGGAAAAGTGACTTATCATTTAGAATTATTACATTATTAGACGGTATACATGCAAGGTGTCTGATGAGATTGAAATGGTGGACTGGGACACCTTATATATTAATACTTAATATTACTTCTGAAGAATCCTTGACAAACCTTATTCTAATATTTAAAAATGTTTTGACATTGGAATGACTTTTGAGTAAAGGATATTCATCCTCACACAAAATCATGCAGGTTATTTTTTGGACATTCTTACAAAACATTCAGTATATCGTAAATATATGAATGAAAACTCATTGTCTTAAAATAATAACATTTTCTACATCAAGATTTTTTTTCATAGCAACATACTTTAAAGCTATGAAAGCCAATTGTTTAGCTACATTAGGCAAACAATTTGGAAAATAGGTGCTAACCAAGTGATTTACTATAGGAGAGTTCACTAAATTTACTTGTAGCAGAACTACGTATCTCAATAGATACTATTGTTAGATATATGAATCGTACCAGCCTGGTGTTTATAAACATTATTGGGCTATACCCAGCCCAAGCCGCCTCCTGTCAGCGAGGATTCATGATTCGACTCTGAACATGAGCGCTGCCTGGATTGAAAGGCCGCTGGTTATTTTGTAATTAGTGAAATAATTGTAATCACATATAATTAATATTCGTGTATTACATGTGTAACGGTAGTGTTACTCAGTGAGTTGTACTAGTCAAATAAGTAAATATACAAGTGTTTATTTGTATTGTTTAACTTTTGAGATGATTTATTAATGTAAATCTCAAGCTTGCGGGCGATTTATTCGACAAAAGAAAATATTGAAATTGGAATAATTTCAACTTTTACATCGCTGGGCTACTGTAGCCTCTAGCGTCATCAGAATGCAGTAACATCCGCGTTTCTAGTATTAACGTGTTTGCCATAGTATTTACATTAATTCCCCAAGTGTAAAAATGACTTACGTGTATAGCAACTCGGAGTTGATGCATATTGTTTTAATTTATGGTGCAGTAAGATAAAATGATTTAACAGCTTCTTGTCTGTACGCAGAACGATTCCCCGGTAAACATGTGCCAAATACAGCTACTTTTACCACGGTAGTGCAACACGGGCATGACACTAGAAATTTGCAACCGAATCGTGGAAGTGATGGAGGTCCAGAACCGTCCACGCCATACTGCAGCAGCTGATACACATTTTAGAGATTGTTGAATCCCCAAGAAGAGAATCCCAGAATAAGTACCAGCCAAATTGTTCCACAAGTACAAGCACACGACATTCAATTATATTCGTACCACGTATATCAAAAGATTATCTCTTACGAATTAAATTTTGTGAATGGTTGCTGCAACAAATGTTCAAAATCCCAGATTTGTAGTTAACATGTTAGTTATAGATGGATCTGTACACGGAATGGGATGTACAACATTCATAATATTCATGTTTGAGATTTAGAAAATCCGCACGCGATTTAACGGAATCATTTACAACAACGCTTTTCCTTATATGGACGATGGATTGACGAGAAGGACCGGTACCATGACGGCCATGATATCCTGACTTAAATTCTTTAGACCTCGTTTTGTGAAGATATTTAAAAAGTGTATCGCACCGAAGTGACAAGTGATGATTTACGCGAACGTATCATAGCTACTGTCAATTACGAGTTTAAAATGGCCAAGAACTAGAAACAACCTGGATTATCACTATACTTATATCAAATAAGAAACTAGAACCATTTGTGTTAGTTCGTGGAAACTGTGTAAGACGAGTCCAAATATGTTTACACGTCGATGGAAACATTTTGAACAGTTTGTTGAAACATCAGGTATGGTAAATTATTTTATAAATTAAAACCACAAATTAATTTTCTTAATTAGTAATCCTAAAAGCGGAAAATTTACTGATATAAAATAGGTGTTATAAAATTTTATTTATTTCTTTCATTGAGAAATTTTTTCAATTTTTTTGTCCATTCATTATTTATTACATTTTGCCGCCGCGTTGGTCGCTAACATGCTTTGCCTTGCACAAGGTCAGGTTTTACAGTGGACCAGTTTTCAAGTAGGTATTATAAAATGTTATTAGTTTCTTTCCTTGGGAATTTTTTTCATTTTATTGTTCGGTCGTCGATTGCATGCTTTGCCTCGTCAGGTTTTACAGTGGTCCAATTTTCAGTGCCGTGCAGAAGTGTTTTTTAAATCGTGGTTTTTAGTGGTTTTTTAGGCTTTCACAGCCAGTGCTGTAATTTGATGACAGAGTTAAAATGCACATCCCTAGCATTAGCTGGGATTCTTTTACCTGCCCTGGTTGTTCTTGGGCTAGGCTCTGTGGGGACAGACCCGCTATCGGTGTCTCTGGGGCTGCCCATAAATTGATTTCGGTTCCTATTGTTGGTATTACGACTAATACGGTCGGAACCGTTCCTCGGATAATGGTGGTCCTCCTGTTTTTTAAATCATTTTTGAACTGCCCTTTTTGATTTTTTTGTACAAAATTGTATTTGTAAGAGTCCCGTGTACATTCGATTTTTTTTTAATAAGTTCTTAATCATCCTGTATAATCAGCATATTTTGATGTTTTAATGACAATGTATTTTCAAAGACAAATCATGATTTGATCATTTTTAACAAAACTACAGTAACTCAAGCTATTTTCCCAGATATTAAATTAAAGCTTTTTTCATGATCTATTCGATGGCAATATTTTTTATACTGCTTCTCTACGTTACAGTTAAAGTTTAATAGTCTGTTAAGTTTAAAAACTCAAAGGATAAGTCAGGGACAGCTGTATTCATTCCTTAATTCAACAAAGCCAGTCGGATCACATATCCCCAAAGAAATTATTTTCCGCTTCGATAGATTTATATAATTTACAATATACCCCAGTCGAAAAGCAAACTTTCACTCTACCAAGGATGGAATTTCATGGTGAAATTAACCCGCTCCCGACCTGGGTATTAGCCGACCGTTTAATGAGATTTTCTTCTGGAATAACTTAAATTTCCAAGTCTCCCTCTCGAAAGTAGCATCGACTGGAATTAAATTGTTTATTGATAACGGGATCAGCAAGTTAATTCGATGGGTAATTAAATTCCTAGTCGGTTTTTTAATTCTGTTAAGATGCTCTCGACTTTCCTGGGCGTCGAAAAGAATTTAATTAAAATATGGAGTTTATACGGTTTTCATCACAAAATGTTAATTATGAAGTTGCAAAATTCAGAAACAAAAATCAGTAATTTTGTTTTTCTAAAGTAATTGCTAAGGGATCTATGATCCTACTAAGTTTCAGTAGAGAGTTGAATGAAAATCAGAGATTCATTCTCATGTAGAAGGATGCGGATAGTTTATTATAATATGCTATTCAATAAAATAACGCAACTATACTAAAATCAAACTAAAAATATTTTTTTTATTTTCCACTACTTGCTTACATGAAATGAACGGTGAAAATAACATATTTCTTAATTAATGGAAATTTTTTGATGTAGATGCAAACTATGTATAAAAATACACGAGATCATTCAACATTCTGTAATTTTTGATCTGAAAATGGAGTACAGAGTTTGTACATGTAATCACAATGACCTCATTTTGACTTCAAAACCATAGGCAGAAAGATTTTTTTTACAATGCTTGCAATCTGTACCTACTTACTAATTTACAAAATCTTAACAAGTTCTTATGGACTGAAAAATATTGTGGGTCGTCAAAATAACAGAGGAAAATGAATGTTGGTAGTCTTGAGTTAATTTTTATATGGCCCTTATACACATTACGAATTATACAAAATTTAATTGAAACGACACGACCATCTTCTAGTATGCAATTTAAAATGTATGAATTTTATCAGTCAGTCAGTTCAGTTTTTTGTAGTTTCGGCGAATGCGACTTAAGACAGAGTTGGTCAAACATTTCTGATAGTTCTGAACCAGTTCTCGACGGTTGTTGGGACAGGCCTAATATTACATTGTGTCTCTGTAGCTTTGTTAATGATGTTTAAAGAGTGTTGTATTAATACAATCTACAAATACTTTAGGATCGGTCAGTAGTCGCGAGGTTTAAGGTGTTAGTACTTGAATCGAGATGACTAGATCGCTGTGGGCTCGCCCCCTGCAGTCGGTAGACCGTATATAAACTATATTCGTAGAGAGGATTGGCACTCTCTCTGTGGGTATGGTGGGGTGGAAGAATGTTGGTTTGGATCAATGTGAGAGATTGATACCGGTTGATCTTTCACTACCCCCCTAATTAATGAGGTTTCCCAGAGCCTACCAACGTAAGACGTTCCTGGGCGCAAATGCGGCCTGCTTAATAATAATATACCGCCCCTTCTCACGCACAAGTCTTTGACTTCTAGGCTAATCATCGTATTAGAATGAGGGGTAGAGAGATTTTTATTATTATTATACTATTATTTTGCACGATACCCGTATTTTAAATTTTACAATATGACCTTTGGTACAGAATATAGTAAAAAGTTTTACAATTATATTAAAATATACCACAACCTAATCACTCTAATACTATTGCATTTACCACGACAACGAACTTATATGGCTTATTACTACATTTGTAGTTTATTCTATGACAAAATTGTAAGCACAAATTTATAGTAACTGTTACAGTAGTATTGGTCCTCCGATGCGTTCCGTAGCCGCCGCTGTAACTGGTCGCATCCCATGCTTCCATGGAAGCATGGGATGCGAGTAGGAACCGAAATTAATATATGGACAGGCCCAGAGACACCGATAGCGGGTCTGTCCCCACTGAGCCTAGTCCGGCTATTAAAGGGCATAAAAGTATCCCAGCTAATGCTAGGGATGTGCAATTTAACTCTGTTTCTGGCAGCTACCAGTTACCGAGGTCACGGCATAACAACCCGGAAAATCACCATGTATCAAATTACAACACTGGCCGTGAAAGCCTAAAAACCACTACTTGTGAACTGTTTGTATAGACATGCGCACTAAGTAAACATGTTTAGATTTGACAATAAAGCTGTTCAATTTAGTCGTTTTTTTTTATTGATAAATAGTAAATTGAATTTTAAAATGACCATCCATGACTAGTTTTTAATATTAAATAATGACTTGTATACGAGGTTGTTTACAACTTCAAAGTTAAATTCAGAGGTTATATTATGTTTGTCCCCACTCATTTTCGGTCAAGAAAACGTTCCAAACATTTGCAATTCCATGTACGGTACAAACTTGACGCATGCGCCTATTATCAGTGCATATAATCTAGTGACGGTATCGAGGCCCTACAAAAGTATTTATTTGCAACAAACCTCGTATGTAAACTATATTCGTATTAATACAATCTACAAATACTTTCGGATCGGTCAGCGGTTTAACAAATTAAATCTATTAATAATTAATAACATCGCTGTAAAAGCAGCAAAACAGCAGTCAGTAGAAAAAATTAAAAAACTAAAAATTATCTATTAATAATTCTCTCTCTGGGGTATGGTGGGGTGGAAAATGTTGTGGTTTGGATCAATGTGAGATTGATTGCTGTCTTTTTTTTTCAGTACTAAAGTATTATACTATTATTTTGCACGATACCCGTATTTTAAATTTTACAATATGACATTTGGTACAGAATATAGTAAAAAGTGTTATAATTATATTAAAATATACCACAACCTAATCACTCTAATACTATTGCATTTACCACGACAACGAACTTATATGGCTTACTACATTTGTAGTTTATTCTATGACAAAATTGTAAGCACAAATTTATAGTAACTGTTACAGTAGTATTTCTTTCAGTGTAGATGCTACACTTCCTATGAGATCTGCCCATAGCGAAAACGCGTCTTTTTGCCCAACTCCATCCGCATATTAAAGCGGCGCCATTCGCCGTTTAGGGCCCCCCTTCCGGCTATTAAAATGCCGCAACAATGCCTTAATTTATATGCCCGGCATTAACCCCCATCCGTTATAGTTGTAATTACTCCACGAGTCGCTACCAGAAAAAAATGGGCCTGCACCGAACATTAACGGCCGTTTAAGACTAATGAAGTAGAAATTGCGCAGTTGGCTGTGTCCTCTTAATGCCGACATTAAAAATAATTATCATAATCCGCGAGGGCTTTAGTGATTCGAAAGTTGAGTAAAAAGTTGGGATTTATGCACCTCGGATGGTAATTTGGAAATGAAGAAGCTTTTCTCTACAGAACTTTTTTACATTTGTTTTTTATTTCTTTTATTGAATTTGAAATGTATCATGTTGAAGTCAATATCTTACAGGTTCAAAACGGACAGAAGCAGAAACATTTATTTTAGTTTGAAGAAACAGGGTAAGACGGGCCCAAAATTTTTTTGTAGCATCAGGTCAAACTATTTTAAAAATTAAAACAACAAATTAAATCTATTAATAATTAATAACGATAGCGGCAAAAGCAGTTGAATTTGCTCTATAAAATAGGTGTTAAAAAACAAAAAATGTTATTTATTTCTTTCCTTCGGAACTTCTTTCTTTTTTTTTTGTCCGGGCGTCGATTGTCTGCCTCGTCAGGTCTTACAGTGAGCCAATTTCCAGTGCCGTGCGGAAGTGTATTTTTAAATAATTTTTGAACTGCCCTTTTTGATTATTTTACAAAATGATATTTATAAAAGTCCCTGTACATTAAATTTTTTTTAGATAAGTTCTGAATCATCCTGTACAACTACAATAACCAAACATTCCAATGCTGCAGCAATAAATGCAAAACAGTAAAAAATCAATGGCGACTGAATTAGAATTCCTAGGTTCTCAGAATGCTTCCTGCCAACTTAGAAGGCGACGCCAGAATAAATGGAAAACCATAAATTGAGGTCACCGCAAAAAAGAGGTCAGAGGCGACGTAGGTTTTTGTAAGTAAAAGCCGATATCAATCAGCTAAACGGGCCAGGGGACTATTTTTAGGTCGTTTTAATTAAAACTCCCGTGGCAGGTAGGTGACCATGGATTAGCGAACATTATTTTAGTGAATGCCTTTGTTAATTTGGAGATTTTTGAGAAAATTGCACCGGCCCTCTGAAATCACACTAAAAACGTTTACCAGATTTTAAACATCCCTCAAAGACTGAAAAACAATTATATTAAAGTCGTTAAATTTCTGGTTAATCAAATTTGTGGTGTTTTTAGGTACAGAAATCTCGAAAAATGTAACATGCAGAACAAAAATTAAATACTTTCTGTACCCAAGAATGTGCTGGTTAGGGACCGTTTTCTCTCGTTATTTATTCGTTTTACAGCATCTTTAAATATTTTCAGACAGTATTTTAATTTCTGTTACAGAATACTTCTCTGTAGATGAATTTCCTACCAATGTTTGAGAATTAGGGCGAGTTGACTATCGGTTAAAACTTACCAATAATTATACTGTGACTGTATATAATATAAATAAATTGTCTAATTATTAATTAATTAATTAACTAAACACAGAAACAGACATTTGAAATTTTCAAAATCTAATATAATAAATTTAGTTAAAGTTTAGTTACTCTCTGGATATAGCTAAACAAATAGCCTTCTCTAAAGGGGCTTTATTCTACTATAAGAAACTGTCATATATAAGTTCTTTGACACCAAAAATCTATAATTATTTATAAGTGCTAAAAATGATAGTTTATTTTGTGAAGAGAGAAGTTTGGAAAATCTATGCCAAAGGCGGAGTGTCATATTCCCTGAACAAATTAAAATCACTTTCAGCACATATACATACATGTTTTTTATTTACAAACACCATTAAAAGTAGAAATCAACCCATTTCTTACGTTATTAAATTTATAAAATATCATTTTGAAATTCAATTGTCCACGAAGTTCTTTATTGCTAAGGTAATAGAAGTTCAATCGTTTGTTGACAAGTAATTTCAAATGTAACATGAAAAGTGGTCAAGAAAATGAATTTGAAGAAGCTGCTAATAAAACTACTTTTGAGTTATTGCCTAGTAAATCAAAGCAACAGTACGAGTTTTCGTACAATTACTTCTTGAGATGGTGTGATATGAAATATGCTAGTGGCAAGTTCAGTGAAAAAGTGCTTTTGGATACTCTGAAAAAAGTCCAAAATATAGAAATCATCAACGCTTTGGTCAAATTATTTCATGTTGGCCATGATAAACATAGAGAATCAGGACATAAACAAATATTGCAAGCTTGTTGCTTTTTTGAAGCAAAACGGCGAAGGGTATCGAACGAAAGAGTAAGTACTGACCAGGGAACAAGTCAACGAATTTATCGCAGAAGCACAGGATGAAACATATATCTGTCGTTGCGAAGAACTTTACAACCGACATTCAACCACATCGAAGATTTGGGAACTAGTTCCAAACTCCAAACACAAAAACTAGTGTGCAACAATCTTTCGTTATTACTAGTACATTATATTTAAATATTATAAAAAAATGCATAGCCCTTCGTCTAGATAACAATAATCATTCAAGAATTTTCATGAAATGTATTAATGTAAAATGTGCCACGACTACAGTTGGAATCAACACATTTGGTAAGATGTCTGCCAATATTCGTGAATTTCAAAATTTGCCTGATTCTCACCTTTAGACTGGACAGTGCTTACGACTTTTAACGTTTAGTATAGTAGGGGAAGGTTATATAGAAGACTCATTACAAAACAAGAAGAGCATCGCTGGCCAAATTTTGTCCAAAACCTCGCCGGATAACATTGCTCCTATTCCGGTACAAGTTTGACAGAAATAATTACTAGTAGAGCTACTAATGAGATTGGCCATGGAATTACTTGTTCTAATTATAGTTTCTCTAACTGCACGTTAAATTAAGTAAATAAATATTTCCTCGATTTAAAATTTCTGAATTGTTTTCTATTTTCACACCAGTGTTAAAAGTAAATTATGGCATTTACTGTTAGCACCAGTGCTAAAAATAAATTATTTTTAATACCAGTGCCTTAAAATTTTAGACACTGACAGGCATGCGTCAAAAATTATACTTTTACTGACGTTTGTAGAAAAATACCTGTACAGTAAAGTAAAAAATGCCAAGATTACGTTTTTGTCTTCAGGTGCGTTTTAATACCTCCAAAGAAGACAAATGTAAGCAAATAAATCGCGTAAAAATTTCAGTGTTAAACCTTGAAATTGGGACTCTATCCACACGTTTTCATAACATTTATTGAGCAATTCGTCCGGCAGAGTATGTCGGAAATGTCAGAATTATGAAAATAACTCTGTAACTAACCCGGATAGGACTGTAGAAACATGCGGTAGCAGTTAGAGCGATTTGTACCAGCATTATATTACTGTAAAAATAATTCAATAAAGAGGCCTGCTTTGAAACAAGCACGAACACCTCTTTCCTGTCATGAGCTCCACGTGCCGCACTTTCAGCGCCTATCCGAGCACTAACACACCCACTTCACCGAAAAACTTCCTCATGTCCTTTGGAAAAACTAATCCCACCACGAAAAAGTCAATTGTACAATTTGCTTGACTTTCGAACCGGAAAACACACGCGACATGCGGTATGTAAGTCGACTGGAGGCGCTTACGCTGAAAAGGAAGTCGACTTCGCGACTGCCGCTGGCGCGTCGCGACGCCCCGACCGTCGGGGCGGTTCGGGCGCAGCCGCCGTCACGATGCCCGCCGGAACATGTGTTGCATACGTGTGCGAGTGCGGGTGAAGAGGAGTATCCCCGTTGGTTCGGACGATGTCACGTATGCTAATTATTTTTGCGCTGGGCTGACGGCGGACGTAGGGACGTGGTCCGCATTCTTCGGATGCATAGCTCTCGTGATCCGACCTTCGAGTTTCCGTAACTTTCTTGCCCAGGTATCCGATGCAAACCGAGAATTCATGTTGGTCCCAGAGAATGAAATTATTAAATGAATAGCTAGTAACTGATTGGTTTTTCAATGAAACAATACAAAATGAGTCATTCCATATAAAATAGTCTGATAATAAAAAAAAATTGTTGTCGATCCATTTTAGATTTTGGTGTGACTTAGAAAAACTCTCCCAACAATCCCAAACAACAAAATTTACACGAGTTTGATTTTTACAAGCGCTTGTTTCCGCTTATTTAAATACAGACTCTTAAAAATTGCTATTTTTAAGCTTTATTAATTTTTTGCTGTCAAATTTTGGGATTTTTAAGCAAAGTTTTCTTCTATAAAGAGTGGGCTACTCAGGTCAACTTGTGGCTGAATTTTGTCTATGAATACTTAATTCCCGCGGAGCAATTTTAACTCTCAACAATTAAGACGCTAGAGTCGATTAAAATTCACGAAAAATGACTAAAAAACACTCATTTTCAACACCCTGCTATTATTCAAAGATATCGTCCGAGCCAATTATCTTCATATACACTGACTATCTTTCCCACTCTGAATTCCGTCTTGATCATTCAAATATCTTCACACAGAAAAATTAATAAAGCTTAAAAATAGCAATTTTTAAGAGTCTTTATTTAAATAGGCGGAAACAAGCGCTTGTAAAAATCAAACTCGTGTAAATTTTGTTGTTTGGGACCTTAGAGAAGAGATTTTCAAAGTTACACCAAAATCTAAAATGGGTTGGCTTTGCCAATCAGACGATTTCAAATGGAATGACTCATATTCTAGTTGGAACATCTTGCTATACTATGCCTCGAATAGAAAAAACTCATGCTTAAGTACTTAGCAAGTATTTTGAGAAACTAGTCGCCAATCTGTAGAAGATATCTCAAATTCAATACTATGGGCCTACTGTGAAGACAAAAAATTTAAATAAAATTTGGGTCACGTGGTCCTACATGGGCTGAGTTCCCTTTTCAATCGAATAAACTTTTATTAGAGATATTTTTCTGTATTACTTCCTGTTCATAAGCAATATCGCCCTAAAGAATCTCAAAAGAAATACCACCAAAAAATCACATTAGCGGTGGAAGGATCAAGTAATCGTTGGAAAATAATTGAATGTTCGTTGTTTAATGTGCATAAATGTCACTTGTCATTACTCAATACGAATATCAAACATAACTTTTGTGCTTGGAAAATGTTTTCTCATTCAGATAAAATTGATATATTGCTAATTTACGGCAAGTCACAAACAAATTCAAGAAGATCTGTATAATTATATTAGGCTTGTTTTTGCAGCAGTTGAAAACGGCTTGGAAACTGTCAGAAATATTCGACCAGTTAAGTTGAGAACGCGTTACCATTGAATTTGACGCAATAAATAGTTGGACGGACATTTCTGATAGTTTGCAAACAGTTTGAACTGCTGCTAAAACAAACCTATTGAGAAAGCTATCTAGAGCGCCTCATTCCTGATACAAGATTGGAGACGATCTTACGACGAAATGAAGATACATTGTTCGGAAGAATCAAATAATGTAAAATGTATAATTACGAAAATTGTAACAATCTTCGGGATTATTTATGGTTGTTGTCGAAGTGATGAACTAGTCTCCCTGACCACAAATAACGTAAAGATAAGGGCAAACACGTAATTGTGACATTTGTATTAGCAGAAATAACAGTTGTACCACAATTTTTAACATAGGTATATGATACAAATAAAACAGAATGTAACTTATAAAATTGACAGTTAACCTGTAAAAATTTTGCAAGGGAGTAGCTTGTAAAATTAAACTTTATTAATATGGTGTTTTGATGTGAACTGACCTTTACAAATGGTTAGGTAATAAATAAACGTTGTATCGACGTTTCGAATTTTTTACTGATTTCAAATTTAGGTTTTAATACTGTTTGGAATTTATGAGACCTAATATAATTAAAATCCACGACAATGTAGTCGTTCCTGTAATTTCCTTGCCCAATTTATTTAGTGCTGTTCTGATTTTATGATATGAATAATGAAAATTCAAGAAGTAGTATCTCGTTTCCGAAATTTCCTGGCCAAATCAATTGCTGCAAGAGTCATGTTGGTAATTACTGAAATTATTGAATAGAGTGCATCAATGCGAGTATGAATCAGCTAGTTGCTCTTTTAAATAAAACGAACGAAATGAAAAACTGTAGTTAGGCCAACTTAAGCATCAATCAGAAGTTAACTTAAAGGACTTTTTTCACTTGTTGGTTAACACTTAAGTTAAGTTGACAACTTTTGCTTATATTGTAGTAAATAAACAATAATTATCTCTTAACATGCAAGTTGCCCTAACTTAATGTAACTTTTTACTGATGTATTGGATTTCTTTTCAGTGATGTTTCGAATTTATGTTTTTACTGATAATTCAAATGCTTGAGGAATTCGTATCTCATTCTTGTAATTTATATACATAGTAATAAGATATAGAGAACAGGGCTTGAATTTGGATATTTTACTCTCAAGCTTATGTTCTCTGTTCTATTACTAGAATTCAAATTCAAACAAGCTCCGTTCAAAATTGTTTGGATGGTCTGTAGTAAATGTTGATTAAATTATTAGATTTAATCAGGACCAGAGACACTAAATTAAATGAACACACAGACGAACTTAGTGGAAGAGGACTTGAAACAGATTTAATAGAAGTGTAACTAATTTATGACAATCTTTACTGAAGGGTTCTTCCAAGAGTTGATGAAAATGAGACAAATTACGCAAAGTTCCTTCTACCAGTTACGATTTAAATTTTAAAAGTGAGCATGAAACATACCATATATGAAACTGCTGCTATTAGATGATACGAAATTCTAGTGCCTTTTTCTACGGCTTTTAAGTAAATCTATCTTAGAACCTCGTTAACTAAATACAAGTCTGATATAGGCATTTTATACACACAGACATTTATGTAATAAAAATACCGTTATCACACGTGTAGTATATAAAATTTTATCTAGAACTGCAAACATATTTTGTCTACAACTACCTTAAATTGAGAAAAATCCAAAATAAAATCCAGTTTGTAAGTTTTGATTTAAAATCAAGAAGCAAAAGCATTGTTATGGTAACCCACAGATAGTTCCCTTGTTTATGAGGTAACCTGTCAATATTCCTGCCAAACTTGTTAACAACAAAATTTTTTCGTTTTTATGTTTTCTTGTGAAAATAGTGGTGGTGATTGAAATAATGAGTGATTCAGAAACAGAAAACTTGCCTTTTGAAATTGAAAAAGCTGCTGCAACTGCAGTGTTGCCATCAGTAAATTTAACAATTTGATTGCTTTTCTGACAAAGCAATCAGTAGGATACAAACAAAAAAAGTCAAAAATATTAACGAAAGGGGATGTTTTAAAATTTTTACAAGATGCCGATGACACAAAATTCTTGCTAACAAAGGTAAGATCAAGAAAATGTTTGCTATTTGAAATCCATAAATGCATAATTTAAGGTTGCCTTAATTATTAAACTTGGAGGTGACTGCAGAGTGGACGAGTTAAACTAGTTTGCTGTTAGAAAACGTAAAAAATGAAGGAAACATTTTTCATATCTTCATATTGGATACGAAAATCAGTTTCCCGAGAATTTTTTATCACTGCCGGGGGAATCGAAAATATGAATATGATCCAAATAATACGAAAATACCTCGGCCTGCGTTCTAATCATGCCGATCATGGAAGATTTCTTGTTGGTTACAGAGATGGTAAATGCATGAAACTTATAGTTGGTATAAATACTTTTAGTGTAATGCCAAAGAAAATTGCTTTTTTTCTCAATTTAACTCAGCCTCAACAATATACAGGGCACTGTTTTCGACAATCATCTACTTCACTTCTAGCCATAACAGGAGCAGACCTTCTAACTATAAAACGGCATGGTGGTTGGAAATCCAACACCGTGTGTGAAGGCTATATTGATACGTCTCTTGAAAACAAGAAAAAAATCGCCACAAAAGTTCTTGGAGGAGAGATTGCCGTCATTGAAGCTACTTCAAGTGCTTACAAAGAAAATTTAAGCATTGATAATACAAATACAGACCAGCTGCATTCATCTGATATTCATTTTACGAATTGCCAAAGTTGTGTTGGATAAACCAGTTGGTTCTTAATAAAAATAACCATCAAGCAGTAAGCAGTGACCTCTTTTTTAATATTTTACTGGTGGGGTAATATGTCACATTACTCCACTAGTAGAGTAATGAATGACCTTCATTATTCATCTGAAACAGTGCCACATAAATGCTGTTAAATGCTGTAATGAGGCTCTTATAAAGCAGTTGTAGATAAAACATTTTATATAATCATAAATCTACAGAGTATCTGCGATATAAGTTCCGTACGTCCAAAAGCTATAAAATACAAGAACACCCCAAGTATTATAAGCAATCGACAAAAAATGTGAATGTATTGTACTCGGTTCAAATACCGACAGAGAAAAATAAATAAATGTCATTTGCGGTTGTCAATATTAATCATATTTCCATTCTCACCACAAAACGTTTGACAACGGCTTTGTAACGTGATTAGTTCAATGATTTTATTGTTTGGTTTTGGCGGCTAGCAATTTGTTGAATTTATTAAAATCTACAGTAATTTAATATCCTTCATATACCTTTGTGCTAAAACTGGATTATAATATTATATCCTGTTCTGCGGGATAAAATCAATAAACTAGATAAATTACAAAAAAATATATATAACAATAATAATAATCACTTTTTTATGAATATTTAAGTTAATGTCTAGTTTGACAATGGAAAATTAGCTAATTTATATCTTGTAGTAATAGTGGACAGTATATTTTTTTTTTCTATTGACTAAAATTATAGTTATTTATGCAACAAGTGCAAAAAGTAAGCGTTTATTGCACACGACGTGAAGTTGTCCTACGAGGCCGTAGGCCGAGTAGGACAACACGTCGAGGGCAATAAGCACCTTTTGTACGAGTTGCATACAATATTATTTCTACGTTCATGCAAAAACCAAAAAATGTTATTTAGATGACACTAAGTCTAGAAAAATGTGACGTCGATTTGAAGGTTTATGTTTGTCATGATGACAAAACGCTGCAGTAGAATGTCAGATGAGTGCAATAAATATTTTATTGCTCTAGAGCAATAAAGAACCACTTTTTCCACTAAATATAGTTCAATAAAGTATTGTTTTTTGCACGAACGTAGAAAAAATATTAAAGATGTAACATTTGAAAATGAGCGAATTTAGAAATGTACTTTATATCTATTGTTTCAAAGATACGTAGGTACATAATAGCTATTTATGTAAAAAGTTGCGAAAAGGATGTGCTTTAAGCACAGAACGCAAAATTGTCGCAAGGCGATAGCCTGCTGTTATTTGTATTTTTAAACATTTTGAAAAGTGGGCAGGCAATCTGCTTCTAAGGCAATGTTTATGCATTGTTTGAAGTCAACGTTCTGTCAAGTTCAAACGTCGCGCTTCGCCGTATTTCCTACAAAGTTTAGCGAAAAAATCGCCAAAAATGAGGGATAATAGACACTGAACAAGCAGTGCTATCCACGTTAGTGCACGAAAAATCGAAAAATGTATACGAAATCTAATTGAATTTTTAAAAAGGAATATCTGCTAAAGAAATAAAAAATATTTACGAAGCTGGAAATAGAACGCTTTATGAAACAAGCCGAGGAAAAAGAATTCCTATTAGCCAGTTGTTTAATCGTTGGAGTATTTGGAGCATGTAAGAGGGGAGAAATCACATTTTTGACAGTAGATGCCATATGCCATGCAAGATTGTCAGTCAGTCATTTATTAGTGTCAAAATTCCAAACACAAAAACTCATGTTCCAAGAATGTTTACGATTACTGAGGGATCAATAGATTGTACAATTTGTTAGATATACATATTTCGTAAGTACGTAAAATTTCGTCCACTCAAGACGACACATCAGCAATTCCTCTTGACATATCGAAGTAATAAGTGGTGTACCGTGCCAGTTAGAATCAATACAACGCCAATGAATACACTGGCCATTGCTTTCGGCGCAGCTCTGCAACAATGTTGGCAGATTCTGGAGCGGACATGACACTTTTAAAATGACATGGAGATTGGCGATTAAGTTCAGTTGCCGAGGGTTATATGGAAAATTCCATTGAACAGAAAAACGAAATAGCAAAAAGAATCATAGGTCAGAAAGATATACAAATAAGAAATTAAAAGAAGTTCGTGTAGAAACAGAAGCTGGCAGTATTGACACTACTAGCAATTTATTCATTCCGACTAATAGTACTTGCATTGCTGTTAGAGAAGAGAAGCTAGATGCATCTAGCGTTCACCTTAGTAATTTACATAATTGTACCTATAACATTTATAATAAATAAATATTTTCATTGTTTTTAATGCTTTATTTTTACTTTTAGGCATTAGTGCATCATTTCGAAATTCTAATCAATATCAAAATTTGTCAAATTTCGAAACGCTTGCAAAAAAAAACATTATATAAGCGTTGAATATAATAATTATTGTGTAAAGTAACCTTCATCTTTACTAAACCGTGTTCTCTTTCTATGAGAAATGTGTCAATGACTATCTATTAGCTATTCATTTAACAACGTAATACCAACTTGGACAGGCAACCATCCTGACAGGGATATCAAACTTGCTATTAAGTCTGGGGAAATTCTTTCTTTTACGTGACGGTCCTTCCTGGGTCAGGATTAAGAACACATAATGAATATTAATAATGTACAGTTTGTAGTTAAGTACTCAAATAATAAAAAAATATTACTGGTTTTAAAATAATAATACAAAGATGCAAAGTAATACACTTACCGTCGTATTTCAGGCTAGTAGGTATCCTGAAACAATACAAAAAATAAATATTATGTATCACGATTTCTACATTGTAATTAAATTATAAGGATTGCAATTCAAAATACAATAGGGTCCTTTGAACACACTTCAAATTACACTATTTGCCTAATTTTTGTGAAGCATTTATTACTATTAAAATTCACAACTTGCTATTTAAAAGCACATTATTCATCTAATCTATCAACGGTAGAATAAATTATGGTATGGAAGGAACGTTCTGCTTTCTAAAAAAATTATAGGTAGGTACCTACAACAAAACAAAACATTTATTTTGTTATATAACCAGTCACAAATTCTAAGTTTAATAACTAATCATACAGGGTATATTTAAGATATTCACCAAAAAGCTGGGGAGACAATGTAGTGCTTATGTTCAAAATAAAAGAGAAATTTACAAGTGTCTTTTAATTAATTTCAAACAATAACTAAAACAATAATAATACCAAGACTGATACTCAGTTTATAAATTTTATTATTTAAATTACATATTAATTTCAGTAACTTTATTAGAATTTATTAGTTTGTTTTCTTGACCTTGAAAAATGAATAATTAAGCAATCTAAGCTAAATACGTAGGTATGTTGAGATGTAACTGGTCTGCTACTTCCTGCTCGGCCTAAGCGGCTCGACTTGCAGAAAGCGACCTACAATATCGTAGGTACTTAACCGCAGACCTCTCGCCCCGGGCGATGCGCCATTAAATCTATAAATGATACTGCAGGAAACAACTACTCCGCGGGCTAATGCCCCGACCGGCATTGAATTATACCTGCAGTATCTGCCAAGAACCCTTGTCGGCCACTCCACCAGACATAGACCGGTTTCGGGCTTATTAGCCCTCATCAGTATGCCATAGGTGAGATGACCGACAATTGAACTGGCTGTTCCTTCATATGCAGTTTCACATATAAATCGAGTGCAGGTGAGATGTAACTGGTCTGCTACTTCCTGCTCGGTCTAAGCGCACACCAAATATTGAGTTAGAAAAAGTTAAATGCTTCTTGGACAGTAGCTGTGAAATATATATTTTCTACTACCCTGTTTGTTAAGAAGTTTCATCTACTAATTGCTACTACACTTTTTTAAAACTGATATCGATTAACTACAAAGAAGCACTAACAGACGTTCTTGGTAATTTATTTTTCTAAGCTTCATGTTTTGCTTTTGTTTAATCTCAGTTGCATTAGTTATTGCGGCGTTGATAAAATTCTATCCTGCATCATAATAAACATGTTTTTTTCACGTCCGCCTAAATATTATGCATTTATGTACGAATACAATTTAAAAAAAAAACAACTGAAGTTTCCGCTAAGAAACTGTTATTATAAAAGTTATAATACGATTAATACAATTATTATTAATTCAAATATCGCGTCAAATATCTTGATTTACTTAACATATGCTTTTTCTTTTCTTTGTTTCAAATTTTGTAATACTTAAATGATCAAATATGATCAAAATATAATTCTCAATTAATTCATTCTTATATACCTGAAAATGAGACGTATTCTTTCTAAGCAGTGTGTGATACATTTGCAATACAACCATTTCCGTATATTTAGGCTGTTTTTTAAAGTTTGCTGTAAAAATTTACTAAAAATATTTAAAAATTTAAAAATAAATTGGTAGCAGAAGACAATATATTTATAGCTTATGCAAAAACAGAATTTTTTTTCGAAACATGAGGTATTGAGAAGAGAACACTCTATGAGGTCGCGTTGTAGGCGCATCGCAGACCTTTTTGTGCCGAGCTGATCAGAATCCGTAATCAGCTCGACCTGTATGTTGTTCCCTATGTGCTTCCGACTTGTTCTACGGTATTATTTAGGTGTCAAAATATGTTCTGTGAGAGATATATTGTTACTAGCTGTTTTATTTGACGCGACTATCGACTACATTTAAAAACGTTAGAAGATTCTTCACTCGACCTCATAGTACGTCATCTCCTTAAGACTTACGGTGAGCGCTCTATCAAACGATATATAACATCTGTTCCAACAACCGTCGAGAACTGTTCAGTACCGTGAGAAATGTTTGACCAACACCGTCTTACGTCGCATTCGCCGAGAGTACATTAACAACTAAACTGACTAACTAATTCTGGACGGTTCAGAATCGATTCTTGCTGTGTTGGACCAAACCCATAGTTTTCGCTCAGTAACTCCTCAACGATAAATTATAAAAACGTGCGGTTTTTTAATAGACTACAAATACTATTTTACGTCGGCGCTGTGTTTTGAAATTTTGAAAGTGTAAAATAAATTTTTTAAAATGAATTTTGCATATTTTCAAAATTTCAAAACATAGCGCCGACGTAAAATAGTATTTGTAGTCTATTAAAAAAACCGCATATTTTTACCATTTTTCGTTGAGGAGTTACTCAGAGAAAACTATATTCCTTTTTATCGAGCGCTCACCGTAAGCCTTAATAATAATTTTAAATGTACACGTTTGCACTAGTAGCTCGGGAGCTGGACTCGCTCGTGTCGCGGTCTCGCCGTAAACTTTTCTAGTCGTTAATTGCGTCGAATAAAAGAGCTAATAAAAATACATATCCTACAAACATATTTTGACACCTAAATAGTACAGTAGAACAAGTTCGAAGTGCATAGAGAACGACATATGCCACTGATGTCCGTGATGCGCTTAGACCGCGATCCCATAGTGTATTTATTACACTATTGCCTTACATTTAAGTGCATGTATATATTTTTTTTTTTTGTAAAAGTACTTGAATCACATTCAAATATCTTATTATGTACGATTAACGCGATCAGTGAGCTGTGAATTTTAACTACAATACCATAACTTAATGATTTAATGTAAACACAAAATAACTATTGACGGTTTTTGTATACCTACAATAGAATACAGTTGTTATGACAACTTGTTGAGACTCAAACGATTTTTGGCAGCGTATACAAAAAATAAGTAATTTCTATCAATATCGCGAAGTAGCAAAGCTGCATCTAGCAGCCATTTGCTTTTCCATGCAGGACGGATCAGCCACAGACAAGAAGCGTGCTACATCACAGCAGACACCAATGAAAACTAGCGACCTCTATATATTTACGATATTTTGCAAATACGGAATTCAAGGGAACAACTGCTCTGCGGGCTAATGCCTCCACCAGCATTGAATTACAGTTGACCGCTTGATGTACTTTTGCTACTTCGTAATTCTCATGGTCCCCAAACAGCTAAGGTTATTGATCGGTTACCTCACCTGATAAGAGCTAATAAGCTAGAAACCGGTATATGTGTGGTAGGCTGTTGACGACTGACTTTAACTGTTTTCTATAGGTTTCCAGGTGTAATTCAATGCTGGACGGCAGAGTAGTTGTTTTCTAATAATATATTGTTACGGAAGCTCACCTACCTTTTAGTTTGTTAATTATGTTCCTGTTTCATTAGAATTTATAATTTTTGTAATACCTTTATTTTGACGTTTTCCGGAATATTCCAGGCTATATTCTATTTGTTTCTCGACACGTTCTCGAGATCGCAGAAACTTCCAGAACTCTAAAAACCTATATAAGCAGATCATTTCACCGTTGGAGTCAGTTTATATTGAGCAGCCAAACGCGAGTGAGAAACGTCAAAGTAAAGCGTTTACAGTTGTGAAATTGGTTTGAAGGATATTTCTTGTATTATTAAGAGTGGCAATAAAGTTGTTTGTCTACGTGACGTGTTTCTACGATAACCCAATTTCGAGGTTACAATATCGTTATCGCCGACTCACGATAGAGGCTGCTAGCTTTCAATGGTTTCTACTGCGATGTAAAACGCTTCGTGACTGTGACTGGTCAGACCGACATGGAGTACAGTGAATGGCAGCTAAATGTAGCTTTGCTACACCGCGTAAAAATATATCGTTAGTAATATTTACATAAAAAAAATTTTGGACATCTGCTATTCCCCAGACTTGGTTTCGCCCAAAAAAAAACTGTATTTTAGGTCGTTGCTGTTTCCAAACAGATATAGCAGATGAGCCCGAAAAAACTTTGTACATGTTGCAAATAAATTTTTTTTATTAAAGCTCCCAAAAAACACAGTCAAACCTCTTATTATGTATATTTAATATAATCAGAACAAATAATTCTCGAAAACAGTCAACCTCAGAATTTCGGACAGTGGTCGAGCGGTTTAAGGCGTCAATATTTCCATCAATGTGACCAGACCGTTGTGGTATTAAATCCCGCGGCCGGTAGACCGTATATCAGCTATATTCGTTGAGAGGATTGGCACCTTCTCTGCGAGTATGGTAGGATGGAAGAGTGTTGGCTTAGGTCCATGTGAGAGGTTCATCGACGTATGACCACCCCTCTAATTAATGAAGTTTACCAGGTTTCCCTTATGCCTGCACTCAATGGTGGTTAAGGTCTACCAACGTGTGGTTTCTGGGCGCAAATGCGGTCTACTTAATAATATGCCGCCCCTTCTCCCGCTTAATTCTCCTATTTTTGGGCCAATTCTCGTGATTAGAATGAGAGGTGGAGATATTATTATTATTTACATTATTTCTGAAAACAGTAAGCTTGGGATTTTAGTTACCCATGCTGCCATAGTAAAACTAAACTGTTTAACGTAAACACTAAATAACTAAGTTTGACGTTTGTTTGGTATAAAAATGGCAAGTTTTTGGGATTGAATCCGAAAAAGAGAGCGTATACAAAAAAATAAATAATTCCTATAAAGTTAATCAATATGAGGAATATTCACTTGAATTTGCGACGTTGCCGTTGCAAATTAATGGCTGTGGTGTCACAGAAACTATTTATTTTTTCGTATAAGTAGCCGCACAAGTTGAAAAAAAAATAAATTAGCAAATTTTTAATCAGTCTAATTCGCCTATTTTTACATTTCGTGTGCACGTCCATTTTTACTACTATAGATATAACATATTATTTTCTTTCGCAAAGCAATGTTGGTAATAAATTACGATTACCTAAGGATATAAAGGTAGGAAATTAAGTTAAATTGATCTACTCCTGTTGTGCTACAATTTTCTACAGTTCCAAGCCCGCCTATCAAGTAATCCCGAAACAAATAGCCCTTTCCGGAATAGACATTCGCGCCTGGCAACCCATCATCGGTCTCGTTCCTCTGCCGTGAAATCGAATCATCCCGAGCGATAGCCGCCGTTTCCTGCAGCTGCACTAAATTGCAGTAATCATAAAACTCCCATCCTCATTCGGAAGTTTTCCCATTCCGACCGTAAATGTGATTATACATGCCCTCCGGCGAAATCGGAAATTGTTTCGCGCAGAGGCTCTATCGTCGTCGATCACGTGTGGAGGCGTCGGGACGGTCTTGTAGAGCAATGAGGCGCCTTTGAGGCAGCCGCGAGCTAATTAGTTCGACATGGTGAACGAGGCGGACCTGGGGCTGGAACAGTTTAAAGCGGCTTCGTCGTGGGTCTGTATACTCTAGTCATTTTCAGCTAGAAACTTCGCTTTAGGCGAGGAGGTAACCACTCATGGAAATCTTGCAAAATCTTTGCGAAATCCCGAGAAAAAGTGCGCAATCATGCCAAATTCTGCGTCATCTGGAGGTAAATTTACCAGTAAAGACTCACAATACTGTCCACCTTGCAATCCTTGCATCATTATCGACGTTATTATACTTATTCGCGTTTCCATTTCGCAAATAACACAGGTTCCAGCTCACATTATTATGTGCGAGCACGGTTGTTTGGACCTACTGGAAGGCTGTTTGTCTTCAAAGTTTAATGTTCTTTGTTTCATTTTTTGAATTTGCACTTCGACGTTAATTTTTTAATTAATGCCTCTATCCACTAGCTTTCCTAAAAGTTTGTAAATATTAAAACAGGACACCCTGTACCTGGGAGGCAAGTCAACTGGCATCAAATATTTTGTTACGATTTTTTTCTTCTTGTACAGGGTGTGATTAGGATCAAAATCAGTTTTTTGACAAAGAATGTCACAATTCTAAGCGATCTTAGAAAGACTCTTTTTTGTCGAGTAAATACATCGAAATGTTTGAGAAATTTTTTATACAGGGTGTAACTTTGAAGGGGGGTCCAGTTTGGAGGGGGGGGTAGTCCGTGTTCCCTAGATTGCTAATCTGAAATTAGTTTTTTTTTAAATCAAATAAATAGCCGAGTTATAATTAATTTTGTAAACTGCACCCAAATTGCTATACACGCCGCCCCTGTACAGCGTCCGAGTTTCACTGCAGAACGATGTCTACGGTGTTGCCAGTTAGTTGTTACCAGTCTAGACGTCGGAACTTATCCCGTCATTTCAGGGTCGCATTCCAGGCAGCGCGGCGCGACCGAAGCTGATGTTTTATAATGAATTCAGTACATACGTAGCTTTGATAGTGTGCGCATAGTGACATAGTTTGACATAATTGTGAGGCCGTGAAATGTTAAAGTGAGGATTTTTTAAGTGAGGTAATGTGAATGCAGAAGACAATAGTCTGGATATGCAAATCTACAACTTCCAATTTATTGTGATGAGATTTCGGCGATGCGAGTCACTAGAAACAACATAACACCAGTTCAATGTAAATACCTATGTTTAACATATTTTTGCATGTTGTACGAGTATACACAGTTGATCCTAATCAACTGCCAATGATACAAGTTCCGACGTCTAGATGTTAAGTAACGGAGATACAAAAAAGAAAAAACTGCAATGAATAATCTTTTAAATAAATATGTTTTTTTTATAAAATTGCGACTCATCAGTCATTATACTTTTCTGTCAATTCTGATGAAGTATGGATCCTAAAATCATTTTCGAGTAAAAAAGTACGTAATGTAAAAGTACGTAAAAAATACAATTTTTTACTAATCTATTAACTAATTATTATTATTAAATAATAGTATTGGTAGGTGGATTTTAATACCGTTACCTACTAATAATTATTGCCAGTAAAACTTAATGTTTTAAAATAATTATTGCTGTGTTATAAAATGTACATAATTAAAAATAAGCAAATTTTAGTCTGATAGCTTTAAAATGTTTTAAAAAAAACAGTTTCAGTACAAACCATTTGATACTATTTTTAAGGGTTTTATCAATGTCCCTTCAATAACCGTGACATTGACCTAGTTTATAAAATAAAAATATCGCATAAATACTGCACACAATACATGAAACCAGACTAGGTCGTTTTATACAGATATGAGAGAGAGAAAGCAAGTTCTCTGCGTGATTTTTTTACTGAAATCGAATTAGAATTTGTTTAATGCAGGATTGTATTTTGCCAAGTTTAATTTCGTAATAATTTAAAGTGGTATTTTGTGGAATGTGTTATTTTGTGCATAATAACCTTATAAAGGTCAATTTTCATTACCAAGTGTGTGTGGTATTATGAAAAAAATATGTATACAAATTAAGAAAGAGCTAATACGAGAGCTAATAATAATGTCTAAAGCTTCGTTTGTTTATCAAAATTAGACGGCGGCTGCAAGAAAACGATATCAGATGGATTACCGCGATAGACACGTACCGCATAAGAAAATGTCTATAAGATTAGTTCAACATTTAAGAGATTATGGGAGTTAAGAACGCCAATACTATAATGTTGAGTAAAAACAAACTCGGAAAGTAATAAACTTGAACCAAATATTTTAAATGCCGTAGAAGAAGACTCTAAGTAAAAAGTATTAAGTATGTATTTATTTATTATTGAGTTTTTTGTTAGTTGACTTGCTTCTGTTTTATGATGTGTTATCCGTGAAAGAATATTTTTGTTTATATGGAATAATAAAGCGAACACCTACTACAAACAAATGTATGTGTCAAAAAGCAGTGCCTCACGAGTGGCGTGGGCCTTCTTTTCCCATCTTCCACTTCAATAATTAAATATGGCAACAATGCTGGTGACGCTGCAACTAGATATGCGCAGCGCTTGTCTGCTCAGCGGCGTACTATGAAAATTGCGAAAAAAGGCAACAAAAAAAAATCAGTTTTTGTGACAGAAGTAAATAGTAAGTATAGTAAATTAAGTTACTATAGTCCAAAATTGTATAGTTTCCGAGATACGGAAAAGTTGAAAATACAATTTTACTTTAGTTTTTCCTTACTAACTTTATATAAATTGTAGTAAATCGGTAGTTCAAACTTGGTACAGAGGAATTTTCTGAATACGAGAAATTGAAATATGCCCACGGATTTGCTATTAACGTAGAAAGTGCCACCTACAGTGCTTCATATGTATTTAAATCGTCATAACATTTTGCTGCCTTTAAATCCAGTACAAACTGTCTCAAAAAGATCTGGACAAAATGCTACCACATGTTCCTAGAGCCAAGATATGATGATGATACAACCCAATTTACCTTAGTCTAAAACTTGATAGTACTTAATTGAATGAAATATGAAACAAGGCAATGGGTTTATGTGTATGAAGTAAAACTTTCAAATCCTATCCAAAAAGAACAGTTGTTCAAAGTATCAAAGAATAAAAATTAATTATATAATCACTACATCAGTGCACACAAAATTTATAACGATTTAAGAGTGGGCAATGGTACCTGATATAAATGCCAAATTTAATGATTTTTTTTTTATGCATCGGATATAAATAATGAAAATCTAACAAATTTCGGACTTGCACTACTATTCAAGGATTAATTCCTTTATTTTTTTATTTACTTTATATCAACGAGTTTTTTTTTAAATCAAATAAATAATTTTGCACCTATGTAGTTTAACAAAATTCGTATAGATGGCGCCGAGCACCAGTTTTAAACTATTTTATTTAATTACGTCTATTAGACAAACCATATACAGGAAAACAGTGAAATCGGACTTCAGCAATATATTGCAGATTCTAAATCATGAGTTGTTTAATTTTTTCATCCTATGAATCCAGAGATATCTCTAATAATCTTGTTAAACGGTTTAGCTCTCCCCACTGTTCTGGATTGCAGACTTGGAATCTAGTGGTATCAGAGCCGGCGGCGCCCGTTTACGCTTATCTCGCGAATTTTACGTGAATTTTACAATTATATCATGTTTGTGGTAAAATTCGCAATTCGGTAATTCGGTAATAATAATTCGGCAATAATTCGGTATTTATGTACTATTTCTTTTTATTTGTCTATACATATAATAATTAATATTGTATGTAATATAAATTAACCATAATGCTTCATAATTTATATTTTCCACAAGAATATATACTTATGAATTGAAAAGAAGCAGCCACACAAAAATAAATAACTATCTTTATCACTGTTTTGTTGCTTACAGAAATCAATTATTATTGAATAAGGAAGTGAATTGATTTTAAAAGTTTATAAATACACATTTTTTATTTTTCTAGTATTTAGCTTTTCACAAAAATTTCAATAGTCCAATAAAATAATAAGTATGGAGATTCTATAGTAATAATTGTCATTTAATAACTGATTATTTAGCCATGTAATACTGAATATCATAGAAATGGTTCAAAAATTAAATTAACAAATGTGGACAATGCAAATTTGCACGAATAATTATTATTAATTTATAGCTGTTTTATTGATTTATTTCTTGATAGTTCAAATATTTTTGTAAAGAATATTCTTTGTATACAGAGTGTTCCGCATAAGAATAGACATAGAGTAGGTGCATGTACGGCGTGATCTAGGGGTTCCAAAATATTGAAATTTAACCAAACATACCTATATATAAAGTTGCATAGTTTTATTACTGTCAAATTTAAAAGACAGTCTACTACTATTTTTTGATTGCTTCTAATAAACACTATTAAAATCTTATTTTAATTAATGCATTTTTTCTTGAAATCTTCAAAGTTTTTTTAAATTTAACAAGAGTAAAAAAGTGTTTCAAATAAAATTCTGCGTGAGATATTATCATTCTTCTTTTCAAATTCGATTAAGGTCGCCGTATTTCTCGGCGTAAAATGACCAAATTTGTGGTGTTTTTTAGGTACTGAAATCTCGAAAAATAAAACACATAGAGAAAAAGTAATATCAAAAATAAAATTATTGATGTTTAGTTTATACACTTTTACTATTTAAACTCTCCTCAAATAATATAATAACTTTTAAAATCCATTTGTATGACACACATTATTACGCTATTCTAACCCCACATTTTAACAATTATTTTCACATACTTATAAACAAACGTGAACAATCTTATATGCAGAACTATGTAAGCTTATGTTATAACAATGTTTACATCTATAGTTGAATTTAAAAAAACATGTATTTTGAAAGATTTCAGTACCTAAAATTTTGTTGGATAAATCGCTTTCTGACGTTATATATTGATTTTACTTCGGTACCTTTGAATATTTGCAGGTGTCATGAAATAACATTCTTGTTATTTACTAAACTCTATATTATTCAGTTCTTAAATGTCTAAAATTAGAAGAAAACACTATTTCAAGAATACGGCGCCCTTAATGTAAAATCAGTGAACACCTTGTGTGTTTCAAATTACTTGAATTCATTGTCAAAGAATACCAATTATAAACTTAAATCACGTACCTACCAAATTTGATTATTCCAAGTTAAAGTAATTTAGAAATAATAGGTATTTTTTTTTTCAAAATATTTGACCCCACTTGGAAGGCCTATTTAGTTAAATTGAAATATTTTGTGACCCCCTATATACACCTGCTCTGTGTTGGTTCTTATGCGTAACACTCTGTATAAATACGATGGTGGGAATTTATACTAAATTGAAAATAACTGTAGAAGTTATGATTAAAATTTACTATGTATTGTACATGATACATACATTTACATTATGTACATGTTATTTATAATGAATTATACATATATGTACATAAGTAGCACAAATGGTACCGGTGAATCTTCAACTAAAAAGAACACGTTTTGGATAAAAATGACCTTCAAATGTTCACTCCTTAGGAGACAGAGCCCCTCATTTTCCAAAAAAATATGGAATTTGAAAACCGAAAAAGGTATGTATAGTATGTATAATTTTACACAAATTTTCTACCAATGCATGTGCAACTTTTCAATAATTTTTTCGAAAATTTTTTCTCCTTGGAATATGTTGAAATGAGAATGCCTTAATGTATCAGATGCCTGGTTTATTTTAAAACGTTTATTTCTCTTGCTTTTTCGCTTTAATACTAACCGTTTAACAGAAAAATTAAATTCATTATCATTCTCATTATAACGATAAGTAGCAAAAAAGAAATGAGGGGAAGCTTATATCAACCCCTTAAGGGCAGACATTTTCGAAAAACTATTGCACATGCATTAGTATTGAAAATTTTACTTTTATATCGTTTTTTAGTATTCAAATTACTTATCTTTTAAGAGGTGCTATGGTAATTTTTATGCAAACGTGTTCTTTTTAGAAGTAGATTCACTGGTATCATTTGTGCTACTTCTTTTGAATATACTCGTATTTAATTATATTACTAAATCCGAAAGCAATATTATAGTATTTATTTTGCCCGTACTTACTCTTTTTTGCAACCACGTTTTTTACGCCACGCACTTAGACGTAAGTGTCCTTTTTCGTCGCATTTTGATCTTAAGAATATAGTGTGATTCACTGGTATATGCATTTCAGGGACGCCCTGTATTTTATGAGTAACAGTAGTAACAACTATAAGTATATAATTTTCATTATATTTGTCAAATTATTTGATGTTAGTAACAAATAATATATAGTGTTACAACTGAGCTAATATTAAAATGGTCATGAATTGGAACAATATGTTAAGCATTATTAATTTTAACAGTCCACGCGACGCCACGGACTGTTCCTATTCGTAATTCTAAAATATGATACAGTGATATACCCGATATACCTATTTTGCCTAACTGAGTAACTGTAACGCCGTCTGCTTAAGTCCGAGTTCGACTCTGTCGAGCGTGTGTCATTTTTTACTGCTGCCCAGATAATTTATTGCTTCTAAGGACATGCCTACCGGTGATACCTACCCCCCTTCCGCGACCGCAAGTTTGACGAATGTGTCTACCATTGCCCACTCTTAAATGCATGTGAAGTACTGTATGCAGCGCCCTCTACGATTGACAGCAAATTCGAGGCCATATTTCAATTTCTTGTGTCAGAAAACTCACCACTACCAAGTTTTATGTATCTACTACAATTTATAATAAAGTTATTGAGCAAACTAAAAAAGTTCAGCACCCTGTATCTGGGAAATTTTGGACTAAGGTAGCTTGATTTAGGCCATCAGATTTTGGCTCCCGGAATATAATATAGTTTTTTCTCAAACTGTTCCAGACACCTTGCATAAGTATAGTAATTTTCGAGGTAATTTTTTTCAAATGTGAAATTCTTGGAAACTCCTTGAAATTACTCGGAATTCCGCGAAATCCCTTGGAAATCTCTATTTTGCGAAATCTTGACACAATTTTGATCCCAGTGGTACCCCCTCGGTTTTAGGTCAAATAGAAGCGAGTGGACTGAAGCAAAAATTATACAAAATAGTTTTGTCATTGAAAATGTTTAAAAAACTATGGTAGTACTAGATAGTGGGTGGTCGATTACAATGTAATGTAGTGATGTTAAATTACTTGTATCTAAATCATGGATTATGTATATATGTAGATTGTAGATGTATTAATATTAACAGAATTTAATTCCCTAACAACAAGTTAATTTTACGGGTAATATTTCATGGAAATTTCAAATTAGCTTGTAATTTATGAAATTTAAATTTTACATTATAAAGCATATCCACCTTCTCCAAAACTAGTCCTATAATTGACTGATTAAAAATAATAATCTATTGATTTTTATGCAAAAAATGGTTTTTTTTTTCATATAGCAATATTAGAACCAACCAATGCTGGAATATATGGGTAGATATTGTGGGTGTAATTCAACGCAGGTTGGGGCTTTTGTCCACTGAGTAGTTAGTTTCACACAATATTGTTAATACCTGAAAATATATGAAAAAACTATACATAAAAGGTAAAATTTTTTAATTAATGTTTATTTATTTTAGTAGGTTGTTATGATATTCATTGACAGTTAATCAGTTTGACGTTGTCGATATTTCATTTTGACATTCAATTTCAAATAATTTTAATTTATTGATATAATCATCTTTATAGTTAGATATTTGACTCCAGTTAAAGGAGGCCACCTGATGAAGCAATCCTAATAATAAAATGCAGAAATAAGTGAGATCTCATCTATTGTGGTTGAATTTCGAGTTCCCACTCCAGAGGTTAGTAAATATATTAAATTCTTTAGATAATTATTGAATAGAGTTTTGTCTGTGGATGTTCATTAGCATACCTAGATGTTTGGTATCAGAGAACATACATATGACTTCATTGATAGGAATTGTAGGAGATTTGATACATATTAGCTTAAAATACCTTTCTTAAACAGTAAAACAATGCTGGTTGCTCACATAATTTATTTGTTTTTTATTTTTTATATATGGTTGTACTACCTATATTTAGAGAGTTGAAAACAGGTATTTATCTACTAATTTTTAGATGATATTTTTTTTGGGCCACTATTTTGTACTGGTGTCAGATTATTATGCATTTTACAGAGCTTTGTGTTAGCTTCTTGGTTTTTCAAGATATTCAGTTCAAACAAAAACCATGTTAAAAAGCATATATGTACAATATTTTCTGTCCCGTATACACATTCCGCTACTTAAGGACGCTATATTATTGAACAAAAAATACAAATCATTTTAGACATTTAAGAACTGAATAATATAGATCTTGCAAAATGCAGGAATGTTATCTCATGCCACCTTGCTTGGGTGAGTCAGAACAGGGCGATCAAGTTTTAAATTCTGAAATTTCACAAAACGTGCTCCACGTGTTTTATTGTTCGAGATTTCTGTACCTAAAAAACACCACAAATTTGATCATTTTACAGCCAGAAATACGGTGACTTTAAAACTCCCCAGGTCTATAGGTATCTCCATAACAAGGTATCATTTTATAGGTCTGTTCAAGGCCTTCTAAGCCAATCATTTCATTAAAATACAAAATGGCCGGTTTTGATATACAGGGTGTTTTTAAATGAAGTAGCAACAATGAGACCACAGATTCCTTAGGTGAAAATAAATCGATTTAACCTAACATACCTATATAAGTCATAATAAAAAAGATACAGGGTGTCAGTTAAAATTTTATTTTCGATATTTGTAAATAACTTCTTAAGAAATCCAAATATGTACATAAGATTTATAAATCGGAGGTTTTTGCGGGCGAGAATTTCAAATTTGTTTCTAATTTTGACGTCACTAGTAAAGGGCGCCACTAGTGGCACACCATGTTTCTTTTAAATGGCAGAACTTTTTTGCAGCTTCGTGTCCATCCATCTAAGTATGGAAATAATCGATTCTCCTACCTCTTTTATTTGAAAAAGGTATACTTTACTGAAATTATCCTATTTGAAATGCTCACTCAGTGCACGAGTAAAAACTGTTTTGGTTTCAGGTGCTTAAAATTAAGATGGAATAAGAAGGAAGGGCAAAGGACACGAACACAAGAGAATGACAAGTAGCATGCCTATCCCTATTTGCGACTTCGTGTCACACCGCCTCGGTATTGAGGCCAAGAGATTGTTTTTAAGCTGCACTGTGCTGATGAAGGGCAAAAACCCAGAAACAACGTTGTCCGCAGTTGCTTCGTTGTTCCCTCCATCTGTTTTCTCTGGATCCATCAAGCCGTTAAAATCCACCTGTCTCGTATAAGATTATGATCCATTAAGCTCCTTTCCTTCTTGTATATTTCCTGGCTGAGACTCCAATAGTAGTTGCTGGACTCTCTTCCGCGGCGACTGTTGCTCTTGGCCTCCACAATTCGTTTTTAACAACTATTTCAAGCAACACTTTGCTGTATTTTCAGTAGAAAAGGCACTTTACCTGAAACGATAACAGTCTTCTCCTGATCGTGATCATCGGGCCAAGTGACTACCTCGCTTTAAACAAAAACAACGGTCGAGGGAAGAAGAGGCCCCCAGCAACAAACATATTTGCAATGACAGGATTTAATTTAAACAAGAAAACATAAAATGATTCAACATTCTTAAAATCTCCAAATATCAATCCTGGAAATAAATATCGGTAAAGTAGGTGCTGCCTCCCTGTGCTACCATATCGTATTTTTCATTAAATAATAGAAATAATCTACATTTTGTAATTACATTTTTTCTTTCAAAACGGCGTAAATTGATACACGTGTCAACGCGGTGACCTGTCACTACCTTTGACACCTTTGACTTTGTCGGAGTATACCTAACCTCGCGGCTGACAAAAGGCAATGACGGTGATAAATAAGAGTTTAATATGGACGATTCCGTTAACTCGTATTTTACCCTATCCCCTCTTAAAATATTTGTACTGAGTCCAGTCAACCCTGTATACTGTGGTAAATAGTGACATTTTAAGCACATCCGCATTTAATAACAACTGTTCATGGAACTAGCACCAAATTTTTTCTTCTTATTATTATTTTTCACAGGAAGCAACAACTATAGGTCGCACAGTTCTCTAGACAACCGCAATATTTACTCTTTGCCTGACATTACACAGGGCCAGTGACCGTAACAGAACATTATCTCTACACGAGAAACCAACAGTGGAACATGTTAATAACAATTATATAATAATGAACACACCGGACCAGGATTATGGATAACAAACATAAATTGTTGTTTACCATCCATGACAGGACCTGACCTACACAGAGGATAACGCGCTCTGATAATGTCCTCGAGTTAAAGCTATTTAATGCGGTAACACATTCCCGGGGACAATTGAAGTTAATGTGTACGGATAAATGTGTAATAAAACGAATAATGACGCTTATGAATTACCTCGTAGCTATTTGAACTCAATGATTTCTACATTTTTGACAGAAAAGGTAAAAAAAATCAATTCACATCTGTCACATTTGTCACTGTCAGTACTATAGTCTAACTAAACTGACTGACCTAATAGGAAATAATAATAAATAATCTCATTTATTCCGTGTTAACTTACGTAACAAAGTGTCTCATCGAAAGTTGTTTAATTTTATGAATTGTAGGCAACAAACTTGAAAACTAGGCAGTCTCTCGTCTACCAACTCACGACATATTATTATGTTGTTTCTGAAAACTGTAAGAAAGATAAAGAGGGCAATTAACGATGCAACTTAGATTATTACTTGTTTACTTTGCTGGCAGTACAGGGCAGTACTTTTTAGTGCTAGGTGATTTCGCAGGCTTGTGCGTTCGTGATATACTATGTATTTTTTTATTACTGTTATCGTCGGCTTATTATAAATTAGTGTTGTAAATGCATAATTGTTTAAATAGTATTGTGATTACTATGTTAGTGTCGTGAATAGTCAATGCTGTGTTGTGAGCGAGTAGAATTACGAACACCAGTTCTCGCCGCGAAACATCGAACACCAAAATACTGTAAGTTATTTCCATCTATCTTCTATTTAAACACAGGACAACAGAAGTCGCTAAATTAATATTTAGTTAATATATATTCTATTATTAACATTACATTGTGAATATCCTGAATAAATCCATTTTGAAGGTTACTTCTTGTCCTTTGCCGAGTTAGGCAAGGCGCGCACTGAAGTGGTCAGCAAGTGGCGTGGCAGTGACGTGGTGACCAAGTGGCAGGTGGAATCATTAAAACCTATGTAAACATATTAGTCCAGAGAAGTAAGGAAATATAGCGGAAATTTTTAGGCACGGCAGATATCGAGATGCGGTTTTCTGCATTGTGTTCAGGAAGGTCCCAGGAAAAAAGTCTATATCGTCTGGTTTAGCCATTTTTTGAAAAATGCCCTATGGGCCGGAAAATGCATTACACCATTATAGGAACGACTGGAAACTCGGAAAAATCGCTCGGAGATCGTTACTCGGAGGTTTTCGGGGCTGCCGAACTCGATTCTGGCACTAGAATTACTTGGGGATGCACGAGGGTGGCTCTGTGGGGGTGCGCGGGGGGAGAAATGGCAGCCCTAGAAACTACGACCTATGCTTCAAAAAAGGATACAAACTTCAGGAATTTATGGTAAATTCGTGGCCGTCTCGCATGTTTTTAGTTTTAAAATTTACAAGAAATATGCAGTTGCAATGCACAATGCCACGTCGTCACCGGCCGCTTGCCACTCGAAAATAAACTTGTTCGAGATTAGTGGCACCAGACTGGCATCACACCACCTGCAAAATAACACGCCACCACTACTCCGTTCTGATACTCGCGTCTTCATATGTTTACATAGGCTTTAATAGGCTTGTTTTTGCAGCAGTTCAAAACGGTTTGGAAACTGTGAGAAATATTCGACCAGTTAAGTTAAAAACGCGTTACCATTGAATTTGACGCACGGACGGACATTTCTGATAGTGCTGCTGCTAAAACAAACCTAATGATTCCACCTGCCACTTGGTCACCACGTCACTGCCACGCCACTTGCTGACCACTTCTGTGCGCACCTTGCCTTTTAGATACCGTCCCCAGTGTGGCATGTATTCAATTTTTCAGAAGGGATTCCGATACTGGCACAAAAGAAAGGAATATTCAAGGATTTCTCAAAATCCATAAAATTGCGTACGATGCTAGTTTGAAGAAATATGAGTACCTGCATACAGTCAAGAGCAATAATTTTGCAAAGAAATACGTTATTGATGAGACGGCTACGGCTCTGGCTACATTCTACGGTTGCATTGATACTGCCGTGTTCTTAATCCCATTGAATTAATATCTAGTCAATTAAAATTTGACCTTCAAAGAAATAATACCTTTCCAAAATGTGACAAAATAGTTAAAAATGTTATAAGAAGCGAGGTAAATAAAATTACATTAGCTAATTGGGAAAAATGCGTCAAACATGTCATAACAATTGAGGGAGACTATATAAAACTGCATCGATTGATTGGGCTAAATAAGACTTGTTTCATCATAACTGATGATAAAGAATCGGATACAAATTACGTTAGTAGTGACATAGACGAATGTTGGTGCTAGCGTGCTTTTTTCTATTATGATGTATAAGTCAATTTTTTGCTGTGTTTTTATGGTGTCGTTATGTAGTATACAGGGGTTGTATAAAACACCTACTAATGCCACCCTCCTGGCAGAGAACACCCCTACCTCCTCATGGTCCTTGCTGGGAAATAATAATTTAAAATTACATAATAACTTTTTTTGGCATTTGTTTTGTTTTCCAAATAGTCACATTTATATTCATTATTATATATTTCATTTTATTTTAAATTATTATTGGCGAAATTGAGCGAATACTGGTATCTAAAGTAAATACGGTCCTGCCTACTTTTGAGGAGCTGGACGCGGAATCCTTTGATGTTTTCATGGCAGTTTCTTATGTCGATTCCATTATTATTCCCTTATATGAATGATATAAATTGTCGTCTTTTAAAAGGTACAGATATTACCTGTATATCTACTACTGAGTTGAGACTAACATAAAGTGTATTTGAGAGTCCTCCTGGGTTGGTTCCTTCGCACCACTGATATTTCCAATATTAGACAGATGAGAGTTCGCTGGGGACACTTGGCACAGATCAACAAATCCGACGCCCATCAAGTGGGTAAAAAGCGAGCGCCTCTTAAGGACTTTCCGTCCTGCGACTGACAGCATTATGTTCACTTATGAAAAGGGAAGGACCGCAACTTTTTGCTGACGGGTAGATTTATTATACGAACACGGAAGATCTAATACGACCATTATTTTTCCCTCAGGTACATATTCTCCTACAAGATGGACGTCCCTAGGGTACCCAGTAACGTCAGCTGTGGTTTTATTATTAAATATTAGATGCGCAAGATTTATTGAATTCAAAATTATATAAGTATAAGCAAATATACATGTGTATCCTATTCAAGGATATACAGGTCATCTATTTGGCAACATCGCATGCAAATTCGTTCCATGCGATGTTAAGATCACCGTATTTCTCGCCATAACATGATCAAATTTGTGGTCTCTTTAGGTACAAAAATCTCGAAAAATAAAACACGTAGAACAAAAGTAATATTAAATATAAAATTCTTGATGTTTTGTTATGTTATAGCAATATTTACATCTACAGTTAACTTATTCTGAATGATTTATGTACCTAAAAATTTGTTGGTTAGACCGCTTTCTGTCATTATACAAGGTATCCGGGAAAATGTGGGAAATCTCTCGGATGCAGATAGAACAAGAATAAGATGACAAGTACCTATAATATTTTTTCCTACAGGTCCTCCCACGGATATTACCATATTATTTTTTCATGTTCCCCACATTTTACCGGATACTCTGTTTAAGCAAATTTACATGTAGATACTAAGCAAGGACATACAGGGTAATTTATTTGGCAACATCGCATACAAATCCGTTCCGTGCTATGTTAATAGAGTGCGTTTAGCTTTAACGTGGAATCAAAAAATGTTACGAAATTCTGTATCCTGACACAATAGTATCTGAAAACAAGAGTGTAGACTAATTTCATCGCAACTTGAACAAATTATGTAAATAAGTACAATTCCCTTAGAAAAATACTAAATTTTACAGTCACATATATCTCCACTTAAAGCCAACTAAAGCAGTTTTTCCTCTTTCACATGAGCTCTCTGAATTACAGTGGAATGTAGTGAATTCTAGGGTATATATTATTCAGGATAAAAGTGAATGACTTGCACTCGCGAAGGTTGTTGGCATTTCTGATAAAAGGACCTACGCTTTTGCTCTGACTTCCAGGCTCATTTAAAATTGTAATGCCCGCCATAAGTCGCAGTAGTATTCCGGGTTCTACTTCTAACACAGATAGTACAGGTGTTGTATGTTCGGGTGTGCCCGTATCAAGATGTTATACATCAAAAGAACAAAATAAATTACCAGTTTTTTTACGAAAATTAGATTCCTTTAGTGTTTGCTTAAGGGGAATTCCGAAAAAACACGTCGCTTACAAGATGTCACATTGTGTATATAATTAACATGTTCCGACATATTTTAACTGTTTTGTTTACGCTATAAATAATTGATGTGAATTAACACATTAAGGCTGGGATTTTGTATACATATTTTTACCGTCTAACAGGGCTTCAAGCGAGGACACAGAACTCCAAGAAAATTGAAATAATTGGTTATTATTATATATCAACGTATTCACAAAGGTTCCCGCTAGTGCGTGAGATAATTTTCATTGCTCATAAAATCACAAGAATAATTAAAATAAATGTTAAAATACCTCAATTTTAGCCACACAGTTACTACGCCAATATGTCACAATTACAGCAAAATTATCACAGCCACAGCCACCAAATTGCTTCACTCACTAGCCAGGACATATAGGACAACTTGTGTTTCACTTTCAGATTAATATTTATTGCTAATTTTACAATTTGTGTCCTCGAGTAAAATCATAACATATATCACGGCTTCCATTTTTATGTACGTCAAAATGCACGATAAACTTCAGAGAACCGTGTGGTTCGGGTCTATACGGGTTGTATACTGTCTCATAGGTCTAATTGATTCGTCGTTTCCCTCACTCAGACTGTGCAATTCCTTTTCTACAAAATCCCCGCCTTAAAGGTGCTGGGTGAATCTATCGAGTACATTTTCACTTAACACTTTATTTTGACACTTAAACTGATTACAAGCATTTTCTTTTTTCAGTGCTAACATAAACAAGAGAATTATTATAGACTATTTTTATGATTAATTAGATACTTAACATAAAAATCATAAAATATATAGAACGCAAGAAGTTTTTACAATAGGCACTCAAAAATAGTTAGACTATGGAGAAGCATAGAAAACAACAATTTAGAGAAAACTTAATGTAAGCTGTTGGTTATACTGCGTTTTAGTTCCAACGTACAATTGAAATCAAAACAGTATGTTTGTAATATATATAATAATCATATACTTCTACGAATTGGACGTAAAATTTTCGTATTTTGAAATTCCCGCCCATTAATGTGAAGCTACCCCGTTAGTGTAACCAGTTCATAAAAGCTAATTCACTGCAATATTACCAAACTCGCGTTTTCTCAATAGATTGACTATTTTCGGTACATCTTTTGGCGTTTTATATATAGGGTATTAATTAAGTATGTGGACAAACTTTAAGGGGTTAATCTATGATTGATTTCAAGACAAAAAGTTCACATAAACATGGTCTACAACGGCTTTGTTATTTTTTTATAAAATTACAATACTACTCAATAAACACTTCAAACGCACTGCTTTTGCCAAACAAAAGATAAGAACTAAAGAAATAACTAAAAAATAACTAAAAAAAAAACAAAAAAAAACCTATTTAATAAAGTACGATTTCAAGTTTTTATCTGACAGCAATAAAAAACATTCTCGGTCGCTAAGGCTACTGTCAGGCAACCATGATTTTTGAAGATGCGTATGTAGAGTGATACGCTCTTTCAAATGACATGGTCAAAGTTGGGGATTGTTGCTATTTAAAAAAATTGTCGATGACCTCATATCTCGAACAACGATGACGTCACAAATGTGGGTCGTATGTCAAAAAGTGTCTTTTTTAAAAACAAAATTTTTCGAAAACTTCTCAATTTAAAAAATAATTAATTTATTCGTTACTTTTCGAAAGCACTGTATTATTCGTTTACGGTGTCCGCTTTCCCCGTTATCGCTAAAATGTGACTTTGTTAGTAAATACGAGAGGGCAATATCGTCTACAAGGCCGACCGGCATAGATTTTCCACATCCAAGTTCAAAAGTTAAGTTTCTTTGCGGACATAGTGCCTCTAATTAACTCGATAAACATTTAATTTTGTTTTTGAATATAGTTCATTTTTTTCTCCTAAACTTTTTGAGTTCTCGAACCAATAGGTAATGTTTACATTTATAAGAAATAATCTACCTTCTCATCAACGCTTCCAACTGAAATACGAGGCTGAGGCCACAAAGAGCCCGAAATAAATCTAAGGAGAGGTAACGCCACAAATTTTTCAATGAGTCAGCTGAATGGAGACGGTGAATGCTAATTTTATCGCGCTGCCTGGCAAAGATTACAGGAAGAACTAATGGCCGTGAAAAAAATGTTTATCATATCTGTCACGAAGGTAATATGTGGAAGCAGCATGCTATTATGAATGTAAAAATTTATATTCAAGGCGCAGACATTTTAGTTGTCGTACAAGACATATCTACAAACACGATAGAAAAATATTACAATACCGATCACATGTAAACATGTGCCAAAAATAAGACATCGGATGCCGCTAGAATCATTTGTGTTGTTGACGGAAATAACGACATTGAAAACAAGATCATAATAATATATCCCTCACTCTAATCGCAATGATTAGTGCAGAAGTTGAAAATTTGTACGGAGGAGGAGCGACATATTGTTATTACGAAGGCCGCATTTGGAAAATCTCAATAATCAGAATGATGGGCAAGCGCCAATTGGGATTCATGCCTTAAAACGATCAATCACCGAGATGCAAGTATGATCCAAACATGAAAATAGTTTTTCCTTTTGAAAAACAGTCAGAGACCGAAAAAGATGAGTAGTCTCAATGCTTTAATTCATGTTGGGTTGACAATTATTATTGCCGACAATTTGTTCTTGAAGTTACGGTTCAAAAAAAAGGTAGGCAAAGACATCATCAAGTGGTTTTGCAATATGAGAATATCATCCTTCGTACTGCTAACATCACGAAAATGATTATTCAGGACTTCGGTTGGAAGTTATTCCACATCCTTCATATTCTCCTGATTTTGCTCCATTCGATTTCCATATCTTTCACTCTCTATTGAACATTCTTTCATAAGAGGTATGCTTCAAAATTGACTTGAACACGCAGAGAAAAACTTGTTTAATTTAACAAAATAATATTTAACTCAAATAAAAAAGTGTCATATATCCACAAGTAAATTGTAGTTAAGTGAAATAAATATGTCGGTTGCTTATTAACACATTTATTTGTTTTATCTAACAAAATGATTGTTTTAGATAATAAAATATGTTGTTGCGTTTTTTGCCTGTAATAAGACCGAAATAAGAAATATTTTTGTTGAATTAAATAAATATTTAACAAATTTAATAGCACTATTTTGGTTGTATATAATAAATTATGATGTAAATTTAACCCAGTTTAGTTAACCTGAATATTTGTTAAATTAATGTAACGGTGATAAATTTAATAAAATAATTTTGTACTTTAAGAAAATTTAAAATTAAAAATAAACAATAATCTCTTGAAAATTGGATAACAATATATTTTTTTGACTCAATTTACATAAATGTTTTACAGTTTACAGGGAAGCTTGATATCAATAAGGAATTTGTTTATAAAACATATCTTTGTCAAATGTATACATACTTAAATATGTTATAAGGACTATACTATAAGATGATAATTATTTAATTTTTATGTATGCATGCACTTGCATTGAAGAGTATTGTTGATGAATTTAACAAATAGAAATACAGACAGTGTAATTACTACAAAAAAATCCCTTCGTAAATTCCAACTGACACCCTGTATCTTATTTATTATTAACATTTTATTATGGCAAGTTGGTTTAAATCGTAATATTTACGGACCAACCTGTATATGCTTTGTGGGTTCTTATAGCTTACTCGTTAACATAATATATATAGGACTATTTTTATGGATACAATAATAATATAAAATATACTTATAATGTGACTTAACACTTGTTTATTACGATATCTTGGTTCGCAGAAATAGAAGTTCTTGGTGTTGCCTTGATAAACCCATATTACATAAGGATTAATAGGATTAATAATATTCTGATAACAATTGAATGAATTGAAAAAGGATATCATTTCATGCTGACAACATATTTATATTTATAGAATTTTAAATTTAGTATTTGTATTTAAGCATCATGTAATTTTGAAAATAATAGATATATAAAGTAGATTTGGATTTATGTTGTTCATTTTGCTACGTTATCGATAAGACTATAAGAAATACTTCCATCGCAAATTAATTGTATTCCCCGATACCTGTAGACAAAGTAACACATCAGGATTACTAAAAGGTAATTGGCATGACAGAAATCTTTGTTTCATGGATAATAGATACCAAGACTATACTTCTCGAATCTATAACTAAGATACAGAACTCAAAATGACACTATACTAGAAGAAATTGTAGATAATTATTATTGATGATATTGGTATAACCACTGAACTATATCGACAGTCAATAGAGAGCACAGTAATTGCTAATCGTTTTGTGATTGGTCACTTGCTGGCACACTAGTAAAGTAACAACAAAATATTTTATTGTATTAAGTATTTTACTATATTCAAGTTATATCAGATCTAACTGACATTTTTTGAAACAGCTTATTTATTATTGAATTATAAAATTGGTAGATTTAAACGAAATAAATAAACAGTTGTATTATTTGTTTTATTAACAAATTCTGTGTCATCCATTTATGAAACTAATTTATTTGCTCGGAATAGTTCTGTGTTTAAATATAACAAAAAATCAAATATATGATTGTTTCTAATCCTACTGTTTCTTGAAATAATGCAAATATTATTTTAGAGAAATACGCGATTTACATAAAATTGACACAAAATAATGTCTTGAATTAACAAATCCGTTTTTACCGTGAAGTCTTCACTTCTTACCATTTCTTCAGACGTGAAATAGAAAAACTGTCATTGGAAGGCAACGGCAAACAATAGAGGAAAGGATACTCCTGATTAGTTCATGAAAGAAATAAATATTGAATTAAATAAAAACATCTCCAACTTATGCATTAATAAAATAAAAACGACAACACAAACAGTAGGTTCTGAGTACCTGATTATTTCTTCTTCACTGACACAGTTTGAATCAGTAAACCATTTACTGACAGTGTTTAACAAATAAAACTCTAGTTGCGGCTAAGCTTTTGAGTCACCACTGAAGATGCCGACAGTGAAGAGCGGCGAAACGTTTGGATGCATGAGATGCGACCAGTTACAGAGGCGGCTACGGGCCGTCTAGCACTTAGCAGCCGTAATACTAACAACAAAAGCCGAACATATGGGCGGGCCCAGAGATACTGATAGTGGGTGAGCCCCTAAAAAGCCTAGCCCGATAACAACAAAGACAGGTCAAATAGTCGCGGCTAAGGTTAGCAATGTACACTTTAAATCTGTTACTGACAACGACCAGTTACCGAGGTCACAGCATAACAACCACTATCAAATACATGCTTCATATAAAATGTTTACAAAAATGGAATCTCGAGTGGAATCTTTCAAACAGAAAAAAATTGATTTAAATAAAAAAGGTGATTAATTTCGGTAAAATCAAAACCGTACTGAAACTTCCAAAAGGTATTCTTCGATGGAAATGAACTATACCCTCTTCTCCGGCAAAGTCTACCAGCGGAAAATTCCTGCCTCGATCTCTAATAAATCTCCCTTAGGAATTGCGGCCCGAATAAATCAAAATTATTAATTAGGAATGAATGTGGATGAGCAGCAGGCAAAGCCGAGGAAATAAATCGGCGATATTGATCGAGAGAAAATAAATGAATGCATTCGCGTGGATGGCATGCCTTCGCACCTGGCGCTATGAGAGCAGTACCAATTTAATCCGGGGCTGGTGGTGAGGTATGCGCGACTGAAATACTCAGGTATACAGGGTGTTTCTGGAACGAGTACGTTCTATCAAAGTTGTTTCAAAAAATGAGGCTATTTTGTCGTCTGACAACCACACTGTCCTTTGCCCATTTTATTAAATTTTACAGGAGAGCATATTTAAAACTTAACAGTATGAAAATTTAGAACCGACATATATTTTTTGTACAGGATAATTTTTTCTACTTTCAGTGACTATTTTAATCTTAAAATAGTAGATAATAGGTATATGTTCTTCAGAAGACACAGTAAAAGAATTCAATTACATAAAACAATCTCTAAAATTAAATTAAAAAGACATTAATTAGAGTAATTAAAAAAGTGGTACTTAATAATGTTTGTTTTGATAAAATAAAAAGTTTAGTATTTTTCCCATCCACTGAAACTGATAATACATGTTTATAGATACTACTTTGAAAATTAAAAACATCTTTTGTCTTATTATTTGAATGAAGTTGCAGAATAGCAAATTCTTGAACTCTAAAAATCACCTGCTCCATAATATAATGTATTCCTAAACTGGCTAAAATTTGGATTTTTTCGAAAAACGTCTGTAACTTTTTTATTTAGAGGAATTTTTAAAATCTGAAAACAGTTTCTCGCGACAACTTCGTTTACGGAATTTCGCTATATATTTAGATTTATTTTCACTGCGACGTTTTGGCTCCCATAATAAGAAAAAGTTGATGGTATCATAGGCCAGAGAAAAGAGTTTTATCCCATTTCTTAAACATCGAGCTAGAATTCTGAAATAATTGTTTGTATTGTTTTTTAGGCTTTCTTAAGCAGGTGGTTAAAATTGTTGTACTAATTTGTAGTCAATCCTGTATAAATGCCACCTTGTACATATACATATTCTGTAAACTCGTAAAATTTCATCAGAAGGGTCATTCAAAGCCTAACCAAAAGATACGTACGATACCTAACACTGCGTTGAATTTTCTCGATATGAGATTAAAATCAAATGATTCCTCTTCGTTCCGCACCAGCAAACGACGAACTACATCAATCTTGATATCAAAAACCCGCGCTCCGGCAACTTTTTGCCTAATTAAATGCCAACCGCAACCACTCGCATCTCCGGATGATAAATATACGGTTTGGTTCCCGTTTAAAACTTGGATCCCCTTCAGTGCAGCTCGGCTGATTTCGACCGATGATAATTGATCCCCCGGGTCACAAAATTTCATAATATATATTCGGCGATTACGAGTCGCGCCCAGTGGCGTTTTCCACATGACTGGGCCGTAAACTTTCATGGAGAATTACTGTTATTACAGCCAGTGATTACAATGACATTGACGATTGCGCTGCAAATGCTCTTTACAAATAAACGACGTGTAGCTCAACAAATGTATTTGGGGGAGCTCAAAAAAAAAATTACTGTTGATTTCTTCAACAGTTTTCGAGATAAAAGAGTTTGTTTGTTTACATATAAAATAAAATGTAAATCATTTTGCTCTCAAATAATGTAGATAACCTCAGTAATTATTTTCTCAGCATTCGGCAGATGGCCGTATAAATAAATAACACAGTAGTGTCTTCGATGTGATATCAGTAAATGATATCACATTCTTAATTGTGTGAAACGTCAGAATTTGCAGTGACTATTGGGATTATTGAATTTAATCGGTTGCCGTTTGGCTTGAGCAATGCTGCACAATCACAATCCATATATAAAACACAATAAAGTTCAGATTTTACCTCACGTCATCAACTTCGCCAAAATCCAAAATGTCTTTAAGTTTACCACCCGTACACTGAAAAAGAGCAATGTGTCATTTCACTAATGACAGTCTTAATAAAACTGTTTAGCATTAGAAAAACGCAGGCGCTGAAAAAACTTCTTACACAGCGTATTTAGGTGGCAAACATGTTGTCAAAGCCCGTAAGAAGTGATTAGATGGCATTCGAAATGCGAGGCCTAGGAATGCTGCTGTGCCGCCTCCTTACAATGTAATTTAGTTATAAATAACCGGGTAAAGCGGATAAGGGAGTCTCGAGAGCCTTGCTTTTGACGTAAAGTCGGGCGTATATTCGTCCGCAAATTACGCCGACTAGTGAGGACTGCGAGGAGAGCCAAATAGTCCCGGTGAAATACCGGGATTTGCCGGGGGGAGCTCTTGGCCGGCTTTATGCAGTTTTATGTCGTTGTAAACATATTTTAATAGTTTGTAAACTTGGAGGATGGTAAATCCGGGAAAATCTTCGGTGGAGAACACTCGCCTTCATAAATAGTAAACAGATCAAGTAACATTCCGCGGTAGCGTTTATCATTTTAAGTAATTTAAAAATATTTTTCTAATGTAGCCCTGATTTTCGATCAGAAAAAATGACAAGTCAAACTTACAGTATGAAAAGTATTTATGGAATCAATTCAATAATTTTATAACTATAAACGGATACGAGGTAGACGTCCCAAGGTTTCTAAATAGTATGATGATGCCATTAAGACGTGATATAAAAAATATGATTTTCAATAACAATGAATATTTTTTAGATGAAAGTGTATTTTAGGAGTTACCAATCTTTAATGTCTGACAAATTTCTAAAGTGCATATATATCGTGAATTCCTCGTATGTTCGTAACTTCCACATTTTACATTCAGATATAATGGTTCGGTTCGAGATATATATAATAGATATCTTGGACTAATTGGAGAATAGTGTGCAACCTCTAATAGGTGGGCACATAATGCTGTCTGAGGTAGAACGTGAGAAGCCCCAAGTTGTCTAAAACCTGTGTTTACAGACGTCTGTTTTCGTTCAGCGACCACATGAAATATATATTTTATTAAATGGAGTCAATTGGCATGTCTAATACTGACTTAAAAGCATATTTTAATAATTTATAACATAACCTTCTTATAATTACCTGACATCAAATCCTCTATAAGGACATGTTTGCTACATACTTTCATCTGTTTTGTTATATTTTTGTTTCCGATTCTAAATCTAATTTTCCACTGCTTACAGAGTTTTAGGTCTACGGCAAATTTATGCAGGGAAATATCAGAAGTAGCTACAGTAAGAGGAACACTGTGGAACAACATACTTTCCAAGATTTTGTACAAATATTCTTGCGCATGTTTTGCATATTTCTACACTTTATAAATAAATATCGCACGATCTCAATAAGGTTTGCAAAATTACTAAAAAAATACAGAACATTTCCACTACACTTACACATACAATATCGATTTGAAGGATTTTGTACATCCTTATACCCGATTTGTTACAAATTGTTTTATGCAGAATCAGCCTTCATTCTTCATTCAATATAATATTATACTATTTTCAAACAGTTCTGGTACTATTTGTACAGAAAACAATACAGAGAAATATAAAAAAAACCCACTAATCTTACCACTTCTATTATATATCTAAGCAATTTCTTGTTCACCTCATTTAATAAATAGTTTTCATGATTCATGTAAACAAAGAAATACTGTAGATTTGAAACCCTAAATATGTCTCCTCTGGATCAATAAATGTCAAGAGTAACTAATGTCCAAATTACTATTAGAGTGCCTTTTCAACATGTATTTGATAATGTCCTGTCAATTCATGTATGTACCTTTCCTAAATATGTCATGATGCAATTTCACTAAGAACAAATTCAATAGTTGCTAGTTATTCGTTGACAAGTTGTATAAGGGAATGGGATACAGTTTTACAACCCTTTCCACTTTATGACGAGTTAATTTTCTTTTAGAAATTAATTGATCATTTGTTAATCATCCTTGGCATACGGTGAGCGCTCTATAAAATGCTATAAAGTTTTCGCTCAGTAAGTTTTCAAGGGATAAAGATAGAAATATGCGGTTTTTTAATAGACTACAAATATTATTTTACATCGACGCTGTGTTTTAAAATTTCGGAAAAGAGCAAAATTCATTTAAAAAAAAACACTTTTTCAAAATTTCAAAACACAGCGTCGATGTAAAATAATATTTGTAGTCCATTAAAAAAACCGCATATTTTTATCTTTATCCCTTGAGGAGTTACTGAGCGAAAACTTTATAGCGTTTTATAGAGCGCTCACCGTAAGCCTTAAGAGTCCGTTCTCTGTACACTCCTCGGGTAGCGCTCCGGGGTTGGGTGCACGGGCGTTACGGCTGGAGGCGGAGATTATCGCTCTCCCACTACAATGACTTTACGGTGGAAGTATTTAGAATATTTACATTTAGTGGAGAAAAATCGGCTAGCAATTATGCCGTTGTGTTTTTAAGAAAATATAACCATCTTGTAGGACATTTTTAGTATCCAAAATGGACTTGTACAACTTTTTTTAGTAGGGCCGCATTTAATAACAATAATATCAAATTATCGATGCTTGGGGCATTATTTGACAATTGTTACGTTTTTCGTTACATCGCATTTGTAAATCAACGATTTTACTTATGTTCGTAGTTTTTTTACAGCTTATATAAAAAACTACAGTACTTCTCATGGGTGTACCAATAAATAAAAACAGTATAAAAACGAAAACTACGTTTAGCGTCGCATTTCCTTTATTAAACATGGGCGGAGATAGAAATGCTAAAATGTTAAATTAAAATTGTATTATTAAATTTCATTGTCTTCACCGTTACAACAACATTTATTTTCATAAGTTTTCGCTACAAGAAATAACATTGCGTGGCTGTACCGCACTGTTTTTCTCAATATTAACTTAACTTATATCAATTTCATATAATATTGCCTCATGGGGTGCAAAAACTTTCTATCAATGAAAATAAAAGCGTCGAACTCCATAAGATCGATTAATTCAATACTGTCTCAACTGAGAACGTATAGATTATAAGTGACTATGTATTTCTTTGAACTCCGGTCCTGCCCGCATTTACCAATCTCTAAGCCCATCCCACTGAGTGAAACACACGTGGTTGCAGCATGTTAAATATATTCGTTTCTGAAGTTGTAGACGTACCGCATTTAGCATAGAATTTTGAATAATTTTTATCAATTCGATATAATTTTGGTATCATTGCAAAGCTACAAGACATACTTACTTCCCTCGTTTAACCAATTTTCGATTTAAGCCTTTATTTTTAAATAAACAAATTGTAAATATGACGATTTCTTGCTTTAAATTTAAATAATTAAAAACTAATTTTGAAAAAAATATTACACAAGAGCCTTAGGAAACAACTTTGTCTTTCGATTGTTTTTTTATTTAGACCGCTATGTTTATTCGTTTTCTAAATAAGTGTTATGGGCCGAGCGTAAAAAATCGGTTTATTTCAAGCGCGCGACGAACTCTTAAGAGAAATTGTTGATATACTCATGCTCCAATTTTCAAGCATATGAAAAAACAATAACACAATCACCGTTACCTGTATTTGTAACTAGACAACATACTATGTAGACTATTTTTTTTTCCCGTTAAATTCGGTCCGTAAATCATGTCGGCGTGTGTCGTAAATCCCGTGAAGTGGCTTAATTAAATTTATAACCCGGCGGCCGCATACATTTTTATCCGAAATGTACCATTACGTGAGCAATATGCGACGGGTTTCCAATATATAACGTCCACTACAGAATTATAGTAAAGTTCCGTACAGACGAACAAGTGAAATAAATTAAAAGTTATATATTATGCACGAGTCTGTGGATGGTCTACAGTGAATACGATTCCGAACTCAATTATGTAGAAAGGGAGATCCAGTTAGTACCAGGACAATAAAACGAATTGCTTGTGTGTTACGCTTATTTATAGCTAATGAGCTATACTAAAGAGATGATACTAAAATCATAGATTTTCCCTGACGTGGTAAATAAAGTATAACCAGAGTACTATTCTAAATATTAATTTTATAAATAAAGACCAAAAATGAAAGTCCTGTTTTACTTTACTGCAGAGAGGAGAGGGATGTACATAAGTCGGTGATCAGTCGATGATAACGCGTAGAAGAAAATTTTGTTGTCGTTTATAAATTATATTTGGTGCTGGAAATTCATGGGTACTGTTGTGTGGTTAAAGTAATTAGTAACATGTATCTATTGACCTAATGTAAATAAAAACAGTCGTTCGATTTTGTTTCTTATTATAGATATACAACTAGGTGACCCGGCAAACGTTGTTTTGCCATATAAATTATTTCTAGTGAATATTTTGGTAGTCGGCTTCGTTCTTATCCCTACTCCGTGCTGTTTGCTGGGCGAGAAGCACAAGCCTAGAAAAAATATAGACTGTGCCAGTGCCAGTGTCATATTGCCGGCGACCGCTAATTCATGACTGCCCTAAAAGGTCCAGAATCACTAAAACTTGGTTTTTATGCTAATTTACGTTGGTGGCATTGTAGCGTGAACCTCATTTGTTTACTGTGATTGGTCACATTCTTTAATGACATTTAAAATGACAGCAAGTTAGTTAATTTCATATTGCAATGCAGCCATCATATTTGCACAACCGCCAACATAAAGCACCTGTCACGTGACCTATATCATGAACCGACGCTGACTATATTTTTTCTAGGTTTGTGGTGAGAAGTGACACCGGTAGACGCTGGCGGGGATAACTGATCTAGTGATAATCGATCAGTTATAAGATTAAAAATGATTAAATTACTAAAATGGCTATTAAAAATAGGGGTTTGTCATAGAAGGGTGAAAATTAAGGGTTGTATGTATTTTTTAATGCCACATCATAAAAAAATAAAAATAAAAACTTTTGTCCAATAAATATAAAAAAATGTTTGGGGTAGACCACCCTTATTACTTAGGGATATGAAAAATAGATTACGACCGATTCTCAGACCTACCGAATATACTTATAAAATTTCATAAAAATCGGTCAAGCCGTTTCCGAGGAGTATGGCATCTAAAACTGTGACACGAGAATTTTATATATTAGAAGATAGATGATGCCGCTCTGGCAGTGACATTTGAACTGTATATACAATGTGGGCATTTTCAATGAACCTGTAGTGTTCGTTGCGCCTGTTTGGCACACCATTACTGACAAACCGACTTTTGTCCGTTCAAAGAACGTGCCGAAAAGGGTTCTGATCAACAGTTTCCACATTTACTACAATTTGAGCTATAAAATGAAGTCTGTTTTCAATGTGACGCTCAGGCAAATACTCCAAATTGTGAATTTTGTAGTCATGACCCATTGGTCATTAAAACTCGTTGAACGGTTGATTTATACAAATTCAATTCCCGGCTAGCCTATCGTATAAAATTTCGTGGACTTTGTTCGAAATACTGTAACAGTCTGGTTGTATTAACATTGTTTCTTAACCTTCGGTCAATTATTTGATTCTTCCGCGCAGAAAATGCATCCTCATTTCGTCGCAAGGTCGTCTCCAATCTTGTAAAGGTTCTATGATCATGGATAAGGCTCTGGATACCTTTCTAGATATAACTACACCTCTTCTTGAATTTTTTGTATTATAAATTAGCAACACACCAACTTTTTCTGAATGAGAAGATATTTTGTAAACACAAAAGTTATACGTTTGACGGTCGTATTGAGTAATGACAAGTATTTTGTGAAATTTATGCACTTTAAACAACAAACATTCAATTATTTTCCAACAACTACTTGATCCTTCCACCGCTAATGTGATTTTTAGATGGTATTTCTTTTGAGATTCTTTAGGACTGTAATAAAGGTTTATTAGAAAATAACAGGAAAAAATATTGGATATATTTCTAGAAAATATATAGTTGATGACGTCATTAGTCGTTTCTCTCAAATCTCAAAAATAATACTTTCCAATGAAAATGGCGCTTACCTCATCCCATTTAACACCACGTGTCCCAAATTTTATTTAAATTTATTGTATTATCACAGTAGGCCCATACTATCGAGTTTAAGACGCCCCGTACATTGTTGTTCTTTCTAGTTTGTGGATAACAAATATATAGTTTTATACATACATACATTGGATCGGTCAGTAGTCGCGCGGTTTAAGGCGTCAGTACTTGAATCGAGGTGACTAGATCGCTGTGGGTTTGACCCCCGCAGCCGGTAGACCGTATATAAGCTATATTCGTGGAGAGATTGGCACCCTCTCTGCGGGTATGGTAGGGTGGAAGAATGTTGGCTTGGGTCAATGTGAGAGATTGATACCGGTTGACATTTGACTACCCCCCTAATTAATGAGGTTTTACAGGTCTTCGACTTCTGGGCTAATCCTCGTGGTTAGAATGAGGGGTAGAGATATTATTATTATACAGTTTTTTGTTTCACTGTAGTGCATGGGCACATAACAATTAATTCTGTTGGTTGACCCAGATTGTTAATGTATGTTTTCATAAAAAAAACTGTTTATTACATATATGTATTCTTAAGAAATTAGGTGACCCGGCAAACGTTGTTTTGCCATATAAATTATTTCTAGTGAATATTTTGGTAGTCGGCTTCGTTCTTATCCCTACTCCGTGCTGTTTACTGGGCGAGAAGCACAAGCCTAGAAAAAATATAGACTGTGCCAGTGTCATATTGCCGGCAACCGCTAATTCACGGCTGCCCTAAAAGGTCCAGAATCACTAAAACTTGGTTTTTATGCCAATTTACGTTGGTGGCATTGTAGCGTGAACCTCAACCCAGATTGTTAATGCATGTTTTCATAAAAAAAAACTGTTTATTACATATATGTATTCTTAAGAAATTGCTCTTAAATTTTTCACTACGAACGTCACACAATGTATATTCAAGTCTAGTACTACAGAAAGAGACATTTTTTACCACAATTAATTAAAATTAATGATACTCAACTACTTATGCTAATTATTAACTAAGTAATACGAACTTATTCCCACGATACCACAATTTAGTATAAGCCTAGCTTTTTTATGTGGTACAACTCATGTTACTAGTCAAATTAAATGCAACACCTACAGAGATCCTTCAGATTATTAAATATTTCCAACTACTGATTGCTATCTATTCACTGCGTGAAACTGCGAAATCTGAGTTTATATTGAAGCATGTCATTAGCATCCGTAATATAAAATCTCACATCTGATGCGTTAATACTAAGTGACGTCACTACCAGAAGTTTATATTATAAAATTATATTTTAAATTAATCAAAAGATCAATTTTAATTACTTATACATATGAACGCTATTTCAAAATTTTCTAATATTGCTGTTAACTTTTTTTCGAAAAGTTTTGTTATGGACTGACAGGTTCGTATAAACAGCAAGCCATTGCAATGCAGGTAGTTACGCCACTCCCAGACCTATTCCGTCAAATGACACCAATATGTAATACAATTATTAATATTTATCCAATTCTTTTCAAATTAAACCGACTTTACTCCATAACAACTGTAACAAATAATAGTTTATTCTGTAATGGGTTTTGTATAGTTGAATTCAGGTCAATAGGTTATAGAAGCACAATTTTCAAAATTACCAATGTTTCGACTTTTATTAAAAGTAATCAAACAAACCAAATTTGAATCCATGATGAGTTTAAATTTGGTTTATCTACATATCATTTTATTTAATAAAAACAACTTGCCTTGAGGAAGGCTTAATAAAAGCTGAAACGTTGGCAATTTTAAAAATTGTGTTTATATAACCATAACATTTTAATAATAGTAAACAAAAAACAACTTGCACTGAGGAAGGCTTAGTAAAAGCCGAAACGTTAGTAGTAGACAACTATACTCCCACTATACATATAATATTCTGACGTCACAAAGCAATATTGAATATTTTATTCGCTTCAATCACAATCACATCTATTTTTCCATCACTGCAATTTGGTTAGGTAACTTTAATTATTAAAATACACCAACAAAATACATAATTATTAATCTTTGTAATTAATAACATTGCAATTCTTTAAACCAGTGAAGTTGAGACTGGTACCACTACCGACTGGAAGGGATCTTGCTCCGAAACGTTAGAAACAATGTTTCTAACGATTTCGTTTTCAGTAGAAGAAACTTCTAACTTATCTTCTGATATTTGATTAATTCTGTTAAACTATTACCACCTCAGGGCTTTAGCAATCAATAATTGATATCAGGGGTCGTACCTAAGAATTTTTCGACGTCTTCTATGGTAAATACACCTGACTTTTTTGGCTTATAACCCATTGAGGTATGCTTTAAAAAGGCCGTCACCTGATGAAACTCTATAAGTACCGAAGCCACAAAAATATATTTTTTTGTTTTTTTTTTATACAAGGTTTTAATATCATGTTTCTCATTTCAATGTTCGAAAAAATTATTATGACGCGGCATTTTAAAAATAAAAAAATAACAATAAAACACATTACTGCCTAATCAATAAATTGAGTGGCATTGACAGAAACAATATGGCATTGTAGTGACAGCTGTCTACTTATTATTTCCACGCCTACTACTTTGGAAAAAATAATTTTCTCATTTAATTCCCGCCGAATCACAAAAACTTAAATCATCTGTTTCTCGAAAACGGTTGAATTTGTCGATTTGTAACAGGTATAACCTTTTCTATTTAGAACTGAATGTAATTCAATAGTTTCTTATTAAAACATTCAAAACTGTAAAATACAAAACGTTAGACATATTTTTACATCGACAGTACAGTATAACTAGCGCCCTCTAGTCGTGACCTCAACACTGTTTGCATATTAGTAATTGCCACCTCAAATACCGAAAATATTTTTTCAACTTTAACATCCTGTAGAATGAAAAGAAGCAACAATTGAATAAGGCATGTTGGAATCGCTTTATTTTGACGTTAATAATCTGCCATTATGTACTATTATTAATGACTCACCCTGTATAGATAAAATGTGAGTTACCTGCTTATGTCCACATTTTCTTTAACAGGCAACAGTTTCCTGAGAAGCTGTGAATAATAAAACCATGATTATTTTGTCATTTACATCCCCTTGCTTTTTGTTGTTCCATTCGCAGAAATTAATGTACTCTTTCTCATAAAGTCACTTGGACTTCTTCGGATTTACTTTGCATAAAGACGCTTCTGTTTCTAATAATCATCGTACGGTACACAATCTGATATTTTAATCTTATTCCATTTCTTTGACACTTTTACTTTCAAACAACTCAAGAGAAAAATATTTAATATTGACATGAATAATACCCAAATTCAACTAATAGGTAAACAATTAGTTGGTATTGTGCATCCAATAAACATCTAATACAATCTCAAAGATCGCTTTGTTTTAAGTTCGTTCACGAGTACAAAATTACGTTAAATATCAAAAATATGTCACAATTGGATAAAATGTTGTACTTATACACCACGTGAGTTAAATGAATTTATCACTAGAAGAAATTAGCCTACTCGTCTGGGGGCTCATGGCTAAACTTTCGTCTCGTGAATAAATATTAATTTAACTCACTTGGTGTATAATTAATCAATTGAAACTGGATTTTGTTATTAAAAAATTGTTTGTTTTAACTGATTACCTCCCCCTACCCCAAACCAAAGTGCTGGTGGCGTCTCTGAACTAAACTTTATACAGTTTTTCTGTTCATAAGTAAATACAGGGGTAGTCAAAATAATGTCAGTCCTTCATATACATTTTTGTCCTATCTGACTTCCTTACAGATATACAATGCTTCCAAGTAAGAAGTTAAATATTACATTTCAGTCATAAAGATCCTGTATATTCTTGAGGAAGTTGGATAATTAGACAGCAAAACATTAGCTATTGTGGCAACCCACAATTAATGTTGAGAGGATTCTCTACCGATTGTGACTTAAGTGAGGCACTAATTAACCGTTTCATTGTAGTGGTTAAATATCTTTCAGGCAGGTTCATAGCACTCTTCTGTTATTATGACTTTATACTTTCGTGCCGCAGGTCTTCAGATAATTGGCTCGTTCTCTACAATTACCGTTATTAAATTAAGGATTAATTTTATCAGCTTTACGTATCTATTATTAAAAGTAATTGGACAATGATCGGTACTCTTACTTTCCTTAATCGATAAAGTATGTGCATAGGTGTGAAAAATGGCACTAAAAATCTTTGTTTCAAAATTAAAACAAAACAGTGAACGTTTAAAAATTGTATGCAATAATAATGTATCTCTTTAAAAGAGATTTATTTTGAACTACTGACGTATTTTAGATGTAACTGGTCTGCTACTTGCTGCTCGGCCTAAGCGGCTCGACTTGCAGAAAGCGACCTACAATATCGTAGGTACTTAACCGCGGACCTCTCGCCCCGGGCGATGCGCCATTACATCTATAAATGATACTGCAGGAAACAACTACTCCGCGGGCTAATGCCCCGACTGGCATTGAATTATATCTGCAGTATCTGTGTTAGGGATTTATTTTGCTTTTTAAAACTATAGATGGCATGACGAGTGTGTCGACTGAAAGACGAACAGCAGATTACAGTCCTTTAAAGAGAACGCATCTCTATATCATTTTGTTAAGTTTATGTTATTATAGTTTGTATAATAAAACAAATACCAGCCTCAAATTTCAAGTGTTATTAATTCAAAACATAATTTGGTCCAGCGAGCCACATTATTGGCAAAATCAAAACAAAGTTTGCAATTTGCAAAGAAAACAGTGCATCAAAGACAAAGAGCCGAAAGGATTGTGCCGGCCGGCTAGAAGCAACGAGTAGCAACACACGTGCACATAAGCAACTGGAGCGGAGCAGCTGCAGTGAAGATCGCCGGAACATCAAGGTTTCGCAGCGAATCAACAGGGTAACTATATCAACACAACGAACAGTGAGTCCATTCCATTACTTACCTAAAAACATTTACAGTACTTGGCTGTAGCAATCTGAAGGGCTATTTTGTAATAGTAATACCTAATATCACGCAATTTCAATATCGTTTATTGCATATCACTCAAAAATAGTAAATTCATTTTTGCAAAAATGACTGAGGAGTTTCAAACATTAGTCAGAAAAAGGGCTTCCCTTAAATCAAAATTAACTCATTTTACTAATTACATAAAATCTTTAAATGACAAAGCTAAAACAGGGGAAATCCCGACGATTTAGATCTTATTCAGTTAAATGAAAGGTTAAATAAAATCACAGAAACATTGTTGTCAGATTTCGATGAAATACAAACAATTCTAGAAAATGCGGCGGAAAACATGGAGGAACAATTTTCCGAGCGCGATGTATTTGAAACTAATTACTATAACCAAATTTCACTAGCAAAACAATTGCTCAAAAAGTACGCAGATGATGACAAATCCGAAAAATCTGTTTCATCAAAAAGTTCTTCTAACAAAAACGTAAAACGTTATGAAGTAGATGGCATTAGATTGCCAGAGGTAGATATCCCAAAATTTAATGGCGAACATATTCATTGGTTGGAGTTCCGTGACACATTTCGATCTTTAATTCATGAAAATGAAAGCGTCAAGCCAATTCAAAAATTCCATTATTTAAGGGCTTCGATGGTAGGCAAAGCCGCAGAATTTTTAATGTCCGAGGAATTCTCAGAAGCAAATTACGAGGGTGCTTGGCAGGCCGTGGTAGAGCGATTTGACAACAAGCGTCTTTTAATAGACAAACATATCAAAGCATTGTTCGATTTAGAGCCTCTTCAAAAGGAATCTTCAGAAAAATTCGGAGTGTAATACATACTGTCTGGCGGCACTTACGGGACTTAGAAAAATTAGAGCAATCGACAACAAACTGGGACGCGTTAATTATTCATTTAGTTATCACAAAAATAGACATAACAAGCTCGCGTAAATGGGAAAGTCGTAAAACAAAAACGTCTCCTACGTTAGACGAATTAAAAATCTTTTTAAAAGAGCGTGCCGAATATTTAGAATCTCTCGAAGCAAAGAAGCCAGAACAAGTGGATAAAAAGCCAAAACAAAATTCATCAAACATTAGAGGCTTTGTTTCTAGCACGCCCACGTGCGCATATTGTAAACAAGATCATCTTATTTATTCATGTAGCGAATTCACAAATCTTCCAGTTCTAGAACGAATAAAAAGGGCACAAAAGGCTAAGTTATGCCTAAATTGTTTGAAGTTTGGGCATAGTAGTAAAGTATGTCGTTTTGGCAATTGTAGGCAGTGCAATCTTAAACATAATACGCTGTTACACATTGAGCGCGAAAAACCCAAAGCCAGCGAGTCGCAAGCAGGTGTCCCAGCTGTATCGGCGTCGGCGATGCCGGCGGACCCGGGCGGTTCAAAGGAAAGCGATACGATTTCACACAACGTCTCTTTATCATCCTATTCATCAATGAGGCAAGTTTTGCTGTCCACGGCATGCGTCGAAATATATGATAATAACGGAAAGTCTCATAAAGTTAGGGCTTTATTAGATTCAGGGTCTATGTCTAGCTTATAACGGCGGATCTTTGCAATAAATTAAAATTAGAAACAACTAAGGTTGACTGCGCGGTAGCAGGTTTAAATCAAGCGTATTCAAAGATAAACAAAAAATGCTATGTCACATTAAAATCTCTAAATTGTGCATATACAGCAAATATTTGGTGTTTAGTTTTGCAAAACATTACCGGTAATCTTCCTAGTATTAAATTAGATACAAAACAATTCGGCATTCCGGGAAACATAAAATTAGCGGATCCTTTGTTTTGTGAGCCCAATCAAATAGATTTATTAATAGGAGCTGATTTATTCTGGAATTTGTTATGCGTTGGTCAAATTTGCACAGGTACTAACAAAGCGGTACTACAAAAAACAAAGTTAGGATGGATAGTGTCCGGCCCTGTAAATATCCAAATGCCCACGAAAATTCAGTGTAATTTTTCAGAAAATATTGACATACAACAACAGCTGTTTCGTTTCTGGGAAATCGAAGAAATTTCTGCGAATAAATCCTTCTCTGAGGAAGAAACTGCATGCGAGGTTTATTTTCAAAAGACAACAAAGCGAGATTCAAGCGGTAGATTTATCGTATCTATTCCTTTCAAGGATTCTATTAATAAATTAGGTGATTCGCGAGAGCAAGCGATCACACGTTTCATGTCATTGGACAAAAGGTTGCAAGGAAATCACAAATTAAGAGAACAATACGTCCAGTTCATGACCGAATATGCAGAATTAGGTCACATGTCAAAGGTGACCGATCGTAGCGATTTGAGTGGCGATTCTATTTCATGTTTTTACCGCATCAAGGTGTCTTGCGAGAGACAGTCTCACTACAAAATTGCGCATCGTATTTGACGCGTCGGCTGTGACATCATCGGGATATTCATTAAACAGCTTACAAATGATCGGTCCTACAATTCAGCAAGACCTTCTGTCAATTTTGTTACGCTTTAGGAAACACGCTTATGTTATTTCGGGCGACATTGCTAAAATGTACCGCCAGGTTCTAATCGAAAAATCTCAACGACCTCTGCAGCGAATATTTTGGCGGGAAAACCCAGATTCCGATCTAGCAACATACGAGCTAAACACGGTTACCTATGGCATGGCCGCGGCCGCGTTTTTGGCAATACGGTGTCTTAATCAATTGGCTCTTGATATCGAAAAAAGCAAACCGAATATAGCAAAAATCATCAAGCGTGACTTTTACGTGGACGATTTGCTCTGTGGAGCAGATACAGTTCATGAAGCCTCACAAATACGCAAAGAAGTATCTGATGTATTGTTAACCGGCGGTTTCAAACTGCGTAAATTTTATTCAAATAATCCAGACGTGCTAAAACATATACAGAGTGATAACTCCGCATTGAAAAGTATACAACTCGGATCAAACGAAAACGCAAAAACATTAGGCCTTATTTGGCATTGTCAAACGGACAATTTAACGTACACTATAAGCGATTGCGCGGATAATCAAACGGTCACAAAACGCACAATTTTGTCTAACATCACCCAAGTATTTGACCCGTTAGGCATACTGAGTCCGTGTATTATAACAGCAAAAATTATTTTGCAAAAGCTGTGGCTATTGAAAGCAACGTGGGACGAATCATTGCCCGCGGATTTACATACAAATTGGTCTAAGTTTCGGAGTCAACTTCCTCAGCTATGCGATTTAAGAATTAAACGTCATGTTATATGTAAACACGCAACAAATATCGAGCTTCATTGTTTTTCTGATGCCTCCGAAAGTGCATATGGAGGTGCCATTTATGTTCGATCAACAAATCAACAAGGCGACGTTTCGGTGCATCTTTTGTGTGCAAAAACAAGGGTCGCTCCATTGAAAACAATGACCTTACCTCGTTTGGAGTTGTGCGGGGCTCTCATTGTTGCAAGGTTATCTAAAAAAGTTTTGTCAGCATGGGAAATAAAGTTTCACAAAATTATATACTGGACAGACTCCACCATTGTTTTAGGATGGTTAAAAATGACGCCAAACTCGTTAAAACCCTTTATATGCAGTAGAGCGGTTGAAATACAAGAAATCACTAATCAATATGAATGGCGTCATGTAACAAGCGAAGATAATCCAGCAGATTTGCTAACTAGGGGTGTTAATCCTGGCCAATTGAAAGCATTACGCATGTGGTGGCACGGGCCTAATTGGCTAGCAAGAAGTGAAGCAAACTGGCCGAATTCAAAGTTAAAGGTCGTAGATTTGCCAGACATAAGAGTGAGTAAGGGCGTGTGCCTCTCGTCGCGAGAAATAAGCGAATTCCCGTTCCAAAAGTTCTCAAATATTCACAGGCTCAAAAGAGTCGTCGCTTATTTAATCAGATTTAGAAACAACTGTAAACAACAAAAAAACTTGCGCAAATATGGCCCACTTTCAGTGCAAGAAATTGATTACGCATTTAAATGTCTAATAAAATCTCACAGCAACAATCATTTCCCATAGAATATAATAATCTAATAAATCAAAAAGATATTAGTAATAACAGCAGGCTATTAACCTTGAGTCCGTTCGTGGATTCCGAAGATGACATGCGTGTAGGGGGGCGAATTCAAAAGTCAAAATTTACATTTCAAAACAAACATCCTATACTAATGTGCTCCAAACATCACTTAACTAAAATTCTTTTACAAGTGAACATCTTAGGTTACTCCACGCGGGACCTCAATTGATTTTAGCGTCTTTAAGAGAAAATTTTGGCCAATTTTGGGTCGTAACCTAGCCAAGAAGACAGTACGTCAATGTGTGACCTGCTTTCGCTTTAACTCTCAAACTGTACAACCAAAGATGGGACCACTCCCACAAGAACGTTTAATACCGGGTCCTCCATTTGACAAAAGCGGTGTTGATTACGCCGGGCCATTCTTGATTAAAGATAGAAAGGGACGCGGAGCTAAGCAGAGCAAGTGTTATGTCTGCCTATTCGTATGCTTTGCTACCAAAGCCATACACTTGGAACTTGTAACTGAGCTAAGTAAAGACGCTTTTATTCTGGCTTTGAAGCGGTTTGTGTCACGGAGAGGCCGACCAACGCAAATTTTTCGGACAACGGTACGAATTTCGTGTCTGCTGCGTCAGAATTAAAAATTTTAGGCAAGTTTTTAGTTAAACATGAAAACGCTATAACCGAATTTGCATCACTAGAAAATATAGATTGAAATTTATTCCTCCTCATTCCCCGCATTTCGGTGGCCTGTGGAAGCAGGTATCAAATCTAGCAAACAACATCTGAAACGAGTATTGGGCAAAATATGTCTGACGTTCGAAGAGTTTTATACTCTGCTCATTCAGGTTGAAGCAGTCTTGAACTCAAGACCTCTGTTTCCAATGTCGACCGATCCAAATGACTTGCATCCCATCACTCCGGCTCACTTTCTCATAAGCAGACCATGTACCATGTTGCCTGAACCTGACTTCAGTGAAGTTCCCATCAACAGATTAAGTCGATTCCAATTAATAAGCAAACTGCGAAGAGATTTCTGGGTCCGTTGGCAAAAGGAATATGTCAGCGAATTGCAGCAGCGTACCCGTTGGAAAAAAAGCTATGGCAGTCTACGCTGTGGTTCGTTAGTGCTCATCAAAGACGATAACTCGCCTCCGCAAAGGTGGAAACTTGGGCGTATTGTGGCGTTGCATCCCGGATCAGACCGTATAGCCAGGGTTGCGAGTATTCACACATCCAGTGGGGATCTCAAAAGAAGCTTCTCAAAAATCTGCCCTCTACCTGTTAGTGAGTGACTAAAAGTGCTAAAAGTTTGTGGCATTTACTGTTGAAAGTATGCACTTTCAAGGGGCGGGTGTATGTTAGGGATTTATTTTGCTTTTTAAAACTGTAGATGGCGTGACTAGTGTATCGACTGAAAGACGAACAGCAGATTACAGTCCTTGAACCAGAACGCATCTCGATATCATTTTGTTAAGTTTATGTTATTATAGTTTGTATAATAAAACAAATACCAGCCTCAAATTTCAAGTGTTATTAATTCAAAACAATCTGTGTGAAACAGCCAAGAACCCTTGTCGGCCACTCCACTAGACATAGACCGGTTTCGAGCTTGTTAGCCCTCATCAGTATGCCATAGGTGAGATGACCGACAATTGAACTGGCTGTTCCTTCATGTGTAGTTTCACATATAAATTGAGTGCAGGTGAGATGTAACTGGTCTGCTACTTCCTGCTACCTACGATATTGTAAGTAGCAGGAAGTACAGAACAGAATCTCATCAATATATTTTATTTACTGAAGTTTATGTATGGTGTGACATTATTAACACTATTATAAAATAATTGGTTCTTCCACTTGGAAAGAAAATAGCTATTTTCGCGGAACTGATCGAACCACAGGATCGAACATTCCGTAAATCATCAGTAGTCTCCAATTCGATGTGATACACTTCATTTTTTAAATATCTCCACAGAAATCCCAAATATTAAAGTCAGACGATTGTAGGCGCCATGATACCGATAGATACAATGCCTTCATAGATGATTACAAGCCACGTGACCAGGACTGTGATTCTCGAAGAACAACTCGTATGCAAATAGATTTCTTGTCTCTCTCAATTACCGCATTGTGGAAAAGGATATTCGCATATGATTTGCTCTGCGATTGATTTGAGAATCTCGACTCTGATCACCTGGCTTTTAATCATTTATGAAGGCACTGTATTATCTTCTACAGCCGCAAATATCAATAATAAGAGCTGCCTTCAGCAATAGGTAAGGTTCGTCGTCAACCTCTTTCAGAAACATTTCTCGTGAGCACTTTCGATTTCTTGGATTCATACCCCACTGAATTGTGCTTCAAAAAAGCTGTCTCCTTTGCTTATGTCTTAATATTTACATTTTATTTTGCAGAGTGAGAGTTGCCTTTCAGCGTGGTGTATTTTGAGAGCGAAGATTTTGGATTTTTCATAAAGACAGGTTAACAATGCATCTTCAGTTAGAACATTTACGACGTTTTTCCTGCACCATGCTATGAATAGGTCGTATTCCCTATATTATTCATGATATTTCACTGAAACAGGATGTTTGATCATTCTCAATCTTTCTGATATCAATGATGATTCAGAATTTTAACATAATGGAACCATTTGGTATAATCAAATTGTATCTGAATTGGTCGATATTATGGCATATCAAATCCCCACAAAAAGAAGTCCAAACGGTATCCAATCCATCGTCCATTTAAGGCTTGTTGGAAATGATCCCATTGAATTGCGTGCGGATTTTGAAAATCCCAAATATAAGTATAATAAATGTTATAACACGTCAGTTGTAGATCTGGGACTTTAAGCATTTTGTTGCAGCAACCATTCACGAAATCTAATTCGTAAAAGATAATCCCTTGGTATTAATGCTTGGACATGCTGTAAGTAGGTACATGGTCCAGATATAATTGAGTCTTGTGTATGATAAGCTACACTGTTGACTGCGACATTCCTTGTACTTGTTGAGAAATTGGCCTGGTACTTATTCCGAAATTTTCTTCAACTATCTCTAAAGTTTGTACTTCAGCTGCTGCAATACGCCGTGAACACCCTGATCCTCCATCCTCTTCCACGATTCGTTGCAAATTTTCCGTGTCACGCCAACACCACCTAAAAGACAAGGCCGAAGCGCTGGCCATATGACATCAGCACAAGTAGTTTCTAGCGATGCCTCGAGCGAAGCTATACGATTCACCGCCTGAGGCTTTTATTCCAACACCGCCTAATAAACACAATATTATATTGTGTTTATTGTACACAAGTAAAAGTGGTGTTGGTCACGCCCGCATTGCCCTACCGCTGTAAAAATAGCTGCGTTTGGCACATGCTTACCCAGAAATCGTTCTGCGTACAGACGAGAAGCTGCTAAAGCATTTTGTCTTACTTCACCATAAATTAAAACGATATTCATCAAGTCCGAGTACGCCATTTTTTACATTTGAAAAAAACTAATGTAAATATTATTGTAAAAACGTTGACAGACAGCATTCTGCTGAATTCAATAATTTTTTTCTAGGAAACTATAAGAACTGTATATTATGATATTGACATTTTTCGTGACACGTCTAGGTATTCCCAATTTTTTTTTAGATAACTTGTTAATCACTCTGTATCTGCCGCGTGTTTTATCATCTGCCTCGTTTTCCAGACCACCGGGTATACGTACCAAATCGAAATGGCTTAATTTACGACGTTTGAGAGCACATAAAATTAAGTGTTTCGTATTTGTCACTTCAAATAAAATTCTATTTGTGTCCTAATTACCCATCCTTGTTGGCCGGCGCCACAAGCTTAGTCGAACATCTCCATAAACCCCACAAACATTGACCTGTCACCGGTTATTTTATAAACCACTAAATTTCCTCGCTCCAAATAAAACACTTTACATTAAATAGGTTTCCAACAAGTTCTCGAAGCGCGCTGGTTCTTGGAAACCGTGAATCAATGTAATTCGATAAATACAACACAACCGCAAAGACGAAAATAAATGGGTTGCAGTAAACTTGTGTTTATTGAAAAGTACACGGCTAGTTTCAGCCGCTGACGATAAAACGGACCGGAAATTATACGCTAGAAAACTGTTGGATTCATATATGGAGAATTCAGGAGTTGAATTTACAGGGTGTTGGAGGTTTGACTACCGTAACAGGCGATAATATACATTAACATGAACAAACAATATACTTAATTATAAACACATTCTGAAAAAAAAAACATTCAAAAATTTTAAAATTTATCATAAAAAACGCTTCCAAAAAGTGCCAAATTTCATTGTTTTGTCATGTAAAATGTGAATAACCTTGGGCCAGACTTACACAGAAGAAACTAACATCGATAAACGTCAATGTTTCAATGTAATATAATGTATTAATACATTAATTATTATTTATTGTAATTTAATATATATTATAACGTTACAACGAGCACGAGCTGCTCGTGAAGTCACTATTTGTTACATATTCTGCTCATTAAGTCACTAATAAATAAAGAATTGTGAGTTGATGGGACTTTTCTTCTTTTTCTGCTTCTCTTTGAATTTGGCAATGGACTCATATCTATCAATTTTGAATTTATTTCGATTAGTCTAAAATTTCGCAATCACATATTTTACACTTTCATTTTGTTGCGAACTTCTAAGGAAATGAATCGAAGTGATACCCTATTATTAAAAGTACGTTTTCATTCAAACGCCGAGTTACCACATTCGTTGACTGATTTTGGGTTGCGAAATCTGAAAAAAAATCATTGAACCGGTCGACATATCCTTTGCGAGCAAGCTATAACTTTCTCTCTAAAGTAGAATCAGAATTTTATAAAGCACAGCCTTGAGATAGGTGCCCAGTCACGTAATAAATACGCAACCGACAAATTGAATAGCATTCCTTATAGGAATCAGCTGTCCAAAGCAATTAATAATCCCGATGGAGGTAACAGCAGCATACCAGCGGGAAAAGTAACACGCCCACTCCAAGCGTTACACCCGAGGTTTTCCTTTCGGCGAACAATACGTTACGCGCGCGTTCGGTTCTTTCGCAACCGTTTCTATCAATCGAATACCTGCGAAACTGTTCCACATACAGTTAGCGAACAATAGCCGGAATTTTAACCGCGAACAATCGAGGCTGGAAAGCGAAACCGAATTCGATATGGCATAGATTCGGTAAATATGGAAAGGTCACGCCGTTGGATTGATTATAAAGAAAAAATGCAGTTTTAGCTACTGTGTAATCATGTCTCTTCTTGTTCTATGCCCCCAAGTTAACGAAACAAGAATGAAAAGCAACATACACGCACTGTAATCAAGTGAAATAATATTAAAAAGAGAATTAGACAAAATGATATACAGGGTTAAATGTGACAAAGTACAAATAATATTTTGAGTGGAGATAAAGAAAATTAAGAATTAACGGAAAAAAAAATTATTATTTATTAAAAAAAATCCCAATTTATTTATAAAGCGAAAAATATTATATTAGATTCTTATTTATTTAACGCCGACTATGCGACCCGTCCGCCGCACGTTTGACGTTTACAGAGTCAGAGTAGACAACCAGCAACACAACGGTAGAATTTGCTGTAATGTCAAATTTAATAATAATAATAATAATATCTTTACCCCTCATTCTAATCACGAGGATTAGCCCAGAAGTCGAAGACTTGTGCAGGAGAGGGGGCTGCATATTATTATTAAGCAGGCCGCATTTGCGCCCAGGAACGACTTACCTTGGTAGGCCCTAACCACCATTCAGTGCAGGAATGAGGGAAACCTGGAAAACCTCATTAATTAGGGGGATAGTCAAATGTCAACTGGTATCAATCTCTCACATTGACCCAAGCCAGCATTCTTCCACCCAACCATACCCACAGAGAGGGTGCCAATCTCTCCACAAATCACGAATATAGCTTATATACGGTCTACCGGCTGCGAGGGTCGAACCACACAGCGATCTAGTCATCTCGATTCCAAGTACTGACGCCTTAAACCGCGCGACCACTGACCGATCCATTCCTGTGTATATGTTGTAGCTTTGTGTTCTTCTTCAATTTTCAATCCCTTTTTTCATTTTAAACGTTTTATAGTTATTAAATAAACGAATTTATGTCGAGTAGATATTTTCCCACAATATAGTTCGCCGGTTTGTTTTTCTATGTTATGGAACAAAACTGCCGCGAGTGCATTAAAAGTTTTATATTATCTATTAGTAGGTACCTATTTCTTTCGTTCGATTTTCTTATAATAAATATGCATTATATCTACCTGTACCTCCGGGAAGTGTTTTATCGGTAGTGAATGGTTGTAATGAGTGAGAATGTAGTTTTACCAGTTTGTTCAGGTATTAATACTTATAAGAATATTATTTTTTGTCGTTTCTGCATTTCGAAACGCTGCAAAAAACAACTGGATGATAGTTGACAGATGTAAGCTTTATCCATGGATCTAAGCCATCACAGTCGATAGGCGCCGACTTTCCAGGAAAAGAGGATTTTGTATAAACAATATTATAATTAGTAATGTAAAGTAATTCGAAAATATTTGAGGAATTCAGAAAGACCCCTAAAGACTTCCCATCTTCAAAGAATTTAAAAGCAATTTCAAAGATTTAATTTTGATAACTAAACAGTAGTCTTCATGACCATCAAATTCCTTTAATGAGTGAAAATTATCGAACAAAGTGATTAAATTAAAGAAACAAAAAATTTCGAAATATATTGCTATATTTGAAACTGTAACAAAAGTGCGAATAAAAGAAAATATTTGTCAGAGAACAGCAACACCCATCCTGCCCCAATTTGGATATGTCACCGAAATTATCGGGGGCAACATTAATCCTTCCTGGCTGTTCGCGTGTGTTCTTCGACGTGTGAGCTAATTTATGTGTTTAGTCTAAAAGCGAAACCCGTAAATCAACCGATTGGATATAAATTAATGGCATTTTCGAGTTGCATTGGTTAATTTATAACGACACTGTAAGTATAATATGAGTATTAGGATAATAGGTGGATGATTCGAAAACAGACATGAAGTGTCTAGTATACATATAGTAGTTCCAATAAGTGAATTCTTTAATTAAAAAAAAAAAATAATAACATCGAAGGGATTTTCTATTTTGCTTCAAATATTAGATAATTAGATTCGTCTTCAAAATCTACTAAGTAGGTATAATTTAAAAACTTTTCTCTCAGTTTTTTCCATACATAATTTACAACTTATCAAAAAAAATGCGTCATGAAAAATGGAGTCAATACCGTAAAAAAATTGTAAAATCCTTTTAGTTTCCGAGAAAAAAAATTGTAGTTCTAGTATTTTCAACCATTACAGTGCTGGGCTACTAGTCTCTAGCCAGGCAATTTCATACAGATTTGGAAAGAGGATCTTGGTGAATTGTATTTTGCCGCTTGCGTGTATTTGTGTCATGCTACACGCATACTGCGACCACAGCGTGTTGGCATCAAGCAATGTTGCCAGGTGGAAAAAATTCAGTGCATGAGAATAATTTCAAAGAAGCATGAGGTTTGGAGAAAAAAGCATGAGATGGCTTAAGTTATCAAAAAACACCTCTTGACACAGCTTAATTTTTAATTACTTTTGTAATGCCATTTTTATTTAATTAAAAAGCATTATGTTCTGCTATTTTATCATAATATTACATTGTAAGTAGGTACTTACAGGTACTTACTTAAAAGTTATTAACCACGTAACCTTTCTAATTTATTTTATTGTTAGGCCGGGCGAACGTTGAGGCGCAGTTGACGTGACGCAGGGTGACTCACGGGTCGTAAAATCTGTTGTTTCCAGAAAATGTAGGTACCCTTACGGAATAGAGTTAAGAATAACTGCAATACAGCGTGAATACAGCACACACACCGCATATCCGTCGACTGTCATACCCGTTTATGTATTCATTGCTAATTATTAAGAGAGCAGTCTACAATAAAAGACATTTCAAGTACCCAATTATTGTAGATACCTACCTCTATCTATTCAATTTTGCCCTCGATTTTGCCTTTGTTTTTCTTTTAGAAAATTGTATTTATACCTGTCCCCTGAATCATACCTGTCTGAATCACCCAGTATATGTTACACCGCGTATTTATAGGTACATCTTCTCGTAAGCTGGAAAGATTTTATAAAAAATTAGACAACTATTATTAATACAAACTTGGTTGGTTAATAGATTTACTTACTTATATACAGATGTCGATACGAAATGTGTATTCAACAAAATGGTAGCAACATAGAACATTTTCATGTACCCTTTGCTAAACTGAAAATGACACTCAGTTCTCCAAATTATTTAGGGCTAAAAATTTTTCATCGACTTCCTCTGTATATAAAATCCGCAAAAACTGAATGTTTGTTTAAGAAATTATTAAAAAACTTTTTATTTGACAAATGTTATTATTCGACATCTGAATACTTTTGTACTGTGTTGTAGATATAGTTGTTCCTGACAATTCCTATTCATTTTTGTAAAATGTCAATAATGGAAAATAAATTATGATTATTAGAACATCTTTTTATATTGAAGTGCCATTTCTGTGTCTTTTGTATATGGGTTTCGAATTATTATTATATGTTTTCATGTTATGATTTTATGTAATATAAGAACTATATAGGTATATAATTTGTTATTAGTATTATTTTAAAATTCTCTACGATGGCGACGGCTGCTGCCTCTCTCTCTCTCTCTCTCTGTGCACGACCTGAGTCCACGCCTGGTATTTAACACCGTACTAAGGTACATAAGGATCTGTTAGTTCTTCTAGACATTTCTCTCACTGACAAAACTGTCCCGTCTCAAAGCCAGTAAGCTGGGAAATCTGCCCAAACCTACGTACTTTATGCATAATATCATCTGTAAAAAATGTCCTTTGCAACAAACTTCACAACACTTGCAACATAAATGTGAGCAGAACATTTTAAAACAGTATGATGCTACGTTATTAAAGTACGACCTATGCAAACTCCAAAATAACTTAAAAGACAAACTTGAAAATTTAATCATTTTTTACTTTCACCGACAGAAGTAAACATGCAAAAAATGAATTTATTAAAATAAAATGATATTTAATGGAACCTTTCTTTGTCACGTAGTATATAAAATTAACAAGCCACTCCAATTTTTTTTACATATAAACAAGGCAAAACAAATTATTTTCAAGACAAATTTAAAATTTCAAAGTTGACCTGCTAACTTTATTAAATATAGTTCAACGATTTTCAAAACTAAATACGTTTCTAAGAACGACCGCTGTATTGAATTTCCATTATTACAAAGCTTTGAGGCCCACCGCGCGACAAATTGGAATCGCTTTGTGGCACATATGATACAAGTGCGGCATGCATACTGCCTCAATGTAGCCTCTTTGTTGCTTTTTGCTTTGATATTCTCGATTTTAATCATGTATTACGAGGCCTTTTGAAAATATAAACACGGTTAGGGAGTACCTCAATATTGGGCCGGAATTTTATCAGAAGAGGGATTGACACCGCTTCTAATTAACGCCGAAATGCAGTGCCTTAGAATATTTTTCTCAGGGAAATGGTTGTGGTAATAATGTAAATACAGTCATTTTGAATGGAGACTATCTTTGGCCTATTATAGATACAAGGTAATTCTAAAAATTGTACCATAAATTTAACTACGTTTTCTAAGCCTGAAAAAAATACGAAAAATCTATATAAACATGTCTCTTAAAATGCTTTGTTTTCGACATACAGGATGTGAAAGGTTAGTTCTTGAGGGCGGTTTTTAATTTTTATCTCCCAAACTCATACTTATAGGTAGGTATGCATGGAAATTGTTTCTTTCCTTTCATATGGAAAAATGTTTAAAGTTTTCGTTTTTGTTATGAAATTATCAAAAAATATATACAGAAAAAAGTTTGAGTATTATTGAAACACTACCCCCCTTGTTTTACCCGTCTCTGGACAAACTCTCTTCATTTCTTTTCAGATTCAGAAAGGGCACAGAGAGTGGCTAATGGATTGTGCCAAATTTCATTTATTTATCTCACACATTTGTAAAATACTATTTAAAAACCATTATCAGACATTAACTTTTCATACCTTGTATGTCGAAAACGCAGCGTTTTATGATAGATATCTATACAGGGCGTCCCAGTGTGAGCATACAAAAAGTTACCAGGGGTAGACCAGAGCAAAATAAGAATAAAATTCTTATAAAAAAACTTCTCTGATGCACGCCTAGCGAGTTACAGGGTGTTATTTTGAAAAAAAAAAATAAAATAAAAGTTTTCCGCAATAACTGAATAACCGTTTCCTAGATTTAAGTAATTTTTGGGTGACGTGTACATCAATGTAAGGTCATTAAAATTACATGGTTATTTTTTAATCTAACAGCAGTGATGGCCTAGGCCTACTATTCCTTATGATTTTGTCTTCATAACTCTTGCACATTCTACTTTTACGTGAATTGACTAAGTTCTCCTTAATCAGTGACTAATTCTGAAGTGCTCTTGTTACACAGCTCTAAAATCAACCATTTTCAAGTAAGTTGAGTCCAAAATACGGACTGCATTAATTTATACAGAAAAATACATGCAAAGATTTTATTTGTTGTCATCTAGTAAGTAAAATGAACTAAAAATAAAATTAAAAATGTACCTATTTATTTAACATGAAATGAAATTATGTTAGCAAAATAAGATTAACAATAATCATTTCAATAAATGCTGTCCATTTATTTCAATGCATGCTCGGTATCGTTTTACCAAGGAGTTGTAAATCCTTTGTAACGATTGCCTCAATTTGCTCGGCCGGGGCATTAATTTTTTGAAGTAATTCTTCTCTCTTGTTACTGGCTTCAGCATATACCAGCTGTTTTATATGACCCCAGTAAAAAAAATTAAGCGGGTTGAGATCAGGAGATCTGGGAGGCCACATATAGGTCCATTATTCTTGATCCATCGTTCGGGAAAGTGCAAATTGAGCCACATAGATACTTGCCTTTCATTATGAGCAGGTGCTCCATCTTGTTGATAGTACATTTGATTTCTCAAATGTAATGGAACGTCATCTAAAAAGCCAGTCGTGTAAACATATTTGGGCCTGCCTTACCCAGTTTCTACAAATTAACACACATGTTTCTAGTTCTTGTCCGGTTTAAAGTTGTATGCTACTGGTCGTTGCACTACCTCGGTAAAAGTAGCTACATTTGGCACATGTCTACCAGGAAATCGTTCTGCGTACAGACGCAGACAGAAGCTTTAGCAGCTTCTAAAGCTTTGTGTCTTACTTTACCATAAATTAAAACGATATAATATATCAGCTCAAATATGTAAGTCATTTTTGACACTTGAAAAACTAATGTAAACACTATCGCAAAACCATTAATACTAAAATAGGATTTCAGTATTCGGAATGGCCTGGGCTGGATGGAGAGATTGAAAATACAACTTCAATAATTTTTTTCTTGGAAACTGTAAGGATTTTACAAACATTTTTTACGTATCTTCCAATTTTTTTTTTAATAAGTTGTGAATCACTCTGTATACCTTTGTTCTTTCAAATTTTGAGTAATACAGTAATAGCAACAAATAAATAATTCCAGGCAAAATTCTATCCTTTTTACGAAATATTACTACTAAGATACTTTATTTTTCTTTGTTATGCTGCAGCGGCGCTGTCGCCCTGATTGTCGCCTAAAAAAATATAATGCCCACGTCACTTTCACATCAACGACGCTTCAAAGAGCGATGCGTTGATTAGCTTCGACATCCAAAAGCCAATTAGTGAGAAATTGGCTTTGTGTAGTTCCACCCTCGATTCTATATATTATGTATAATTTGACAATTTATATTCCCACTGCTATAGAGCCAGTGGCGTAGTAAGGGGTCATATTATAGGTAATGTCGTCCCACTACAAACCTGCATTCACTACTCTATTCGCCAAGATTTGGCTACACGGTCGGTGAACAATAACTAGACCTACTTCGGCAACCCCCTACATTAGGGTTCACCTGCAAGTAAGTTCTATATTTTTTTTGTAATTTTTGTACAAAAAATATTGTTCGTACTTGTTTATTATTTACATGTTTATGATGAGATCGTTTTTTATTTACTTTTTATTGTTTTAATTTATTAAAAATTATTATTTTTTATTAAAAAAATCTAGTTTAAAAACTAAACTTTGTTCACTGAACCATGTCAAATTTCTGGCTACGCCACTGCTACAGAGAGGCAACGCAATGACTAAAATCCTGTATAGAACAGATACAGTTTTGGGTATTTTTTATATATTTTTAGATATTAACAATATTGTGAAACTAACTACTCTGCAGACTAAAGCCCCGACCAGCGTTGAATGACACCCACATAATATGTACCCATATATTCTTTAATATTAGCTTTTGTAACTTTTTTAACTGTATTGTAAAGATATTTAAAGCAAATATAAATCAATTCTCCATCAATTTCTATCAATGAAGTCATATGTATGCTCTCTGATACCAAACATCTAGGTATGCTAATGAACAATTCCATAGACAAAGGTCTATTCAATAATTATCTAAAATAAAAATTAATCTAGCTAAATTTACTAACCTGGTTTATTGAAAACATTCTATAAATACCTAATTGCTTGGCAAGTTAACGTCACTTTTGACATTGTGGATATTTAATTTAAAATAATTTTAATTTATAGGTATAATAATTTTTATAGTTAGATATTTGATTGAACTTAAAGGAGACCACCTGAAGATAAAATCCTAAAATATGCATAAATAGATCAATTTCATCTATTGTGGTTGAATTTTTGAGTTCACACAGTTTCAAACGTGAACTTAGGTATTCATAGAATGTTTTCATTGAACCAGGTTAGTAAATTTAGCTAGATTAACTTTTATTTTACATAATTATTGAATAGAGTCTATGGAATTGTTCATTAGCATACCTAGATTCTTGGTATCATAGAGCATACATATGACTTCATTGATAGGAATTGTAGGAGAGTTGATTTATATTAGCTTAAAATACCTTTACAATACAGTTAAAACAGTTATGAGTGATTTCAGTACTGTGGAGAAGCAACCGTATGATCAGGAATCAAGAATGTATTTCATCATCATATTAAGTATCATCAAATCGGTAACCCGCATGCGGGTTACTCTAAAGTTCTAAAGCAAGGTCCGAAATTGCTAGGTAATTAAGGCATTGTAATTAAAATGCCCGCCTAGAAAGAATACGCCGCGGTCATTAGACCACGCGTGACGTCACGCGCTCCCTACAGCCCAAGAATACGAATCAGCTGACTGGCCGCTTAACACATTCTTTGTGGTTGGAGGTATACATCGTTTCATTATAGGATGAATATGCTAGATACTCGTACAATCGTACAAATTCGTACAGGCAGATTCCGCTAAGCGTAGTACAGGGTGATTCTTAGCCTATATGCATAAACTTAAGAAAAGACCAAAGGAACAATAATGACAAATAATGAAAAAATATGTAGAAACATATTTTTAGTTTAGTTTACAAAAATTTCTCAGGAGAAATTTTTTCTTTATAAAAACTAAGAAGTAAATACATCAGGACGATATGTTTAGTATTTGTAGTGGAGATTGACTGATACCGATACATATATCAGTACATCGGCATTTTCGGCCTTTTTGGCCGATATTCAGTCGATATAAAAATATTTTTAAAAACCGAATAAACACTATAAATACATAATTTGTATAAAGACGCCAAAAATAAATAAATCTCTGTTAATTATTAGGTTATAACAAAAAACCCTAGAAATAATAATTTTTGTTTTAGTGTAAAAATAAAAAAAACTTTGGTATAAATAAGTATAATTTAATTAGTTATTATACATGAAATGATTTAAAAAATATAATCTTTATACATAGAGGAACGATAAGAAAAACAACAAAACATAAAAAAATAAAAAGTTGTTAAAACATAATTACATATTTTGAAAATGTATATAATTTAGTACAGGCAAATTGTAATGTAAAAATAATAAGCTTTCTGCTCTATCAGGAGTTAGTCAGATACCCTGTATATTTGCAATTTTTCTTTTGCCGTTCAAAGAAACCCTAACCCATAGTGCTAATAGAATTATGTCAGCAAACATGTCTTGAATATGTGACAACGTCGCACACTTACCATATAATAATAATAATAATAATAATAATAATAATAATAAAGTGTCTTTATTGAGTGATAAGATTATAGATACAAATGACATAGTTGAAAAAGACGGCGAGATTCAACAAGGTTGCTCTTCCATCTAACCGTCCGTTGCATTGAAACAATTGAAACAATAAATAATCATTGCTAGTTTATACATAAGCTATCTACCAAAAAGAAAAAGTAAACAATTTTATTCAGGTTCAGTTTTCATATATACTGGACTTGACCAACTTCCTAAAAGTCGCAATATTATTGCAAGATTTAATTGCTTGAGGTATCTTATAAATAAGTACAGCATTATAACTAAAAGATCTCTGAAAGAGAGAGGAGACATGCCTTGGCACAACGTAGAGATTATTGTGACGCGTAAAACGACTGTGGACATCCCTACCTTTTAAAAGTTTATCATATAAATACCCAGGTGTTTTCGTGTTATCAATCTTATACACTAGACAAGCCATTCTTAACCTAAAACGATCATTTAAATTAAGCCATTTAGACTGTTTAAATTTCGCACTAATATGATCATATTTGCGTAAACTGTAAGAAAATCTAATACATGCGTTTTGTATTTTTTGTAAGCTTTCCTTATCCTTGTTAAGAATAGCTGGCCAGTATACAGTGTCACAGTAAGCAAGGTTGCTCAGAATCAGAGAATCACATAACCTCAGTTTAATATCTGAAGTTAAATAATCCTTATGAATGTAGAGTGAACGTAATTTAGCATAAGATTTCTGTATTAAAGAATTAACATGCTGGGTGAATCTAAGATTTTCATCAATAAAAACCCCTAAGTTTTTACAGCAATCAGATGGACTTACAGCAATTCCATTCACAATTATTTTGAAACGAGGGTCAGAACTAATTAGGTCTTTATGTTTACCAACAACGAGTAACACTGTTTTCGCTGCATTTAAGATCAAACCATGTGCCTGAGATACTGATACAATACTATTTATATCATGATTAATTTTGTGAACTGAAGAATCCAATAGTCCTAACGGGAAGTGAAAATATAATTGGAAATCATCCGCATATTGATGAGTGCTTACATGTTTAACTGCATTTGGAAAATCAGCTGTATAAAGCGAAAAAAGCAAAGGGCCCAACACGCTTCCTTGCGGCACCCCCACGTCTATATCTAACAAAGAAGAAGAAATTCCATTTAAAAGTACTTTTTGGCGCCTTCCAGATAAGTAGGAGCAAAAAAAGTTAACAGCACCAGCATCAAGACCAAAATATCTAAGTTTCGTACACAAAGTGGCATGATCAACCGTATCAAATGCCTTACTAAAGTCAAGCAAAACAAGACAAGCAGTTTCACCCTGGTCACAGGCTCTGTACAAGTCATCAGTCACATGCAGTAACGCAGAACAGGTACTATGATTAGCGCGAAGCCCGGACTGAGTAATAGACAAGATGTTGAATTTATCCAAGAAAAACGTAAGCTGTTCGCAAACTATTTTTTCTAAGATTTTCGAAAAGGTACTAAGTATACTGATCGGTCGAAACTGTGATATAGTAGATGGTTCCGAGAGGTTAGGTATAGGAAGGACTATAGCATCCTTCCAGTATGTAGGAAATGTAGATGTTTTTAAACATTGATTAATAATAAAGGTAACATGATTAAGCAAATGAGGCATGACTAAATTCAACATTTTGCAGTTAATATCATCTACACCTCGCGCATTAGATTTTATAGTACTGAGTACCTCCAACACCTTTTGAGAAGAGACATTTGTAAAATGTAAATTTGTAAATTTTTCAGAAATATTAGGCAAAGTTTTGTCTCTATAGGTACTATTAACAAAATGCAAATCAATGTTTACCGGTGGTAACTTATTAACAAAAAAATCATTGAACTCATGGGCATTTGCAGGGTAAGAAGTATCACTTGTGGAGCTACTGTGAACATTGAGAAATTTCAATGTCCTCCAGAAATTCTTTGAATCCGTTAAAAATTTATGTTGTAGATAACCTCTCTTTTCGGACTTAACGGCTACATTTACAAAATTTCTTATTTCTTTGTACTTTGTACACATATCAAGTGTTTGTTCCTAATAATTACAAATACAATTACTTCTGTGAACGGTTTTCTTAGAGCTCTTTTCACAACGCATAATAAAATGAGAAATAGTTCTACTTATAAGTATAAATGATCCAAATGAGTGCCGTACAAACTTCTCGTAACCAGAAAGATTTGCCCAGATTCACCGTAAATTAACATGCCATGCAGCTGGTCATAGTTAAATTATTCCATTTTTGTTTATGTACTCATAAATATCAAGCGAACACTAGATAGAAACAATCGAAACGCACTAGCCATAATACTACCTACTAATAATAATTTCGTGGTATTGTACTATACGTCACAGTTTGAAGGACTTTTTGAGAAACTTCTATTGTTAACTTTATTAATACTGATACAAACAACAAATTACGTTAAAGGTGCTTTTTGCTTAACTTTAGTTTGTAATTTTGTAAGTTTTACAGTTCAGTTGTATTTTTAATTTTAAAATGTATTTGTAGAAAAACTATTCATTTCAGACACTTTTTTATATAAGGGATATTTGTTGTTTTTGGTCTCAGGTATTACTGGCATCCTTCGGGTGATTGTTGGTGAAAATAAATGAAATTTACCCAAATATGCCTATATCTAAAAGTTCATCGTTTCTGAGATACAGTGTCAAAGATTTTGAAATGTTTAAAATATATTTTATTTACTTGGAAACCCTTCATGATGAAAGAACAATAATACTGGGCTGTAATGGGATACCTTAGATTTAATTATTCAATATATTTAAATATTTCATTTATCACCAGTGGCGTAGAAACCCGGTGCCACTCTTCTTTTATTTACAATAAAAATAAATAGTACGCCACTGTCTTCATTATAAAACATAAAGTTGAACAATTTTTTTGTGCGCTGATCTGAAGTTTCCGAAACGGCATATACGCCAATACGCCGCGGATGACAGACGTCGCGGAATGCTCTTGGCTTCTGTTTCTTGGGGCAACACTAATTCCAGTTGAATTTTATTTTGCTCGCCACATGTAGACCTTGAATCGGAACTCATCCCTGTGGAGGTCGGCGTGATGCTTTGACAACGGAATGGCGAATTCTTACTTGCTAGCTTCTGGTATAAGAGGAATGCATTTTGTGGACAGCAGAAACGACCCAACATTCCGTTCCATCTGTTTTTTTTTTGTTGGTTATTATGAGAAATTTCGAAATCCTAGACCAGAGATACCCAAACTAACTTGAAATGTTTCGACAGCTTTATGTAAATGATACATGCAAAATAGTTAATTTCATGTTAAGCGTTGGGTAAAATTGTATGTTGAGAATTAATGGGGTTTGTTCAATTATTGAAATCCATCCCAAGTCAACTCATAGTTTACAGATTCTATACTTTTGACCAGACTCATCTCTTTTTAATCTGAAGACTACGGAGCTGCATCACTCACAGATATTGCAAAAAAAAAGTAGTATGTACTTTTGACCGGACCCACCTATGTTTATGTATTTTGATGCACCGAATCAGAATCTGAAGTCCGTTGAGCCCAAATATCCTAAAAATGTTTCTGACTTTATCAAGTATGTTTCTGACTTTATCAAGTATGTTTCTACGGTATTTCCACGATCTGCGGTCTATTGAGCTGCATCGTCCACAGATTTTGCAAAAATTATTAGAAACAGATGGCAAAGGCGAAAAATCGTTAAGCAGTCTTTTTAAAATCTCGCATGTGGACACAATACTAAATAAATGTAACCAACGCGCCGAATGCAGATGGGAAAGTTGTATGAATTTTATATGTTTTGAAATGTATTTATTACAGGGTAATCTTTCAAACATATTGAAAGGTCAGATCATGTATCTGGCGGCAATAATCATATAAAAATTAAAATATTAACATTAATAAATTATCATGGAATGTAAATAAAACCATGTGGCCGAAAACGCGATATCATTGGTGTGACGTCACACGACGTTCAGTGCGGTTTATGTTTCAGTAGATACAGATGCAGTGTTATGGTACTTATAGTGTGTTGGTGATGTAAACAGGCATTTATTTCTTTTGTTTTTGTGGCATGTTTACGTCATATACAGATTTGGAAAGTGAGGATCTTGATGGTGAATTGTATTTTGCCGCTTGCGTGTATTTGTGTCATGCTACACGCATACTTCGACCACAGCGTGTTTGCATCAAGCATTGTTGCCAGGTGGGAAAAATTCTGTGCATGAGAATAATTTCAAAGAAGCAACTAATTTTCAATTACTTTTGTAATGTCATTTTTATTTCATTAAAAATCATTATGTTCTGCTATTTTATCATAATATTACATTGTAAGTAGGTAGTTACAGGTACTTACTTAAAAGTTATTAACCACGTAACCTTTCTCATTTATTTTATTGTTAGGCCGGGCGAACGTTGAGGCGCAGTTGACGTGACGCAGGGTGACTCACGGGTCGTTAAATCTGTTGTTTCCAGAAAATGTAGGTACCCTTACGGAATAGAGTTAAGAATCACTGCAATACAGCGTGAATACAGCACACACACCTCATATCCGTAGACTGTCATACCCGTTTATGTATTCATTGCTAATTATTAAGAGAGCAGTCTACAATAAAGGATATTTTAAGTACCCAAATATTGTAGATACCTACCTCTATCTATTCAATTTTGCCCTCGATTTTTCCTTTATTTCTCGTTAGGTCTTTGTTTTGGTAGATTTCAAAGAGTAATTTTAATAATTTTATTATTTCTTTTTGTGTCTATTAAAAAGCATGAGATTTTGTAATCAAAATATGAAAGCATGAGATTTCCTCGGAATGGATGAGATCTGACAACACTGGCATCAGTTGATCTAACAGATTTGCAATGGCGATACGGAACCGATTACCGTAGTAGTGGGGAATGCTAGACCAATGCACGTCGCCTCCCCTCTTAAAGTTCGTACCTTCCCTGGAATGAAGCGGTAATTTCTACTTTATCTGTAAAGATCCGCAATTTCCGAATCTGTATATTGTAAATACTGTGTAAGTGTGTAGGTAATGTTATGCAAATTTCGCGATGACAGAAGCGGGTTTAGTGTAAGCACAATCGGAATTTGCCATGAGTGGATTCATTTAATTTTATGTTCATATACATTGGTGTAAGTTTAGATAGATGATTTTACTTGTGTATTTATAAGAAATCAGATAGTAAAATTTTATAAATGCAATAAATAACATTCTACATCTCGTAAATAATAGGAGTAAATACATAACATATTAGCAAACGGAATGAAGTGAATACAATAAATGAATCAATAATGTAAAACAAAAAATGTAAGTTTGCTTTGCCATTGATAACTCCCTATGTACATTCTGGTGGCTTAATAGAAAAGTATAATTAATTCTTTACAACTTGACATTTGACGGTGAAATGTTTTTAATATATGCCATAATGGCATAATGCAATACTTTTATCATTTGACCGGTGATGATACACTTTCTGTGTTCATTTTGCAACTTTATTCAACACCAATATATTTATAACACAATACCACCTAATAATATAACAAATGACAAATTTAATGTTTCAAACATTTGTACTGCGTTGTCCGAAAGCATGGAAATTGTATACAGATATAAAGCCAAAGCACAATGCTGTATTATAAAGTGTGAACGTCGTTTGACGCCACAGGTCTTCGCTGTGGCAGCAACCGTTTTCTGGTGACGTGGCCAGACTAAAATTTTAAATACCGTTTTTAGGCTTATTATTCCATGAAATTATCTAGGACGCCATATTGTTTAAAATAATACATACTTTATTCTGTACGTACTTGAAAAAATCAAGCAATTTCCCTATTATATCGTCTCTATTTGTTTTAAGAAATTCCATAGACTATTGGTAAACAAAAAAATAGTTATGTTTTTTTCGTTAGCATATTTCGCTAGATTACTATGATATTTTATTTAAGTTGTTTTTGTTTATTAAAAAAATATTTGGGAAAATTCAGAAACATCTTTTGAGTAAAGTAAGAACAATATAAGTATTTATTGACTTTATTTTATAGGGAATATATAAAATAAACAAAGTCAGTGCCTCCTATCCAAACATGAAACTGATATCGCAAAAGAAACGCAACGTTACGGAATGAAGAACTGACTAGTCTCCAGACTTCAAAACCACTTCTTTTGGTTTTCAGTTGACCTGGCAATCACGCCAAAATCAACGCAAGAATGCTCCCATAAACGATACTAAAAGCAAAAAATAATAAAAGTTAAATATTAGGGAATTTAAATATATTTAAAAGTAAAATGAATGAATGGCGTGATTTTTCGTCGAATTCAAGACCTTACCATAAAAAGCTTTCTATTCGCCACCCCATAACGCATTTTTAAACTTTTTATTCGTTTTTCTCGTTCTTATAATGCACGTGCAATAAACTCTGCGATAAATGGGGTATTAAAGATGCATAGCTGTCGATGTGAAGCCTGTGAAACGCTATAGTAAACGGTTGAGGATATGCGTACATTTGCCAAGTTAATAATAAAACGGTGTATTTTATATGGGCAATAAAAACCTAACAAATCCAGCAACATAAAAGAGGTCTGCGACCGGTTTAATACAAACTAAATACCTACATGCTGCAATATTTAAAGCACACATGCAAATAATCTTTTTCCAAAGCGTAGTCTAGTCTACTAAGAATTTTGTTAGAACACAAATAGTTTTTTTTTACTTTACTGTAAGAGTATTTAGGCCAATTCAAATCAATGTTCCTATAACTGCTATAAATGAAGGGTGTCTGGAATATGAGTGCCGTAATTTTAAGGGCTTAAACAGGATGTTCAGTAAAGAATAGGCCATGTTTTAACTTTAGCTTCCTAGGATGAAATTAATGTGAAATCAACCTGCCTTAGTACAATTTTGTTGTTAAGAACTTACATACCTAAGAGAGTATATCTTTTATTTCATTTTACTATAATTTTCTTATTTGCTAGGTTTATTTGTACTAAAATTTTAGAAGACAAGTTTTTTTTTGTGAGATAACGAATATCTAATTGATTTTTGAGTTAAATGCACAGAGCGTTCTAAATATTTTAATACACAATACATGTAGTCATAGATGAGTTTAGAAAAAGTAAATTTTAAAAATTTCAAATATTTACGGAGATATTATTTTTATTTTAAAATTCCCACATTTTGAGGACCGCTGGCAAGATAGAGCCCTGACGAACCTAAGAACCATATGATCTGCTGAAGGCGAGGTTGCCATATCGCCTATAAAATAAATATATTTTTATAATTTAACGTACCTACATATTATGTACAATTAAATCTTTAAGCATTTAAAAATATTTGTTTTAATATACAAAAGTAAAGTGAAATTGCGTAAGTAGGCTACGCAGTAATATTAACCCAAATTTTAATTTCTTAACAGACCTTACCATAAACGATTAAAAAGTTTTAAGGTATTTAGGAAATTACTTTGTTCAATGATTCTAAAAACTATATATAAACGTGCATAAAAGATTACCTACTAGCTGAAAAACCAAGTACATACCTATTTAAACAGTTATCCACATTTCACAAGTTAATACCATTGTACACTGTTAGAAGGAGACACAGATTATTTTCTTAAGTTATTTTATAAAGAATAAGAAAAAAATATGATAACACATTAATGTTAATTTTCTGCCACAATTATTTTTTCTATGCCGTCCCGTCACATAACCTCAAACAACGTAGGAAGTTACACATTTTGTATTCTTGTCTTATTAAATTCATCACGTAAAAAGTCAATTGCCACACAAATTCTTTATGTTTAACTAATAGTTTTTCTGTAAAATATTATAGAAAATAATTCTATACTTAATAAGATGCAGTCGTAATCAAAGACGGTTTGGTTTTCCCGTTTTCCCTCACGATCTGGTCCGCTTACAGATTATTAAAAAATCTGCGCAACGTTGTGGTGTCATGGGCCGGGCGGTGGGCAGTAGGCACAATGTCCCGTAATATTTGTGGTAAGGCGATGCCTAACGTATCTGTTTTCAGAGTTGCGGCACTAATGCAAATAAAACGTTAAGAAATGATTTTACTATTTTCACGGACATCCAGCGAAGTCGACAAAGAGGTTATGTTGATACCGGTGCAGGGGTGCAAGGCAAAGTACAAGTGAAAAGAAAACATGTAACATTTGTGGTAAAGCAATGCCCAACGCATTTGTATCTGTATGAAACTTATTACATATATGATTTAATTAATATTTTTGGCAAAATACAATGTAATTAAGTAAAATATGAGGCAGTGATAGTGCATAATAACGATAGTATTATAATAAATTACTTGGGGTGAAGTAAAAATGCATAATTATCAAATTCTGGATAACTGTGAGTAGAGAATCTATTTCAGGTTTTCATTTCAATTTCATGTACATAATGACAAAGGGAAGGAGATGCCCGATACATTTTTATAAGCATACTAGGTGACCCGGCAAACGTTGTTTTGCCATATGAATTATTTCTAGTGAATATTTTGGTAGTCGGCTTGCCAATTGCCAATTTACGTTGGTTGTATTGCAGCGTGAATCTCATTTGTTTACTGTGACTGGTGACATTCATGTCACATTCTTTAATGACATTTAAAATGACAGCAAGTTAGTTAATTTTATATTGCAATGCAGCCATCATATTTGCACAACCGCCAACATAAAGCAAATAAAATATCAATTTTCTGGACTTAGGTCCCTAGAAAACACGGCACCTGCCACATGACCTATATCATGAACCGACGCTGTCTATATTTTTAACTGATCTAGTGATAATCGATCAGTTATCTACCAGGGTTAAAAATTATTAAATTACTAAAATGGCTATTAAAAATAGGGGTTTGTGGTAGAAGGGTGAAAATTAAGGGTTGTATGTATTTTTAATGCCACATCATAAAAAAATAAAAATAAAAAATGTTAAAAAAAAAGATTAAATTACTAAAATGGCTATTAAAAAATAGGGGTATGTGATAGAACGGTGAAAATTAAGGGTTGTATGTATTTTTAATGCCATATCATAAAAAAATAAAAAATTTAGTCAAAAAAATAAAAAATCATGTTTGGGGTGGACCGCCCTTATCACTTAGGGGTATGAAAAATTGATTACGTCCGATTCTCAGACCTACCGAATATACATATAAAATTTCATCAAAATCGGTCAAGGCGTTTCCGAGGAGTATGGCGTCTAAAACTGTGACACGAGAATTTTATATATTATAGATTTCAATCATTCTTTGACATGCTGTAACACCGGCCACGATGTGGAATACACATCCAATCTATACAATATTATGACTCATAAAAGCCTTAATATTGGAGTGGTCCTCAACAAGTTTTCTATTGAAAAATCACGAAATTTATTACTGTTAATAATATCGTTCTTATAAACAGCATGAAATATAACACAGAGACCTATGACAACATTAAAAACAGACGTTCAAAAAGTAATAAAATTAGAAAAATAACCACTTAAACTTAAACTCAATAGAATAAACAAAATCTTTATTATAAATTTATTTTTGAAGTATAAGCCAAACAGCTACTTACTAGACTTAAAACAAATAAAAAACGATGGAATAAAGGTCAAATGTTAGAATGAATATGTGAGTGAATGAAAGTGAAAAAAGTTGATCTGAAATAGTCTTTAATCATTTCTTTGAAACACAATTAGAAATTTTAGAAGTCGACTTTTCCAACTAAACTCGAAATACCTACACGTCTTTTATTAACCATATATTAATTCCAATGCGATTAGATTTCGAAGGCGTATTTGCTTGAAAGACATAAACTTGCTTTATTTCCGTTGTAACCTTGCAAATTAATGTCAACACGGCTTAACTTGATGTTTCTACTGACGTCTGGCGATGTGCGGAGGTGACATCATATATTCTTCTGCGAAACATTACTGGAAACCGATTAACAAGTGAGTCAATGACAGTTGATTGATACTTGCACAAATGCAGAAGAAACAATAAACCACAGATGAATGTACAGATGTACATTATGAACGTATAGTACAAATCAGGAAATTTGTCTTAATGTTTATTTTAAAAATTTGGAAGAATTTTTATACAAAAGTTTCAGGGCTTTTCCCATATTATCCTTTGAACTCATAAAAATAAATAAACCAGTGTCAAAAAGAATAGAAACGATGACAACTTTAAGTTAAATATTAAGTGAATAAAACATATATACAAACAAAAATATAAATCTTTTTTCTTGTCTTGACCTCTACAAAACTTGTAAAGTACCGGAAGAGTCAGTAAATGCTGACTATAGATTTGACTTGAAACACTTCGAAGGTCATTTGAAGGTCAACTAGTGTTTTTAACAGAATATCTCACTTTTCGTTCCAGAATCAGATACTGCGTTGAATGCTGATGTAATTCCTCATCATAGTTGAGAGAAAACGAGAGATTAGAAAAATTATACCTATAAAAATCACGTTAAATGCTGATCTTATTCTTGATGCTGATCATGATCTAGAATCAACAATAGTAAACAAAGCTTAGCTTATAAGTGACTCAACGTTGACTTTAGTATTAAATACGTTGATTAAACGTTAAATTCGTAAACAAAAAACAGCTTGAAAACGATTTGAGACAGGTTTCAATATCGACTATAGGTATGTTAATTCTACATTGATTTCAATATTGATTATGCATTGATTCGACGATTATTCAAAGTTCACGCCAAACCAAACGGGAATTGTTCTACAATTATTGAACATAGATATTTTACGTTAATTAGACGTTAATTGAATCTCTCAACTCCGATGAAAGAATTAGATCAATATTCAACGTTGTACCTATTTAATTATTGAATAAAAAATAGGATTCATTTTAAAAAATACAAGTTGACTTTCAAATGACCTTACAGAAGGTTCAAGGTTACGTCAATAATAAAATTACATTTGTACTGCGGCAAATTACTTGACTTGTTTTCGGCAAAAACTACTTTATATACAGGGTCTCCGTTAAACTGTGGGAAATCTCACAGGTGTAGATAGAACATGAAAAAATAAGATGACAAGTTCCTATAAATTTATGGACATCGGTTTTTCTTGATTAACTTTTAGAGTACTCAATATAAATTAATAAAAATTTAATATGTTAGACACTAGTAAGGACCTCTTAAAATAGTGCCCTTAAAACATATTTAGCTTTTTGAGTTTAATAAGAGCGAGCTAGGCTTTACAACTTAATGCCTAAATTTTGAACACCCTGTACGATAGGAACTTAACGAAGGACCATGATTTCTATTTTTTTTCCCGACAACAAAGTGCGAGTCATTCAAACAGGAAAGTCTCAATTTAAGATGTTTAATCCGAAAAGTTACAAAATTTAAAAAACGTACTGGTGTCCCAGGAGGCACCTTAATGAAATTATTGAAAAACTTCATAAAAGGGTTCAACATGCGAACATATTCTCGTAAGCGGTTTGATCTAAATTGACGATTGATGTGGTAAACCAAAAATTCCAGTTACACAATAAGTGTCTGTAACTTTTGAACCGTTATAAAGACCAGAAAAAATGATTTGAAAAAAAAAACTTGAAATAATAAGTTTTTACAATATCTGTAAAAAAGTGGTACACTACCTCAGAAAAAAAAATTGGCTATGATTTCGTAATCAATCATAATTTCAAGTCTTAGTCAGCTAAACACCCTTTGTCTGGCAACATTCACTTTGCTTCAGTCGTTTACAAGAAAAACTCATTTCTTCAGTTAACCCTCTGTACGCAATCATCATCGAACAGATGGAACTGCAGATGACGCAGCTAATAGCAACATAGCAGCGACCTATTTATTAATGTTAATTATGTTGCTTATAAACAGAGATCATTTTCCACAATTATTCTTGATCGTTTCCCTTCCTAAGTTCACCGTCCAGTAAAGACCGCCAACCCAACGGACGGCATTCCATACTTTAGATCCTAAAATTAATTTTGGTTATCTATTTTTAACCCTAACCCACCCCCGCGTAATCGATTGACAGGATGGAATGCCTTAAAACTTTGAAACCGAGTTTAAAAATATTCCAAGACATCAGCAAACAGAAATATTTTCATTTACAAAAAACTAAAGAAGAGAATTGGATGAAGAAATAAGAAGCGTAAGGATTTTATATTAGACTTTTATGTTTACTTACTCTTTTTTTTATTCTATTTTCACAGTCGCCTACAATGGGAACGGGCGAATATTTTATATCCCAGCTTATTGGAGAGCGGATAGCAATTTTCAGAGCAGTATTGGAAAATGTGGATAAACACTTCAGAAAATAGTTTCCATAGGTTCCACTAAAGATAACACGATCCTTAAAATGTATTGAAGTTTATTACTGGGTTTTTGTTTATTTTATCACTAAAAAAAAGTAGAGAGCGCCGTTTGTATGTACATTTTAAATAATAATGACACTCTCTCAAAACAGTTTTTGAAGTTCATTAACTTTCTATTGATAAGTGAAACAACTAAGAACTAATGTTAAGTTTAAAGTATATTTCATTACGAATACGTCAGAAGTTCAAAATATATCGCAAAATGCATATTAATGAGTCTCATTATTATTGCAAACGATTGTACTCACAGGGTGGAACTTAAAATGAGGATGACATCTATGGGTGACTACCTGTGACCTTTAAAAACATATATGGTTTTTTGGCAGTAAGTTTGTTTTCTCCAATTTCGTCCTAAAAACCTGTTTTTTTAATTTTCACGCATTCCGCTACTGGAAGCTTTAGACAACATTAATTATTAATAAAGAATTCAGACGACTTACGTACGGCTGACGTTACGCAATTGTTTTTATTGTCAACATAATTTTCTATAGTTTGTCACGATATTTTTTTGTAATTTAGTGCAATAACCATATAGTGCAAACATTTAGTATATTACCTGTATAGTTTTATTATTCTCAGTTGCAGTATCTTAAATATTTTGATGGAAATATAATGAATTCATTTGTTCGTATGACACAAGTCAATTTTTGCCGCAAATACCTAAATAGATAACAGAAAACAAATATATGTTCTTTATTTTGCCAAAACTAACGTAACATAACTTTCAACTATATATTATTATTATACCTACAGTAGGTACTTAATTTCCCGGATTAATTTTGAATGGAAACGCTGTAGCATTTCCAGCGATCCTGCTACCTCATTTAGAAATCTTAACACCACAAAATGCTTCCTTGAGAATAACATATACGTAAATATAACTCCTCACCTCACTCTCGCCTTACCTTGTAATATGATACAAACAATTTTATTACATTTTGTTTACAAATTCACAATAATACATCAGGTATCTAAATACACATCATGCGCTTGCAAATATGTAATTTTTAATGCGCATGAGATGCAATTTTACAGCATCGTTATGTATTTTCGAGCGTATTTTAAGTAAAAAAAAAGATTCAATTCTACTGTATTTACCTGGAGTTTATTGTAGTACAGTATAATTTTCATCAGTGTACTACCGATTTAAAATCTCGCTTAAAATAATAAAAAATAATTTTATAATAATTAGTATTTTGGGAAACAAACTATTAGAGAACTGACCTCGGAACTGACCACACTCTGTATATTTTTATCGAGGTGGTAACCACTCATGGAAATCTTGTTACAAATCTTGCGAAATCCCGAAAAATCGTGCTAAATCACAAAAAATCGCGCGATATCTAGCTAAATCACGTTATTATACTTAGTATTCACGGTTGTTTGGAACTACTGGAAGGCTCTTTGTCCGCAAAGTTTAATGTTTATTGTTTAATTTTATTGACTTGACTGGCCACACTCTGTATATTTTTACCGATCTAGCGAAATTTCAAAAAATGGAACTACTGGAAGGTTTTTGTCTTCGTGCAAAAATCAGTTTTTGATCAAGAATGTCACAATTCTGAGTAATCATCTTAGGAAGATTCTTTTTTGCTTTATTTTTTAAATTCTTTGGTATCTCGCATAGGCTGACTGTATATTCCAGGAGCCAAAATATGATGATCTAAATTAAGTTGCTTTAATCCAAAACTTTATAATTTCCGAGACACAAGGTGTTTAATTTATAATTTTATTTTAGTTTTTCCTGAATAACTTCATATAAATTATATTAAATACATCAAACTTGGTACAAAGGAATTTTCTGGCACGTGAAAAAACTTCACATGCATTTAAAGAGTCAACTTTTTGGTGCCAGTACATCCAGTTCAAACTGTCTCGTAAAAGATGGGACACAATGCTACCATATATTCCCAGAACTCGGATATGATGATCTAATCCAATTTACCTTAGTCCAAAATTTGATAGTACTTAATTGAATAAAGTATGAAAGGAGACAATGGGTTTATGCGAGGAGTGAATACAGCTTTAGGATTCTCACATACACGTGAGCGTTCATTAAACTCATGTTATCGTAACCGTGTCTTGCAAACCACGACCTATTACAACAGAAAAAGGTTATTTGGCAATTTCAAATCCTTTCCTAAACGAATCGGTTTTAATGGTTGCCTGACCATAAAATGGACAATTTCCTAAATAGCAATTGTTGAAAACCGCCGTCGAGGATGTTGCGAATTTATGTTTATCTGAAGAAAATGAATAGTTTGTTGCGTGAGATACCTGTGACGTTTCTTAAAAAGTAAACACAACTGCAAAATCAATAGTCATTTCGTTCAATGTTTAAGCTGGATGGACAAAAAAATTGTTCAAAACAACAAGTCACGAGATTAGTGATCGTTAGTGATTGATATTTGTTTAGGTAATACAAGTGACAGTAAGAACAAAAATTTTTTATTAAAAATACATGATAAATACACAAAATAAATTAGGTTAATTAAACTGTTAAACCTACAATCAATACTTATACCTACATACCTACCAGTCTACCAGTGTTGCAAACGCGATTCAAATAAATATGTTTTTACGAGGTTTTTTAGGAACGTAAGATGAACCATACATTTATTAATAAAGGGAGATGTAATTTATGTTGTTTATATTTTGAAGCAATCAGAGAACTTTGTTATACTTATTTGGTAATATGTGCTCGAGTATGGGCTAGATTTCATTCGGAGATTGGCGTCTATTACTCTGGCAAGCCAACATGAGCGGCCGTCAAAAACAAGTAGTGGATATTTTGTTGTTTTTTTCTTGCTAATTTGTACCACCAGTTTCAATGTTGTACCTTGTACCGTTTTCGAGAAAAATGGTGTCGAATTACTTCTCAAGTAAGAACGATAATGCGATTTTTGCACCATATTTTATTAATTGAATAAGCATTTTTTTATTTTTGAAAAAACTACACTGTCAGAATTTATGCAACATTTTAGTAAATACTTATATTTACTTCTTTACCATTCCATATTAACAAAATGTAGAGGACGTAAGTGTTGATTACTCTTCTAGGTCCGACGCACGCGTTCATTAATATGCCGGTCCCGCTACTACACACATTAAGCCTCGGTGTTCAGGTGTACAGTGTTGCTATTAGTCGGAATTTGTGTTTTTTGTGATTTTCCCAGTGCTTTTAAATAAAACATGTATTAAAATTTTTAAGAAAATGGTGCGTCAGTGTAGTGTGTGGAAAATTGAGTTCTTCTCATTCTGAATTTTATACGTAGGCAAGTTAAATCAACTGGAATTTTCAACACGCGTTAGGAAATTGTTTCGGCAAATATGCTGAGTCGGAATGTTTACGTCCTCTGATTTCTATTTGATTTCTTTGTCATAACATACACATGCGTACCCGCATGCTCATGTTTGATGCAAAAACAAATTGAAATTTATGAATGAACGGTTCGGTCTCCTGTGGCTAATAAGTCTGAGTTATATCTACTTTTGAGAAATCAATCAATGTCTTGAAGGGTAAGAATTAACTTAAGTAAAAAAATATATATGTAAATATACCTATCTGGTATACTTATCATAACATTAATAATGTAATCTACCCACTAGATATCTAAAGCCGAGTCTAAAGCGTAAACCGATAAAAGGGCATAGAAGGTCTACCCTAGGCACAGCCTTCTCTATTTAATTAAATTATTAAATAGAGAAGGCTGTGGCCTAGGCTAACATAAAATTTATACACCTATACATAGTAGCTAACTTCCATAAAATAATTGAAAAGTGATGTAAATAAACTATGAGACAAAGTTTACTTATACATGTATAGGGCGATATTACACCCTACATTTCAAAATAAATAACATTTTTCGATAATTATTTTAGTATTATAGTGTAGAAACTGAAATAAAAACGGTAAAACAGTAACTGTTGTTGTATTTTTCTTTAACAAGTTTGATGTTTCATACAACACAACATTATCAGTTATTTAGTCACTCTGTATATGACATTTGAGACAAAGTGGCGAACAGAACAATGTTGTGTCAATGTTTAACGTGACATTAATTTATGGTTACCTAGGTAGGTACATGATTAAATAAATTTCTGTATACAGTACCCTCGACAGTACCTAAATCATCAGGACATGTATTTTATCACTCAGCCTAGGCACGGATTTTAATACAAACAGTAAGGCATCGTACACTCAACAATTAATTTATCCTTGTTTCCAATTTTAAATTGCTGGAAAATCGCAGTAGGCATGCTTGTTAGGGCAAGGTTCGATTGTTTGTATTCGCCATTATGGATTTTTTCTGAACAAAATATGAATTTCGTGCCGTAATAAAAAACACTGAAAGAAACTTGAGCCGCTTCTTCATGCTTCACTAAAAAATAATCATATCGTGCACATGTGCTGCGTAAGCATCCATATAAGCAAAACCTGGTGCTGGTGGTATGAATATTATTAAACCAATTTAATCGCTACTTTTAGAAACCGTACTCACTGCTGCGTGCAGCAAGAAATTATTATTTTTAAATAGACCGGCTACGTTCATAGAAACATTGAAATAATTGATTTTATGTAGCAGGCTAGTAATTTTTACGCTGAAGAGGAATTTTATACAGATCATGGTCAAGGCGACGGGTTAAAAACAATTACCTACTTATGGGCATTTAAACATCGGCTATGTGTACGGGCTTTGTTTATTTTCCCAGTGCAGGTTGAATTACTTTATTATAATACTTTATATGAATGTAGGTATGACTTGTTTGACTTTTCATAAGCATAACTGTTCAAACAACAAAACATTTCAAAGTTTGTGTTACATTTTCTAAAAATAACAAGCGGACAGGTTTTTAACAAGCGCATTAATCCTGGAAACAAACAAATCAATATACAAAAGGGTGTTTAACATAAATATAAACCCAAAAGAATTGGTAAACACAGGGACAGGAGTTGTGGTTAGGACTGGAAACTCACCTTAAATCTTATACGTAAGTTTAGATATCCAAAGTTAAGAAGTCCACAAACATTATTGTCACGAGTTTAGACACAGGTTCATTTAAAAATACGTTTAATCACTATAAAAACATCTAACTAAAACTACATCACACACAACTCCCATCTTGGCTTGTAAGAAACCGACTGAACACAAAGCGGCGCGTTCACTGCGCACGCCTTGTTTCTCACCCATGCGCCATTTAATAAATCACGTATGCGGTGCCTTCCCAGCGCGCTCGCTAAATTTTGAAAAGGTACCTATTGCAGCGTTTTGTTTAGAAAAATTATGTGTTCATGGAATGAATAAACTCAAATTCGAAGTGGGATGTAGACTACGGAACTCATGCTATTCTTTATACTTGAACTGAGGTTACATAAAAAAATGTTTACAACCGAGCCGGAAGTTATAGTTACTTGTAGGTATTTGAAAATTTTTAATTTGATGACTTCTGTGAGGAAAGTTGAAGATGCTCTATTCTATTGTTTTATGGATTACTGTACTGTACATTTTCATTAGGAATACGTCAGCAGTTCAAAAGAAATCTCAAAATTAATTTTAAAGAGTGCATGGGCGTATCTATGATTTTATCTTGGAGGGGGTAAAGTTGTAAAGACTTATAACATCAACAGACTAAAAGAACTAAACATAAATAAAGACTTTTGTTAAATAAATGAAAATATAATATCCAATGTCAATAATAAAATTTAAATTAAAAATTTATGCATTGCAGCAGTATTATAAAAATAAAAGATAATGGAAATTAAATTAATTTTTATTTTTTTTTACTTGCATATTGTAATCTCCGTAGTGCTTGGATTATTATCGGAAATTTTTTCTCAAAATATTCGTAAATGAGGAAAAATTTCCGGTTATTAATTCAAGCACGTGAGGGATTCAGAGAAAGAAGAAAATTTCACACCTAAAAAATTTATCAATAAATTTTATTTGACAATAAGATTATTTAGATACATTTAAGAAATGTAATAATAAAAAATTTTAGAAAAAAAAATATTTTCATTTTTAAAACGAAATATCAAGTCTACTGCCTAAGCCATAAATATTTCCACTTATTAACATCGTTCAGGGTACTCTGGAGTATGATGAATATTTCCGAAAATATTTTGGTGTCCCTGGTAAACAAACAAAAAACGAGTCTGATTGGCTTATGAGTATAGGTAGGTCTGAAATTTTCACAGTAAAAATGTTTAGGCGTGTTCTGATCTAAGTACCTATTAGAAACGTATTTAATTTTCGCACTGTTATCTCCACTTGCTTACAATCTACAATTTTAAGAAAATTAGAATTATAATATATAAAACAAATAATCAACATTATGAATCTTAGTATAGGCATTTATTTAGAATATTTTACAATAATTGCTAAATAGTGTTATGTTATGTCTAATTAAAACTATTCCATTCCATTTACTCTTACATTACCTGTGGTACTTACACTGGACAAACAAACAAACCTGAATTTGAATATTTTGTGGGTATTGTAGATGTCTGTTAGTCTGTTTCTGTTGTTTCTTTCCTTACTTAACCTCAAAACACCCTTTTTTGTTTTCAAACGTTTAAAAGTAATTAATTGTAAATTGGCCAAGAACACTTGTACGTTTACTAAAATCCAAATACCTAATTAAAAACGATAAGTAATATTTCAAATTAAACATGAGTGCTATGCCAGTTAGTTCTTCCACTCTCCTTCCTTTAGGTAAGAATAAATATATTTGAGATTAGATTGCAAAATTGTATTGCTTTTAAATTTAAGAATTAGTGGACAAATGTATAGGCTCCAGGATACATATAATTATGAAGAACGACAAAGAAATTGTAGGAACCTTGTTGGGTTTTGACGATTTCGTTAATATGTTATTAGAAGACGTAACAGAAATTGAAACTACTCCAGAAGGTAGACGAGTTACAAAATTGGATCAGATCTTATTAAATGGAAATAATATTACAATGGTAAGCCTGTTTTGTTTTGTTTTGTTAGATATAGTTGCGGCAAGAATTCAGACGACTTAAGTCATACGAACAAATGAATAATTTATATTTTCATCAAAATATTTTACACTAAGTGTGTGCACTATATATTGTACAAATTGCAAAATTATTGTTTTTAATGCGGCCAAATAACGAAAATTATATTGACAGTAAAAACAACTGCACGTCAGCTGTGCTGTGACACAAGTCATCTGAAGTTTTGCCACAATTATGAAACATCCACATCCTGGAAGAAATAGGCACACATTAAATTAAAATTTCTTTATTATACATTTTTTTAGTTGGTTCCTGGAGGTGAAATGCCTGAATGAATAGTCACCAAAATATTGTAAGCACTTTAGGTTTAGATTAATAATAAAACATTTTTTTTAACAAAAATATTTTTAATTATTTCCATTTCATACATACTTCAGAATCAACTGACAAAACATTTAAAATGTACGTATATTTTCATGTTGTTTTGTACATTGTTTAACAAAATACATATGGTGCATATTTGATTATAACCAACCTTTAAATAAATATATTAAAATTACAACATAATTAAAATATATTAAGTAATTAATTATAAAAAATCTACTTTGTTTATTTATAATTAATCTAAAATTAAATGCATGCAAAATAAGTGTGTTTAATGAAAAATATAGATTTAATTTAAATGAAATTGTGACGCAGTGTCAGAAATTTTTCAGTGTTTCAAAAATAAGTAATGTCATTTTTTTGTTCATTAGTTAATTAGATTTGTAACCTGAAATTGAAATCATATACTCGCGTCAAGAATTCAGACGTCTTACGTCAAGGCTGACGTTACACATTTGTTTTTATTGTCAACGTAATTTTCGATATTTGGTCGCGTCAAAAACAATAATTTTTTGCAATTTAGTGCAATATATAATGCAAACTTTTAGTGCAGTATATAGTTTTATTACTATCAATTGCAGTTTCTTAAATATTTTGATGATAATATAATGAATTATTCATTTGTTCGTATGACGTAAGTCGTCTGAATTCTTGTCGCGAGTATATATATTTAACTGTTCTTGACAAAAAATAAAGGAAACATAAGTTGTTCCAAATTAAGCATCTAGTTGCCAACCAAACCAAATTTAAATAAATACATAAGCATTGGAATTATTTGAATGTCCTTAACAGGCAGGTTTTTTAGGCAAAATTAGCACAATAATTAAGATTTCCTTATAGCAATGCGATTTATGTGATTTTCATATACCTACTACATTGAATTCAAAGCATAATGAAAACAATATGAAATACACAGAGAAATGAAAATATACATTTTTTATACAAACAACTCATTTATGCACCGCTAGTTTTCTATAAAAAATATCTTTACCACCAATGTTTTTAAACACACACACACAGTACTTAGGAACAAAGTATTTTGAAACCATTTTAGGCCCATGAATTTATTTGTTACCACTAATGTGAGAAAGAGGGTTGTGTCGTGGCGAGTTGACTGGCTATCAGACAACCATCAAATTAACTTACCATTTTATGCTGAATTTAGTACACGTTTCAATTGTTGCTATTAATATAACAATCTTTAGAAAACTTAAGTTATACATATGCCCAAGTTGTTATTAAAAGACTAATTATCGCTGAAATTTATGAAAACATGAATTAAATGAACAAAACGGCAAAGTATTTTATTTGTAATAATACATAACAGTTCAGATATCTTCTCAATCATATAAAAATCAGTCATAAAGAAGACTGAACTACTGTAAGTGAAAGGGCAGTGTTTTAGTGAGCCCAATAAGAAGTATTTAAATAAAAATGCATTCAAAAATTCTTAGTGCGACTGAAAAGATTAATTTTTTTTGTCAAAGGAAATAACAGATGAATTTGCCCATAGTGACATTTATAATCAGTGACACCTTGTGACAATTATGGTGGTCATAAGATCTTAATAATATAAGATCTATACTAATTTTTTATGGATGACTTCTAAGCCTACAAGAGAATTTTCATTACAGTCATTTTGGATCAATAAAGTATGCGGAAAAATGTGTTTCATTTATATATTTTTTGTATTTACTTCTGCAAAAAACATTTTGCTATTCTATACCAAATTTTTATCTATAGATATCTTTCTCATAAATAATAAAGTATCTTTATTTTAGATGTAAAGTGGCCACCAAACCAAATTATTGTTATTTATGATTTTAGGAAAATAATTAAAGGGATTGAAAGATAAAGGACAGATAGTTTGATATGTTTAGGCAGAATTCATATCAGAGCCATACGATAAATATAAGATCAAAATTGTTTTGTACCTATGAAATGTACAGTTTATTTTAAATCACTGTGTACTTAAACGACTACAATAAAAATCTTCATACAGAAGTCGCTATGGTTTAGGTGTGTAGCGATTTAAAGTAAACTACAGATAATCCTTAAATTCGAGGATGACTATTATGATCTTCGGAATTATAAAAGATAGGAAAGGGCATAAATTAGGGCAAAGTTGCATAATTTCGTATCGCTAAAAAAATCTTTGGGAGATATCAGGAAAATATTGAAATTATGATTTTATTTTTCTCTTTTGTACAAAATAGCATTATCAGTTTTTCAGTTCAACATTTTGATTCTTTAGAACCACCATTAACTTTTTTTTTTAAATACAAACTAGAAATGCCTATGAAGCTAAAATGAAGATCTTAATATTACAAACAAATTTTTGTTAATTTTTGCAAATCCAAAAATAGTAAATATAAATTACTTCACAAAATCTTAACATCAGTAAAATTTCTAAAATTTCATTGTTTTGCGGATATCTATTTATTTGTATTTAGGAATTTGCAACAATTATTTGGAATTTCTCCAATTTTTAAACGATATCTGATATAAGACATTTATCGTATTGCTGGTATGATTTCCTCTCAGTGAAGATGTTTGTGATAATTTTGTTGTGTGAATCAGTGGTGGCTGGTGAGATTTCAGATATGTCATCATATTTCAATAACCAGACATGGGACCAAACAGAATTTTTGTAGGATAGCAGTTTGTGAAAACAGTTGAAAAAATTTGCTAGCCACCCCTGGAGATCTTAAAATTAAACGTAAATTTATCATCGAACTTTAAATTTGATGAATAAATGATATTTGTAGAATTTGCAGGAATTTCTACAAATCAACCACATTATTAGTATTTTTTAAAATAATTTGAAAAACTTGAGCGTCACATGCCCACCGGTGGACATTTTAATTTTTCAACAGAGGACCAAGTGACCACCGCTGGTCATTATTGAATCCCGTTGCCTGGACGTGACCACCCGTGGTCACACTACGTGTTTCATTGCGAGACCGTGTGCTCACCGGTGGTAACGTTTTACATATATTTAGCATTGAGAAATATTAAGTTTGGTCCCAGGATGTAAACTTATTTTATTATTTTACTTGGACTTGGTAGTTTGGTTTCGAAATGAAACACGTAGTGTGACCACGGGTGGTCACGTTGTCCAGGCAATGGGATTCAATAATGACCACCGGTGGTACTTGCTCCTCTGTTGAAAAATTAAAATGTCCACCGATGGGCATGTGGCGCTCAACGTGTTAAATAAATTCACGTTTATGCAATGAAAAATGTTTCACTCAATTAAATAAGCCAATTTGGAGGCTTCAGGGGAGGCTAGTGATTTTTTCAAAATTAAATTGCTGTTCTATAAAAGTTATGTATATGATTACAGTACCTATATCTTAACGTTTGGTTTGAATCCCATATTTGGTTGAGATATGGCATACCCAAAATCTCAACAGCTACCACTGGCGTGAATATGAAATAAAGACAACATAGATACTGAGGATTATAAATGACATCGTGACACTAAAATTTAAAGAACATGTTTTTAGAAATACATCAATTTTTGGCTAATTTCTAATATCATAAATGTTTTGATCAAATTTAGATATCTTAATAAAAACAGTCAATATTTACAGAAAGTTATTTGTTTAATGTATTTATTCGAAAGTATATAAAATCAGCAAATATTATTTTCAATGGATTTTATTATACCTACATAGTTTATAAATATTAACGTCTCGATTTATGAGAGAAAGTTTAAACTGGATTTAATTTAGTTCATTAGCAACCGCCAATGTTTTATACTTTGGCGACCTAACTCAACGATGGTCAAATTTCATGATAATCCGCACATAACTGGATTGATATGTACTCTATGTGAGACCACTTGTGGGCCTAAGTTAAAAATGAATGATTATTATATCGAGGATGGAAATTTAAATTCCATTAAAGTATGACATTAAAATTTAACCGATAATTCCCATATATATATTTTTTAATAATTGAATTCAATTATACTTATTTCCTGAACTTTTCAGACCTGTGAACCTTTCTGATAGTTGCAGGTTCCACAGATTAGTATAAATTGGCCTATGTTCACAAAAATGTTTTTTTTAAGGTACATTTTTTTTATAAAATTTCAAAATTTGTACAAGTTGAGTCAACAATTGCTTAGATGAACTCTGGAATTGCTAAAGTTTATCAAAAAATAACTTCTACAAAGTGATAAGTATGCCAACAGAGCACGATTTAAAAATATTCTCAGATATACAGAGTGCTCCAGATATTTGTAATGAACTAAACTTACATTGTTTTAAATGTATATGTCGTAGTCATTGGGCGTAATTCGTCATTTCACGGAAAGCCTAGTCATTGGCTGTAATGCCGGCAAAGGCTGTAATGGAATGAATATTCCTTTGATTGACTGAAATTTTACGTCATTTCAGGGATTGCCTGTTTCATTGTCGTCAGAGTAAAAGATTAAACGATTTCACGTTACAGCGTTAGTCGAGTCTGACTGTAGAGAGCCATTTTCATTTACATTAAATCTTAAGAGTATTTTTTTTTTTTCATCTAAAAGTGAACAACTAATATTTTGCCAAAATAAAAATATTTTGTTTACTTTGTATTTTGCACTTCATCATATTCATTTTATTACAGCCTTTGCCGGCAGTACAGCCAATGACTAGGCTTTCCGTGAAATGACGAATTACACCCAATGACTACGACATATATACCTAAAATTAGCCTGCCAAAAATCAACTGTTGATTCTACGACCAAAAATAAGAAAAAAAGTTACATAAACATAGGTCAGTAAAGGCGCCCTAACGAACTTATGGCCCCTTAAAAGGGGACTCTAAAATTTGATTTCCAAATATTTCCAGAACAGATCGACATCAAATTTCAAATTTAGAATCACCATTAGATTGCAGATAATATTCTAAAAACAATCCCGCATAATTAGTCGTAGGCGTGCCAAACTGGGGGTCATTGGGTAAATATTTTAACTTTTTCATATCTCCAGATTTTTGCCCTCACATCAAAAGATTAAAAATTTTGAACAGATTTACAAAAAAAAAACATACTCGTTTTACTTTCATAAATTATTGCGTTTACGGGTAATATTATTTTTAAAAATTTTGTGACCACAGAAATATGATACAATAAATATGATATGCAAGCGGCGAGAAGGTTGTATTGTTGTTATAGCTCCAAAAGCTCCAAGTAAGGGTCATGGTCTAACATCAACTAAATGGAAGGGGTGATTTTTATGTAATCTCATTAATTTACTTCTCTTGAGTATAAAGTTCTTAGAATTGCAAACACATAAGATTGAATAATAGAAACTGCTGATTCTAATACTGTCAGCTTATGGGACACATATTAGAGTAGAAGTATTTAAATAGGCTATATTAATTACATGTCTAATATAAACTTTAATAGTATTTTAAAACTTCAAATCATTTGAATGACACCTTTAATATGTGCCAAATAAGCCAACAGTATTGTCCCACAGCCTATTAGGGACATTTTGATATAGTTTGTCAGAATATTTAAATTAATATTACTCCAAAACGGAGCACTTTATCGAAGTGCAATAGTCAATCTCAAAATACGAAAAAGTTAGAGCAATTTTTACCAACGGCCCTCCAGTTTGCCAGGCCCAGTGAAAAAAAAAAATTGTTTAGAAATTGTGTAAGTTAGGCTTAGTTGCCTTTATTTTTGTGAAACTGAAAAACGGGCTTTATTTGTCCCCACCAAGAAGACATTATAAATACTGTTCTACAAAATCAATTTTGAAATACTAAATTTGTTGTCTAATGATAATACTTAGGTATTCGGTTCAAAAAGTTATTGTTTTATTTCAGGCAATTCTTGAAATATTTGGAAAAGAACATGTTCTGGGCCTTCATTTTTGGAACCAGCGCTCCCTTAGGAAGGGTTTTCCGATTTAATGTTTATACAGTAGACTCGCGATAAGATGAACTTGTGTTTATGTGAACTTTGCGGTAACATGAACACTATATTGGTTCCATTATCTACCTTGTAACGTGAACACCGCTTCTCCCGGTAACGTAAACAAACGCAATTGAAGCAATCAACACTGCATTAAAGTGAGCGGAGCAGAATTCATTGGAGATCAGTGATATTCTTAGCCTTAGAGCTGTTTACGAAAAAGCAATATTGAAAAAGTTGTCATCTAAACAAGTTCAAAGTAAAATAACTACAATTTTTACAAAAACTGATGTAGAGCTTAATAAATAAAATGCTACAGACTAGACTACTTGCTTCTTTTTCACTTTTTGTATACTTTCATTAACGTGAACAAATTCGATTCCGTGAAGGCCCCTGGTGCATTTTGTGTTCACGGTATCGCGAGTCTACTGTATAACTTTTCTCATTTATTATGGTAGAATATACAGTTAAATTTGGCAGGCTAATTTTCAGACACCCTGTATAAACTTTGAAATAACTGGATAAAATATGAAACATTAATTTTTAGACTTGTATTTAACTGCAGTTATTGCTTACTTTTAAGAATTGAAAGAATTTATTTAGCAAATTATTATAAATGTTACCTCAGAAAGCCTACAGGCAATTCAGAGTAAAGGACCCCGCACAAAAAGATAGGAAATGCACTCTCGGTCAAATTGTCTGAATTTTTGATATGTTATACATTTTGTCATCCTGAATAAAAGTCTTAATGGGCACTAAGCTCCAAAGTCCATGGTTTGGCTCCTATGGAGCTCCGAAGCTCCGTGACTCCACGATAGTATAGAAACCTGAATGAATGAATATTGACAGTTGACAGCTGTCAAATAGCTGTCAAATGCTTCAAAGAAAAACAAATCTTATATTAAAGAATGTTATCATATGTTTTTGGGGACGCTGAATTCAAATAAGATGTCAAATCGATAATATTGACAGTTGACAGCTGTCAAATGCTTCAAAGAAAAACAAATCTTATATTAAAGAATGTTATCATATGTTTTTGAGCACGCTGAATTCAAATAAGATGTCAAATCGATAATATTGTCAGTTGACAGCTGTCAAACGCTAAAAAAAAGAAATCTCATATTAAAGGATGTTATCATATGTTTTTGAGGACGCTGAATTCAAATAAGATGTCAAATCGATAATATTGACAGTTGACCGATATTATCGATTTGACATCACATGTGAGTTCAGCGTCCTCAGAAACATATGATAACATTCTTGATTATAAGATTTCTGTTTTCTTTAAAACATTTGACAGCTATTTGACAGCTGTCAACTGTCAATATTATCGATTTGACATCTTATTTGAATTCAGCGTCCTCAAAAACATATGATAACATTCTTGATTATAAGATTTCTGTTTTCTTTAAAACATTTGATAGCTATTTGACAGTTGTCAACTGTCAATATTATCGATTTGACATCTTATTTGAATTCAGCGTCCTCAAAAACATATGATAACATTCTTGATTATAAGATTTCTGTTTTCTTTGAAGCATTTGACAGGTATTTGACAGCTGTCAACTGTCAATATTATCGATTTGACATCATATTCAAATTCAGCATCCTCAAAAACTTAAGGGCATACATTAAAATAATTAAAATATGATTTTCAAAAAGGTGACATGCGTTTTAGACGTTTCTATACTATGATGGAGTCACGGAGCTTCGGAGCTCCATAGGAGCCAAACCATGGACTTTGGAGCTTAGTGCCCATTGAGACTTTTGTTCAAGATGACAAAATGTATAACATATCAAAAATTCAGACAATTTGACCGAGAGTGCATTTCCTATCTTTTTGTGCGGGGTCTTTTACTTTAACTAATCGTTGACTCATTATAAATTTTGTACAGAGATCTCAAAATGGGTAACTCCTATTGCAATTTTTAATTTTGCACATTTCGATTGATACTTTTTCATCACAGAAATTCTCTACGTGAGCCTAGAAAGCACCTTACAAAAACCTTACAGGTCTCGTACTTTGCTATCACAATACGACCACTTTAATTCTCACTACCCATCACTGAATAAGTGACTTTACTGACAGAAACAGTATTATAAATCGTGGAAAATAGAATGGACGGTTTACAAAATCAAACCAGACTCAAAAGACACAATCCTAAATGAAATCAACCGCTAAACTTCGACACCCCCCACACCAACGCTACTTTTTCACTTTCACCTTCTTCTGTACCGGCGTATGGTCTTCGCTCTTAACTTTCACTGGTCGCGTACTGGCGGTCTCGGCCTCGCCCTCCACCACGGCCTCCTTCCTGTGATCCCTTCGTATGTGCACCGCAATGTCACAAATCTTACGGAATGCCATATCGCACTTGCTGCAAGCAAAAGGTAACACGTTTAGCTTCTCCTGGTGCTCCTTCTCGTGTTCCTGCAGCTCCCCTACTGATGCAAATCGAGCTTTGCAGACGTAGCACAGCGTCATCTTGTGGAATATCCGGTAGTGTTTGGTCAGGATGGCCGGGTACTGGTACGACATCTTACACAGTTCACAGTCGTAGAAGGCCTGATAGTCCCCCTTGTTGTGCGCGGTCTTGTAGTGCTCCGTGAGGTAGCTGTGTCGGTCGAAGCCCGAACCGCATACCTCACAGCCTACCGAGTGGGTTATATAATGGTCCATGGTCTCGCCGCGGTTCTCAAAGGTCAGGTCGCATACGGGGCAGACCAAGCTCTTGCTCACGTGGTGGGAAAATTTACACTTGTAGCGCCGAACGATGTTCAGGATGTGGAGGGTCTCATAGTGAGACTTCAGGCAGTTCAAGCAGCCATAAGAGCTGTCACAGATGTCGCAGGTGTAGGTGGTGGTGAGAGATCCGGTCGGACTCTTACAGAGAGACTGGTGTAGTTCTTCTAGTACTTCTTTGGCAGGAGGGGAAGGCCTCTTTTCTTCTGTTTCTTCTATTTGAAGTATTATTGTTTCCTAAAGAAAACATACAAATAACATTTGTCAACATATAGATATAATTTTAATTATAGTGATAGTAGATTTGCAAAAAATGATGGTTTGCTAACAAGTTACTCAACTTTAACAAGTATAGTGAACCTAACTAACATAAAGGTTTCCAACCTAACACGTATACTATTTTTAAAGGGGTGAGCTGGTGGACTATTGACAGTAACTTTGAGAGCCATCAATGATTAGATTGTGTCAATACATGTCAATAATTGTTTTAGTTACAAGAATATTAACATTTTTCCTAATGATGGTAGAAGTTTAGTAATTAAAGTTTTATTTGCTTTTTTAAATTTATCAACTGAACAATTGATGTCACATAATATTGTATAATTTTTCAGTAAAGTTTGCTAAAATATTAATAATAATAATTGTGGACAAAGTATAGTATTCTACTTGCATATAATGACTGTAATTCACTCGAGTGATTTATAACAGTCGCCTAAGACTTATGTCGTAACTTTCATCCTCGTGAATTACAGCCATCATTATATGCTCGTTAAATAATATACTATTTATTATCACAGCATAGACAGACCAGTGGAATCACTTGAGCCGAAATAATAAGTTGCACATAGCTCACACATCCATTTCAGACTGCAGGCACCTCCGCCAGTCGCTGTGCTGCTGTTAAATGTTTAAACATATCTTGTAATAGCAATTTAAGTTTTATTAAATTTCCTAAAGATATAAATAGGTAAGTAATCTATAAGCATACTGTAAAAATCATAAGTGATATTTTACTGCTATTGCTATACCTATTAATTTATTTCGTACCTATAACATTGGATTATAAATACTTCTCATGAAAATGAAGTTTTAAATAAGTTTAAATATGTATACATATTTATTTTATTTATTTATATGTTTTATGTTTTTTGAGCATAAATTTGGGCAGTGACTTCTAATAGAGAAAATTTATAGAAAATCTACATAGAATAATTAGTAATAGTTCATACAAATTGTGTCAAATACATTTTGATAGCAATATGTTTTCTAATGATTCACCCAGTAATTTTATAAAAATTTTAAATTTTACTGCATATTAGTAACATTTTAAATTAATAACTATTAAATACTACAAAGTTTTATCTCCGATTTAACATTTCTCAAAGTTTTCTATTCTAAATTATACTTTTCTAATACTTTCCAAATTTTAATAATGTTACTCTTGTTTTTAGACGATATTATAACTGACACTTTTTCAATTAAATAGAGTAGTTTCTTAAGAAACGGCTGAAATGAATGTTTTATTAAGAAATACTCAGATTTATGACATTAATTTTTATTATGTCTATTACCCTGGCAAGCCAACATCAGCGGCCGTCAAAAACAAGTATTGGATATTTTGTTGCTAATTTGTACCACCAGTTTCAATATTGTACCTTGTGCCGTTTTTGAGAAAAATGGTGGCCGCGCGCGGCTCATTGAATTACTCCACAACTAACAACGATAGCAAAGCGATTTTTATACCATATTTTGTTGCTCGTCGAGTACTTTCTGAAGGTGTATAGTTGTTCAAAAATAAAATATAAAAATTGTCCATTATGTTTCTTAGTTGCGGAGTATAAATTCGATGGGCTGCTAGCATAATGTTACTCTAGCACCCACCATTTTTCTCGAAAACGGCACAAGGTACAAAATTGAAATAGGTGGCACGAATTAGCAACAAAATAGTAACAAAATATCCACCACTTGTTTTTGGCGGTTGTATTTTATTTTTCATTTTAGAAGAGCGCAAAGTAGCAACAAATTTTTATATTTCTTAAAACATTATACACTGCAGAAAGATTCAACGAGCAACAAAATATGGTACAAAAATCGCGGTGCTATCGTTGTTAGTTGCAGAGTAATTCGATGGGCCGCTAGTAATATTACGCTAGAGGCCACCATTTTTCTCGAAAACGGCACAAGATACAAAATTGAAACGGGTGGTACAAATTAGCAACAAAATATATTGGAAAATAGTGAAAATTAACTTTTTTTAATAGATACTGATGAAATTGAAAAATACATTTAAAAAATATCTTATAAATTATCAGTAATGGTCGTCATATAGGTAACATTTGGAAAAATCTGATTATTAAGAAAACTAACATCCATATTATTCAGGGTACCACATTGTTTAACATTTTAATAGTAAACTAAATTTTTTGCTAATCTACCTGTTGCTAAATTTTAATAAAATGAAAAAATATCAAACCATCATCCAGTTCACAAAAATTTTTACTTATTCTATTAATCTTTTTTAAAAAACTTACCCCTACCTCATTATTCTCATTCAAGATAGTAAACATCGGGGAGGAAGATAGGAAAAATGGCATTACCGGCTCCATCCCTAAACTGTTCACGTCGGAACTTATGACAGATATTTCCTGTGCCCCATTGTTGTTAGTGACATATTCTGATTCGATAATTACATTTTCACTTCCCATCTGCCCTTCGGCTTCCTCCTCTTTACATGTTATATTGGAGGAGAGTTCTACTTCCTCTCGAATATCCTCGTAGACATTCATGTACTCCACGAGAGGCTCTAAAGGCACTAGATCTTTGGTCTCGCTAGTATCAGACATGGAATCTACACCTACTTCGATGTCGCCTTCGTTTTTGAAATAAAGTACTTCAGGTTTGATAACCAACTCTTCTTCAAGATCTTCGTCTGAAACAGGTACTATTTAGAAAACATATGAATGAAATGTAAGTGACTTACCGTGTCTCATAGGAAGTGCATTTTCTTTTAATTGTAACACCGAGTTTTTCATTTCAAAGTCCTCTGGCAAGAAGTGTCTCTATATGAAAAATTAGATAAGAAAATTCAACTGTGTTACATATAAAAAATATAGAAATAACTAATACCTACTATGCAAAGGTTGTAGCAAACTATAACAGGCATTTAAAATTAATTATTACTTACATCACATATGTAAACGTGTTTCTCTAAAAAGTCTTCGATCCCTATTCTTTCGAGAAATTCCATTTGCCATTTTGCACTTTTCCCTTCTGATAAATAAAACAAATCACATGTTAGTCCACATAATATCAACTTAAAAAAACACACTTAAATGACTTAAAACATGTCAGTACAATAAGCTTCTTTAAGCTGTGACAATACTACAATATATGGAAGGAATTAAAAATATCTAGAGGTTATGTTACTACTTCACATTTTGATAATGCAGCAGACTAAATATTTAATAAAAATATATTCTGAAAAATTATTAAAATATTGAAGTGTTAAAAAGGTGACAAGTTAAATAATACAACATAAACTGATGTCACCCACGAGAATGAACTCACCGATTGGCACTTGAAAAAGGGTGATGTCCTTGTCTTTCTCAATGCCTTTTCCGCATTTGAGACAGCTGTTAACCATATTTCGTCGAAATGTTTTGAGAGAAATTAAAAAAGGTATTTAAAAACTTAACTTATTATCCGTCATATGGTAGTTCAAGGCAACTCTTATCAATTCTTGGCAATTTTCATAAACAAATAACAAAGACAGAAAATAAACTAATCTATGGATGCCATGGCACAAAATAAGTCGGTAACTGTGTTCGGAAATCTTAACCAGGTACAAAAAGTGTAACAAATCATATAGAAGTAACTTTACATTGGTTTTAACCTGTTTAATTTTGCAGATAAGGTTAGCTTTAACTTCCTTTTTATATCCGAGAATAGCTATTCTTAGCTATTTTTTCTGATACCAGAACAGTTTGAACTTTTATCTTGAACCTCGTCTTGAATGAAGACTCTGCATAAGAAAAAGGAGTAATAAGTCGGGTGTGGGGGTGAACAACAATCTAACAAATCGGTTTTGTATGTGCAGATGTAATGCGTTTTTTTGTATTTTTTAGTAATTTTGCAAATTTTATTGTGGTCGTACGATATTTAGTTATGAATGGTATTATACAAAAATGCAAAACATACGCAAGGATATTTACAAAATATCTGTTCTGTTGCTCAGTGCTCCTTTTACTATAGAGGGTGGTCTACTTTCGAAAGCGAAAATTTTAGAGGCAAAGAGCAGAGAACCACAAACCGTTGTTTGTATATAATATAGTTATTCAACTGCGTCCTCAAGGAAGTGCTGCCATCTGATCGGGAAAAATTCAAAATACTGTTGAAAGTTCTGTTGACAATAATAGAAGATATTTCTGTCATTGTTTTTAATTTTATTAATGAAAATAAAATAATATGAATGAATTGGAAGCTAGTTTGGAATGCAGCTTCGGGAGCGTTCGACCCAGGTCCGACCGGCGTTCGGTTTATGCCATAAGTAAACATCTTAGATTTTTTTCAACTTTACAGTATTTTTATAGTCTTGGCTTGGACTATTCAAAGTAGATTTAAAGGAAATTTTATTTCATGATATTAGTAATATTTGAATACTATTTTTCTATGTTTATTAAATATTTGTACAAATTTAAAAAAAGCCGCAAATTTTAGAATTTTTATAATAGGAAAACTTTTATTACATAGTGTTTTACTTGCAAATGTTAGGATAGGACTTGAATAATCAGTAGTTTGATAATTTTAAGATGTTTGCTCTCAAAAAATAAATGGACTATTACCTTTTGTGCCGCATATAATTAACTGATATAAGTGTTGGTTTTAATAACTTATTGTTAGTGACTAAAATTTCAGAATAATTAGGTTGTTTTCTTCGTCATGATTTTTTGATTGGAATACGATTTGCTGTTACTTGGGCTAAAACATTTTCTCATTTAATAATGTTATCAAAACTATATCGAGCGAGCATTGTCAGAGCGATCTAGATCAAAAACGTGCGTGACGGAGAAATAAACCATCTATAACAAAAATCCAAAATCGTGTATGACAGTTAAAAGTGAAATTATATTTCAAACTATTTGCCTTCTCATATTTCTGTTTGTTAAAAACATACTTTCAATAAAGATACCTACTAATTAAAATATTTTGCAGAGAGATCGTTGCCTTCTATCAACTTTATTGTGATCACTATCTTCCTAAATTAATATTTGATCAAAAAGTCCTTGATATTGAACTATTAATATATATTTTTAAATTTCACACATTTCATAACTGTATAATTTTTAATGATATGAGCAAGATTAAAAGAAAATAAATAGAAGTTTTATTAAATATGTTTTAATATTTTTAATTTTTGGGTACAGTCTTTTGTTCTGAAATTCAGTGAATACGTTTTACACTCTTTATATATTAAGGTTCTTAAAAGAAGATTAATCATAAATTCTCTATGCGGTTTACATTTTTTGTGGCACAAAAACCATTCCTTTATACGAGTATTTAATCTTCTTTTAACTCCTTTTAACAATATTTTATAAAAAAATCGTTTATGCCATATTTTTTTAAAAAGTGCAGAAAAACATTGCGTAGATAATTTTACAACATCAAATATTAATTTTTCTGGTTTTTTCAGCAAAATTGGAGTATTGATATTATAATTTTTGTAAAATATAAAAATGTCTGATTCGTCACACAATGTTTCATTCAAACATAAAAGAGTTTCACATTCAGAGCAATTAAACTTCTCAATACACTTTTTAACAACATATCCCGAAAGATACTTTAAAGTACAATTTTCTAATGAAATTACTTTCTGTGCTTCTGCTGGTGTTTCATTATTGTCTTCTGATTCTACCGAAGTGGAATCATTAGTGCTCGAATCTGAGAATGTAAATGTTGCATCTTTCATTTCCAACAAATTCATTTCAATTGTCGGTTCACAGTTAGAACTTTTTGGTGGTTTCATTAAGTTCATAATACAATTGGCTTTGTAGGCCGCTTGAAACATTCTAACTGTCGGATTCCTTGAATATCCATCTCGTTGCCTGTATATTGAAAACTGATTTTCCAAAACATCTTGGTTTAGTCGGCTGGTAAGTAAAAATGGATATCCTCTTGCAATTTGTTCATTTAGTAGTTGCTGAATAGCATTTATTGTTTGCACCATACCATCAAAACATGGTGGTCTTTTAAGTTTTCTATTCCTGTCAATTTTTGCCAAGGATTTCATTGTCTCTTTGGCTTGTTCTAAAGCTCGTAGTGCCCATGTGTTTTTTTCTGAGAGAGCTGCTCTACAGAGTTGAGTGTCTCTAAGTCCTCTGCTATTCAAAGCATCGAATGCAGAATTAACCACTTTCAGAAAATGTGCTGTGTTTTTTGCAGTTTCAGATAAAAGTTGCTTTGTTTCAACAGCGGTGAGGATAGCAGCACTAACACTGTGACTCAAAACCTGAACAGCCAAACGCACATTCATTTTCTGAAATGGCCCTGGATTTAAATGAACATCAGTCAGCCGTGGTAAGGCTTTGCCCGTGGAACTGCTCTTATCTAATTCGTACACCTTTCTAATGTCAGTTGCTGAAATACGCTGATCTCCCAAGATGAAATCAGAATCAAATAAATTATTTCTGATGCTCTTCATCAAATGCGGTACATCGTACAATGCGTAATATTTCTGATTGTTAATTATGAAGACAGGATATTCAACTAACACTCCTAAAGAGGAGTAAACTTTTCGATTTACTGTAGCTTGATCGCAAACAGTTGCCAAAACATGAAGCCCTATTTCTTGCAAGCGATTAAGTGTTATTTTTAATAAATTTTCTAATTCGTCTGCTTTTACTCCATTAGACGAAAGATAGTACGACATTGGAATTTTCCATGTCCCATAAATCCCTCTCACCAAAAATACTAAAACTTGTTTAGCCAACATTGGTTTTCTTCCTAACTCGCCCAAATCTTCAAAACCTTCGATTAACTCCTTTGCTCTTGAATATTCTATAGCTTGTTTTATAGCCATTTCATCAAACGCAACTACACAATATTTTTCTCTGGCAGTCATGGTTTCCACTTTCAACTTCAAGCATTTTAAAAACGATTTGTTAATGCCAGGGCGGTACTTGAATTTCTTGAGCCAGCTGAAAATTGTAGAAGAAGAAGGCAATATCATACCTTTGCTTCTCATGAATTTATAAGTTGAAGGTGACTTGTAAAATAGAGATAAAGCTGTCATTTTCTCATCAGAGAGCCATGGCTTTCTTTTTTTGTGATATAATTGCATCCGGACAATGGCTTTTGGCATTAAAGGTAAAGATTCAAAATCTCTGGATGCAGTACTGCGCACCTTAAATCTTTTAACTTGATTCTGTACCAATTTCAATTCTTCTTCCGTGTTTTGCAATTTTCTCTTTAGTTTTTTCTTCTCAGGAGAATCAACTAAAGGCATGTTTGTTATATCTGTTAAAACTGTATCTTTCATAGGTGAAACATAAGGTGTTGACAGAATTCCAGTAGAAGTTGAAGGTTGTACATTTTCAATTTGCCATTCCATCGGTGAAGAGCGTCTATATACTTCACGTTCACCTTCTCGGAAGTTATACTTTATTGGCACAGCAGATTTAGATAGTCTACTGTTAAGAATATACTTTTTTTCAAAATGATCTTCACATATGAAGTATTTCTTCAGTTTACAAGGGGATAATTCTAATAACTCTGTTGCCCCTGAAAAACAAAATAATTTATTAATTTTATTAAATAGTTAACAGTAGTATGCCTACTATTTCTTTTTGTTTAAAATTTAACCACAAAAACTTATTTAAAACTACAGATGAAAGGCAAAAACTTTTTCTAGCTATTATCCAGGGTGTTCGGAAATGTGTTAGAACGTTTTAAGGAGACATTTTACGGGGCAAAATGATGTTAGTAACTCATTTGGTAAAATGTTGAAATGTACATGGTTACCAAAACACTTTTAAAAATTTTTTTTATTACATTAATTTTTCAATCAATCTATTTCATATTAGGCATGCAAACTAAATTTAATTTAACTCCAAGATTTTAAGGTGGAAGTGCTTGTGTTCAATGCCGCTAGAAGACACATTACCAGAAAGCTTATCATCGACATTAAAGTTTTCATGACTCAATTTTTAATTAAAAAAATGGTAGCTTCACCCTGTATTTCGAATACCATGCATTTTAGAGGCAATGTTTATGTAGCAAAGTGATATTATTTTTCATTCTATTGTTTCTTAAATTTTCCATCATAAAGTTTGATGTCGATTAGTGGTTAAACGGTCATATTTATCGATAGTGATCAAGAGTACCTTATTTTTTATGGTTATTTTTACCTTTAAAACCACATCTTTGGTTTTGCTATATCTGCCAAAATAAAATAGTTGCCCTGTAGAAGCACTGAACAAATGCGCTTTCATCTTAAAATTTTGGAGTTAATCAAACTTAGTTTGCATGTCGAATATGAAACGGTTGGAAAATTAAAACAAACAATTGGTTTTGCCAAATTCTCCAAATGAGTTACTAACATTTATTTTGCCAGAATGTCTCGTTAATTTTCAAACCCATTTTTTGAACACCCTGCATACAGTGTGTGTTACAAATACCGTCATTGACGTTTCTAGAGAACTAAATAAGTATGGACTGGAATTCGGAAAATTTGTGTATGGGGGTTTGTCAGAATTTTCTATCGTTTAAAAATATTGACATTGAAATTGATACATTTTAGTATTTCTTTTCTAAACATGGTGCCTTCTAGATTAAAAAATGAACGAAATAGCAATAGCAGTGTTTTTTCAGTTTCTTTTAAAAAGTGAATTTCTCAAAAACTCTTAATTTTAAGAGTAATGTATACTTATATGAAAGGTACAATTTAAATATAAAAATTTAAAAATATATACTTAGTACATTCCATTTGAAATAAGCAAGTTGACATCTACTTTTGGTACTACTGGAAGTTGTTTTAATGTTAATATTGAAGATTTTCGTTACACACTATATTAGGGACCAAAAAGATCAAAAAACAAATATCGCTTCACTTACTAAATAATGCTTATTAACTTTCTCTCTCTCTGTTGGTTATTTAGGAATAATACTCAATAATTAATAAATGCCATACAAATGACTTACCACTATTAACAATCCATTTCTGGCATTGTTCTGAATTCGCAATTGGAAACTTAAACCGTTTTAAATCCTTTGTTTTTGCGGTTTTTCCACAAAGGAAATAGGCACATCGATAAGATGACATCTCACTGAAAATAAAAAGTGATTTCAGGAAATACGTTACAAAATTTGAAATACTTATATTAAATTGGGATTAGTATGAGCTTGATTTAGTAATAAACATAATATAAGCTTAATACATATGTAAGTATAATTGTATCCCAAAATTTGCCTGCCAAAATTAAACGTGTAGAATCCAGTTAGAATTGGCAGGCTAATTTTGGGACATATTCTATGTATATTTAATTGCTCGTCTTTAACAGTTCTGTTTATATGGAATTATAGAATAATAAAGAGTGATTCACAAACAGTGACCAGTCTTTCGTATACATTTTTTGTCTAGGACCCTTCATTATAAAGATACAGAGTGTTAAAGTTGCTATCGTACTACTATCCAAACATTTTTTAGATGCGTGCCCTGGTCCAAAAATGTTTGACACTAACACATTTTATGAGAGCCTAATTAAGTACCGTGTCTATGCCAAATATGGCTAATATATATATCTCCACTGCATTAGTAAAATATATAAAAAATCCGTATCTTATACAACATTATACTATAACAAACTGCCATTATTTTCTATTGACCCTCGAAGTTTGACTCATCCTGTATATTAAAAAACTGAACATTGGAGTTGGAAACTATTTGGTCGTACATACTTATCTATTCATTCCTTTAATCTCTTCATTAATTACAAAGCAAAGATTTCCTTGTAGTCATAGATAAGATATATATAAAGAAACTTGTAATTATTATAAACTTACGATTTTACTGCGCCGATTTCGGCGCATACCTATTTTGTAATGATTGTTTTAGGAAAATATAGAAATAATTTCTAAATATTCTCAGATTTTGTACCAAAATTGTTAACAAATTATTTGACCCTGTATGTAAATATATTCGAAAACAACAAATATCTTCAAAAATTTCGTACAAAAAATTTCATCGTGTAATACCAGTCGTTAAATAAAAATTTTTATAAGAAAAATCTCCCTTAAAATCCACTAAGGGATAGGAGATTTCATTGGTCACTGTTTGTAAATCACCCTCTATTGCCTATAAACATTGATAAATGCTCATAAGTTAATCGTTATATATTATTTTATTGCTAAAAAATATTTTACAATAACTTACCAGTTTTATTATAAAATACACAAATCAAAGAAATATAGTCTATAATCGCACACAATAACCACAAACACAAATACAATAACCAAGAATAACGGAAACGAACCGAAGCTACGAATCTGTGAAACTAGATTAAAATAAAAATCGATACTCCATGTCCAAAATGGCGAAATTATCAATGAAATTAAATATAAACCAATAGAAACTACAAACGCATCGTAGTATCGTAATTTGTAGTATTTTATCGTAGCCGATTCTCTGTCTTTCTTGCTCTCTTTCTCATTCTGTCGTAACGCGACTTGCGGTAACACGCCATCTAACCCAGGGCCTTATGAACTAAGGCCAGTTGAATAACTATATTATATACAAACAACGCACAAACTTTACAAAGATACAGGGTGTCAAAATGTTTATCAAAAGTTCCAAATGTATTAATATTTTAAAACTACTTTAGATATTTAAATGAAATTTGGAACCTTTGAATAGGTAATCTAGATATATATTTTTACGTAAAAAATATTATTTCTGTTCCACCAGTGGCGTGCGTACGGACAGATCTTCAGGAAATTTTAATGGAAAAAGTGGTACGCAAATGTTTTTTTTAGAAACAAAAACTATTTCTAGAATCCTTGTTTCATTTACAACAGAAAAAGGCTCCTTACTTGTTTTCGTTTCACACACACCGTTTGTCAGTAAAAAATTAAATTGCCTAATGGTTTCTAAGCATCAATTAAGTAATCAAAAACGAAAATGAGGAATTTAATTAGTGGCTTTCAACAACAGTAAGAAAATGAAAAAAAATTAAGGATAAAATCACAAAAATTATTCGAAATGTAGTCCACCCACCTCAATACATTTTCGACATTTCACAACGCAATTATTGCAGCAGATATACTTCATGAAGATTTTGCCGCATATCATTGCAGGCTTACTGAATTCTTAAAATTAAATCTTCCCTTATTAACACGAGATTAGCGTAGATTTTATCTTTAATAGTGCCCCAAGTGTTGCGAATTAACCTCATGCCTTAAATTAATGGGTAAATCCTCTAGATAGTCGTGCAGATTATTGTTAAGAAACTCCATAAACAGTTCCGGGTTGCACCTTGGGGGGTAGCAAATGTGGACCACAAACATTACCATCAATAACAATAACGCCCAATCAAACATTTACGGAAAATTCATTTTGAAATGATCTTGGCCGAATTTCTCAAGGATTCTGATGTGCCCAAATATGGATATTATGGTAATTTGTTACCCCACGTCTGGTAAAAGAGGACTCGTCGGTCCAAAGAATCTTATGTAAAAAGTACAAAAAGTAAGTGTTTATTGCACGCGACGTGAAATTGTCCAACGAGGTCGTCAGGCTGAGTAGGACAACACGTCGAGTGCAATAAGTACTAGTGGTTTTTAGGCTTTCACGGCCAGTGTTGTAATTTGATACATGGTGATTTTCCGGGTTGTTATGCCGTGACCTCGGTAACTGGTAGCTGCCAGAAACAGAGTTAAAATGCACATCCCTAGCATTAGCTGGGATACTTTTACCTGCCCTGGTTGTTCTCGGGCTAGGCTCTGTGGGGACAGACCCGCTATCGGTGTCTCTGGGCCTGTCCATATATTGATTTCGGTTCCTACTGTTGGTATTACGACTGCTACGGTCGGAACCGCTTCTCGGATACTGGTGGTCCTCCGAGGCGTTCCGTAGCCGCCGCTGTAACTGGTCGCATCCCATGCATTTGGAAGCAATACCAACAGTAGGAACCGAAATCAATATATGGACAGGCCCAGAGACACCGATAGCGGGTCTGTCCCCACAGAGCCTAGCCCGAGAACAACCAGGGCAGGTAAAAGTATCCCAGCTAATGCTAGGGATGTGCATTTTAACTCTGTTTCTGGCAGCTACCAGTTACCGAGGTCACGGCATAACAACCCGGAAAATCACCATGTATCAAATTGCAATAAGTACTTTTTGTACGAGTTGCATACAATATTTTTTCTACGTTTATACAAAAAACCATTTTTTTTTTATTTAGATGACACTAAGTGTAGGAAAATATGACGTCGATTTGAGCGTTTATGTTTGTCATGATCACAGTATGGTAAAACGCTGTAGTAGTATGACAGATGCATGCAATAAACATTTTATTGCACTAGTGCAATAAAGAACAACTTTTTCCACTAAATATAGTTCAATAAAGTTTTGTTTTTTGCATGAACGTAGAAAAAATAATAAATATTGTGTTTTATGTTGAAAATGTAGGAGTAGCAGTCCATTATTATTACGTATTTACCCAGTTTGTGAAAAATGTTAAATATTTAAACACTGAAGCTTTGTGTGAAGTATTTCGCACATCTGTATCATACTATACCGTTGTACCAGTGTCGCGTATTTTATTATGTTTTAAAATAATAAATAAAAAATACGTACATTTTTGAAAGGATTAAATAAGTAGGTTCTATTAAAAAATAAGATATTACTATAGTGTCAGTACCAAATGTCAAATTATGACATTTATGGCATGTGTGTGTCCAAAAAGTAACTTTGGTGTCACCACACTACAGAATTCTGATTCGACCGATTCGACAGACAAGTATTACAAAGGCGACGCGATTTAGCAGACGATGGTCCAACAAACACTAGCAGAAAGCCGTCTTGCGTGTGTTCGTGCTCGGTTTGCATGGTAACGTTAGACCAACACCACCTAGGTGGTGTTGGTTAGAAGCAGTCAAAGATATTTATATAATTTGTGGACGCAGCCATGACTACTACTGTAATGAAATGGGATATCCACTCTTTATAGAACCTTAATAAAATTAGGAAGAGGAAAACTACTACTGTAATGAAATGGGATATCCACTCTTTATAGAACCTTAATAAAATTAGGAAGAGGAAAAATGTGAAAGTTTTAATAAAATAAAAACAACCAGTTTAATTATGGAGTTTTATTAATTTATAGAAATAGAATAGACATTTCTCTTCAAATCACAGTTAGAAATACTATTTAAATTACTTTAATCTACAAAAACTGGAATTTGATTTTCAAATTTGCTTCTACCTAAATACAAGGATTCTTCAACAAATTTTAGCATATCTCTCAAATATATTTACTTTATATATGTTTTTATCTTTAAATGTATAACTCTCTAATAAAATCCGTCATTTTGAGCTAATTTTTTTTACTAAAGAGAGGATCCCTCAAATTTGTTATGACATCAGTTAAAACGTTCTACTCGATAATAACTAGGAATGGAATTGAAAGTTCATAACAATCCATAATTAGTCCCAATGTTTGTACAATTTCTGTTCTCCTAAATCTAACACTTACTAAAAGCAATTGTTTTCGATGTACTAACTAATTAAAAACTACAAGGCAACTAATATTTGTAAAGTACCGCACCTTGGTGAGCCGAATTCATCACAGTCTTCTAAATTAATATCTAAGTAGATATTACGCTTCCTAAGAAGGAATTATACCCATCGAGTTTCTCAGCAAGTTCGATAGCGAAAATAATGTTCTTTGGGATCAGGATTATATTTTACCACAAAAAATATTTAAACGATGATGTACTAAAATAAGTATTATTGCCACGGTATACTCTCTTTGGTCGATTACAATTTTGATAAATTATGCACTTTATTTTTAAATGTTCAATTATTATAGTGGAACTGATACTGTTGAAACAAAAAGTTGCAGGTTTTTTTAGTTATAGTAGTTCAAACATTTCCTCTAATAGTTACAATATACAGTAGGTCTACTGGTTTTTCCGAAAGGGGCTTAAAACATGTAATTTAATAATCTGTTTGTATTCTGTGTTCATTATGCTTTGAGTCTTGTTTTGATGGAAAGTGGAAAAGTGCATACAATTTCCTGAGAACATTTAATTTTTTTTATTTAGTTATTGTTGCTTTAGATTTAACAAAGTTGGAATATATTTTGACCACAGTGCGAAGTAATAAAAAAAGTGTCGTTTTGTTATACGGAAAATAGTTCTACTTGCTCTTGCAGAACAAAATAAAAATGCGAATCTCAAGATTTGGAAAATAATTATAGAAAGGGGTATAAGAGGCAAAGGGAAACAATACTAAATAGTTCCTTTGTTTTTAGTTGCTAATGTATATATGCATAATACAAACAAATAAACAAAATATGAAACTACAATGCTAACTTTAGAATTAGAAAAATTAAGTAATAGTTAAATAAGTACTTAATGTAAAATATATATTATTTCATTAGAGTTATTCATTGTTTAATGACAATAAAAACATTTGAACCAACACATTAAAAGTTAAGATATTGAAGAAAACATGCTTCTAATCCTTCTTAATCTCAAAGTATTTTTAACAAAATACTTTTCCAAAGAAGAATCTCAGAAAAATGATATTGGAAACTATTACCTGCAAACTATCAATTCTGTATATATAGTACTTAAATATAGTAAAATATATATTTTATTATCATCTTTTGAAAATAGATCTTTGGGACTTATATATTTTACGTATTATTTATAAGTACATAGACAACAAATCTCTGAAAATATGTATTTTTTTCAACAAAACATGTATATTTATTTTCTCGTATTGTTAAAAATAATTATATAAACTATCTCCTTTGCAGCTCGTTATTATAAAAATAAATGTCTTTATAATAACAAGTTCACCCAATTTTTCCAGGCAGTACATTCATTCCAATTTTTTAAACTTAAGAACATACTTAGGAATATATAAAATCTTATTACAAAATTTAAACCACACAAGTTAAATTATATAATTACATAAATAAAAGTACATCTTAAAACAAAGGTGAATAAATTTAAAAACACTCAGCCATTTACGAATTTCCCATACCGTAATACTCGATTGAAGTTCCGAGTATAATGTCTGTTAAAGTTAAAAATCTTTAGAAACTACTTTTGATTTCGTTTTCTTTAACATTCATCTATCTATATATAGGTACTCTTCAATAATCTACAGTACAATTGGGCACAGAATTAATACTGATTTAAGTTCAGGTCCTGCCTACTCTTAAAAGTGGTACCTACATTCGAACTACGTTCTATTGGACAAACTGTTAATTTAACGATCTTTTATATTAAAACTTATTAGCTACTCTGATTAAGTAGTTTGCAATGGAATTGTTTCAAAAATTAAGTAGGTACTTAATGATTTTCACAATTGTTTTGAATATTAATGTCCTATATCTATTCTAAAACTAAATTTAAAGTTGTTGCTCTATTTTAATTTATATTTAATTAAAAAACTTGAACAAGATTGCTTCAGAATGCATGTTAGATCAAGAATGATGAACTTTGGAAACGTTTGTACTCGGCACCAAAGTTTTATGTAAATGTTACATTTTTTTAAGAGCATAGGAAATAACTATGTTTTATTTTGATTTTTAACGTATGAATATTTCGTGCTATCTTCTACACAGAAAAAATTATTCTATCAATAAGTGGAATCAACTTTGTAGGTATATCTTAACCAGGAAGCGGGGCTTCTGCATAAAAATCGGGCTCGTCGTCGTCGGCATCTGGTTGGTCGCCATCCAACTGAAACAACAACAAAAAATAACTAACCACTCAATCAAATGTTTTAATATAAGTAAATGAAAAAAATAAATATTAACATCATTTATTGTTGTTCGATCTGCGAACTATTCGAAAATGATAGCTTCTGCTGCGTAAATATTTACTTCATATATCCGGTGGTTAAAGTTCCTGTAAAATATTGCATTCGAATGATAAATAAATACTTGACGAAGCATTGGTTGGAATGGTTGTTAATTGATATTTATTGAATTTCACTTAAATAAGTTGTTTCTCCAGTGTTCGCTTAATTGAACATTAAATCTGAATTAATATTAATAGGTTTTGAGGTCACAAAATTGGATTGTGATTTATTTTTCATTAGTGTCGCCGTCGCTCGTTTAATTTCACTTTTTGTATGGCGAAATACAAATTCGAAGCGCCAAGAAATTTATATTAACTTTGTTAAACGGTTGACCGTGATATTACTTATTCAGTTTCATTAATCTTTATGGCACATGTACCACCAAAGGTCGTCGTTCGTTCTCCTGTACTTAATAGCTTAATTGAAAAAAATAATGTTTTCTTCTTGTACGAGTAGTTTGACAACGTACATTTAAATTAGATTATTTAAAATAGATTTAAAAACAAAATAAAAATCAACTCATTACATCTTCGGTAGTATGGTAATAGTTAATAACTCGTTTGAATATATTTTTTTGCCTGAACTAAGATATAATAAAACCATTTCGATAATGCAGAAGTGCTAGCTACCAAATAGCAAACTTCTTTAAAATTTTTCCTGCTATATAATCATAGGTATCATATTTAATATGGTATTTCTGAATGCTCAAAAGTCAGAGATTACTATATTTTTTGTTGGTTATCATATACAGGGTGTCCGGTAAGTATATGGCATACTTTCGTGTGCATAGGGAATTTGATGGACACTGCAGAATGACAAATATGTATGCTACGCCTACCACATTAAAAAAAATAAAAATAAGCCAGTTTAACATGATGGAAGAGTTTCAGATAAAGTATCACATCCTGTATATGCGAAACCCCTTCATTCGTGCAATCTAGAACGTCAGTCTTCAACGCTGTTGCTCACAACCAGCGTTGCCACAGCTGTTTTTTTTTAGAACAACTCTACCGCTTTAAAAATAATTCGCTTTCTATCCCTTCTATAGCAAACTGTCACATCAGCCTGATTCGAACATTATCTGTGTAATACAAGAAAGAGATAGACCAAAAATAAACATATCGCTTATTTATTGCAAATGGAAAGCACAAATCGTACAATCGTTTGCAATAATAATGACACTCTCTTAAAACAGTTTTTGAACTTCTGGAAGCTCTGAATAGAAATTGCATTAAACGTATCTTGGTCAAACAACTAATAACTAATGTTAAAAATTTAAAGCAGATTTCAATATGAATACGCCAGAAGTTCAAAAGAAATCGCAAAATTCATTTTAGTGAGTGTTAAAAATTTTCCTGCTAAGAAAATTTTAGCAATATAATCATATATAGATATCATACCTACTTAATATAATATATCTGAATGCTCAAAGGTCAGAGATTGCTTTATTTGTTGGTTATGATACATTTATCTATTGTTGAACTTTTAAAATAAGCAATATTGATTACGTCAGGTTTTTCCAACCAATCATTTCTCGTAGAGGAAATTACTATTCCTGCGATATAATTAAATGATATTATTCAAAGAATTTTATATCGTGATAACCAAAACAGTGGCTGTTTAATGAAACTAATTTTGTTCGTAGTTATTTACTTTGAAAAATATAAATGTTCGCATGAGGTTAAATCTTGAATTTATCTCATTACTTAACAAGCGCCTACCCCGTTAAAATAGTAGATATGGCAACACTGCTCGCAACATATGGTTATAAAATCTATACACTGCTAACCGGGTTCGTCGAGTTTCACCACAAAAAAAGCCCTGCACGTTTATTTTTCCAGGTGCTGTCATGTTCCACGCATTTCCTAGCTATGTGGATACCAAATGTTACATGGAATTACTTAGGAATTACCAGAAAGACACGTTTCACAATTCAAGAAATCTAAATATACCCTGTTTAATCAACAGACGTATCCGAGATAGACCTTGTTCTTTTAACCAATTTCGAAAGAAGAGTACATTTTTTTGACATCAAGTATCAGTAAAATGTGTAATGCAAGTACCTATACACTACAGGGTACCAGCATGTACCAGCGAGCCACCCTAGATTTAAGGTCAAAATATAACGATTTATGCTGTTTTACTTATAAGGGAAAATGAACCGATAGAATAGGGAGGCATCAACATTTTTGAAAATTCAATAATCGCCCAATCAGCACACTACGTTGACAGCAAAATACTGCTTCAGATGCTTTAAAACAGCATCAAAAATGCCATTTGCTGTTGTAAATAACACAATTTAGTGTTAGCAGTTATATTACAAGTCATAAAAATGTTCTTAAAGCAAAATTATAAAAAAGATTTAAGAAGGCTGATTTTTTTTCTCAGAGAACATTTTGAGTTTTTTTGATGACGCGTTTTGACTCGTGCGTTTTAAATAGCCCGTTTGCGGGGTACCAAACACCTAATGTCCTAATAGCAATATGGAACATGTAATCTCCCGATTACTCCCAACAGAAATTTTAGAACGAAGACATATTTTGTGATACAGCTGTTTCAGAAAGGAAAAAACGAGATTTCTGTAATTAAAGTTATATTTTATAGTTATTTATGTACCAAGGGAGATACTGGGATGATTATGCCCGCAGGCGACATGTTGCAAGTCGCCTAAGGGCTTAATCATCCTATCCTTCATATGAAATAAAAACTATAAAAGGTCATAGCTTTGACGCTTCTTGATTTGTGGTTATGACTGATGATAGTTATTTTCGAGAACATATCCATAACAACTCAAGTGTCATTATTTTCGGGTTTTGATGGCAGCGGGCGTGAAAAGATCCATTTTTGTATATCTCGTATCTTAAGTATTATAACTAAATTATAAGGAAGTGAAATATAAAATTCATTTCATGCAGATGGGCTACCTAACCTAACATTTATTGGAAAATTATGAGAAACATCATCGTGCATGAGCATATAAGTAGGTGCAGTGGCGTAGCCAGGAGGAGAGGGGTCAGAATCCCTCCAATGGGTTGGGTTGGTTGGGTCATACAGGATAGGTAACATAAATATAAGAATGTCCAACAACAAATTTACAAACACTCTCTTCGCCAAGATATGACACCGCGGTCAGTGAACAAGATCTAACAGCAAAAATAGTTATAATTACTATTTCTTTTTATTTATTTCAAAATATTTATTTATTTTATTAACAAAATCTAGTCTAAAATACTTAACTTTGTTCAGTAAACCCTCCCATGATAAATTTTTGACTACGACACTGAGTAGGGTACATTTTCATGTACAACGCGTGAAATAGTTTATAAGAAAATCTGATACATTTCTCCGTCTAATGTTAAAAAAGTAAAAAAAATAGATAATTTTTCCGTGTAGGTATTTTCAAAAATAAAACCACTGTGAATATTTTTATATCCCGAATGGCGTGTTAATATCAATAAAAAAATTTATTAATAAAATAAACTGCGTGCCTATTAAGTTTAACGGTTTGTTGGTAATTATAGAACATTTATCGAGTCGACTTATTGATAGTAACCGCATACAGCTGTGGTTTAACGATTTTTAACTGTTTCAGCGAAAATTTCATTCGTAAAATGGAAACGTTTGTAATGCCTACACTATAAATTCTGCAATAACTGGTTAATGAAATAAATCTACCAATATTTTTAGTGAAAAACATTGAAAAAGTCCTTTGTTCAGCTCGGGTTAATCTTCACTAATTGAATCCACGTGAGAAATACCTTGCTGCATGAAAAATCATCAATAACAAATCAGTTTCATTGATCCACTTTACAAAACAATCGACCTTAGGATGAGGACAGTCCATTTAACTAGTTTCCCATTTATTGATAAACGTTTAACTATAAGCCAGATGACGAAAGCATTACGTTAAACAATGTAAACCGATAAGTAGAAACTAGACACCGGCCACAGATATAGCATAACGCATCGAGGAAGCCGGGGAAAACAAAACAAAACCCGAAAGGACAAAAGAAAACCTTGGACGAGCTTGACTGAGTTCATCAGGCCGCCGCGCTGGTTCAAATTCAAATAGGATTTTTATGTCTTACGACTTGATGTAAAAATAAGAACTGTCGTGGCACAGTTGTGGAAGCCTACAATCTACGACTGTTGGATTTTAAGTTCATAACACAAAGGAATTCATTTGAAAGAAAAAAGAAAGTTAATACAGGGTTGATAGAACATTGAAAAATAAGAAACGTTTGCTTAATAAAAGTATATCCAAGAGCCAAGAGTGATATTTGAGATATAGGGCATGAAAGATATTTTAAGAAAATTAAGTTTTGGATTAAATTTTTTTAAACAACAACATATTTGATCAAACACAGGTACGTTTTTGGTCGTACCGAAGACACAGGTGATAGTTTTTTTACCCAAAGTAGAGGGAGCCAGTTGCTAGCATTTCCAATGACATATTATTATATAACTTTTTTTAAGTTGGATTTTTCCATTCTCATGGTATTATGTAAAATTTCATTTTACACAAAAAAGATGCCCTCAGTAAATTTGTTAACAATGCACCGTTTTCGAGGAAAATGCAAAAAACTGTGATACAATCAACCAGACGGCGATCAGTATAATAGTACTTATTTATCAAGTGTGTATGTGTCAAACCCCGAACTCTTCCATTGATATATATTTTGTAGGTACCTATAAGAGAAATTTTGGTATGACGATGACGTTGATTCTCTAGAAAATATTGGTAGGACAAGCTTAACGTGGCAGTATTTGTGGCCCAAAATAGTGGAATGTCGAAGGAATTTGAAACCCTATTAAAGTTATCAAAAGGAATTATACATTATTGGATATTAGAAAGTTCAACTTAGGTAGTGCTATTATTTATACTGGCAAAATGTAGCGATTTTATACTTAAAATATTTATTGAGTGGCTCTTATGAGTATTTTGCTGCAGTAAAAAATAGTGTAATTTTTTTGTAGAAGAAAAAGGTAAACTTAAAATTATATATGTCAATCTGCAAGCTGTTTTATCGCCATATTTAACAATTGTAAGATCACGTAATATACAATTATCGGTATTTTTTGAGCCATAAATAGTTTAGCTATTACTATATAGCAGTATTTATCAAGAGTTTAAAATCTTACCGTCTTGTTGACTACTGTTCTAATATACGGTTCCCGTAAGGAAGATTTTTTACCATTACCAAACTATAGATGTTACAGGAAAATAAATACCGACTAAGGTTTCCGCTAGTTCAAGAGAGTATGTCTCGATATTAAAAAATGTCTTGTTTATTATTATTTTTTAATAAAAATACATGGTTTGTATTAATCGTATAATTTATCAAAATCAGTAGATACGCAGTAGAAATAATTAGTATTATAAAACACAGGTCGCTGATCGCCTTCTCAAAAAAGCATTTCCTTTACTGAGCGCGACTACGGATTAGTGGTTACTTGCTACGGCAATGGGGACGCGTATAGGCGATCAAAATTAGCGGGTGCCGCGTTGGTCGAGTTGCTTTGCCTCTTTATACAATTAGAAAAAGTTTTCATGGGGCCAGTAGTGTCGCTATTTTCGTGTTGAAATTCAATTATTGGTATGTTATGAAACACTACTATTAAATAGACTTACAAGTGTAAAGACATTGAAATTTCTAAATGCAAATAACTCAGAAACCGAAAAATTTAGGCGATCTATTCAAGAGTACACTTTCTATGTAGAATTTATTGTTCTTTTTGATTTTCACCTTTTTTTAAGTACAGCTCAACAGATAAAAAATATATTTTTTAATGCCCTCTAGGAGTAACGTCAAAATAAACTTCGAATTCATAATTCTCACACCAAAAAACTCAACACTACCAATTTTGAGTCATGCTATCAAAACATTCTCAGTTATTGAGAAATTTCAGAACAGAATCTAAACCTTGAACACCTTGTATTTCTTAAACCAGTGACATTCATATAAGACATAATGAGCTCAAACATAATATTTTGATGTCTAGTATCTCCAGCTTAGTGTCGACCCATTCTTTCAGACTCACTGTATATTTTTTTTCACTCTGTACCCCGAAAATGGAATATCTATGATTAGACGAACTTTTCTTATTATTTAACATACACTGTTAGTTTGGCTAGTATTTTGTTACACAAAGGCATATATAATTTAATAAAATTTATAATTAACTAAAGTAAATACGACTTTCCTCAAAATACTTATACAATTTATGCTTGAACTCACTTTATAATATATTGACGTAACTGTTATTATTGTTTTTTTTTCTACTCTGGGAACATCTCAAACTAATGGAACGACGTCTAACGCGCCGTGAAAATGACGCTCTGGCGACATTATTTTTAGTAAGGCAAGCGAAACCGACCAGAATTCGAATTATTTTTAAATTAGCTTTCCAAACTGTTTCCCTAAGCCATCGACTTGCAATTTACAGCCATATTGCTTCCTTACTTTCTTTTATACGAGAGTTACAGTAACTGTTTTTTTATGTAACGGACGACAGTGTCACTTTTCACTTCAACAGGAAAACGTAATCAAGTGAAATGTAAGTTGTATTTACATATTTAATTGTAAAATTAATCGACTTACCTAAGGAAGATTAATTGTAATTATTCGAGCGTCGTAGTCCTTCTATGATAGTTGGTAGGTACATCTTATCGTGATTCACGCACAGCGGTTTAAAAACAAAAAATGGCAAAAACTACAGATACTCTTCTACACTCCGATAAGCACATTCAGTTCATTTGTGACTGCAGCAATCGCATAATATGGGTTTCGGGTGGGTGGGCCCTATCATAGAAGGACTACGACGCTCGAATAATTACAATTAATCTTCCTTAGGTAAGTCGATTAATTTTACAATTATTCTTCGCGTCTCCGTCCTTCTATGATAGTTGGTAGATGTTCAAAGCACTAAAATGCGATTTTCTGTGTTTACAATACTCAGAGTGCAAAATAGAAGGCTGTAACAATAATATTTACTGGGGGAATAAATCTAACAATTTTATTACATATTTTCAAAAGCAATATAAAGTATTTGTTATTTAATATGTATACATTTAACATTCATAACAATTATATGGACATATAATAATTACACACATATATCCTGATCTAAAAGCTGTTGATGTAGAAGCATGTCTTACGGAATGACTCTTGAACAATTGCTAATTTATACCACTTTCATGTAATATTTCTTTTATCCATCTACTTAGAGTCTGAACAGATGCAGGGTGATAAGGTTTTTGGAAAGTGTATATCAATGTATCGTCAGTTCTGTACTGTTTTGTAGTGTCAATATAATAATTTATTAAAGTTGCAACACAAAATTTGGGGTTGCTTGTGAAGAAAAGAAAAATAAGAACTAGTTGTTTTCTATTTAGACCAGATGTTTTTAATGTAGATGAAATTTTTATTTCAAGCCTATCTGGAAACCGTATTATATTATTTAGTTCTATTTTTGACAAAGTTTGCATTCTGTGTGCAGACGTAAGGGCTAGTAATACCGTTAACTTTTGCTTCAATTGCTTCAAGGATAATGATTCTAAGGGAAATAATGTTTCCAAATGTGATAAAACCGGTTCTGGATCCCAAGTAGTAGAGTATCTTGGTGTAGATGGTTTTTCATTGTAGGCTCCTTTTAAGAACCGTTTAATTTTGTTTTCATCACTTGGCTCAATTTGTAAAATTAATGATAATGCTGATCTAGCAGTATTAAGTGATGCATATGACAATTTATTGTTAACAATTTCTAGAAAAAAAATCAAAATTTTGTTTAAGGAGTATATATAGGGATTAGAGTTTATCCTCAAGCAATAATTCCACCACCTTTTGTAATAAGTAGTGTACTGTTTTAAAGATCTATCGCTGGTTGACGATATCATAAAAGGAATAGCTGCTTCGGAAATATTTTTTAACTTCATGGCTTGCCAGACAACTTCCCTGCCACCAGGGAAAGGGTTCTGTGAAGCGGATGCGTTAGTCTGCAAGGTGAACATAATATTTCATCTGGTTCGAAAACAATCGGTTTCTCTAATAATAATTCGAAAAATATAGGATACCAAGATTGAGTAGGCCAATTAGGTACTACGAGAATACCTGTGGCTGCGTCATTTTATCTTTTGTAATACTCGACCTACTAGAGAAGAAAGGGCGGAAAAGCGTAAAAATAATAATCTTGCCAATTTATTGTAAAAGCATCAGAAGTTATACAATCTGGATGGGGGTACCAAGAAATATATGACACACATTTTGTATTATTTTTGGATGCAAACAGATCGATATTTGGTGTTCCAAACCGTTGTATTATGTTCTGAAAGGCAACGTGATTTAGTTCAAATTCTGTTAGCAAATTTTGATCTAGATAAGGTATCTGCTTGCACGTTGTCTGAGGTATTTATATAAGAAGCAAACACAAAAATATTTTTAGTTTCACTACTTCCTTATGTTTTTTACTATTTTATTCAGTTGTTTATCTAACACTACCCATTTTATTAATGCAAGCTACTGCGGTAGTGTTGTCTATTCTCAGTAAAATATCGCAATTGCAATATTGAGTAGCACGAAATTTTAAGTCGTACAGTGCTGCTTTCAATTCTAATAAATTTATGTGTTCACTTCTCTCTTTTAAACTCCAAAATCCCTTTGTCCCTGTTATATATGTGTGAGCACCCCATCCAGATTTAAATGCGTCAGAATAAAGGAGTATGAAGTTCTTATAATTTTTTTTCCGAATTAGGTAGATTTTTTAGCCACCAACAAAATTCTTTATGTAATTTTGAGGGAATTTTCATTTTTTTTATTAACATTCATTAGGTGTATTTTTAACTTTTCTTGTTTTACAATTTCAAAGGGTTTCGTATGAAACCAACCATATTTAAATGCTGGGGCTATTGATACTAGCTTGCCCACTAATGATGAAAATGCAATTTTGCAATTTTATATTTTTCTACAAATTTCCTAATCGGCTGAATTTTGTTTTGCGGTATTCTGATGTCTAATGATTCTGAACTGAATAAAAATCCCAAAAATTCGATTTCTTTTGAAGGTAACAGAATACTTTTCTCAAAATTGATTATAAAGCCTAAAAATTGTAATAATCTTTTAGTTAATTGTAAAAATTGTAAACATTCAATATAATCTTTTCCTATGAGAAGAATGTCGTCAAGATATATTATTAATTTCACGCCCACTGTCCTTAAATATTTAACTACAGGTTTTAATAATTTGGTGTATATATAAGGTGCGACATTTAATCCAAATGGAAGACAATTAAATTCATATAATGTAATTTGAAATTTAAACCTTAAAAAATTTGTTATAATGATCCTGAATAGGTAACAAAAAATAAGCATCTTTTAAATCTAATTTTGCTAAAAAACAATCCCTTGACAAGAGCCTAGTGGCGGCAGATCTATAGTCTTCTAATTTAAAGTAGTTTGTTGGAATAAACTCGTTTAGTTTTTTTCAAATTTAGTATGAAACGGTACGAATCATTAGGTTTTTTTATTAAGAAATAAGTTGATAAAAATTGGTTCTTGTTATACACACATTTTGATAAAACACCTTTATCTAATAGTTTTTCTATTTCTGACCTATAAATTACTGATTGTGTAAGAGTAACCTTAGGAATTACAATATTTCTTATCCTTTGTTTAGGATTTTTAGAGAAATGTATTTTAATACCCTTTATCCAGCGCAAAACGGTAGCACTACCTGGTAATTTTTGCCAGTTAGCATAAAAAAATTTTAACCGTCCTGCCGGTGATATATCTACCTCTATTTGCGGTTCCTTGTGGTTTGGTATTTGGAATAGTTCCAATGTCTTGGCTGTACTCCATTCCGCTCTATGGTCTTCTTTTTCTGCCCTTGGTAATTGACCGGCGACAAGGTTCTCCTCTCCTTCAATCTCTTCTTGTACTGCGGGCGCGTGGAGTTTAAATGCTGCGATCCCGATGGCCCTGGCACAGAAATAGCATGTTTCTTCTGTCTTTTTATTTCACTGGCAGCTTTTTGAATGGTCTGACAGGATTTCAATGTTTCCAAGAAATTACTTCCAAAGAGGAATTCATCTATGGAACTTTGGTGGGATGCTTTTTTACTTTCTTCGTTTAGAAATGGATGTACTTCAAATTTTCGTTTTAGTGATATAGCGTTATGCGTATTAGCTATAAGTTGCGCAGCATCTGCCAAGGTCTGTAATTTTTCTTCGTCCAGAATTATATCTGAAGTTGGTTCGGTAATTTTTAAATTTAGAATCTGTCCAATAGCAGTTAATCCAGCTCCAATTTGTTCTTGTAAGTTGGAAAAAAATCAATCATTTTTTTTTTAATCTGGGTGGATAAAACTGTTCTAATCTCTTCGTTTCTTTTGGAGAGTGTAAAGCCACATAATTTCCAGGAATTGGAAATTTTTTAATTAAATTGTTTCTATTTTTTACCGATATACCTTCTTTAAGATAAGTAGACCACCTTTTTACCAACTCTTCATGAAATGGTGGCCCATTTTTCTTTAATAATTTAGGGTCATCTCCGAGAAAGCTGAAGGTGGGGACTGTTTCAATGACAGCCTGCGTTGTAATTAAATCCTGAACTTGTGCACTCTCCTGACTGTCTGATGTGGATTTCGAATTTACGGACAATTTTACAACTTAAAAATTTATAATTTATTAATTATTGTTGTATTTGAATTTTGCAGACAATACTCGTAGTTGCTATTGTAGTCAAAACAACTACGCCCTGATTTGTAAGGACAATAATCCTCGAATGACTTTAAATCTGAATTTTGCAGACAATAGTCTGCGGGCTATTGTAGTCAAGACAACTACGCCCCGATTTGCAAGAACAATAAGTCTCTAATGATTTTAATTCTGAATTTTGCAGACAATAGTCTGCGGGCTATTGTAGTCAAGACAACTACGCCCCGATTTTCAAGAACAATAAGTCTCTAATGATTTTAATTCTGAATTTTGCAGACAATAGTCTGCGGGCTATTGTAGTCAAGACAACTACGCCCCAATTTTCAAGAACAATAAGTCTCTAATGATTTTAATTCTGAATTTTGCAGACAATAGTCTGCGGGCTATTGTAGTCAAGACAACTACACCCTGAATTCTCATAAAATAACTAAACTAACCCTCTGATTCTGATTCACTTTGCGAGGAAGAACTCTGGGAACATAAAGCCTCTTCCATTTTGGCCAGTTTTCGTTTTAAATTCTTCATAAATTTTCATTCTTCGTTGTAATTTCGGCATTTTGCACTCGTAACACACACTGTCGCGAAGGCACAATAAAATGAACTGAATGTGCTTATCGGAGTGTAGAAGAGTATCTGTAGTTTTTGCCATTTTTTGTTTTTAAACCGCTGTGCGTGAATCACGATAAGATGTACCTACCAACTATCATAGAAGGACGGAGACGCGAAGAATAATCAATATTAACCCTTAGTGTGTTTACAGGCCATCGGAATTGTATATTTGTACTAAAAATGGGTACAGCATTAATATACCTTCTAATTCACCGGATCTGAAACCCCTAGACCTCTCTAAAATGTATATGCAAACCCCTATTTTCCCTTTCATTGTCAAAACAATCTGGAATGCTTTAATTTCAGTTGTAGAGAAACCTTCACCGACACTAAACATGTCGAACGATTGAACCTTTCAAAATGCATAATAAAACTGAATAAATTTTTATTATACTATTCGTGACGATAATTAACTGATGTTTAATTCATTATTATTCTTTACGCATGCATGAAAAACTGTAAAAACCCGTGCGAGAATTTTCTTAACAGTACACGACAGAAACACAACTAACTTGAAATTATAAGTAAATATTTACAGTGTACAGTACAGTATTTTGTAGTGTTCAGATTTTGTGACAAATTGGGGAAAGGTGTTCTTCAACGCTCTGTTTTGGGACTGGTATTTTCCTTTACGTATAATATTGTATAGGTGAAGAACAGACTTCAAGACTAGCTTTCTTGTGTAAAAATATAACGATTTAAATCTAGTTAACTGTAGCTTTGCTTTGCTTGGTTATATATCACCAATGGTGTCCAAAATAATTGTTGGTTGATTTTATTTTTTTGTTACTAAAATGCAAAAAAAGAAATTTACGGATGCCCCTTATTTTTCGTTTTCAATATTAGGAAATAATAGAACATCAAAATATAAAGATCTTTCCCATAGCATTTTTCTCGATGCTACTCCGTTTTCCTAATAACAAAATATTTTCTTCTAATAAACAAATAAATTTTGTCTTCAAACTTGGTCCGCAGTAATAATAATAAAAAATTATTTTGATGTGAATAATTTTTTTCAGCTAATGCCAGTGGTGTAGGTATGAAGTCTTATCCACCTTTGAATGTTCAAGACTTCTACGCCAATTGTGAAAAGTACTTTTTCAGTGCAAATATTAAAATTTTATTCTAGTTTCTGGAAAAAAACAACTTTACTTTTCAGATATTTTTACTTTTTCAGTGTTATCCTATGAAATTTTAAAAAATGCAGCAAATCATTTACCTATTAAACAAATAAAAGCGATTTGTAAATAATTTAATTTAAATGGTGATCAAAGTGATATCTATTTTCATCAGTGTAACGATATCGAGTGTCTTATAAGCGTGTTATTATTTATTTCACCCCAAGGTTTTCGAATACGATGTAGGGATAGGGAACAGATTTTCTCTGTTATACACCAGAGTTGCATACACTTTTTCTTTTAAAAGGTCTCAAAGAACCGGTGATCGAACTGGACCACCTCAACTAATCCATATTTCCCCGTAAATTGTATTTAACCAACTTTTAACATGCTTTAACCGCATAACAAACTGATCTGTTGTTATAAACAATACCCCATAAGATTGCCCTGATTACAAAAAGTCAAAATATCTGAAAAACAATGCTTCTAGTTGAATTTCCTCAACAGCACTCTTTTCCAGAAGGTAGAATAACATTTTAATATTTGCACTGAAAATCCTTGGAGTCGAAGTTTAGAGGATTTAAAGGTGAACAAAAAAACCCATACTTATGCCACTGGCTTTAGTTAAAAAAATATTTGCGCCAAAATATTAATAGTTTATCATAATTTACTGCATACCAAGTTTAAACGAAAACAAAATATTTATATGTTTAGTAGATAATAAAGAAAATAAAATATTTTTTTTAAAGTTGAACGCCTTTATCAGGAGTGTCACAGAGAAAAATATTGTTGGAAAGACCCTTATTATTTTTTCATGCACTATATTTTCCTAAAGTTAAAAACGAAAAAGGGGGATAGTATAACATCTAAATTAGGATTATATGATATAGATATTATTTTTATTATGGTGTAGACTGTACCATGAACCGTTATAAGACAACCTGCCACCGTTTTTTTGCCGTCATATGCACTTATACCAGGCGTTACTTCCATGGACTTCCTCATTATATTTGTTATAATAACTGCAATTCCTAAGAAGGCCATGCGTAACACCGAGATATGCGTTAATGTTATTATTCAACACCAGATTTGCATCGTTATTACTGTATTATTAGATACGTGTTTTCCTTTGATTTTATACGGTAGCTGCGGGATCTAATTGTTTGTTTTCATTTAATCTTGGGAATTAAGGAGTTTAATTAACAAAGCTCGTTACGGACACGCTCCACAGGCCGGGACAATGATTCGAAAAAAAATTACTAGGATTAGATACGGTTCTGTTTTCTCGACGATGCCAATGGATCCATGCGTATCTTGTATTATGGGGGTTTGGAAACTGAACTACATTGTGGGTTACGATTACGAATAACTTCACAAGTGCTACAGAAAAATTTAGGAATAAAATCCACAATAAAATATCAGATACTTCGACAGTTTCTTCTTCCTAGGATATCTTAAATAATTTATCTTTATTTCCGTTAGGCATATTACATGTATAGGAATTGTCACAAACACTTACATACGAAGATACACATGCTAAAATTTCTGATATAGAATAATAACATTTTTCTAATAAATACGTTTTTAATGCGCCTTTATATAAAAATCCATTTTTAATTGTTTTTATTTCATCAGGCAGTTTGTTAAACATTAAACACTAAATAATTAGGAGAATTTGAAATGATCTGTTTCTTAGTGAATGGAACGTGAAAATGTTTACTTTGCCTTGTATTACCCTGATGAAAAACATACAAACACAACTTGAAGACAAGCAAACATAGTAAAGTTAAAATATTGAGACTTAAAAATATTTCTACACGAATAAGTACTTGAAACCCCAACCATACAAGTGTAGAACTTCCCCAGAAACATAAAACAAGACCATATCTGAGACGAGAATGGACTTGAGCGTAGTATATGCACATTGCACACAAGTTGCTTTAGATCAAGTACTGTCCTTAAATTTCACAATGAATTTTCCAATTTAAATTCTTATCGATATGAAGCCCTAAAAATTTTACTGTTTTGTCATTAATAGTTACACAAACATTGTTTAATGTAAAATTTAAAGTGCTACAAATATTTTTGAGCACAATAAAATCTCAAAATTTTGGTGTAATCAGGGAGGTGTCATCAGCATATATTGTAAAATGCGTACTACTGGAAAGACTATCTATTTCATTCACATACAACAAAGAGAGCACTGGACCTAGAACAGAGCCCTGTGTGATACCTTGTTTTCCTGGTGAGACTTGTGAGAATTATCATTATTAATAGAAATATATCGATCCTATTCTCAAGGAAAGTTTTAATCCATGTCAAAGCTAAGCCTCGAATACCATATGTGTATAATTTAGACAGTATAACTCTGTGGATTTTTAAGTAATTCCAGAGACTACATTGATAGAACAATGTTTTGGAGTAGCCAAATTTTGACTATAAATTTATTATTTTCCTAAACCATCCCATATCGCTAAAAGCCGTTTTCAGGCCGTAATTATTTTTTCAATGCTTGTAGCAAGCCCTTGCACCTGCAATTGACCAACACTTTAACTACACAACTAACACTAAAAATTAAACCGTTTATCCAAATTTAAAATAGTCTTTACAGTGTGCTTTCTTCTGCAATTTGTAAATCCCTTGCACGAAGGCATGCGCTTTGAACAGTAGCGTATTGCAAAAGCCGTCGTATCTGAAAGACTTTTGCACTTTCAAAATATAGGAAGTAATTTTTATGGTTACCACCACACGCAAAAATTCCTAGGCTGCACTTTCAAATTCAAATTGTTGTCTTTCGCTTGTATTTTATTATTATTTGATTGTTGAGCTTGTAAATTATATTAACTGAAATATTTAATTTATATGTTATGCTGCTTATTATTGTCACTTATCAAATTTGAATAAACAGTTTAGTTTTTAGTGAACTGTAAAGCGAGTTTTACATTACGCTACTGTTCAGTGCGCTTGCCTATGTGCAAAAGACTTGCAGACTTTCAAGCGGCTTTAAGATGACTAAACAATATTTTGCTCTTTTGTGACAAGAGCAAAATATTGTTTTGTCATAGTCACTTTTTTTTTGGAAAATATTTTGAGAAATTGCAATTTATTTATTATATAGAATATATGTATATATCTGGTTATAATTGAAATTGAGTCTGTCAGTGCATAGATTGACTTGCGTCGATCCCACTGAAAGTGTTGCTCTTATTCAACCTACCCCAAAATAATCAATTTCGTGAGTCACAACAGTCGCCCCCTTAATTTTAGGTTATTCAACCCACCGTTTGATGTTCCTACAACCCAAACACATCAGCTAGATTGCATATTGTACTTTCCCATTTCTATAATTGCAACTTTAATGTAGAAATGATCTTGCAATTGGACATTCATTTTCTTTTGGGTATTTTATTTCAATAAATAAATAAAAATATCGTAATAGCGTTAAGGATTTTACTTACAAAAAAAAAAAATCCAAATTGAAAATTATAGAAAATTATATGCGCTCAGTAAGTTCCAAGAACGCCTTACTGGCTTGGTATTAATTTCAATCGCTTACGCAATGCAAATTTTTTATTAGGTTATGTTTAGTTTCCATTTGGTGGGGCGTTTAAGGAAATTGGCTAAGGATGCCCGAAACCTTAGAAACGGACTATTCCAAATACGACCTACAAAACTGACAATTTTTTGAAATTTTTCTTAATGATTATTTATAGGCATATCAGAAAATACAAATACAGGATTATTTGAAATTGCTCTACATTGTTAAGCGAATAAATTCATAAGTAACATTTTTTTTAACTATTTAATGATTTTCCCAAACTTTACTTGTACTTATCAATGTTAATTTGCAGTTTGAAAAAATACAATGAGAAATTTTAATATGAAATATTAATTAATCTTGCGACAACTTTTAGCGCGCTTTGAAGAAGAAATCAAGATGGGTTAGATCTAGGGCTCTCAGAGCAAATTGTAAAGGGTCATTAGCACTAATCCACTTACTTTCAAAGCGCAAATTTAAATAGTTTTGAACAACTGCATTATGATCAGGCGCCCCGTCCTGTTGAAACCACAGGTGTCTCCTAATTTGAAGTGGCACAGATTCTATAATAGGAATTTCATTTGCAAGAAAATTGCAGTATCTTTGTTCCGTTAAGACACCATACATTGACCCTGCCTTTGAACTTCTCTAATACTATGTGGGTTTTCGTCCGACCAATGATGAGTACTTTTCGGGTATGGAATTCCATGACTAATAAAATGACTTTCGTCTGTCCACAAAATGTGGTTATACAAACTAGGATCATCATCTAATACAACTAAGAACTGAGAAAAAAAATGTTTTCGCTGTTCAGAATCTCCAGGATTTAACTCTTGCACACTATGTATTTTATAATTGTGAAATTTGTTGTTTTTAAAACTGAATTGCATTAGGTATGTCAAATTTAACTCTTTCGAAGCCTTTCTAATCGATGATTCAGGATGATTTTCAAAATAGTTTATTATAATTGTCACATTTTCATCAACGGTTACTGTTTTTTGTCTCACCCTGTTAACTAAAAATGATTTCTTATTCTGACGGAGAACATTTTCCAATTTGCAAAATATTAATGTAATGCATTTTCCTGGGCTTCTCAGAAAATTAACAGCATACTATCCACATTTTCGCCATGGGAAAAACATTTCATTACTGCTACTTTTCAGTAACTACTCATGAACGATCACAACACTTCAAAAATTAATTCTGTGAACTATAATGATTATTAAAACCTTCAAAATTCTGACACTTCTCATTGAAAATATGTCATTTGAAAACAAATACTGTTTTTTGCCTAGCCTGCTTGCATTTATTCAAAAATTAATAAAGTTCAACGAATAGAATTTACTACATTTATTAGAAATGTTATTATCATAACAGATAAAAATTTGGCAATTATTTTTCACTGCTAAAAGCCGTTTGTCACTATACAATATTATCTGAGAAAAATATTAAAAAATTCATTTGAAAATAATTTTTAAAATATCCTGTAATTGCAAGCGGGAGATTGGGTATGAAATTCATAAAATAATTTACTAAGAAAATATTTTCAACTTGTTCTACTTTTGCAATGAAATCGACGCAGAAATATGCGCATAACGTATTTACATAATTTGGAATTTTAAATTTTCAACCTAACCTAACTTTAACCTTAGTTCTGTCAAGTGTGAGAATAAGTGTCGTGCTATTTATTTTATTATATAAACTAGTTATTATAGGTAATGAGTTGTTAATCGTATTTCCAGACTACTGCGCTTGCGCATGAATGACAAATAGAAAATAATTTATGGAAGTTGCATACAGTGAGTTGTATCGTTTTTTAGATTTAAATACAATTATTTTGTAAATTTATCAAATAATATTTACATAAATTTTACCATAATTATCGCATAGTGACAAACGGCTTTAAGTTGCATTGGAGAATTGCAGCAAAGCTTTTAAATTATAGTGTCATTTAATAGGTTTATATAGTTTTGTGATGGTGCCAAAGTACGATTTGGGAATCGACAACAACTTTTTAAATAATGGGAACATAAAAAAATGTTATATAGAAGAAATATTCAAAATTAAGAGAGCCTTATTGTTATATATTATAAACTGTATGTTTTTCAAGCGCCGCGACGCCTAGCGCCGTAAAGATAATTTCTGTATTTTGACCCTACCTTCAAGTAAAAATAATCAGAAATGCAATAGTTTCTAAAATAATTTATTTTTCTTAGCCGTTTTCCAGAAAAACTCATTTCTCCAGTTAAATCGATCAACCTGTTCACCAGAAATTTTATATTTCGCCAAAAAACGATGCGACGCGATGTCCTTGAAATTGCATCGTGCACTCTACGCAACAGGACAGGTTTCATCATTTCAAATTACATAGGTACATATTAAATGTAAATAAATAATCGGTTTTGAAGTTTGATTTTTAGCCAAGTCTTCTTTATGTGCCCTCCGAGATTTATTTCACAACGCGGCGGCCTTAAAAATAAACGAGAAACAAATGCGGTGCGTGCAGTGGAATCCTGGAAGCCTCCTCGGTCCAAGTATAGACCGGGGAATGTCGGTTCGTTACATTTGTTAGTAAACAAGCACAAAGAAGTTCACAATTTTATCAGCACTCTGGAATGTCTGCGAGGCGATTAAATTTTTCTTCTAGGGCGTCTCTCGCTGATAGACGGCGCGTTAGATGGTAGTAAAATGTAAACTGTCTTATTTACGCTATGTGCGGTTTGGTATGTTCAAGATAGACAGTCTCAGACACTGTGAATGAACATTTGGTGTTGTATGTATGTAAGTTACTAATACGTATCTCAATCTACCGTTCTACGCGTAGCTGAAAATAATTTTGATAAACGGAAGTCAAGAATACAACATAATCAAACATGGCTAGTCTAAAGGTCTATTCACACTACATAATTCGAACGACACACTACTGCTGGTAGTTCAAACTCAGGGTTGCTAAAGCTTGCGAATGAAATTTCGTCAAGTTACTTAAATGATAACCTAAATCGCTAAAACTAGTTTTCTTTCGTACTGATTAAACTGATGCGACTTATATAATTAAAGAAATGTGATTCATTTGATAAAATCAGTTTCAATCAGTTGAGTGGTGGAAAAGTGATGCAAACAAAATATTTACAGTTGAAGTTAACGTTAATCGTATTGTTGATCCTTCCTTGGTTGACTGAAAAGAGAAATTCCGAGGAATCCAAATATGCAATAACATACAGGTTCCATTTAAAAAAATGTAACTTTACTATGAATCACCCTGTATATGTCTAGGAATTCCAGCAAAAATATTTTTAGTTTGTAGCTCTTACTACCCCCCACCCCCCTACTAACAGCAGATTTTAAAAATATATATCAGTATAACCACAATCTTCCGTCCACACACTATTGGCCCACCCTGTATTTGTCATACAGATGTTATCTTTTTCTTATATTTGTTTGAAAATAACGATACATTATTTTATACCTACCAAAAGATCGCGTTCCATATACTTAACTCAACGTAAGTTAGGTAAGGTCGAGATAAGTTAGGTATAACACCCCCCTGCTTATATTTTAAACAAATTTACTATATTTAATTAAATTTTTGACACAATTTATTTTCCATAAAGATAGCTGTTGGATCATTGTCTGCAGTTGGATCATTGCCGCAACAGCCGGTATTATAAAGGCGACGTGATTTAGGAGTCCATAGTTGGATAGAATCAAAACCTAGGGTGCCTAGAAATCACCGTAGCAAACCCGACTGTTTTAACATTAAAGCTGTTCTAACGTGATCGCTGTCTCAAATCCCGTACCTTTACCGCACTCTTCCACCTGCCAAATGTAGGCATCGATTCTATTTGAGATAAAAAAAAATTGCGTGGCCAATCGTACAAAAAAATTGATCAGCTGCTTCAAATAAAAAAGTGCATTCAGATTGAACTCTGAACAGCAGGTGATATTTTTCACTAAATCGAGATCATCTTGGCTAAGGTATATTTATATGAGAATAGAAAAAGTTACGTTGACCAATTTGAACAAAAATGAAAGATAATGTAGCTAGTGGCCAAATTGAATTGATTAATGAACTTCACCCAAATGACGGAATTTCTAAAATCTGGCAACTCTGACTAAAAAGTTAAAATTACTGGTGAAGATAGACTCAACAAAATATAAAAAAAAAGAAAAAACGAATGAAGGAATGTAGCGTATAGCTAATATTCCACATTTAATCGCTGTGGTACTTACCGCCCTCAATTCCCTCTGCGAAAAGACATGCTTCAGATGTGCTCTTAGAGGTACCATGAGTATAAGGAAGAACGGGAATGCTAACGAGGCCTTAGTAGATTTCACTACCCACAATATTACCAGGCAGATCAGTTGGATGAAGGTGAATAGGTGCATCTTCGCTGTTTTAACCTGAAACCAAGGAAATTATCTTTTAAATAATTGATTTTGCTATTTGGGTAGTTGGCAGATCTAAGCAATAAAACATTAGTTTTTATCTGAGTAGATAACCTGACTTTGTCCGTTCGTGTCTGTACTTTATTGTAAATCACTGAATCGAAGCAGAACAGGAAACAAACAACCTCCTCAACGTCTCAGTACTCATTACTCATAATAGATGCTTTATTTTGTGTTTTACTTTGCCGCACTTAAAACTGTCACAGTCTAAGAGAATTTGCAAAATAAATTTGACTTTATAGAAGGTGGATAGTGGGTACCTATTGTAGATACTGGTTAATATAAACGTTGCTTTGATGAGGACCTCTTACCTTTAGTGTACAACAGAAGGTCTGCTTTGAGTCTCGGATTGGTTTCAAACTGTTAGAAATATTCGACCAGTTAAGCTGTGAGTTTGTTTTCAGTGCATGTAACTTAGGAAGTAGTTAGTAGTATATAGGCAGGACATGACAGTACTATAATAGGCTCGATATTACAAAAACAGGAGTTCGCAATACTAAAGGACCTCGCAATATAACCAGTATAAGAGTAGGACCTGGCAGTATAGGAGAAGGACCTGTGTCTAGGTTGGGACATCATTTATTTTAATCGTGTATTACCCTTTCTATATCTGTTTGTAGAATTTTAAACAAAAATGGTTAGTTTGTAAATGTTTTTTATTAAAGAAAAAGTTGCATCAAAAGATGACAAAAAACATGTTACTTTACAGCGAGAAATAAAATTGAATATAGTAAGAATAGGTGTTCATAGGAACCTTATTCAATTAAATGCATGTTTCCGTGTTAAAGCTCCAGAATCTACAATATTTTATATGTCCCACAAATGATGATTGTTAGTTTTGTCGTCACATAACTTCGTTTATGATTTACCTATTCTAAAGTTGAAAATGATCTCTCGCCACTACAGTTCATTTCTGCCATAAATATACTCCATGCTACGTTTGGAAAATAGATATTAACTTTTTTTCTAATACAGTTTTACTTTATTGGAGTAAATCTCGTCTCGTTTTTTAAAATAGTCTTAGCAATGATATTAATTATGAGCCACAACCGGGAAAACAGCTGTCTACCATCGCTGTGAAATGAAATATTTTTTGTTACCGATTTTTTAAATTATTTTTAAGAAATAAAAAATATAGATATTGGAGAATATAACAAGCTACTGGTACTGCTTATTTGAAAAGTGAATCGAGAAGATACAAGGCAAAAAAGATGCAGTATTGGAAAGAGCACATATTGAAGAATTTTTTACTGTGGTTTCCGATCCTACTACATGTTGTTAGGTATATAGTGAACTCTGAATTATTTTAGGTTGTACATACTAATAAAGCGAGTTTCTGGTGCTTATCGATGCTGCAAATTGACAAATTTGAAAATTATTGACGTACAGGGCGTTGGAAGTTACCTACTTGTTTCAATAACTGACATACATCAAAACGGGTATTTCAAGAAAATATATTTCTCTGCGCCCAATTTGCTTAACAAAAAAGCTTTGTGTTCAATTAAAAAAATTGAAAAATTTACTTTTCAACCAGTTGGAATCAACACATTGGAGAAGGTACCCTCAATAGCTGCTTCATTCGCGAATATCGCAAATCCAGAAACATATAGGTACTGGTAATTTTATGAGGCGCACTTCAACAACTTTATTGTCAAATAAAGGTTGTTGATTTTACAACACAACCATTAAACGTATTGTCACGGAATTTGCTCCGCTCGCACCTAATTCGACGACTGTGGTATCGCAAAACGCTAGATTGCCCCGATCGCCCCTACGCGATTCTGGTAAACAAACAAAATGCCGTGTATCGAGGCCCAACTGGAAAAATTGAGAATCGACGAGAAGCGTTCGAGAGTCGTTCGAGACATGATCGACAGAGATGCTAGAAGATACCTGGAATGTTCGTTTGGTCTATAAAAGAAGAATAAACGGCGGAGTCAATCTTGAATTGGAGTGTTTAGTTGGAAATTACCTGGAGTTTCAAAGTGAAATAGTGCTTAGTTGAGTTGTAATTAGTATTCGGTAGTGTACAAAGTAGTTAATAAAGATAAGTGATTAATTAACTGTTTGTTTTTCTGACAAAAGAAAAAGTTGGGTTAGGAAACCCGTGACAGATGGTGGAAGGAAGATCTCCTCTGTAGCAGAAAATTATGTTGAGGGCAGTGTTGCCAGAAAGAATTTTTGAACAGTACTAGATTTGTATTCAAATTGTACTAGATTTGGTACCAGTGTACTAGATTTTTTTAAATTACAGTTGGTAGAGCTTATATGACTAATGCAATGTTACCATCTGTTTTTAAGTAAAGCCCTAATCCTATTTATACAGCTACCACTGAAATATACGATATGGAATGCGTTAAGTCCCATTGCGCATCCAAATAAAGGTACCAACCCTAGGAGCAGACAAAAGGAGGCACATGAAACTCAGCAAAGACATACTTCATTGGTTATGTGTGTGGGTGAGAGAGAGACAACCATCTGCACGTACGATATGAATTGTGTTCTTAATTTCCCATTATTTTGTTTGTAAACACGTCATTGGCGTACAGTGTGGCTTCTTCTTTTATCTTGTATCTCAGTGTTATTCTTTGTGTATTTTTGTGGGTGTTATTATTGTTGGAACATGTCATGTTTTATAAGGGACTGTAAAATTAACCAGCATATAGCACGAAATAATTCTTCATATTCAGAATTCAATTCCATTTCAATTCACAATCAGCTAAGCCCCTACTGCTCCGCCATTGCTAGAGGCACAAAACAAAATATGGCGCTGATCATAAATAATCCATTCGCGCAGCTTTTAGCGCATTCCAGTCATCATAATATAAAATTACATTTCAGTGACAGCTACATAATATAAATACATATTTTAACGTCTGTCAAATCAAATGTCAAAGTTCAAAATTATACGATCTTATTGGGTGCATTCCACTAAGCGATCGCAACGCCCAGAACGACCAATGAGTCGTTCCACAAAGCGACCACGGACGTTACAATTGGGCTTGTAACGTCATGAGACGTCATGAGTTGACGTCATCGCAAACGACCGCTTCGAGCTCACAACGCCCACGGTCTTGAGGTGGGTCAACACATCATTTGTCATAAATGACAGGAAAAATCAAATAATTAATGTCATGTCTAAGATCTATGGTTGAGATGGAGAAAAAATAACTTTATATAACTGTGAAACAGGCACTGTTATTGAGATCGAGGTCCCAGTTGCTCAGGCAAGACGTGCAAGAGATGGTATGTAATTCAGTTATGCTTTTATATTTATTTTTTTTATCAGTATTCATTTTTCTTACAGATATTGCCTTTGCAACAAAATTAATGAATGCTGCTTTACAACAAGAGTGAAATTCTTTTTCTGGTGAATCTGCTGAATTTATTGTTAAAGACGTTGCATCATCTGTAGTTGAAAGGGCATTCGAAGAGGAAATAAGTCACATATGCAGCTTAGAATTATATATTAATACATTATTACATTACATCCTTAGTTACATTAGTAAAATCGATGAGTAACACCAATTTAACTTTTTTTACGTAGAATATATAAAAATTATATATATTTACATTTTATACCTAACCGTCAAACCATCTGTCAAACTAATAACTGACAAATATAAACAAACATGGATCCCTCTCTGTTCCACTAGATTCAAATCACATCCGTGAACAATGCACACAAGAGCAGTTTTAACCTAGTGGAACGGGTAAAATGGCGATGGTCGTTCTGGGCGTTGCGATCGCTTAGTGGAATGCACTCATTATATATAGTACATTGTAACTACTACCGACTTTGCCATCATACGGTCTACTATTCCAGATTTAAACTACTGTGTACTCATGGACTATGCTAAATTGTACTAGATTTATTGAAAGAGGTACTAGGGTACTAAAATCACATAAATTGTACTAGATCTAGTACAATTGTACTGACACTGGCAACACTGGTTGAGGGGTCCATATCCAACATACTTGATATTCCAAGGAAAATATAGCTGATCCTTGCACGAAGAGACATCCGTAACTTGTGTATATGCTTCACAAATTTCGGCAGATGTTATGCGTACCGAAAATGATGACAACAATGCTACAAGGGTTGTTATTAACAGAAAGGAAGTTAAATGTGATAAAACACAAAACGAAATCTCTATTACTATAAATGTAAATGTTAATAAGTAAATAAATAGAATTAAATTTTTTTTAGGTTTATTACTTTTTTCATTATCCCACTAGTGAAATAAAGTTAATTTATTTTATATAAAGCATCACTTTAGAAGGTTAATCTGTGTGGATAACAGTCTGATTATAAGGTGATAAAAGGTGGATAAAATATAATTAATATTATATTTTTGTGCATATTGAAAATTATTATTAGGTACAAAACAATTATTCATTTGTTTCTAATGATCTTGTTTTATTGATTCTTGTTCTGCCAACTGTTAAAAAAGATGTTAAATTTGGTTGCTTTGCAGTTCATCAATTGCTCTGCTCTGATTCGAGCAACACTAATGAACAAACCTATCAAGAGTGACTCATTATGATATTTTACACATTATATAAAGTAAAGCCTCCTAAAACCAGCAATGTTTAACAGCTTAGATAAATCATATTGTAGTCTCTTTGCCGCGTAGTAATCGATAACTTCTTGTTATCAATACTGGAACTACTCCGGTTATTAAAAATTGATAGCATATCAAAGCCGTTTATCGCGTTGATAGGATGACACGTTTGTTTACCAGCAACAATAAAACTGTGAGCGATATGAGGCTCACGTATTAATCTTATAAATAGTAGCAGTTTGCTGTAACAACAATGCGAAATACGTTTTTATTTTGTGACAATACATTTGACGACTGGATATAAATCTTTTTTATAATAGACTCAATGAAGATTAAAGTCAGCCAGACTAAGAGCGACGATGTCGTTGTGACTTGCGACTTTTTCAAGAGAAACAAACTCATTATTTTTGTTTTTCAAGGTTACGTAAATTCAAAATTAGAATGATGTATTTTCGTTACATTTTTTTTTATTTCACTGCTAGTGCTAGGTAGGTATACTATTTTGCATCGTTACTTACCTATCATATGGTGCTCACCAGTACACCAGTTAATAATATAGCGACAGTTACTTTCAGCTCTCAACATATGGTGTTGAAGTTATTTATAGAATTCATGATTTTATTATTGTTCGTAATATATACCCCGACAGAAAGTAAAAAAAAATGTAAAGTATCAATAAAAAATAGATCTATGTTAAGAAATCAAATACCTACCTATAGGATGCTATATTATTCAATTAAATAATTTTAATAATAAAATATCGGATATAAAAAATCATAATCCGTTTCCTATTGCGACGTATTTCCTAGAGAGACCTACATCCGCCACTTGTGTGTCAAAAATGTGGGCGTAACTTTTTTGGCTCTGACGTTATCACGTTTTTTATAAAAAAAATCTTAAACCTACACTGCTTTTAAGGAAAAATGTATACCTGTCATTAGTCTCAGAAATTGACCAATTTCGAGAATATAGCTTTTCAACAATCAGCTGCATAGTTCATTGTACAATATTTTAAGGTTGTAGAAGCCAAAAATTTCCTTGCAAATTGGAAATGTTGAACGTAAGGTAGATCGACAAGCATTAAAATTTGCACTGGTGTACAATGCTACGCATAGTATTTTTCACCATGTAACGTTTTTAAATTGGAAGTCATACGGATTCTTGCAGCTCCAGATAGTCGTCCTGAATTAGTTTGTCAATAATCCGAAATGTGAACATCTTTTCGTATTGTTTCTCTAAATTCCTAAACAGATTTTTATCAAGTTTTAATCTATTTCGAAATCCTCCCAAATATTCTCATTGAAATTTAATTATCAACAAAATAACAGTCACATCTCTCATATCTAAATATGAAAAATTATTGTCACAGAATCTTTAGATTTTGTAAAGTAATTGATTTTAACCAAAACTGGATAAATACGTTACATTTAGAAATACTTATTAACTTTAACATAAACTCTGTCTAATAATTGTAACAATGTAACTTACTATTGGTAACTACTACGTTAAAATATTAAACAAAGCTATTATCTTAAAAATGATCAGTTTCAAGACTAACGACAAGTGATCTTTTTCCTCAAATGTAGGTTTAATAATTTTTAATAAAAAACGTGATAACGTTAGGGTCAAAAAAGTTACGCTCACCTTTACTTCATAAATATGGCGGATGTATCATGATCATGATTTCTCATATCAAAAAACATCTATTATTTATTCCCAAATTTTTAAATAAATTCAGTCAAACAGTTTGATTATTACAAAAAATTACTTTTTAAATTCCAATTTTGACACCCTGTAGGTTTTTTATTATCATGTTATTAAGCCAAGTTGGCATAAATCGCAATATTTTGAAGTGTAAAATCTAGTATGTGCATGTCCATGGCATATTACGTACCACCCTATATAGATATAAGGACTATCTACCTATTGTATGTATATGCTCCAATATTCCAATATTATTATAGCATAAATATGACATAACTTAAATACTAACAATAAAGATCTATGTAATGTATTTTAGACATGACTGAAGGAAGACCGTTGTTTAAAAACCTGTTTATTCCTAATTGGGAAACATAATCTATTACTCATCGTGTTAAAAAAAAAGTAGGTAGGTAGTTACTGCCTATATGACCTATGACGTCCACATGTAACAAACGGACCAATCCACAGGGCAAAGATACGTTCATTTACATGAAAATGTTAGGGCAAGTGCACGTGCAATCGCAGCGATTGTCCATGCGGAACGTGTCCCATTTTGAAAAATACGATCAGCTAACTGGAAATGTGCGTGTCCTCATTATCGATTCGCCAAAGAGCCGCGCAAGGGCAACGCGATCCTCCTCTACCCGGCGTATTTGTAACTGCCGGGAGAGGAGTAACGAACGCGTTCAATATTTGTCTGGCCGGATGTATCGGAGAACCCCCCACCATCTTTCCGAGCTCTTTGCCTACTTGTAGAACGGGAGATTACTTGAAAAACTGTTTCCATGACCGATTTATCAGGATAAATTCATTGCATCATTAAAATTTACGCAGTTGTCGCGAAATGGATTCATACGTATAATTTACACACCTAGTATTAATTTTTTTTCAAGGTTTTATTACTACTGAATTAAAATGTTTCTATATTTTTTATACTTATATGCAAAATTACTATCCTATAGCAAATTAGTTATCTATACTTATGTTCATAATTTTGCCCATCACAAAAACAAATTGCTACAGGTATTATTAAAGAAATATCTTGAGCACGATAATTCAGAGATGATTTATTGCTAGGTACAAAAAAATTTGTCCTTGTAAATTCACGATAATATCAAATGATTTAATGGCAGCTATTAGTTTTAAGCTAGTTACGGACGGTATATATGATATATTACAAAAATATCGCTCGTGATTAAAATACATAGAACGTTACGCACTGATGCTATAATATATTATTTATATCTGTCTGTAGGAATATATCACATTACAAAGAAATAAATATATATTATAATATCGCTCACCGTCCGTAACTAACTTTATTCTATAGATGTAGAGAATTAATTTAAGTATGTTTACTTATATTTTTATTATTCACAAAATTAATTTTCGATTATTCTGTGCTAAAAATATGTAAAATATCTATACCAAGATATACTGTCATTATTATTTCATTTGGTAATTATTTACAACAGCGTAAAACTCGGATCTTAACAAAAAAATTCCTACCTCCCTATTTTCGAGGGTGCTGATCATGAATCTGATCATATTTAGGAGCTCGCCTGTAGTTTTTGAAAAAAAAATCTAAATTGTAACCTCTATGCATGCACTACATTGCATAGAGCAATCCAACGTGCTGTCACCTTGCTGTCAAATCACTTTAAAGATGGCGGCTGTAGGACAAACAGTTTGAAACTTGACATGATAATAAGTAGAAATTTGTGATTTTGTGTAGAACTGTCAACTGGTGTGTTTGCTCTTTGTATTTTATGCCTATTTCGTAATACCATGGATAATTTAGACTATTATAGTGGTTTTGTTTTGTTGTGTCACACAAATCCGCACTGTTTGTCCTTCATTTCGTGACGTAACATTGTTGTCAAAATGTGTAGATAGAGGTTATATATTGCTTCAACTTCAACCTAATTAATGTATACATATTCGAATTTTTTTTCCAAAACTACATGCGAGCGCCGCAATCTAACTTCAGATTCGTAATCAGCACCCTCGAAAATAGTGGGGTAGAAATTTTTTTGTTAAGATTGGAGAGTATTACGCTATTGTAAATATTTACCTCATTTCAATATTATTTTGAGGAATTCCAATAAAATAAGATAAAAGAAACATATATTACATTTTCTATAGAATTTGCTCTAAGAGAATAATAATAATTTGTATTGTTACAGGATATTTGTCATGAGCGATATTTCAATGCAAGCTCCCGTACTACGTGCCGTTCGACTCGTACTGGTAGCGCATAGCGGTGGTGGGGCGCGACAAGTTTCGCCATCTGGGTTCAACAAGCGTACCACAAGTTTAACGAATCCGGTGGAAAGTGTACCGAACTGACCTGCATCTCTCATTGTTCAGTGATAAAATGAAGTAAAACGCCGTCCTGCGAGTGTGTTAAATCGATTGGTAGTAAGTACGCCGAGCTCCGCAGTCGAGCTTTTAATTGATGATTTCTCTGTGTTTTTCCAGACTCAAACGCTTAGACGCTTCGGGCGTGGCTGACCAGATAAACATTACTCATCATCACCCGGTGCTCAAAAGTGACAGTTGAATGTAGAAAAACTCGAATTAGCGCTTTCAGTTCATAACAATGTCCGCGTAGACGTGCACCTAGTTTTTGCAACAATGAGTGCCAATAATGTGAATGCTCAAGTCCCTACCACTCAAGCAACTGCCACAATCAAGTCCAGACCAAACATCATGCCTAGTAGTTACTTGTATACTTCGAGCAGCGCGCTTTTGAACCGCAATTCGGAAAATAAGCCCACTCCGCCACCCACATTACCCAAGTACACATCCAGCTTCAATGCAGGCAGTGGGCTAAACCGAGATAGAGATAAGGATAGCATTGGGGGATCCTACAGGCTGTCTAGCCTAGATCGGTTAGCTATGAGGCAGAAGTTTATGGATCAGCAGAACAATTCTTCGAGTACACCGAATGGCACACCGCAGACCAATGGCAGCGAAAGCACCACCTCGATTCAAAGTAAAAGGGAAATGTTTTTCACATCGACAGAGTCTACAAATGCTCTCAACAAAGATACAAATCGATTGAATAAAACCCCATCATTGGATAAACCACCAGAACCTCCTGTCAAACCTACATCGCCAGAATCTTCTAAGGAAGATACAAGTAAGGAATCTACACCCGAGATTATTAAGGAAAGGCCAAAACCGAAAGAGCTGGACGGTTACGTTGGTTTTGCCAACCTGCCTAACCAAGTGTATCGTAAAGCAGTAAAAAAAGGTTTTGAGTTCACTTTAATGGTTGTCGGTGAATCAGGCCTTGGCAAATCAACTCTGATAAATTCCATGTTTCTAACTGACATTTACAATTCCTCCGATTACCCTGGACCAACACAGAGACTTAAAAAGACTGTGGCCGTTGAAACAACTAGAGTGATGCTTAAAGAGAACGGTGTCAATTTATTATTAACAATGGTGGATACGCCAGGTTTCGGAGATGCTGTTGACAACAGCAACTGCTGGACTCCCATAATCGAGTTTATAGAAAGCAAGTACGAGGACTATTTAAATTCCGAAGCAAGAGTGACAAGGAAAATAACCCCGGATCAACGTGTCCACTGCTGTCTGTACTTTATTCAGCCGTCTGGACACGGTTTGAAATCCCTAGATATAGAGTTCATGAAACGGTTATGTGATAAAGTGAATATTATTCCAGTTGTGGCGAAGGCTGACACCCTTACTGCGGATGAGTGCGCTCTATTTAAAAAACAGATCCTAAACGAGATTGCGCAGCATAAAATAAAAATTTATGAATTCCCAGACACTTCTGAAGAAGACGAGGAACATAAATTAAACAAATCGTTGAAAGATAGAGTTCCATTCGCAGTCGTAGGCTCAAATACCGTCATAGAGGTAGATGGCAAGAAAGTTAGGGGACGAAAGTACCCTTGGGGTATAGCCGAAGTTGAAAATCTAGAGCACTGTGATTTCATAGCTTTGAGAAACATGGTGATTCGTACCCACCTACAAGACTTGAAGGATGTTACGAATAATGTACACTATGAGAATTACAGGTGTCGAAAATTAGCCGGACTGGGGGCAGACGGTAAGCCTACCAGGATATCGAACAAAAATCCACTAGCCCAGATGGATGAAGAGAAACGGGAACATGACTTGAAGATGAAAAAGATGGAGGCAGAGATGGAACAAGTATTTGAGATGAAAGTAAGGGAAAAGAAGCAAAAGCTCAAAGATAGCGAAGCAGAATTGACGAGAAGGCACGAGGCTACCAAGAAATCCCTGGAGCAGCAAGCGAAGGAGTTAGAGGAGAAACGTAGACAGTTTGAACTGGAGAAAGAGGCTTGGGAGAAGGAGAACCAAGTGACCGTGGAGGAGCTGCGGAGGCGTTCCCTGGAGGGCAGCCGGGAGACTGTTGACGGAAAGAAGGAGAAGAAAAAGAAGGGACTTTTCTAACAGTCAATGGAAAACTTCTGGTGAAGAGTGTAAAGTTTTCATGGTATAATTTATTAATTTATAAGCAGAATAAATGGCGTAAATCAAGTTTTTCCACAGTATAGTGAGATATTTAAGGAAACAGCAATAGAGAATCCAGAAAATTGTTTAAACTGCCATCAACGTGAATAATAGCGTAAGTGTTATATCTACTTGCCGATTTGAAATATTTTTTACCATGATAGACGCGAGCTGTATGTTAGAATATATATTACATAAATTTAAAGTACTTGAAAAATGAATTATATTATATATAATTAAATGGGATTTTATTTATAACTTATGAAATAGATAAATATTCGATAAAATCCAGTGTCTTTACATGACATTTTGCTTCGACGCAATGTGCCATTATTTTTTATTATAATTTTTATTCTATCGTAATGTATGTAAAATTGTGAAAAATAAAAAAACCTTTTTAAAAATATATTTATTTTCATCCCGAGTGTCTTTTAATTTTATCACCCAACAGAAGGGCTCATTAACTGCAAGATATGCCAAGAATGCTTCTTTTATTAGTGCTATCTTTGACTGGAAATATGTTAATGGTAGGAAAACATTAGAATGCACAACTTGTATCCTTATTGGGTTTAAAAATTTACTGTATTGAGAAAATCACAAACCACTTTATTTTACTTAAAAAAATAATAGGGACTGTTTTATAGTAAAATTTTCACTTATAATATCCCTAGTGCTTAAATTATTTCCAGAAATTTTTTTGAGATCATGAATATTTTGAAAATTATAATACTTAGGTATAGGTATAATTTAATTTTTTTAAAAATATTCATGAACAAAGAAACATTCCTGGTTATTAGTTTAAGCTTGAGAGATGTCAGTTAAGAAAATTTCACACCAAACTATCTATTAAATTGGAGGTAGAAATTGAGATCACGTGCAACAATGAGATTTTGTATTGAAAATAATTACGTGTAGAATATAATAACTTACTGTTTTTGTTTGTTTTAGTTTAGTTTAGTACATATAGACCATTAAAAAGTTAAGAATAAAACGTAATTAAAGCATCAAGTACCTACAAACACAATGTTAGTCTATAGACAAACGTCAACAAATTTCCAGTGTAATCACATCACAAGTAAACTTCTTGAAGGAGCATGAAAATTTCCGGAAATTTTTTTAATTACCATGGTAATGGAACAAAACAAGCTTCTAATTGGTTAAAAAATATTGGTGTGAAATTTTTACTTTTAATATCCTTAAAGCATAAGTTACCTCTGGAAATTTTTTCGAGGTAATGAATATTTGGAAAATTAGCCCGAGCCACAGGCAAGGAATAATTTTCTTAAAATATTCATGAATGAGGAAAAATTGCTGGTTATTAATTTAAGCTCACGTGATATTAGGCAAGAAAATTTGACACTAAACGATCTATCACTTTGAAGATACAAATGGGCGACATTTAGATTTAGTAACTGAAAATAATGACATGTAGAATATAACAAATAATATAACACTGTCTTTGTATGTTTTAACCCATAAAAAACTCAGAATAAAAAATAATTAAAATATCTAGTTCTTTTCTGTAAAACGAAATGTTAATCTATACCTAAACGTCAAAAAATTTCCAGTGTAATTGCTTCAAGGAGAGTAAAAATGTTGGGAAATTTTTGAATCACCATGGTAACAAAATAGCATACAAATTTCTAATTGGTTGGTGTGAAATTTTCATTGTAACTGTAAAATAGATAGTGTGGTAGCATTAAAGAGATTTAATGACAAACTGTCCGACATTCATTAATATTAAAATGCATGTCACTTTTAATGGTATCATATTACAAGACGAGAAATATATTTAAGAATTAATATAATTATAACGTTTGGGAATCAGGGAACTTTTCAAATTAAAACAATACACCATATTTCGATGAACCTTATGTTACTATCTAGCAAGAAATTCCTTGCCGATAACCTATTTTGAAAATATTCAACTTCTGCTGTAATCATTAACCGTGACAGTAAGACAATAGCCAATTATTTTTCTATTGTAAATAAACAATCTAGTAAACATATTTATTTCTATGAAAGATGGTAATATTTATGGGTTTATTTCAATAAAAATTTACTTGCTTAAATTATAATAAAAAACAAATTATTTAATTTTCCTACTAATATCCTGAAAACTAGAAGACAATAATTTATTATTTGACTTTCTGACAAAGCAGATTCTTATAATAAAATTAAATCATGCTATGTTACAAACTGTAGCACCAACTGCTTAGAAATACCACATTTTATATTAAAATTACCTATGATGCCGCATACCTAATTAAAATGCACAATTGATACGAAAACTATACTATAGGTTGGCTAATAGGAATATTAGTTCCTCGATATTACATATTTAGAAGCTACCATATTTTACCCCGACAATACAATTGTATTAATGCACTGCTATATCATTAATTATATTAATTATTTTCAATTACAATTAACCTCGTAAATTTTCAATTATATCTACTGATAAGTTGAGTACATTTTATTATGTTTGATTTTCTGTGGGCCATATATTTTGTGTTAGAGTGATAAGGTCGAGGATAATGCTGTTTGACATACATTCCAATGATGTGATGATAGTTATTAAATTTTAAATTAATTTGATAATTAATTTTTGACATTGAAAAATAAGGACCACGCCAGTCTATTTATTTTTGATATTTAAAATAATTATATTTTCATCAGTTTTGAATTTATAATAGTTTATTTGAACCATAAGAAAAATTTATTCAAATAAAGGCACATTAGGTAAATTGTAAATAAAGGTAGGCAACTCTCAATACTTACAAAATAAATGAGACCAATCGCCAACTAAATTATACATATAAGTAAATCTTACACACAATTTAATCTATAACTAATTACGAAACAATTTTATATAGGCAAGTTAATTTTTATTCTTGTTCATAAAATCATTTATGCCGTTGATTCAAGACTGTATATATAAAATGCTTATTGCCCTAGGGTACTTGCTTGCACACAATGTATTAGTTTTGTTTTTGTTTGGAGTAAATATTTGGCTTTGAGGGTTTGTTGCAAGTGGAAGAAATATAACAAACATTTATTATGTTTACACCAGTTTATAGAATGTTTATGTTTTGAGAATACATCTAGATACCTAATGGACAAACAGAAATAGTTACTGTTAACTGTAGTCACTATGCAGAAAAATTATGATACAGATATCTACATATACACAGTGGTGGCTGGTGAGATTTCAAGTATGACATATCTCAATAACCAGACATAGGACTAACCAAACTTTATGATACATGTACCGTGGTCATATAGACAACTTTTGTAGAAGAATGTTTGCAGTTTGCAAAAAGAGTTGAAAAAATTGTGTGCCCACCCTACAAATTTTCAAATTGGATTGTTTAATTCTAATGAAACATTTTTTTCCTTAAATTAGATGAATTTTATCAAAGAATTACAAATTAAGTATATCGAAAAATTATAATATTTGTTAAAGTTACAGCAATTTGAATTTTATATTTGTAACAGATTATAAAAATTTCAAAACGTTATAAATTCTACAAATATCATTACTTTTTTATAACATTTGAAATACCTCGATAAAATTACATCTAATGGTGAAAAATGTTTTACTAGAATTAACGAAGTCAGTCTGATAATTCCTAGGGTGGGCACACAAATTTTTCTACTTTTTTCGCAAACTGGAAAAACCTTTTCTGTCAATAAAAGTTGACTACCTATTGGCCACAGTAGGTACATACATTCTAAAGTTTGGTTTGGGTCCCATGTCACTGCATATACGTACAGGAGTCTCATTTCAAATGGAAATAAGTAGGCCTGTAAAAATAGTATTTATTATGCGATTTAGATTTTCATTTTTTTTTCTTTCTTCTAAAAGATGAAACAGTACATAAACTTTATGCTGGTGTAAAATATTAAAATTTGTTTTATGTTTTCAAGGCCTACTTAGAATTTTTTTCAGTGTAAAATTTCATAAAAACTTTTTTTTTTTCGTGAAATCTAACTACGGCACTGAATCCCTTAAAATGGTTTTATGCCAAATTTCGTAAATAAATATTAATAATGACTTACTTATAACAAATTTATTGCAAGCTTCATTTTATTAAGTAACTAGGTATAATAATTTTCTAACTAAATTAATTAAAAAAAAAGTGATAAATTTAATTTTACACATTTAATTTTTTGAAACTTTTAATAAAATTCTCTATTAGTTTTTTTGGGTTTTTGCCACACTTCTGAAAAAATAGAGATTAATTAAATAAGCCCTTGCGCCAAACGGAACAGTCAAGGGTTATTTTTGAAACTATGTTTGCCTAACCAAAAAATCTCACACTGAAAAAAACAGATAAGTAAAAAAATACGGAAGTGCGCGATAGTGATGTGATTTTTGTTATTTTTTACTTATCTGTTTTTTTCAGTGTGAGATTTTTTGGGTAGGCAAACATAGTTTCAAAAATAACCCTTGACTGTTCCGTTTGGCGCAAGGGCTTATTTAATTAATCTGTATTTTTTCAGAAGTGTGGCAAAAACCCAAAAAAACTAAAGAAAAACTAAAACTATGCCACAAATAAATAGCTTTAGACAATAAAATTCTCTATCTTTTCCAGATAGGTACTTTCACTTTTTCTAGCAATATTATCCTATGGAATTACTGCTACAACTTTATTGTTTAAATGTGGTACATTTTTATCGTAATAAGAAATATGTTTCATAGCGCTAAACGTATGGAGTTATAATTTAATTAAACATAGTAATATTAAAATTATTTTCAAAATTTTAACACTGTTTGATGAAAAAGTGATTAGAATTGTTGTACCAATGCTATGAACGCAAAAAACGTGGGTACCACTGAGATTGCGACTTTTCTGCTTATTTTGGTTCATGTTCATACTATTACCTCCTTAAATATTTTACACTCTTTTTTTTAACACCCTGTATATGTAATTTAACTTACATAATTGTACCCGCAAATACAAATAGAAATTTCCTAACGTTAACAGTAAAACATGCTTAAAAAAACTCCATATCGAATTATACCCATTATGTGACATTAAGCTTACCTTAGATGGCATTTGACTATTTGCAACTAAATTGCTAAAGTTTTATTACCAAACATTCCCACTTTCGATTTTAAAAATGATTAAATTTTATACTTTTTTCATAAGTCTGTAACAACTATTATAGAGGCAATCACTAATTAAAATTACAACTGATTGCCAAATAACTGAAATGTATTACAAAAAATTAGGTAGGTAGTTCGTGAACCAAAATGTACAGGGTGTCTGAAACTCGATAGTATGGACCTACTACTGTGAGGATACAAAAAAAATTAATATTTGGAACACGGTGTTAAATGAGATGAGGCTCCATTTTCAATCGAAAGTATTTTTTTTGGGATTTGACAGAAACGGCTAATGACGTTATCAATTATATTTTTCCCAGAAACACACCCACATTTTTTTCCTGTTAAAAAGCTCTCTTTTTTCTAAATTTTTATTATTGTATACATCATCACCTTTTATTTTAACCGAGATTTTAACTGTAGTAAAGAATTATCGAGTTTAAGCCTTTTATTTATTCTTAATGACATTTTTTATGCAATTTAAATAACGAACATTCAATAATTGTCCAACGACTACTTGATCCTTTCACCACTGATGTTATTTTCCGGTGGTATTTCTTTTGCGACTCCTTAGGATGATATTCCTTATAACTTTTAAACGGGAACTAATACAGAAAATATCTAATAAAAGTTTACTAGACAAAAGAGAGCTTTTTAACAAGAAAAAAATTTGGGTAAGTTTCTAGAAAAAATATAATTCATGACGTCATTAGTCGTTTCTGTCAAATCCCAAAAATAATACTTAATGTCTTTTCTTAAATTAAAACTTGTTTAAGTAAGTTTTGCACTTGCTTTTATATGCTGTATTGTATTAAAATGTAATTGTAACTGTCAATGTTATATGGTTAGTCCAAACAAGTAGAACTAATGTTCAAGTTTAGTTTGATTTAATTATTTACATTAAAATCGAAAATGGACAAAATTTTATTTAATCTCCTATATTTATTTCTTTACACCATTTAAATAATATTTCTTAAGTATGGGCAGTTGAATAAAAAAGAAAATATATTAAGTATTATCTTATTGATTTTTTTTTGACTAAGTCACCTTTCCATAAGATCGAATATTACAAGCTAATTTTAACCTCAATTTTATTATAACACTTGTAAGGCTGGTTGCAAATTGAAACTTCCATCTCAAATTGCACCGTTGTTTAAAAAAGTCATATCTTGAAACATTCAGAAAAAATATCCAATTATTCATAAAATATACTATTATCTAAGTTTTAAAAATTCGTTTTGAACTTAGAATACTAGAAAATGTATTATATAGAAGACAACGACAAGGAAAACGATTAATTAATCAAACTGAACATAATACGAAATTTTCCCGCTAGTTTCAAAGTTTGATACTTTAAAACCATCAAATTACAATCAAATCTAAGGAAATCAAGTGGAATCAATAAAATCAAAGAAAGAAAACATGCGAAATCAGTGAAATATAGTGAATTATATGAATTCACAAATCTAGTAAAAATACGAGAAGTAAATCAGGAATTCATGTGAAATCAGTAATAGAGTATCTGAAATCAGGTGCACAAAAGTCTTGGAAATGTCACACCCCTCGTACAAAATCAAACCTTTGAAAATACAGGTGCATTTCCTTGAAACGGGAAAAATAATAAGATAACCCATCTCAAAATACCTTATCACCTTTATATTTTTAGTCTTGTGATACGGTGAAGCAACATGTGTGTAAGTATTTGTAACTATTGGCGACATTTCCTTGTCTCATGTTTACAAACAACTTCGGGAAGCTAATCTAACTTCTCGTTTGGTATTCATCATGTAAAAAGGGTGTTATCTGGGCTTCGTCACCTCATGACTAATTTGAGTCACGTTTAATTACAAATTTTCGACATCTAGTACATGACGTTACTGCAAAATCTTGGCGTGCAGTTCAGAGTACCTACTTCTCATTTGAAATCAGATTTTGAAATTTGTTAGTCATTCCCGATTGTATTGTTGGAAAGATTATGAAGACATATAGGGTAATATTTAGATATATTTTTAAAAGCACATAGCTGTTTTTAGAGGCACTCTAAAAATATTTAGGTAAGTTACAAACAATATCTTCACAAAATATGTAAGTGAAATTCTTTCAACATATTAATCTATGCTTTGCTCCACAAATTTCTGATCAATTATACATTTTTTCTCCATGACTTGAAGAGTTTACAGGATGCCGATTCAATCAGAATAAGAAAATACTATTTTTACCTGTTATGCTTTATTAATTTTCTACTAATTTCTATGCTTGCTGCATACTAAGAAACTCGTATGCGATACGGCGTTATAAAAATTATCATGCCCCGCAGAATTCTTAAAAAAATATATTAACACTTGAACTGATGAATTATTAAGTATTTTTGACGAACTGCAATACAAAACGAAACAGTACAGTTGACTATCTTTAAGTAGGTGGTGTGCCTTAACGCTAAAAAGAATCCTGGGTGGACTTTGATTTACCTATTCAACGGCAGTCTGAAGAGACGTTTTCATGAGTGTTTTCTATACAGACTAAATCATTTTTAATAGTGAACTATTAAATAAATAAAAGATAACGCAAACGTTAGGTTCGACTGTAACCTTGTTATTTTCGTAGATATCGGAAAATTGAAATGTGCATTTATTATTATATGTATCAACAAACCCTAGTCTTCTCTTTTTGATTACAAATTTTGTTGCATATTGATGTCATATGACGGAATTACAACGTACGCATTTATAATTTTGCATTGTTTTAATTAACTGGTATTTTTCATAATTTAGTAGACTTCATCCTTCCAAAGAATTAATAGTAACGTTTTTTATTTTCTGGGCTGATTTTATGTTGCTACCAGCCCAACAGATAGATATTAAATTTTTATTATTACTTTCAGTTCATGCCCAATTTATTTTTGAATGCCATTATTTTCAGTGCTTGGTCGGCGCTAAAATTTAATATTTTTAAGCAGTTTTTCGCGTCAGCATCTGCTATCGTTAGTGCGCCCTTCTGTGTCAAAATCGAAATTATAATTTGTCACCCCCAAGCGAACCCTTTCAATCCACGAATTGCGCAGTACAGTTTCGGATTTCCTCTGTATCCACGCGAATAGGCTCGAGCCTGTTTGTTGTCGCTTGAATGAGTCCCAGGGCAAGAAATGGGCGCGGTGCGGTGCAAATTGCAAAGCACAAAGAAAAGACTATTGAAGAACAACACGCATCATGTTCAGAAGAGTGGGCAGTATTGTTTGGTCTCGTAGGAAGAACCACAATTATGAATAGGAAATAGGGGCACTTGAACAACCCTTTTATTACTTTGTCGCAGCGACCTAATTTCTTAATGCAATTAAGACGGCACAAACACTTGCGGCCTAAGTGGATAAGGGCGCCGTATTCCTGAAAAAGTGTTTTCTACAAATATAAATAATTTTAGACATTTAAGAACTGAATAATATAGAGTTTAGCAAATAACAAGGATGTTATTTCATGCCACCTGCAAATATTCAAAGGTACCGAAGTAAAATCAATATTTAACATCAGAAAGCGATCTATCCAATGAATTTTTAGGTACTGAAATCTTTCAAAATACGTATTTAATTCAACTATAGATGTAAACATTGTTATAACATAAACTTACATAGTTCTGCATATAAGATTGTTCACTTTTGTTTATAAGTATGTGAAAATAATTGTTAAAATGTGGGGTTAGAATAGCGAAATTATGTGTGTCATATAAATGCATTTTAAAAGTTATTATATTATTTGAGGAAAGTTTAAATAGTAAAAGTGGATAAACAAAACATCAATAATTCTATTTTTGATATTACTTTTGCTCTACGAGTTTTATTTTTCGAGATTTCAGTACCTAAAAACACCACAAATTTGATCATTTTACGGCGAGAGATACGGGCACCTTAAGGCACCGTATTTTAAATTTAAGATATTATTTCGTGAATTTATGCTTTTTTCCGAAATCAATGTCACCTGTCACCTGCTCATTTACACTGTAGGTCAAGTGTTAAGTCACGGTCCGGTCCCGGTCAGATCAAAATATACAGGGTGTTTGCTAAAGAATGGGCCATATTTTAATCATAGCTTCCTTGGACGAAAATACGGCGATTTAAATCAATCTGCGTTTGTACCATCTTGCTTTCTTAAGAAGTTATGAGTCCGAGAAGTAGTTTTTTTATTTCATTTTTTTATTTCTTGGGTAATCGTATTCAAATTTTGTACATAAAGGTTTTTTTTCAACCTGATTGATTTTTTTGTTACACGTACAGGGCGTTCTGAGTGCCTGTGCTACTGTACATTTTATTTCAGATATTTTTATGGACCCCACAGACACATTTAATGAACTATACATATTTTAACCGCTTCCACTCATATTTTGTTCTCGAGCCCTAATTCCTTCATACACGTTTTATCATCCGATATTTCTCACTTGTTAGATTAGAGCATTTACTATTTTGAGAATACGCTGTAGAGTTTTGAACTATTCTGCGTTCTTAAGAACACAAAAATGTTGAAAGTAATTTATTATAATCACAATTAAATTAGCGGAGATATATCCGAATTTTTCCCACACGCACACCCATGGTAGCGCTGCAGATGGAACACGTGTCTCTACCAATAGAAATCGAAAATTCTGATGTGGCGCATGCGTATTTACTGCAGCAGAAGCTGTGTAATCGCTTATACTCTATCCGTTATGCGAAATATACAATTCAATAGAATTTTATAGATATTCTGGCAGGAAGATTTAAACTATTCTCAAAGAGAAACTTTAAGATGCAATCCAGGTCCTGAAGACACTTGGTATTCGCTTAGATGCATTTTAAAATTGTCAGAATTGGGAATCTTTAAAGATGCTCTTCAACTCGAAAAATAATAATGTTTAACATTTGTAGCAGTTTCTGTTTACTGTTTTAGTTTTTTATAAAATGTAGTCGAATGTCGAAAAGTCTTCTTTCTGTGAGATTTTGTATTGCTACCTATCTTACACACAGACACAGGATAAAACTAGCAATGTATTTTCTCTAGCGTGAGAAGGTCATGTAGGGAGCAGGTCACTATTGAGTAAAGGTTACTCCATAGTAAATTTTGAAGGTAGTAGCAACTTTGCAGTAATTTTGATTCCCTGTAAAATGTGGCTACCACTTGAATGAAATAATAACCTGGCGTCACCAAACCTATTACGAACACTTTAAAGCTACTGTCACTTCTAAGTAATACGTAAATGATATGGCTTGATATCCACTTTAAAGTGCAACTTTAAGGTGCTTCTGCTTAGTATTCATAACGTTCCAAACACTAAATCGCTTCACCAAACATTACAAAACCATGAAGTGATTTTCAATGGTGAATATTACGTACTTATAACTATGCTAACATAAATACCACTTAATTGAAGTTGCGGTACCAGTTTTTGTTACTATAATGCTATTTGGGGTATGAATCGGAGCGATTTGTGCTGTTGCTTACTAAGCACTGAATAAATCAAAACCTTTTGACCAATAACAAGAAGCATGCGCCACTAGCTGTGAAAATCGCTGTGTGTGTCATCCCCCATAAATTCTACCAAAGCGGCACAAAATGCTGTGTCTGTCATCGCCCTAACAGTGCTCGATTTAAATTAAATCGTTGCTGCTATTACACAAGGCACTTTATTATGCCGCGAGCAGAACAAATAGAAATTCGTACCTAATATATATTCACCGTGCCTCTAGCGACTGCACAACCATATGAAGATATTTTCTATCGATTTATTATTCCATTAAGGCAATGTATGTGGGCAGCCCATTATAGGAATCGGGTTCGACAACACATATTTGTATAAAAATAGCGGCATACTTATTTATGCTTAATTAGAGACGAGATAATTGTCGGTTGGTTCAAGGGTTTATCTGAAGGGTTATAAAAATCTAGCGCAATTGCAATAAAGCCGCTCTAACGAGCGCAAGCGGGCGGTTGTAACTCCTGGAACTTCATTAATTGGTAGTAAACTTAGTGCTAAGAGCAACGAGTACTACTTTAATGATTCCAATAATATAACCCTATCTAAAACAAGTAGGTACATATATGAATAGGGTTGCCAGCTGTTCCGATATATTCGGATTGTCTCTATTATGGAGCTCTGTGTTCCAACAATGATGATGAGCGACCAATGTATTTTTGGTGATATGTTGTGAATATGTCGATCAACATTAACAGATTCTGAATATATGCGAGTCAGTTGAAGCTACTTAAAATACATCAGTTCATAAGAGCCAAAACTTGAAAATTGTTGCAAACGTTGGCAACTTTAGTGGCGTTACCTTACTGCTGTATTGAATTGAAAACCACTTTACGTCTATTACCTTGGGGAACTAACTTCAACGGCCGCCAAAAACAAGTGATGGATATTTTATTGCTATTTTGCTGATAATTTTTTTTACTGTATGAGGTCCTACGTTCTAGTCGTCGAGCTTGCAGAGCATTTCCATTACTTCAGCCACAGCCAAAATGCACATCTGTCAATTCTGCCATTTCCGCATTTGTAAAATTTTCCATTTTTTTTTTTTGAAGACACGAAAATTTTGTTATTGACAATTTTGTAGCAAACAAATATTGAAAAAATGCTAATTTGACATTTTGACGAGATGGTTGTATTTTATTTAGAAATATTGACAGCAACCTACTACATACTGTGTCAATAAAAATTAAAAATACAGAACTTGCAGTAAAATATGTTTTACTGTTTTCCTCAAACACGGTGCATCCTACGAAAAATATTGAAGACCAATTATTTGTTTCTAAAAAAATATCAAAACAGGAAAAAGTCAGTGGCGCACCATTTTGTTTTTATTAAAAAAGGTTCTGGCATTCTCGCACGAACGTCACTGGTAAAATTTATGTACTTCAAGTCATATGACAACATCCTTCCAACATGAAATTTTTACAGCGATAATACCACATGGGATGTTTTCAGCAAATATGACATCATTTATTAAAATGTCGAGTTGAAAATCAATAAATGTCAAATTGAGAACTAATTTATTTTGTGTGTGAAAAATTATGTTACCGAATATACACCTCGACCCTCGATAAATACTCACAGCCGGATTCATGAAACGGGCGTAGCGCTAGTCGGACCAACCAGTTTACGCCCGTGTAAAGCGCGTTAGTCGGCCTAACCAGCTTTGCGCTCATTCACGAAACATGCGTTGCTAGGTAGCGAAGCATGCGTTGCTAAGTAGGCTGTTTATTTACGTCCATATTTGCGCCAAAAGTTAGACCCAGTATTGTACCTGTCTAAAAATCGCGTAACTTCGGCCTCTAGTTCCTTGCGTTTCCCATTGTATATTTAGTATTTATATTCAAAAACAGTACTTTTCAGTGCTAAGGATTAGTTAACATATCATAAAGTATTATACATAGTAATGAATAGGAGTATGGCTTTTATTTAAATTGGTGCAACAGAGGCGTAAATTTTTCGCGTAACCTCCGCTAGTCTGACTAACGTTACGCCTTGTTGATTAATCCGTATGTCAAAATGTTGTCATTGAGATTCCTTCAATCGTACCAAAATTATCTCGGTATTGTCAAGATTCTTGGTGTATTATAGGCGGTAATACAATACCTCATGGGATATTTTCAGCAAAGATAACATCATCTATTAAAATATCGAGTTGAGAGTCAACAAATGTCAAATTGACAATTAATTTATTCTGTGTGTAAAAAATTATCTTAACCGAATACACCTTGAGTTTTGATAAATACTCAGAATTTTTTCACTGAGAAGTGTGGCTTTAAGGGCGCAGTATTCTTGAAATAGTGTTTTCTATAAATACTAAATACAAGACTGATATAATGTCTGTATAATGTCAGAAAGCAATAGATGTCCAGTACTGTACATTTTCTGTTATAATTTGAATTTGCCGCTAAAATTCGTGCAACGCATATGGGTCCAGAATCCAGATGCTAACCTCTAAAGTTTATACAAACTGTTCGGTTCTCTTTGGTAATGCTGATAAAGTGATAAACGTTGATGATTTAACCCTATAGAAGAATAAATTAGGAAACCGAAGCAATATAAATCACATGTTGCAAGTAAATTTGTATTTTCTACTTTTAGTCTATTTATTAATAATTGAATTATTTTTTGGCTAGGCAAAATTCATAACATCCATCTCTACAATATTGTACTAACAACTGACAACAGTCGTTTTCGTTTTTAGATAAAGGCGTTTTCATTTTCACTCCAGGTGTTGAGTTTTCTCGTCTTTAGCTAGCCTCTAGGTTAAGTTGAGTAATGTAATTATATGGTTTTGTCCTTGTTACTTATTACGTGTTATATAGTTGTTTTATTTGTATCTCTTAATTATTTATGTATTTTTTATTCATGTAATAATTAGAAAAACAATAAATACATACTATCAAAAAGTATTTCTATAATTCCAATGCAGACCTCCATTAAATATCCAAAACAGGACATCCATGAAAGTGGTACAGTAGTGGACATCCCTGGATTGCATGAAAATGTGACATTTGTGCGTCCGTGGGACTTCCAATGGACGTCCATCGAACAAAAAACGGACGTCCACTGGATATCCAGACTTCCGACTTTGGACATCCTTTGGATGTTCATAGGACGTCCTTGTGCTATTAGGGTACAACGCAACTACATTACAATTTCTAACTATGAGCTGAATGGCCATTTTTTTATTTTTGAAAAAGAGCAACAAAATATTCAGATTTGTTTTTGACGGCCTTATTTGATTTTTTGTTTTTAGACAAACGTATAAGACAACAACAAATTTTTAACTGGAATTGAATGGATTTTTTTTTATTTTTGAAAAAAAACTACACCATCTGAAAGTACATGAAAAGCAACAAAATATGAGGCAAAAATCGCTTTGCTTCTTAGCTGCGGAGCATTCTATCATCTACTAGCGCAATATTACGCTATCAGGCACCATTTTCTCGAACACGACCAAGCTACAAAATTGAAACTGGGGGTACAAATTAACAACAAAATATCCAGATTTGTTTTTGGCGACAGTACTTTATTTTTCTGTTTTTAGACAAACATATCAGACAGCAACAAATGCTTAACTGACTGAGTTGAATGGTCAATTTTTTTTAATAAAACAACAAAAAAAAACCTACACCTTCTGAAATACTCGAAAAGCAACAAATCGCCGTAAAAATCGTTTTGCTATCGTTTTTAGTTATGCAGCAATTCTATGGTCTACAAGTAGCTAATCGTATGTCGCGACTAACTATGTACTATGTTATTATTTTAAAATCTTTGAGCTGGGTAGTAAATACTTCTCAACGCTGGAGGGTTTTGCCACCCTTGCAGATTAGCTGCCGTTAAATGTAACAATTAAATTGAGAGTCCAAAGTGGTTAAGGTCCATATATATTACCCACTTGAGAATGTGCAGAATTTAACAATAGCAACATTCATTAAACATAAATAATTTACAGTCAGTGCTACCCTTTCCATTCAATTCTTCTTAACCGGTTTCCATCATATTTTTGCCAATAAATGGATATCTGTGGGGTTGCTAATTTTAGAAATAATACTGCAATATGGAAAAACGAAATTAGAGAGAGTATCTTCAACATTTGAGAACTTTACACAAAGAATAAAGCTAGCTTTTTAATCGAAACAGAAAATGGGACATTTTTTCATGTTTTCATTTTCATTTTATAGCAGTATGTAAGATTGCAAGCACCTCATTAATATTTTTTAAAGTGAAACTTACACCTATTCAGATCAAAAAATTTGCTTCTACATAAAAGAGTAGATGTGAAACCAATTATTATGTTATTATATAAACAGGAAAAGTATCCACAGAACCGAATTTTACTTCCTTTCGAGATAATCCATAGAAATGATTTATAACACATTTTTTAGTTAATAATTTATCCCATGAATTTGTATAAGAATCCATTTAAGTATTTAGTGAAAGTCTGTGTCCTGTCTTCTAATATTATTGTCAAGAAGATTTTTTCCTCCTAAGAATAGTATAATATGAATTTTTGTTGAAATTCGCATTAATTTCATATTTCCTATGCTATGAAAGGTAAAATAATAAGAAAGTGACAACAGTAAGCGAACTGATGCATACTTTGATATGTCTACAACACAGTGCATCAACATTCTCGGCAGCCTCAGCCTTGGTACGCAGAGTTATGCCTTTTAAAGAACCTCGCAGGACATTATCGGCATAAAAATCTCAGTTTTAAGACTTGGCTGGGTTTATTTTAAAATATGACAGGTCTTATTGGGAAAATAAACGCACATACATGGACTTCCAAGTAATTCAATTTCAAGAGTGGGCTGAATTTGATTACATAATTTGTTTGTTCATTCTGCTCATTTTTCTAAATTAATACCACAAAAGTAGGTATACATAGTTAGTTAGGATACAGTATACAACTATACATTTTGTACAAATCAAATATTATAAAACGTATTTTATTTGAATTTATATCACTTTTGTGTGTGTTTTTTTTTGCAAAAATAAACATCCTCGTAAAGTAGGCAAATGGGGAAATTGCATGAATTTTATATTGGTTTGAAATGTATTACAGGGTCATCTTTCAAACATATTGAAAGGCCAGAACATGTGTCTGACGGCAATAATCACATAGTAATTAAAATATTAACATTGGTGTGACGTCATAAGCCGTTCAGCGAGGTTTATGTTTTCGTAGATACAGGTGCGGGTTACGGTTTTGGTGATGCAAACAGGCGTTTATTTCGTGTGTTTCTGCATTTTTATGGCATTTTTGGTCATATACAGGGTGAGTCAGTCATAATGTTTTAACCACGTATTCGGGAGGCCTAGTAAAGGCAGAAAATCGAAAAATAATTTTTTTAGTCGACCTTTAAAAAAATAAACAGATCACCCTATAAAAATCAGTAACACGACGCTCTTGGTGCGCTACGAACTTTCTGATGGGTGATGGATGAAGCACCCATACGAGAATCGAATACCGTATCAAACCATCGATGCCACGTTTACATACATAATATCGTCTAACACATCAGCGTGTTATTCAAATTTACCTCCATTTAGCACTCTGCATTTCCCGCATTTCTTTCCCCCCAAATTTGTAGATCATGGCACACATTTGGAGGGGGGATGGAGAGAATACAAGCAGTAAGCAGTAGTTTGTTTATTTCGGTCTCACCTCACGTATTTAACATTTTAAATTATTATTGGCTGAAGTTGAACTGAGCAAGAAAAAATGATATTCTAAAATAGTCAGTACAACCGTTTGTCTGTGGTGTCTAAAACCTAGGTAGGTAGGTACTCTATAGAAAAATATTACAACTTTACAACATTGCATCAGGTCGACATCGAATTTAACTGCGAGCTGTAAACGACCAAGGCTGTCAGCGGTCAGTGACAGTCTGAAAAGGGGGTTTAAATAATGATTTGAAAATATTTTTTTTCGGCGTAAATATCCATTTAGATTTTTTTTTATCACGTATTCGCATTATACTCATTATTCCCTATCTCCTCTTAAAGTTAATGACATTATGACTGACTCACCCTGTATAGTGTAACTACTGTGTAAGTAATGTCATAATTATTAGTAGTGATGTGGTGAACTTACAGTATTGTTAAACGCAACTTACACACCTTGTTTACAATATAGACCCGCTCGTGAAAATTACGGCGACAATGCTGCATTTCGCATAAAACTAGTTGTTTTAATTTGAAAAATAATGGAATCGGAATGAAGCGCTGAATACGATAAATGTAAAAAAGGGAACTTTTTGCTTTACCATTTATTATTTTATATATTTTAAATGCCCTGTATACATTCTGGTAGCTTAATAGAAACATTTACCCAACTCAAACCTACATACTTAAGTAATTCCAAAAAAATTTACTTTAAAATGGGCCACCTCACTTTTCTTTTTGCATTTTTTGGCACGGTGACATATTTTGTATTAGGCGCTGTATCCTGTATTAGTACATAATGACATAATACTTATTCCATTTGCCCGGTCAGATGCACTTTCTGTACCCATTTTACGAGTCTATTTTGCAACTTTATAACAAACGCCATTTCGATTACAAACGCTCTGTCTTTGCACGCATTTGGAATAATCGTGCAATTTCACCGCAAATTCTGGGAGTTGTGTACTAAATACACAATGAAGTCATTTAATTGCAGATAAAGATAATGTTTTAAACATTCAATTTGAGTCATATATTTATTTAACTATCTCATATTTATGAAATGTACATAATATTAAATTCCCGTTGACAAACCTTGGTGTGAAACACGGCATTGCATAGACCTTGACCTTGAAAATTATTGAATAAGTAAATATACAATCTGCTTTATTACTCCTACTAATAGACATTATAATGATCCATTATTACTTATTTCCAAACACATCGCTGTATAATTTAACAAAATTAAAATATGTTTCGAAAGTAAATAAATATATTATTTGAAAAAAATCATCAAGAATATAATATAGAGAACTAAATCATTTTAATCTGAAAACGAAGATGATAAGAAAAACAATAATGGGAGCAGAGTATTTCCTCAAATATTTACATTATTTTATCACACAATGAGTTCCGACGATTTACGACTATTCATTAATTTTATATTTTTAAATGAATCCGTGGGTCGTGAGACAGCGTAAACAGACGTAAACAGCGAAATTAATAAAGCAGAAGAGAAGATTGCAATAATTTATTTATTTTGCCCCGATAACAATGCAATTCGCTATTAACAGGACATTAACAAACATTGACCTATTGACCCAGCTATAAATTATAAATAGTCTATAATTGGATGAGTGAACGAACTTTTTATGACAGCCGTAGGAACCACAATTAAATTATGAATTAACGCGTTACCGGACACAATTATGCGTTTTTTACAGTTTAGTGGTCCCGTTTATTTTTGGAACCGACAATTAGTGCCGCGATTGCCACCATATTAATTATTATTAAAATATTTTACTTACAAACTCGTAGGATTTTATACAGGCTGTTCCACATAAGAATCGGCAGGTACATTCGTTTGCAATAATAATGACACTCTCTTAAAACACTTTTTGAACTTCTGGAAGTTCTGAATAAATATTTCATTATATTTCTCTTGGTAAGTGAAACAACTAATAACTAATGTTAAAAATTTAAAGCAGATTTCAATATGAATACGTCACAAGTTCAAAATAAATAGCAAAATTCATTTTAGTGAGTGTCATTAATATTGCAAACAATAGTACATGTAGGGAGTCCCAAAATATTGCAGTCATTCATCAAACATACCTATATAAAAAGTTACACACAGGCCTTCAAAGTGGGACCAAATATTTCGAAAAAAATTAATATCTGAATTACTTAAACTTGGAATAACCAAATTTAGTACATTATTTAGATTTATAATTGATCTTTTTTTACTATGACTTTAAGCACATTGAAAAGGGTGTTTATTGAGTCAGCCCTAAAATTATACCAAACTTTTTGATCGAATTTAAAAATAATGATGAAAATTAATGAAAACTATTAAGGTTTTCTAGAAAAAAAAACGCATTAATTACAACAAAATTTTAATAGTGTTAGAACAAATCAGTCAGTAGTAGGCTTTGTTTTAAAATCTGACAGCAATAAAACTATTATAATTCTGCTGGAAAATTTGCATTCAACTTCAATTTGAAGACTATCGTAGGAGATTTACAAACCGAGTAATTCCCCATAGAGCAACATGTTGAAAGACAGACTCAAAACACAGGAAAGTTTTTTAAATAATATCCAAACGTCCTAGTGTAATAAGGGTATAAGATGAAGAAAATAGTTTGCATTTTTGTAGATTAACCACAAATAAGTACTAAACGTTTATTTCCAGAAACTGGATTATAAAGAATTTCGTTACACAGAATTTTTAAACGTAATCTACTACATCCATATCACATTCAAAAAGTGTAATTGCCTCAAGATTTGGATCGACGAGTGACCTTTTGATAGTTTATCTTGCATCAGGATATTAATTTTCACAAGAAAATTCTTTTCATTGATGAGGCTTGTTTTACCACGTTCAATTTTAAGTTTCCAAATAAATGGTTAGAAGGAGGAAATAATTGTCCTCAAAATTGGCCACCATGGTCGCCAGACCTCAAGAAATGATTATTTCCTTTGGAGAACTTTGAAGGATTTCGTTTATTTCTCACCAATTGAATCCCGAGATTTGTGGAATCGTATTAAAATCGTATAAATGTAATGTTATAAGAAACAAATCATCATTTATTAAACAGTAAATTTCAATTTTTGGCAGAGTAAATTTATGTTTTAGAGAAAATGGTGCCCATTTTGAACAATTTCTGATGTAATTATTGTTATTTTAAATACAATAATTACCTACATGTAATTATACCTAACAAAGAGCAACATTTTTAAATGTGGTTTAAATTAGTTATATTTGTCTGTTTTTAAACCACTTAGTAAATTCCAAACATAAAAACTATATATTTAAAATTTGCCACAGGAATAAAACAGTGATAGAATATTAAATAATTGCTGATATCTAATGTGTGTCATAAATAATAAACATAATAGCGTTACATTTTTGTCTCATGTTTCATATTACCTTGAATGGTCGCTTAAATATTTATTTTTTAAGTATCAAAGTATTTAATAACATGCAATTTCATTGCTTTAACATTTGTGTTATGCAACTCTAAATACACGGCTGTATTGGAAGTTACATAATTACACCACAATATAGCTATAATAAAGCAGTATTTCTAGGTTATGAACTATAGCTTACTCCTTCTCACAGAATTTGATTGGTTGAAATTTGAACACGTGGCGGATCAATAACGTGCCAGACAAGGACACTAGTATTTGTGTTATCGTTCATTACTTGCCACTAAGTGTTCACTCAGTCTATTGTTAAATGAATTCGTTGAAATGAGTTGAAAATATATGTCTTGCAAATTGCCTTACTATGTATATACAAAGTGTTGCATAAGTGCATATAAACATTCAGATAGTTTCAGAAAAATTGTTGGTGTTTCATATATACAACTAAGTACAAATATTTTAAGGGAGGACAGAAAAATAAGAATTAGCAGAACTGTCCTTCAAAAAATTTCCAAAATTATTTATAAAGCAGACATTTTTTTTAACTTTTAATATTGCTGTCTCAGCTATGTAACCATCAACACAACATCATGTCTATTCCATTCTCAATGGGCGCATTCAGCAGAGAATAGCAATGAGTAATCGATTAGACGTGATGATTACTAATCGGAGGCTTTCTTCTGAATGATCTTATTTTGATGTTTTTATTTTTCAGTTGTCAGCTGATTTATTTTAGTTTAGATTAGTTATAATTGCAGTAGATTTAAAATCGAAATCCCATTGAATGTTTTTTAATGATGAATTAGATATCAATATTGTTGAGAATATAAGAGTTAATCATGCTAATCCATTTTGCAGAGACTGTTAGGTTATGTCATGGTAAACAAATCACTAATCATGATTACTAATCGGTCCCGAAGAGCGATGCAAAAAATGGCGTCCGATTACCAATCGCCCGATAACTCATCGCTTCAGTTATGCGCATTCAGCCGAAAATTGGTAAGCGATTAGTCAGCGATGAGCTCTGCTGAATGCGCCCAATAATTAAATATTTTTATCTCCTGCTGTCAAAATTTTCAAACCATTGGCAGAAATGTACTTATTATATTTTGTAACATTTTAGATATTATTTTTCTTTAACTATGTTATAGTATTTGTTCCATATATATATATTTTCTGGGGTATCTACCACATTTATTTTATAAACAATAAAATGAACCATTGGACCAAATTTAAACATTTGAAATAGCTGCTTGAATTGCAGAACACCACGTAATGGTGGTAACCCTGACTGGCCTGTAATGGATAAAAATGTTGTTTTGGAATTTTGCAACTGCCGAACAAAGAACAAACAAAAAATTATACAGATATCTGGATTATCCAATATCTATTAAGTATTATTATTAAAAATGTTTTTTTCTTTGCTTTTACAATTATCAGCACCGTGAAAAAAGAAACCGTATAGTTCAAAGCCATCTGAAATGACAGTTATCATAGCCGCCGATTTCTCTATAGAAAAATGGATTTTTTGCCCTATATTTTAAACATTTTTAATATTCTAAAATAAATATTTTAGGCCTCTCTGAGCACGTGGTTTAATTTTTTGTACTTTGTTATAGTTGACCCTGTATATTTTTTAAATTGAAATCTTTCCTAAAAAATTATAGCCCATGAAAAGAGGAGGAAGGTAAAATCTGGCTCATTGAAATTTTCTCAAAACAGCTGAATATAAACAAACAAAATTTGGCAGCAATGTAATATTTATAAAGTGATATTTTACCGGCTTATTTCCTATTTTCTTGGTGTGCATAAGGGGATGAAATAAACCACCCCTTCCATGCAAACACGGAATTTCAAAAAACAACTACTGTAGTTGCAAAGTGGCAAAGCAACATTTAGAAGCCACGACCTCTAGTGCGAGTTGGTGACATCGACTAAATACAGTTCCGAGTTTGCAACATATCGTTATAGCCGACTCACGATAGAAGTTGCTGCGCTTTCAACGGTTTCTACTGCGATGTAGAACGCTTTGTGTCTGTGAATGGTCAATCCGGCATGGAGTAGCAAATGGCTGCTAGATGTAGCTTTGCTACTTTGCAATACTTCCCATTCCATGTTTATCTTCTTATACTTTTGAATTTCTGAATCGAAATGATATTCTAAGCTAGGTTTGTTTGTTTAGAAAACATTTTTTCTCTCAAAAATTTTATATTATTCTTAGTTCTTGAGAGAAAAAATATTTTTTAAATATTCTTTGAAACTATTTATTTCTGGCATAATTCTAGTCTTTCTTTAGAATTATGCTAAATAAGATATCAATATTTGAGTTATTGTATAATTTATTCTCGGTAGGTGCTGTCAGAGACAAAAGTTTTTGAATAAACAAAGCTACCTTAGAATTTAATTTCAATTTAGAAATTTACAAGGAAATTTGGAAAATAAACAGAGGTGGTTCATTTCACCCCTTTATAGCACACCAAAGAAAAGGGAAATATACCAGTAAAATATAAACTGTCTTATCAATATTTTTTTCATATAACTAAAACCTCAATGTAAAATAAAAATTCAATTAAAATGCTTATTAAAAAGCAATTTTGATATAAATACTCATAATACTGGCTACTACTTGCGTACTCTATATTTGTGTTTGTTTTTAATATTCAAATTTCATAATCGACCTATAATGAACCTATATTATTTTATATTATTTGCTTTCCGGAATCTAGGTTTTTTAAAGGCACCACATTTTATATATTTAAATTTATTATATTTCTTTTTTTGACAATTGGTTCTATTGAAAGCAATTCATCACTCACCTTTCTGACGTACGAGGCCTGCGGATGATGTTTGACGGGCATAAAGAGCAGTTTCATCCTGTCGAAGAATTGAATACCGTCAATGGAGGCCACACCCATGTACAGAAATATTCCCACCACCACAGACATCGGCACAAGTCTCAGTAGAGGCGCCATCAACACAGAGAGACCTGTAAGAATTAGAATTTTTCGATAATGACGAAGGTCATAGCTAAAATATGTACTACATATGTTCTTCTCGTTATGTATCATAAAAATGATCTTTTTTGTTGTATTTTAAACACATTTAAGATATTCTGAATCAATTTTCCTACAATTCCTATTAATGAAGTCATATGTATCTTCTTTTATACCAAATATGATAAGAAAAATTCCATAGACAAAGTTGGATTCAGTAACCATCTAAATTGAAACTTAACAAAATCATTCAACGATTTTCTAAATTTAAATTAACTTTTGAACATAAAAAAACACAAACAACCACAATAGATGAGATCTGACCTATTCCTGCATTTCCAGGATTGCTTATTCAGATGACCTCTTCGATTTTAAATTGAATCAACTATTTAATTATAAAAAATAACATATAAAGTAGTTATTTAAAAAATTTAATTTTGAACCAACAATGGTAGAAGTGTTGATAATCTACTATCGTTTCTTTTTATACAGGGTGACATTGAAAAAAACTACAATGCATAGTACCACGTGATAGGGGACTAAAAAATAATAAAAAAAAGTTATATATATATACCAATGTCCGATCGCCTTTTGTTTTCAAGGTATAGCGTTTCAAACATTTTTGTAAAATTTGGATTTTTTTAATTTCTCCCGATTGTACAGAAATATTTGAATCAAAATTGGTGCACACCGTGTACCGTTGCATGTGGCTATTATGTGTTACAATATTTAGTTCATTCAGCATCCAGTGCTGGAGTTATAGAGTTTTCTATGTTTAAACAGAGTAAACAACATTGTTGCACCCTGTACGAAAAATTGTTTTACTATTTTCCGAAAGGCAATTCAATTTTGCACAAAAAATTACTTTTGAGTTTTAATAGCATAATTTACGGATTTTCTGCAAAAAATATTTTCTCTGCTTGACTTAAGAAGGTAGTTTGAATTTTTGATTATAGGATCCACAGTTTAATACCTAGTAGTAGATATAGTGGTCAACATTTTTAAACGTTCCCTAAATAATTTGTTTGTAGTACAAACAAGAATGATTTCTGCAGAAATAATATGGAATTGTATTAAAGATGTCGTTAGTCGTATTTCTAAATTTTAAAATAAGAACACAGTCAAAGGAATTCTAATAAATTATTATATCATTCAAAACAAGTGCTTGTTCCAACATATAGTTGCTAGGGCTAGTAATATTGTGTGAACCTAACTGCTTTGCGGCTTTTGTCGGCAAAAAAAAAATGTATAAAAAAATGGTAGCATAAAGGCCAAATGTTTCAATAAAGTAGGCGAGGGTTTTAAATTTATTTTAATTTTGACAAATTATCTGACATTGTTGCTTCAAAATTTAATTTTTGAAATGATTTTAATAATAATAATAATATCTCTACCCCTCATTCTAATCACGAGGATTAGCCCAGAAGTCGAAGACTTGTGCGGGAGAGGGGGCGGCATATTATTATTAAGCAGGTCACATTTGCGCCCAGGAGCGACTTACGTTGGTAGGCCCTAACCACCATTCAGTGTAGGAATGAGGGAAACCTGGAAAACCTCATTAATTAGGGGGGTAGTCAAATGTCAACCGGTATCAATCTCTCACATTGACCCAAGCCAACATTCTTCCACCCTACCATAGCCACAGAGAGGGTGCCAATCTCTCCACGAATATAGCTTATATACAGTCTACCGGCTGCGGGGGTTGAACCCACAGCGATTTAGTCACCACGATTCAAGTACTGACGCCTAAAAACGCGCGACCACTGACCGATGCCAATTCTGTTGTATAAAATAACCCACTAATTCGTGATTTTCACATGTTTGTGAATTAAATTGCCATAACGAACCCTTCGATGTAATGTTCTTATATTCTGCTTGTAGAAATTTGTAAAAAAAAATAAAAAAGAACAATAAGAAAATGTAAGACAAATTAAAAAAAAGAGAGCTGAAGTTAATAAGGTAAATAAAGAAAAAATAATAATATAGAAAAAATTGAAAAAGATAAATCTTAGAAATTACTTATAATTTTTTATATTTTATATTATAAGATTAATAAAAATAATTAATTGTAATGTTTTTTCTATCACTTTTAAATTTGGTATTTGTATTTGTTTCATATAGGCATAGCATTGTGTCTTATAAAAAAAAACAGAGGGAGAAATTAATACTGATATCAACATGTCCCTGAGTAAATAGCCTTGTCGTCTTAGTCATTTCTGGAGTTAGTTAGATAGATAGTTTCCAGAGTAGTTAGTTTCACACAATATTATTAATACCTAATAAAAATCAATTTTGTTTTACAAAATGAAATTACTTTCTTATTATTTCACTTACCTACAAAAAGTGAAACGACTAATGCAGAGAGTCTTTGCTCTTTAACTTCTATCAGATGGGGTTTCTCGCCAGGTGCATGAGTACGTGACATCACAGTAAGGGCCGCGGTGTGAACAATGGATCTGACGGCAGCCACGCAGAGCCATGGTAGTCCAAAGAACCCGCACAGAATGTTCGTTATGCAGACTATGACTATATCCAAGTGTAGGCCGGTTCCCTTTTTCAGCTTACGTTCGGGTTTGCTTATGATCAATCTGTAAATAACGAAGAGATTTATATTTTGAATTTGACGTACTTTCTTTGTTGTACACTTACTCTGAAATATGCGTTTCCATGAACAGCAGAATATAGACGAGCATTGCTGGAACCACTGAAGCGAACATGAGCCACACTGGGAAAGGTTTATCGGTGCCACCTGGTGGTATAAACCATCCCCTGTGTTCTGAATCGGATGGAGACAATCCTTCAGGTACATTTAGTTTCTCCGTGTAGGTCTGCGGAACCATGTAGTCCACAAACACCATACACACTATGGCTATTGGCACACCGAAATCACCCAGAGCTCTCCTTGCCTAAAATAAATCATATTTTTCATGGCACTGATAGAATGAGGATTATCTATTTTTTTTTATTTATTTGAGTATTCGAGGGTACTGAAAACACTTTTTCCAGGTATACTGCAACATATTGATACCTACTTAGAAATGTTAATACTCTACAGTGTGTCCTGTTTTTCAGGTTAATACATCTGGAAATGTAAAAAAGGCTGTGAAATTTTGGCAAGCCTTTTTTTACAATTAGTCTTTTAACCATTTTATTGATATGACAAAAGCCTGGTTTACTACAATTTTTCAAAACGGTCGTTTTTTCAAAAAGTGGTATTAGGAATTTTTTTTATTAAAAAGATAATATTATTCACCACCTATTTTTATGGGTGCCAAACTGCAAAATATCAGACAACTAAAAATAATAATAAGCAAGTCAAATATTGCCATGAAAGTGAAAACAAATACCAATCAGACAAAGAACACATACACTACAAGTTTAACACTTTGCGGTCACAGTAAAAATTATTAATATACAAAAAATGTAATGAATTATGAATACTAAATTGTTAAAAAAATGATAAAAGGTTAATCTAATTTAAATTTAAGTTTTCTCCACCGTACCTCCTTCCAGGAGCACATATTTTCAATCGTCTTCTTAAATTATTTTACAAAGCTAACAGCTATAATAATAATTTAATACATTTTTTGTATGTTAATTGTTTTTACTGTAGTCACATAAATAATTTTACATTTAAGAAGACGATTGGAAAAATGTGTTGGAGTGAAAGGAGGTATCATAGAGAAAATTAAAATTTAATTTAGATTGTTTTGTAATTTTTTGTTTAACAATTTAGTATTCATAATTCGTTACATTTTTTGTAAATTAATTATTTTTACTGTGGCTGCAATTAAAAGTGTTAAACTTGTAGTGTATGTATTGTTTCTTTGTCCGATTGGCTTGCAGGAATTTCAGAACCATCTCACAGTACTAGAGGTGTTAACCGGAAAAATGGGACGCACTGTATAGATTAAAAAATATATACTAAGCCGCAGAGGGGTCCTGTCCACAATTTTTTCTAAATTCAGACTATAATCTCTGAATTCAGACTTTCAGCTCTGAATTTATGTCTAAACAGGATTATACAGGGTGTTAATTAAGTATATGCACAAACTTTAAGTGATTAATCCATGATTGATTTATTAAGACGTTCATAAAAACATGGGTTTTGTTTTACAGATACAGGAAATTAAAGTTTGAAAAAGAAATTTAATTTTTGTATCTATGTTTTGAGTAGTAAGAGCTACTTTGTTGAAATTTGAGCAACCCTGGCTATTCACGTTCTGTCATAACTGACAGGACATGAGTACTCAAGACGTAGCAGGTATAAATCTAGTGGTTACTGGCTCCTCGATGGCGGTGCTGAATACAGCCAAAAGCAAAAAGTGATCCCCTGTACTATCGCTACTATTGAAAGTCCAAACCTGTATCGCCAGCCGTGATATTTTCACACTAGGAGTAGATATACACGACATCCCACATATTCATGTCCTTCTATCAGTTATGAGATAACATGAACAGCCACAGCTGCTCAATGGTGACCTCACCTGTGACATGCTGATGAGAGCTAACAAATTCAAAGCCGGTATATGTCTAGAGTTAGACTTACGATGGACCAATTTTGAATTGATTGATTTGAAAATTTATATTTTTATTTTGAATCGATCCAATCTATCCAAAAATGAAAATTAGAAATAATTATGGACTTTGAATTCTCATGATTTATCATCATAACTACATAAATGAAATAAAGCTTTTGGACCAGACGCAACATATTTTGCACTTTCAGAAATTGACTGGAATGAGCGTAAAATATATATAAATACTCACACTTCTCCCCAAGAACTGGCTGTTCCTGAACATCCTGAGATAGTAAGCTATGGCAAATGTGGTGAATGTCAGAATGGTACAGAAGAGGGCAGTGTTAGGCCTATTGATCGGGATCCCGTGAGCATCTTCCGTAGGGAGCTTGATTATATCTCTCACCGGTACAACTAGTTCTGTCTTGTTCTGACCGTACGCGGTGGTGGTATTCGAACCATCCAAATACGACATGTTCTTGTATACGATAGCCTCAAACTCGCAATAATTTGGCAAAAGAGGATGCCTGTGGAACAGGAAGCACACCTTCATTACACTCTCGATAAGATATATCAAAACGATCAGCGTGGAAAATATGTCTTCAGTGAAACGCGAGAAGAGTTTTACGAACACGCTGCCCTCGAAACAAGCCACTAGCACGCCTATAACTGCCAGCCACAATCCTATGTAAACTCTCGTGGTTAAGAACTCTATGCCGTTTGACATGCAGAACTGAAATAGACTTTCGTCGAAGAGCAGCAGAGCTCCCGTGGTTCCGACTATAACGAGTGGTTGAGCTGCGAATATCGCAAAAATTATGCCTCCGATACTGGTGGCTAGTAGAGTCTCGCATATCCCTATGTAGTTTTTAGTCTTGTCTCCTGTGAGACCTCCGAATGCGATGGCTCCCGACACGGCCGCGAAATACATGAAAATTGACGCAGCAAGACATTGAACATTCAAGCCATCCGTTATGTCGCTTTTGTAGTGAGGATAGCGCCGTTTGACATCGTTGATAAGGCCTCCCCAAGGCTTTTTCGTACGTTCCAAAGGGTTGCCAAAAGGTGGCTTCTTGCCGTCGTCACCACCTGAAATATTTAAGATTCGTTATTTGGATGTACCCTCAAACAATATGAAATATTCCCACCTGCCACCAGTAAAGGTTTCTCTTCGATTCCTTGAGCTTCTTTCGCCTTCTTTAAGGCATTCTCTTTGCGTTTTTTTATTGCTTCGCTTTTCGCCTTGATTTCCTCGATGGGTAAGAGCGCCTGTCGCTCCCAATCGCCGGGAGGTAACACGATGCTGTCGTCGAGGAAGTCGTTGATTGCAGAGAGCAGTTCCTTGCGGTTGTCGGCCTTGTAGGCGATGTTGTGGAAATGTTGGTTTGCCATCAGCGTAGAGATGGATCTGCCAACTTCATGATAATCGATGGTGGGCAACTTTGGTCCCAGCAGCAGAAATATGAACCTGCGGGAGAAAGTGATTAAAAAATCTGGATGACCAGGAATGTTTATATACCAACCTAACGGGTATATTGACTTCGATAAGCGACGGAATCACTACCCCTTCGGCCAAACGGATGAAAGCTATGGCTGGTTGGTCCAAAAAGTCAACTTCGCCCACTAACACGGCGGAACCTTCAGCGCCGGCAGGTATTCTTCTTAGAATCGCGTCGTTTCTCGCTCTCCTTACGTCTTCATTGCTGGTAGAATATGTGTCTTCCTTCATGTCGACGACCGTGTCGTTATTTTTCAAGAGGTTCTCTCCGGCTTCACCATTTTTTAAGGAACCGTCTAGGGGGAAACTCACCTTCCTCTTTTCAGTGTCGTGAAGGTTCTGCGGGACAGCGACAATGGGTAAAACCGTCGAGAATTAATAATGAAGAAGTTGCAAGGGAACGATTATATTTACTTGTATTCGAACTAAAATGTTTTAAAATTTCCATAATAACTACATCTACAGATTCTGTAATAATATGAAGTTGATTTAGGAAATGATTTCAGTAGTTAAGAGTCACAAAAGATAATGTCTAATGTTAACTATATTAATATGAGTTAATATGTCAGAAGACACGCATACAAATTTTAAACATATTATTCAAATCGGCGGTTTGCTTTTGGTATAAAAAATATTGCAAATTTCTAATTATGTACGTGCATTTTTTCCAACACAAAATCTTACCAGGTAGTGATCGTCGTATAAACATTCGACTTAGATAGTGAGACTTATAATAACCCAAGGTGTAAATGTTATTGTAGATAATGGTTTCATAAACAGTGTCCCGCGGAAGTATTGTACTAGGAGCGCTCAATAAATTTAGAGTGAAGTTATTGGAGCTTCTTATGGATTTTATTGTTGTGTTGATGGTTGCAAAGTTCATGTACAGGATAGTGTCTAACATTTTGTTTGCCTTAACACCAGAATTGTTAAAAAAATAATTTAAGAAATAAATATTAAACCACTTTTAATAGTGCAAATTTTTGATTAACTTTTATTATTAATATCAAAAAGTGGCTCTTTTGACGTTTTTTTTTTCTCGACCTACGGTCTCGACCAAAAATTCACATTCTCACGAGCCATTAAAAACACTGATTTTGCGCACCTAATATAAAAGTAACTATTTATCTAGTTTTAATAATTTTTGTATTCGCAAAAGCGTAAGATTGTTTTTGAATATACTCTGTACTGTATATTTTGAAATACTAGGCTTGTCCAAACTTACTATACCTATATGTCCAAATTTCCTTTATAATTGGTCTTACGATAGTAAAAAGTTATTATAGTCCTAAGTTTGCTAATAGAAGAAACAAATCTTAAGAGTTGTAAAAAAATGCTAAATTAAAAACTGTACAAAATTTAAATTAAAAATATTACATTAATATTAAGATTTCCGAAAATCTGGCTATGTTGTCGGCTATTATAATTCTGAATTATTATAAATTGATATGAAAGCCATTATAATGTAATTATTAATAGTATTACAATGTTTAATTAATACAAATTTTAATACACTCGAATAAGCGCAATTATCTTTATAGTACTGATAATACTCGCCTTTTAATGTTCAACGTGATTTACGACTACACTAAAACTACACTAAAAAACGGCTACACATATTTAATTCATATAAATGACCCGTTTTATTAGTTTATTTTTAGACTATGGTATCATTAATAATAAAAAATCAATCGACTTTTCTAATTTTTTTTCAATTATTATCATTATTCACTAACGAACGCATGTTCGTATAATTTATACTTAAATATGCTACATTAAGATATTATGATAAAAACACTAATTTCATTAACAATAAAAATAATTAATATTGGTGTTGATAATGCTAGTCCTTCCCCCTTCAACGTGATTTACGACTTGGTGCTAAAAACGACGGCATATCTGACCGATCAAATAAGTAGCCCGTTTTGTTAGAATATCTTTAGACTAGGGAGTCAGTAATAATAAAAATCAAGACTTCTCGTTTTCTTCAATTACTATCATTTATCTTCCCGACCGACGGATGTATGTTCGCGTTAATTAAAATATGTTACATTAAATTTACGTGTTGGTAAATCCTTGTTAGAAACTAAGATAAAAAACACTGTTAATTACTAAAAATGAATATAATAATTAATAGCAAAACGATTATGGTACATTGTAACGATATAGTTTGTTTGTAACTTACAGTTTTTTCTTTGACACGTTCTAGTCTTCATTTAGTAAATTTGGTATTAAGTACAGAAAAAACATTTCTTTAACATTAAGTCACCAGAAGCAAACTGAATTGCTTTCGCGGTTTAAGGGAGATTATATAGGGCCCAATAATCTACGTGTCTCAACTTGCCTGGCATACCTACGTAGCATGACCCTCTTGGACATTTTTTAAACCCGCCATTCAACAAGTCAATTATTAACTGCATATTTTAATGCAAATTGTAAATGAGATGATAACTTTTCCCGTGCAACTTCTCCATTAATATTTCCATTCAAGCGGGGAATATATAAATGTGAACCAAACATAAAAAATTATATAAACGTCGCACTAATATCTATTTTAATAACTTCAGTGCTCAACATGCTTTACTAACCTCTCAAATAGGAGAGAATATTTACTTACCAAAAAATTGTACAATTGTGGCATTTTGTTCTAATATGAATAAATTTTGGTCAGGGACCCACCTTGCAATGTTTTGCCATGAAATTATATAAATCATGTAACAAGTCACCTTCCCCCCCATGAATACTTAATCTGGTTACGTGGCACCCATTTTTATTAGTGTGTTCTTTTTTATTAAGATTTTAAAGTGAAATGTTCTATCATTTATAAATACAGAATGATATTACCTATAAGCATACATTTTAACCGTCGTTTACAGGGTGTAAAAGGTTAGTTCTTGATGACGATTTTTAATTAGTATTTCTCAAACGCGTACTTAAATTAATCAAATTTGGCATAATCCCATAACTTTCTTTGCTCTTTTTGAAAATCTAAAAGAATCAATAAAGTTCGTTCAGGGGCGGGTAAAACAGGGGTGGTAATGTTTCAAAAATACCCAAACTTTTTTGTGTTTATTTTTTTTTTATAATTTTACACCAAAAAAAAAAGGATATTTACATAAAAAGGCTCTTGTTGAAATTCGTTCGGCAACAGTTTTCGAGAATATTGCATTTTAATATTTTGCCACCTGCATTTAAAAATTTGTAGAACTTGTTGGCTTTTAAATTTTTGACATCAAATCAATACTGTCACGGAATTTGCCCCACTCACTCCCAAACCGACGACTGTGGCACCGCGAATTGCCTAAGATTGCCCCGATCGCCCCTACACGATTCTGTTAAACAAACAGAATGCCGCTGATCGAGATGGGCCTGGAAAAATCGAGAATCGCCGAGAAGCATTCCAGTCGTACTAGAAAATGGATCTAGAGATACTGGAATATACCTGGAATATTCGTTGGGTCTATAAAAGAAGAATAAACGGCCGAGTTAGTTAGTCTTGTATAAGTCTTGTATTACAGTCTGAATTAAAGTGTTTAGTTGGAGATATCAAAGTGATTTAGATAGCGATTAATTAAATAAGTGTTTAGTTGAGTTATAATTAGTGTTTAGTAGTGTTCAGTAGTTAATAAAGAAGTAATTTATTAACGGATTGTTTTTCTGGAAGTAAGAGAAAAAGACGGATTGGGAAATCCGTGACAATTTGGTGTCGGAAGTGGATTTAACTGGAAGTTTTAAAGAGCTTTCTGGAACCCTGTCCACAAAGTGGGATTTGAGTGGAAGTTTGAAGAACTTTCTGGAAGCCTGTGCGTGAGTGGGTTTAAGTGGAAGTTGGAGGAACTTTCTGGAACCCTGTGCGTGGGTGGAATAAAGACCCAAGTGTGACATATCACCGCACTCGTCTTGTCGAAAGGAAGTGAACGGTGGTATTCGCGAAGGACAATCTCGAACATTCTAGAACTTTGTACGGGAGTGAGACAAAGACCCAAGTGTGATATATCACCGCACTCGTCGTGACTCAAGGAAGTGAACGGTGGTATTTGCGAAGGACAATCTGGAACATTCTAGAACTTTATACGGCAGTGCGACAAAGACCCAAGTGTGACATATCATTGCACTCGTCGTGACTCAAGGAAGTGAACGGTGGTATTTGCGAAAGACATTCTCGAACATTCTAGAACTTTGTACGGGAGTAAGACAAAGACCCAAGTGTGACATATCGCCGCACTCGTCGTGACTTAGGAAGTGAACGCTGCTATTTGCGAAGGACATTCTCGAACATTCTAGAACTTTATACCGAAGTGAGACAAAGACCCAAGTGCGACATATCACTGCACTCATCGTGACTTAAGGAAGTGAACGGTGTTATTCGCGAAGGACAATCTCGAACATTCTAGAACTTTATACCGAAGTGAGACAAAGACCCAAGTGCGACATATCACTGCACTCGTCGTGACTTAAGGAAGTGAACGGTGTTATTCGCGAAGGACAATCTCGAACATTCTAGAACTTTATACCAAAGTGAGACAAAGACCCAAGTGTGGCATATCACTGCACTCGTTTCATTGTAAGGAAGGCAACGGTGATATCTAGAAATACATTCGTGGACATTCTAGAACTTTCCAAATAGAGTGCATGCCTGTAACTAGAAGCCAAGTCAATATGGATGCACAATTGGCAAAACTATTAGAAATGATGCAGACAATGCAAACGAAATTAGAAGAGCAGGGACATAAAATGGAAGACCAGGCGAAGACGATGCAAGAGAAATTAGAAGAGCAGGGACATAAAATGGAAGACCAGGCGAAGACGATGCAAGAGAAATTAGAAGAGCAGGGACATAAAATGGAAGACCAGGCGAAGACGATGCAAGAGAAATTAGAAGAGCAGGGACATAAAATGGAAGACCAGGCGAAGACAATGCAAGAGAAATTAGAAGAACAGGGACAAGCGATGCAGGAGAAATTAGAAAATAAATTAGAAGAACAAGGGTATAAAATGAAAGAACAGATGCAGATAATACAACAGGAAATGAAAACTCAGACAAACGAAATGCAGGTGAAGTTAGAAAAATTAGAAAATACAGTAGAGGAGAAACTGTTAGAACAAAGAAAAGAAATCGACGAAGAAATAAACCAGGTTAGAGAAGATCTTCGACATAAATTAGACAAGATAGCAAAGGAGGGCGTAATCAAATCAGAAGGACCTGTTATCCGAACGCAGAAAACGAAGCCTCCTGAATTCGACGGCAAGGTCTCTTGGAATGTCTATCTGCGTCAGTTTGAAGCAGCAGCTGCAGCAAACGAATGGTCTGATTGTGAAAAGGCTACTGCTTTAATAGTTGCTCTACGAGGGAAGCTCTTGACGTCTTACAAGGAGTTCCTGCTGGGCAGCAGAGTAACTATGACCTTCTGAAACAGCATATGGAAATGAGATATGGTGATAAGCACCTGCAGCAAGTGTATCAGGCACAATTAAAGAATCGTCACCAACAGAGTGGTGAGAATTTACAACATTTTGACACCGACGTTGCCCGACTGGTTCGATTGGCATATCCAACAGCCCCGTCCGAATTTGTAGATCAGCTCTCCATCCAAGTCTTTATCGACGGCCTAAGAGATTGCGAAACACAGCAGGCACTACGGCTCGCTAGACCTAAAACGTTGAATGACGCTCTTTCGCATGCACTGGAATTTGAGGCAGCAAAGATGGCATCCGGTAGACATGTTAAAGTTCGGGCCATCAGTGATAACAGCGATAATATGGGAAATGGAGACATAATCAAAACGTTGAAGGAGGTCATTGAGAAACTTAGTCCAACTACCAATCCGAAGAGAACAACCTGATAGTCGAAAGGATCGCCTTCTTAAATGCTGGAACTGTGGACAGACAGGACATCTAAAGAGACAGTGTAGGGCCCCAGTCGCGGATCAGCCAAAGCGCGACTCCCAAACGGCACCTGCACAGGAAAACTAGGGTCAGCCGGCTTGACGGGGCAAAAGCCGGCTGCGTCCTCCTACCATGCCCCACGAGAAGAAATTACGTTGTCACGTCTCCAGGACTCTGACTCCTTGCTAGTAGAGGGCATTATTTTTGGTCGTATGTTCCCTATGGTAATCGACACTGGAGCAGCAAGAACTATTGTACGACCGGATATTATTGGCGATTGGCGTATTAAGAACCCTGCCAAACGTTATGTGCTTACAACAGCCAATGGACAACAACTGCCAGTCAAGGAGGAATGTTAGCTTGAAAGAAAATTAGGAGACAAATTCAAACATAGAGCCCTGGTAGCAGATATATCGGATAATGTCATACTAGGACTAGACTTACTACGAGCAAAGGGGTAAACTTAGATTTGAATGCTGGTACGCTACGGATAATGGGTGAGGAAGTAGTGCTAACGACCACCACTGAGAATAACGCTGTACGGAGACTCGTTGTTAAAGAAGATGTGGTACTACCTGGTCAGACCGAAACATTGGTTGCCACTGTAATGGATGGGAAATGTCTTGCAGTGTTGGAGTGGTGGAACCCTGTAATCCGGATCTGTTCAATAAATCTATAGTCACCGGCCGCACCTGATTAAACCAGAGAAAACGACAATAGTACGGGTAGTTAACCTGAAAACCTTTCCACAGAAAATTACAAAGGGAACTGAAGTAGGAGTCTGTGAACCTGTTACCATGGTCAAAACATTGAAAACAACGAAATAGAGAAGAAACCAAACAAGACCAGTCTACCGGAATGTCTAAGGGACATCGTGGATAGGGCCAAAGAAAGATTAACAGAGATGGAGGTGGAACAACTGGAAGAGCTGCTAAGTGAAAATGAAGATGTGTTTGCACTTAAACCAGGCGACTTTGGGAGAACAAATGTAGTGAAGCATCGAATCGATACTGGTTCATCATCTCCTATAAAGCAGCCACCACGAGGACTTCCACTAGCCAAGCGAGAAGAAGTTAACAACATGTTAATCGAGATGCAAAATCAAGGCACCATAGAGCCATCTCAGAGTCCTTGGGCTTCTCCTGTAGTCCTGGTCAAGAAGAAAGACGGCTCCACCCGATTTTGTGTGGACTACAGAAAATTAAATGACGTCACCAAGAAAGACAGTTACCCACTACCAAGAATTGACGATACTCTGGACACCTTGGCTGGTGCGCAATGGTTTTCCACTTTGGATTTAAAGAGTGGATATTGGCAAGTCGAGGTCAGCCCAGAAGACAAGGAAAAGACCGCGTTCACTACCGGAAATGGATTGTGGCAGTTCAATGTAATGCCATTTGGTCTATGTAATGCCCCTGCCACTTTTGAACGACTGATGGAAACTGTACTTCATGGCCTGCATTGGGAGACCTGCTTGATTTACTTGGACGACGTGGTGGTGCTGGGACGCTCTTTCCAGGAGCACCTGAAGAACGTGTCCGAAGTGTTCAAGAAGCTGAAAGCAGCGAACCTGAAGTTGAACCCGAAGAAGTGCAGTCATACCTAGGCCACATTATTACTCCAAATGGTGTGAAAACAGACCCGGAGAAGACAGAGTGCATAAAGAACTGGCCGGTTCCTAAAGACAAACATCAAGTTCGAAGTTTTCTTGGCCTATGCACATACTATCGACGATTCGTCCAAGGATTCTCGGACATTGCCAAGCCTCTTCATAAACTCACAGAAGACAACATCCCGTTCGAATGGACGACGAAATGCCAGCAAGCCTTTGAGACGCTGAAAGAGGCCCTCTGCACTACCCCGATTTTGACATACCCAATACCTGGACAACCATTTATAGTGGACACGGCCGCAAGCAACATTGGAATTGGCGGAGTTCTTTCCCAAATACAAGATGGCCAAGAGCGAGTAGTGGGCTACTTCAGCAAAGTCCTGTCAAAAGCCGAAAAGAACTATTGTGTGACTCGGAAAGAATTACTTGCCATCGTCAAGAGCCTAGAACACTTTCATAAATACCTGTATGGCCAAGAATTCCTTCTAAGAACGGATCACGCTTCCCTTAAATGGCTGTTGCAGTTTAAGAACCCTGAAGGACAGATGGCCAGGTGGCTGGAACGGCTGCAAGAATATCACTTTGTTGTTGAACATCGAGCCGGCAGGAAACATGGAAATGCAGATGCCCTTTCTAGGAGACCCTGTCCTGTCAACTGCAAACACTGTAGTAGTCTTGAAAAGAAAGAGGACATCTCATCAGTTCCTTGTAAGGTGGTAGCAGCCCAACCTGAAGACAGATGGAGTTCAGCGGCGATTCGGGAAGACCAGCAAGCTGACTGTGACATCAAGCCCTTACTAGACTGGAAAGAAGCCAACAACCGACCCTCATGGGCTGAAGTCAGCAGTAAAAGCCCAACATTAAAGAGCTATTGGGCTCAATGGAATTCTCTGGTGTTGGAAGACGGTGTTCTAAAGAGAGCATGGGAGAACAATGACGGAACGGAGGTGAAGAAGCAAGTACTACTCCCGAGGTCCCGGGTCAAGGAAGTGCTGCAGGAAGTACATGGAGGTACTGGTGGTGGACATTTCGGTATCAATAGGACTCTACAGAAGATTAGGAGCGTTTCTACTGGTTGAGCTGTAGGACGGATGTAGAAGATTGGTGCCGAAAATGTGACATATGTGCAGCCAGCAAGGGACCGAAGACCCGTTCCAGAGGCAAAATGCGCCAGTACATCGTAGGAGCACCGTTCGAGAGAATTGCCATTGATATCGCTGGCCCATTTCCGAAAACTCAAAATGGAAACCGATATCTGTTAGTCGCCATGGACTACTTTAGTAAATGGCCGGAAGTATACCCTCTTCCCAATCAAGAGACCACGACCGTAGCAGAAGCCCTAGTCAACAACCTGTTCTGCAGATTTGGTGTGCCCATGGAACTACATTCAGATCAGGGCAGAAATTTCGAATCAGGTGTGTTCCGAAAGGTCTGCGAGCTTATGGGAATCCGGAAAACCAGGACCACCCCACTGCATCCCCAGTCAGATGGTATGGTGGAACGCTTCAACGCCACACTAGAAACCAATCTGAGGATGTTTGTGAACGAGAACCAAACAGACTGGGACAAGCTCATTCCACTCTTCCTGTTAGCTTACCGCTCAGCTGTCCATGAAACTACTGGGAAGACTCCCGCAAGGATCATCTTTGGAAGAGAGCTTCGCCTTCCAGCAGATTTGGTATTTGGTCGTCCTGCGGAACAGCCCACAGAGCCAGACACTTATACCCATGACCTAGAACGAAGACTAGCAGCCGTACACGATCAAGTCAGATCTCGAATGCGATTAGAGAGCGATCGCATGAAGACTCGATACGACGTCCGGGCCAATACAGTCGGATTCCAACAAGGCGACCTGGTGTGGCTGTACAACCCCACGCGGAAGAAAGGAAAATCGCCTAAACTACAGAACCGTTGGGAGGGCCCCTATACCGTCATTAAAAGAATCAATGACGTCGTCTACCGGATACAAAGGACTCCCAGGAGTAAAATGAAGGTCGTCCATCTGGAGCGTCTGTCCCCGTATAGAGGTGTATCCGATCGGGACGATCGGTCCTAAGGAGGGGGCAGTGTCACGGAATTTGCCCCACTCACTCCCAAACCGACGACTGTGGCACCGCGAATTGCCTAAGATTGCCCCGATCGCCCCTACACGATTCTGTTAAACAAACAGAATGCCGCTGATCGAGATGGGCCTGGAAAAATCGAGAATCGCCGAGAAGCATTCCAGTCGTACTAGAAAATGGATCTAGAGATACTGGAATATACCTGGAATATTCGTTGGGTCTATAAAAGAAGAATAAACGGCCGAGTTAGTTAGTCTTGTATAAGTCTTGTATTACAGTCTGAATTAAAGTGTTTAGTTGGAGATATCAAAGTGATTTAGATAGCGATTAATTAAATAAGTGTTTAGTTGAGTTATAATTAGTGTTTAGTAGTGTTCAGTAGTTAATAAAGAAGTAATTTATTAACGGATTGTTTTTCTGGAAGTAAGAGAAAAAGACGGATTGGGAAATCCGTGACAATACTAACTTATATGTATGGAAATGTTTTAAATAGGTTAACAATCTGTATACTGTAGACTGTATACTGTAGAGACAAATATGTTTTCTCCAACTTTAGGGTGGCATCTTTTGCGAGAAATTGTATACTTACCTAGAACCTGCAGGTTACTAAAATACATATACACTTTTCTGAAGCAGCAAATATTAGGTAGATCGATGCATAAGTTCGCAGTGTCGTTATTGGATGTAAAATTTATTTCGTTATAATAAAGGAAGTACATGAACTAATCAAGGACATACTTAGTTACAATTACAATTGAATTTCAACGAACTGGAAAGTTTTTTTGGTGGAAGTAGAATATGGAGGTTCTGAATAGTTGTTGTTGTGAGTTGTGATGTTATCAGTGTGAGAAGGAGTTATCATGATATAAAGTCATTTGATCAATTTTTTAGAATTGCGGCCTCAAGTCATTTGTTAACAATGAACAATAATAATAATGATATTAGTTACATTTCCCCGACAACTTTTTTGCCCTACCAGCTGCAGAAAATCAGGTTACGCGGATGAATACTAGCTTGTGCTGGGAGAGCTGTCTTTCTGTTACGGCTAGACCATTCTTTCCTGTTCAATGCATTACACTTCGTGACCAATAACAATCCAGGACACAACCGACCTATGCTGATAAACAATAACGTGAAAAGAAGTACAAATGTTGGTGTTCCCCCTACCAATTCCAATTTTTGAACGTTGCCCATGTAAAGCAAATGTACAAGGGTTGACTGTTGACTGGTGACTCATCATACTGATCGATTACCGGGCTGATTGGCATGGATTATCATGAATTAAAGTGAAAATGATCTTCATTGGTATTATGGTGTTTCTAAACGCCCATCTTTGAAACGAGGAAACGACACAATGACTCAACATTAACCATTGCCTCAACTCTTGATATTGAACAGAATAATACGGTGAAAAAGCTCGATTTTGTTCTTGACGTTCCATAACATTTTATCCACGAGCGTGTGAAGGTTTACTTTCCCTAATGCATTTTGTTTTTAAAAGCTTAACAAACTTTGAAAGTAAATATTTTAAAAATGCGCAATTTATAATCTATTTTAGTCTTTATAATAATATGGTTATTTATAAGCTTCCATATTGCCCTCAACATAATGGAGTCAGCGAAAGGTTTAATAGATCACTTATCGAGAAGTCAAGATCTATGATTGCTGATAGTGGTGTACCAAAGACACTTTGGGGGGAAGCCGTGAGAACAGCTGCATATATAATGAACAGATTACCAAGCAATTTATTGCACGGTGAAAAGAATATTATACCGGCAGAACTATGGTATAGTGTCAAACCGGTTGGCACAAGTTTTCGTGTATTTGGATCGACTGCTTATAATCATATTCTTGACAATAAAAGACTTAAACTAGATGTGAAGTCAGAAAAATTAGTTTTTGTAGGTTATACCAAAAATGGATATAGACTATGGAATCCCTCAAATAATGAAGTTATTAGTGCAAGAAATGTCGTTTTTAACGAGAAAGAACTAGGTATAAAGTACAATGAAGTTTCCTATACGAAAAATGGAGATACCAAGGATAGATTAAGTGTGGTAGACAATGTTGTAGATGAAGAGAAGGAGAAAGGAGAAGTGTCTGACAGGATTAAACTAGATAAAACGGAAAGTGAGGTTAGAGGCAAACGAATTATTCAACCCTCGTGGCAGAAAGACTTTGTTACGAATTTTAGTGATAGTGAAAATGAAGAAGACAATTACTTAGCCTATGCACTAAATGCTGATATGTTTATTGATCCTGAAATACATGACAATATTTACCAACTTGACGTACATCCTGAAAAAGAAAAATGGAAAAAAGCAATGGATGAAGAGCTAAGCGCACTTATTAAGAATAATACTTGGACGTTGGTAGATTTGCCTGTGGGTCGTAAAGCAATTAACTGTAAGTGGGTGTTTTCTGTGAAACGCAACAATTTAGGACACATTATTCAGTATCGAGCAAGATTAGTTGCTAAAGGCTGCTCACAAACAAAGGGCCTTGATTTTAATGAGACTTATTCGCCTGTATCAAAATTGGCTACTTTAAGAACATTGTTGTCAGTTGCAAATGAAAAACAATATCACATTCACCAAATGGACTTTAAATCAGCTTTCTTAAATGGAACCTTAACGGAAACAATTTTTATGAAGCAACCTATTGGTTATGAAGTTGGACAAAAGGTGTGTAAATTAAATAAAACTATTTACGGTTTAAAACAATCCTCAAGAGAGTGGTATAAGTGCCTGTCAAGTTTACTCATTCAAAAAAAATTCTCTATTGCAGAAGCTGACAAATGTTTGTTTATAAGAATTACTCCGAATAGTGTTATGTACATTGTTGTTTATGTTGACGATATTTTGCTTATCGGTAATAACGAGTGTGAAATGGTCAGCTTAAAGAAATCATTATCAAGTGTGTTTTCGATGAAAGACTTAAGGTGAAGTTACTTCCTTCCTTGGAATTCACATAGAAAGAGACTTGCAAAATCGTGTTTTAAAACTTAGTCAGACTCATTTCATAGATAGACTGTTAACAAAGTTCCAAATGTCAGACTGTAAAACAAAATCGATCCCAATTGAACCTAATTTAAAATAAAACAATGACCAGTTAGTGGAAATAGAGAACAAACCATATCGTGAGTTAGTGGGTTGACTGTAACGACACGAGCAGATATTTGTTATGCAGTATCATTTTTCAGTCGTTTTCAATCCCAACCTAACAAACAATGTTGGATATATTTGAAGCAAGTTTTACGTTATTTAAATAAGACTAAGGATTTAAAGCTAGTGTTTAAAGCAGAATACCATCCATTTTAAAGACATTTTGTGACTCGGATTGGGCCTGTGACGTTAACACGAGGAAGTCAACTACAGGATTTGTAATAAAAGCTTGGAAACTGTATAACCTGGGGAACTCGTAAATAAAACTGTGTTGCACTCTCCTCATGTGAAGCAGAATACATCACTCTAAGTATCGCTATTAAAGAAACGCTTTGGGTACAGAAACTGTTGTGTGACTTAGGTTTTAATTCAGAGACTGTGCTACCAAGTGAAATATTTGAAGACAATCAAGGTGTCATTATTATAGCAGAAGAAAACAGATCTGATACTAGATGTAAGGCTGAAGATTGTACAAGATATTATCCAGAGAAAGGTAGTGAAGTTAAGTTACGTCGAGTCAACAAATCAGGAAGCAGACTTATTTACAAAGGCTCTTAGCGCTGTGCTATTTAACAAATTTATACATTTATTAGGTTATATAACTTGTTAAATTGAGGGCGGGTGTCGTGTATAGATTTAAATATTAAAGTTGGAACCATTGTGTATTCCATAATATCTTTGCTTCTGTTATATTACTTACTGTTCAATGTTCTATAGTTCTGTTGGAGCTTTTTGTTTGGTTAATGTAATGACGCTGCTTTATGTCAATGTGTGAAAACCAATGTAACAGTTTATTTTATGAAATAAAATATCATTGCAATCACTCCATGAGTTACCACTGTCTGCTAGAAATACAAGAGGAAGCTTTGTTTAAGCTTGATCCCATTATTTTCCGGAAACCCTGTATAGTATGACATTTTAACAATTAGTCATTTTTAGTTCAGCGCACGTCATCTGTTAAAACAATTTTGATATAAGTAATAACAGAGGATTTTCAAAGCAGACAAGGAAACTATTTGTTTATGGCATTCATGTAAGGCGACCAAAAACGCTAAGAACTTATGCATCATCCCAATTTATGTCACGATTTGTAAATACAATTTGCAAACCCAAAAATCTAACTGCATGCACAAACAAAAAGAAAGTTCTACCAAAACGGGTGACGGAAAAAAAGAATGAAAAGAGACACACGTGCGTCGAGCGACATTACGTATGGAAAAGAGGGGCCGCGTGGCAGCACGTGTGGGGCGTATAGCTGGCTTTGGGCGGAGCACATGGAGCACCGGGCCAACATGGCGGCGTCGTAGCTCACTCCGTCCTCCAGCCACAGCGACTGCAACCAGTTGGAGGGCGATGAAAAAAGAGGAGGGTGACAGGTGGCGGGCCGTTATTATATTTTAAATTGACGACACAAAAAAATAATATTTATTGTATAAGTGTTTTAAGTAGCATTTTATCCACGCAAGACTGTTTAAACGCGAGAACGTAGTTCGATATTTATATAAGTGGATAAAAGGCAATTAAAACACGAATGCAATACCACGTTTTATCCATAATCACATCATAATCGTATTTGTGGTCAGATTTACTGCAATTTAATAAAAAAAATATTGGCACGACATGATATTTCTTAGAACTGAATGAAACGTGGTAGGTTTTATTATACCTACTGGTTGCTATGGTACGTTGTTTATTATCAACTATTTAATAAACCGTTCTATATGAATTTGGTAAAAATGCTAGTAATTGTGTTCTTATGGCCGTTTTCGAAGAAACTCAAGAAGCATTTTCCATTTATTGCCAAGGAAATCCAGGGAACATTACGAAGAAGTGTTCGTCGAATTTAACGAATGGAGGGAAAAACGGAGAGTAATGACAATAAATGAAGAAGTCATGCTATCGTATTTTTTAAATTTGAAGAAAAAATATGCAATTTCATATATGTGGTCGAAGTAATCGATGTTGAAGACTACTATAAAGAAGAACACAAACTTTTCCTAAGTTCATCCTTTATGGGTATTTTGCTGCAGCCAAAAAAAAGAGTATCGCCATATTTAACCATATTATGATCACGTAATATACAGTTGTCGGTATTTTTTGAGCCATAAGCAGTTTAGCTATGACTAACTAGATAGCTGTGTCTGTCAAGGGTTTAAAATCTTACTGTCTTGAAGACTACTCTGCTAATATACGGTGACGGGACCCTTAAGAAAACTTACTATTATATAAGAAGGATTTTGAGTGAATGCTGTTGAAATATACAGAAAATATATTTCTCCGCATCCAATTCGCTTAACACAAGACAGATTCTTTTTATGATACATCAATCAAAAATGTATTTCACAGCCTGTTGGAATCAATACATTGGCGAGGGTACCCTCAATAGTTGCTTTATTCCTGAATATCGCGTCCGACAATAACTTTATTGGCGAATAAAGGTACTGATCGTAAACCCATTAAACGGCATGGTGGATGGAAGAGCTCTTCTGTAGCAGAGTTCTGTTGATGAGTCCAAGCTGATATTGCAAGAAAAATTTAGAATTTTGGAAAATACAGCTGTTTTTTAAAGACATCCGTAACTTGTGTAAATTCTTCACAAACTTCGGCAGATGTTATGCATTTAAAGTTACTTTATTCTACTAGCGGATAAAGTATCACTTTAGATGGTTCATATGTAGAGATAAAAGTCCGATTATAAGGTGATTGTGGATAAATTAATAAATTCTACAGATTTTCTCAACTGTAAACTAGTTCTCGTTTATATTCGTGAATTGCCATACATAATATGAACATAACAACGGCCAACCTGACGAATGTTAATAAACGTGAAATAATAAGAGAAAGTGAAAATTATATTTCAAAATGATGACAGGAAGAATGAGATGAAACTGTGGAGTAGGGCAGCGTATCGCTCCTTACCTGGAGGGATGTGTAGCTGTGTTTGTTCCTGGTGGTGAATCTAAATCCCCTGTCGTGATGCTCGTTGACGTGTCTGTGCCTTAGGAGCAGGACCCTCATTATTTTGGATTTGTCGTCTTCCGTAATCAGGTCTTCTCTGAACAAATCTTCGGATATTCTGTAGGGGAAATTAAATATAATACCTATCCTATATTTAAAGATATATAAAGGCTACTGTAATGGATTTTAGTAAGTACTAATAAATACTCAAATTCCAAATAAAACTATAATCTGCGTATAAATAAATACAGGGTGATTCAGGACTTAACCGAAACATATTCGAGGATGTGCGCCATTAAATGAGAATTCGATATCACAAAAAATATATAATAAGTCTAATAGAGAACTGAACTTTAACGGTATCTGATATACAGAAAGTAAACAAGTTTTTGCGCCTGGAGCGCGTGTCAACACACCTACTGGGTTGGAGTGGGGATATACTCTCTAGGTGGTGAACAAACGGAGTCAGTAGTGTTGGTTTATTTATCGTGGGACTGTCAATCTTTAGTTGCAGTGGGCATTAATTGTTGAGCGCCTAATAATTGGACCGTTCATATCTCCCAATAGTATGGATGATTTACATGATAGGGAACCTCCTCACTTTCGGCTAGATGATCGAGATTCTCTCCATCAAATGCACGAAATGCGCTGGATTGGACCAGTACAACGGCCTCCGCGGTCTCCCGATTTAAACCATCTTGACTTGTTTTTATAGGACCATTACGCGAACGTATCACAGCTGCCGAGAATATTTTACGTTTACAAGAACAGCAACCAGGAGGTAGTACAGCAAAATTGGATACAGCGTGGTCAAATGCTGTCTGTGTACAAGTCAAGCAACAAAACTTCAGTTTTTGTAACAAGGTATGTGCAAATTTTTATAATTTGCATGTTTCTAATAGTCATCAAGTACCGCAATTCTTCTTCAAAATTAGTGTAACAAAATTTTATTCATTTAAAGACACGTCAATCTGGTCAGATCTATATATCTTCAAGTTTATTTTAAAGTAAAAACGCTGCCAGTCTTTTTTGGGTCGGTGTCGGTTTAATCACATAACTTCACAGGTTTTTTTGTGTGATATGTGACATTGCCAGTTTGCATCGTCACGCCAGACCAGATTCCAGCAGCGTGCAGTTAAATATTTTTAAACAGTTTTCAGAATGCGTATATTTTTTTGCATTAGGTACCATATTTGTAAATGTATGTTCCCAATTTTGTTTTTTGGCTAAGTTCTGAATCACCCTATTTTCATTTTATCAAAAAACACAATGCTGTAAAAACGATAACATCTTAACTTTGAAATATACAAGATGTTTCTGAAATAAATGCATTCTTTCAAAGCACGTGAAAATAAACAACTTTAATTAAACAACCTGTGGTGTAAAGTGTTATGTTATATGTCATAAAAAATGCCTTATTTAAGTTAAGAATTAGCATATCTGGATCCCGAATTTCAAGTGTATTTTTGCTGCGGGATAATTTTCAGCACCGCTTAGCATACTTATTCGCAATTTTTAGAGAATTACCGATTTTGGATTTATGGTAAACATATTTCCTATTAATTTTTAATTAATTTAGGCTCAAGCGATGTTTCAACACTTTCTTACCTAAAACAGAGTTTAAAAGTAAATATGACACAACGGTTTCATAACTTTCGTTTCTTTGATTTGGTAATTCTTTTATTTTGAAAATATCACATTATAAATCACAGGCTGATTGATGAAAATTGTATATTTTCACTTTCTCCATTGAAATCCATTAGATATCTTTTTTACGAGACGCAAATGCGTTATAAAACGTTGGAAGTTGTGGAACGAATACGTTTTACAGTCAGAACTACATTTTTTTTCGGCGTTTTTAACGGCAAAGGATCGTAAATGATGAGGAAAACCAGTTGAAAAGTGAAGATTGAGCTGGGATTTTATTAGAGAAGTTTTATTGCAAGTTTATAGTTTAAGCAATGTATCAACGATAAAACATTTACTGAGGCCATAACTCAGATGATATTTTTTTCTGAAACAAATCTAATTCGTGTATCTTTTTCAAAATTAATAACTAGTTCATCAATGTTTGCATACGTTGACCCAATTTATAGCAATTTGTACTTTGCCCCAGATTCAGCCAACTTTCAAACATAAATAGGGCGTCAGCGGTGACGTCATAACATGGCTGGAAACGGCACGGAGCGGAAGAGACGAGAAAACAACGGGATTTATCGTATAAATATGCATAATCCAGTTCAATATTAGTTTTTATTATGTTCTTTCGCTAAGGTTACAGATATTCCTTGACAAAGTGAAGTTGACACATTTACCACAATAATTGCAAAATTGATGAAATACTAAAAAATTCAAATAATTATCGACAGATGCATTTGCACCTTGCACTTAGTCACTTGGTCGTGACAGTGGCAACTGGTAAAAACAATTCAAGTGAATGCACACTTATCTCTGAGAAATGTGATCCTTTTAATTATAGACCAAGGGTTTCTTCAACGTTTTCAAAAATTTTTGAGTATTCCTTTTTGAACAGACTTATATCGTTCATGAATAAGCATAGAATTATAATAGAACATCAGCAGGTTTTCAATCGGGAAAATCAACTAGTAGTGCCATCCATTCATTTTCTGAGACTGTGTTAGAATCTATGGAAGCAGGCGAATGCCCTGCTGGGATCTTTTGTGACCTTAGCAGGGTCTTCGACTGCGTCGATCGTAGCATATTACTTAAAAAATTATTATATTATGAATTACGAGGTATTGCATTGGATAAGTTCATTTTTGAATGACCGGAGAAAATATGATAGCCTTAAGCATAGAGATTCTTTGAATGTTTTGAAAAATACAGAGTTTAACCATGGGTGTTCCACAGGGTTTAGTATTCGGTCCTGTGTTGTTTCTTTTATACATTAATGACATAAACAGCATTGATTCTAATATTCATTTTACTATATATGCCGACGATACTTTTAATTTATGATAAATCTTCGTATCACATAGAAGCAAAACGAAATATTTTACTTAATAAATTATATACATGGTTCTGTAAAAATAACTTATGTTTTAATGTGACAAAGACCAACGGACAAATATAGAAATACATGTAAATATAAATGGCATTCCAATTAATAATGAGACTCATGTAAATTTTCTAGGAATTGAATTTGATAGCAATTTGTCCTGGAAATCACATTGTTCAAATCTTTGTTCTAAACTGAATTCAATATTTATTCCGAAATTTGCGGTGCATGTACAATCGTTTGCAATAATAATGACACTCTCTTAAAACAGTTTTTGAACTTCTGGAAGTTCTGAATAGAAATTTCCTTAAATCTCTCTTGGTAAGTCAAACAGCTAATAACTAATGCTAAAAATTTAATGCAGATTTCAATATGAATATGTCACAAGTTCAAAATAAATCGCGCAAAATTCATTTTAGTGAGTGTCATTAATATTGCAAACGATAGTACCTCCGCAGCTTATGAATCTGTATCATGCACAGGTGGGCAGTAGAATAATGTATGGTATCTGTTTCTGGGGCGGGTCCACTATGTCTTCTGATGTGTATATGTCAAAAAAGATACTAAGATGCATTTATAATGTTTAAGTTCATATTCATGTATAGATATTTTAAAAAAATATTTTATTATAACTTTACCTGGACTCTTTTTATTTGAATTGTGTATTTATATTTTCAATAACAGACCTAAATTTCATACCAATAAGGAAATTCTTCAAATTAATACTCGTTAAAACAAAATTAATATCATATACCATTTATGAGATTAAAGCTTACCATGAATTCACCAAACTATCTGGGCCTTAAGCTATATAATAAATTACCTAATGCTATAACGACTTGCTGTACACTTGAGCGTTTTAAAAAAATATACTGAAATCGTACCTAATAGATATGTGTCAGTATTCGTTAAATGAATATTTCAAGATTTAAAATTGCGAGTTTTGTTTTTTTATGTGATTTTGTATGATTTAGTGTGTTGTTTATTTATTTTAATTTGAAATCTAAGTTTATGTTCAAGTAGTTCAACCACCACCACCATTTCTTATACAGTGTAAAACTGTCCATTAGAAAATAAACAAACAAACAAACAGAAGACTTACCTGTAAGCGATGCCTGGCAAGTCCTTTTCCTCCATATCCAGCACAACGAGACCCTCTTCCAAACATCTTCTTAGATTGAGCAAAGAATGAAAACTTAAGGAAGCAACGTGGGGCTTTCCCCATCTGTCGACGCCTTCCTCGACGTCTTCCTCGTACTTGATCCAACGCGCAGTTTCCTTCCATTCCCTCTCGTCGTGGGTTTCCAACATGAACAGCTCATCGAGCTGAACGAATATCTAAAAGAAAAATAATTGCTATACAAAAAACTTCAAGTTACCAAATTAATTTTTATGACGAGGAAACACTCCGACTGCAAGTTATATAACAATCGAACTAGTCGCTAAATCGAAAATGATGAAAACAATACTTCGCCGAAGACAAGGCGACAGTTCTACGTGATGTTACAGATGCAGGCCAAGGTGAAGTTAGTTATGAATGAAACAAAAGTTATTTTGTATTTGCAACTAATTTCACTTGTTCACCTTCGAATGATAGACGTGCATCGATTACCTCCAATAATATGATTTATGCTAATAAAATTTAAATATTGTACCTTCAAAAAACGAGGATGTTTATTGCGTTAAGGTCTTGCCGTTTTCGATATGACATAAATGAAAATGTACACACAGAGGTTACTTACTGCATGAGGGCTGTGATCATACAGCTTCTTCAAGGAGGGATGTAGTTCGGTACCCTTTCCGATATGCATAAGCGACGCATTGGAAGGTCTGGAAGTCTTGTGCCTTCGAAGAGCCCTTGAATCATCCGACCTTGAAAGAAATTCAAAAAATTACCTTTGAGATTTTTCTCTTTGACATCAGTAAATAAAAATTAGACACTCGTCTGAAACTGGGAAGCAAAACTTTATCCTTACCTATGACTGTCTAATTGGTTCCTGTCGTTAGGCGGTAGGTCTTGATCCTCTGGTTGGGTGGAGATCCGCTTGTCACTGTGGTGACGCTTCTTGTGGGGATCATCAGGAAGAGAATATTTCCTGAATTTAGGATGGTGGGAACGGTGGTGCTGATGATGACTGAAGCAACAGAAAGAAAAATTTGATACAAAGTACGTCTGCAGACAAGGTTTCTTAACTAGTGCAATTCATATAGATTTAACAAAAATCAAGAGAATCATGCCTCTCTCGTAGATTAATCTGCCTCAAGGATTTCGCAACATAAGAGTAATTTATAGTAAGGATATGATTTAACAAAATTTGGAAAGGTTCCATTTTGATATACAAGTCGATTAAAATCTTTAAAACTAAAGCAAAAATGGAATCTGGCTAATTAAAACTTTTGATGAAATTAAAGTTCTAGTCAATCACATGCTAACAAAAATGGATTATGGAAACAATACGAAAATTTCTTTTTTGAAATATTTGTACAAAATAATAAATTACAATCTACTTAAATATTTATCATACTTTCCAAAACTATTTGAACAAAGTTACAAAAAAAAATGTTACTACAAACTTTTCAGCATTACACAACTTCTACATCAAGGAAACGTAAAAGAAACTTGCCAAGGAAGAAACGATAACCGTGTTTAAAAATTTAAACAAGATTTAGGAAACTCGATGTACTAACATAAAAAATCTACTTTCATCAAATTTGTATGCGAGTTTTCTGCTGCTTACTTCATATTTACCATTTCGTGGTATCTACTTATATTAGCCAATACAACTCACTAATATTTTAACAGAACACTATGGGGAAATGAATTTCCAACCCAACAAGTCGATTTGCATAAAATAGTGCCCTAGTTGTAATTGAAAATAGACAGTTCAACTTTATATACTTGATACCTATATTACGTTTACCAAATGGCAATAGAGATCAGTTTCAGAGATACGAATTAGATTATTCGCAGACAGTACGATAATAAAATTTAAATGTAACATGCAACCATCGTGCAACTGGTGCTCAGACGTAGGCAAATGAAATTAAAGATGTAAGATAAAGGGAGACTTATTTGTTGTCGCCTCACGTTTTGATGTCGGTGGAAGACAAAAACTACCGTCGAGTACCGAATGTAAACAGGCAGCCGTTGGTACAATCCTGTACCATTTAAAAAAATTCTTTTTTGCTGATTTTAAGTTTGTGAAATATATCAAACATTATTAATTAGATTAAAATAAGGGCTTCCTGTAGGCTATTCTATAGGTTGATATACCAATTTTTAAAAATTAGCAGGTTGACTATTTTCATTTAAAATTTCATTCTAAAAAATAGTTTATGTTGGTATCTGAAGAAATTAACAGTATCGTAAAAATACTTTTAAAGAGGTTTACGTCCCCCCTAACTTCTATGATTTAAAAAGTCAAATCCTATTTCGGTTCTTTCCTGGTTGCAAGTCACACAATTCTCAACAGAATAGTATACAGGGTGTCCTAGAAATCAACGTTAAGCCGGAAACGGGCGATAGGCCAAGTCGTGACAGTTAAATATATAAAAAAAAATCTTTGTCATGTACTTTTCAAATTAAGTATCAAAAAATAAATTAGAAAAACCGACATCCTGTGATGATCTATAAAGTCCTGTGACTACAAATATTAATGTTTCGTCAAATAAAATTGGCCTGAAATCCGGTTCCACTAATTTTTTTTTTCGTAAACAAAGAAGTAATCTAGCAAGTATCATATCATTTTAGAATCCGAACTAAATGCGCCATCTTTTAAAATTACTTGCCAAAATAGTGTAGTACATTTTTTTTACAGTACAGTAGGTTAAAGTCGGGTGATGTAATTATTTTAAATTTAATGTTGGGCAAAAATCCAACATTTTATTTGAAACTGAGGCAGTTATGTTTAATTTTAAACTGTAATTTACAGAAGGGTTATTCATGATTACATTACAGAAAAAAAGATTGACGAAACATTAATATTTGTAGTCACATGACTTGATAGATCATCACAAAATGTCAGTTTTTCCAATTCATTTTTTGATACTTATAATTTGAAAAGTACATGACAAAGATTTTTTTAAATATTTTTCTAATAACTGTCACGACTTGGACTATCGCCCGTTTCCGGCTTAACGTGGGTTTCTGGGACACCCTGTATAAAGTATATGATAGAAATACCTCATTTTTTCAAGTTATTTTTACACCTTGCAAAAAAATAAAAAATCAAGTTTTTCTAGTGAAGACTTATTTTTTTTTTTAAATCCTTCTATGTGACCATATAAATTAGCAATATTCTGCTGCTTTCCTTGTAACACCGAATTTAATTTGTTAAGGTGACATGTCAGGTCTGCTAAAAATGCAATCACCTTGCGTAAAGCGAAGAAACGTTGCAAGCAGTTTCCAGAACTTAACCAACGAATATCGGTGTGAACTAACAAGTCCCCATATCTACTTCCTACTTCTCTACTTCTTCTACTTCTACCAAAAAATTACAAAACTTTCTGACTCAAAGTGCGATTGCTCCCTCTTAGTTAGTTATTTTAACAACCACTTTTATGACACTCATTTGACGTAAGAACTTTCCACATTGGGCCTCTTGGTGAACAATGTAGTGTATCACAGGGTAGTTGATATGGTTTTGCTTTGAGTCCTGCCAATCCAATTTCAGTTCCTATCATAATTCTGACTCCATCAGTGACAACAAAGGAACATGTACCCGTACTTTTAGTTGTACAATAAAGAAGAATATGATCAAGTATCTCCTTTGCTACACTAAAGTCCACTTGAATACTTCGAATAAAAATTACAAGTTGGCTAATGTCGGATAGATCAGTGCTTTCGTCCTGGCAAAGTGACAAATATTTACAGTTTTCAATTATGTCGTGCAATTGTTTGGCTACATATTGATTAATGTGACCTACAGGTCTTGCAATTGTTGATGTCACACTGAAGTTGTTTCGAATTTGTCGGTAATTTGTATTTCATTGAACTGCTTTGCCATTTTGATTGCACAATTCTTCTTCGTAAGAAATGGCAATACTGCAATTTGTTATCTGTGACAGACATTTTGAAATAATGTGTATGTTGTTTTAGTTTTTTTCTTATAATCCGTAATAGATAGCATTTCTATACTCCCTTGTATACTGTTGAAACTTTTTCTCGTGTAATGCCGTTTTATATTATATTCTGATAGTACTTGCATACAAACACAAACAATGCACTGAAGTTTATTATTGCAGTTTGTGATTAAATAGTCTGATTCCCAACGGTCATTATAAATTCAATGATCGTCCGTTATTTTTCATTTATGCAGACATATTTCATTTAAAAATCCTTAAACTGACTTGCTGCGTACCACACCACAGCAAAATAACTACAATTATGAAGAAATAAACACTTGACCGTAACAATTATCTTCGCGAACCGTGTTTAATGTTTTTCTGTCTATGAGTTTCTATTCCACACTATTAACTATTAATTTTGCTCGTCCCACTTGATTCAACTTTTTGATATATAAGTGCATGGCCATTTGATTCTTGAATGTTCAAGAACAATCCAGCGAGATCTCCAATGTTCCAATAACTTCGTTGCGGTGTTCTATTCAGCATTACATAGCCTATGTATGTATATTTTATTTCATCCTTCGTGTTGCTGGCATGCGGCCCGCGGACTTCATTTTGGACAAGCCTATGGTACACAATACATTTATTATATTCCGAATTAAAATTGCAAATACCTTCCGATACCTACTTGAAACTGCATAGACTATAGTAGCTTAATATCAAAACTTGGCTGAAAAACAAACCAGAGAAAGTTTTGCTCTATATATTAGACAAAAAAATAATTCAGTGGCTTTCTACTGTATACTTTGGCGATTCAGGGTATATTTATAAATAAAGTGGGCGTCATAACGCTTGCCAGATCCGATGCCTAGGAGTTTGGGGCAAGGTTGGGAATGCCAGACGAAACGGTGTTCTGTGTAGCGTCTCGAAATTTTTTTTCAGACCTTCCCGGTTCATGAAAAACGCACAAAAGCAGATGGCGAACTGCCAGTAACAAATTTTTTCGCTGTTACATCTTTCTGGCAATCGATGTGTCCATTTATACTCTCTTAAAATGCTATAGTAAGTATATGAATCATGTTAAAGCCGTTTTGTTGTTAAATGATGATTGATTTAAAATATTTTCTGTAATTTTCTTACATAAATATTGCGAATATAATACTTTATTCAAATGCAAATGGTTCCAATAGTGGCATTTAAATTTACGAGGACATTTTTTTCATCCATTTCAAATTCAAGCAACATATATTCTGAGGTATGTACGTGCAAATCAATTCCGAATTGTCCTAGATTCGTATAATGGTACTGGCATCGAACGCACTTGTCTTGTCTATTTTTGACGCTGAACACAGATAAAAATGTCTAAAAACCGGTCGCATCTAATTAAATTATTGTAAAATTTAAATAAATACTGGTCTAGTAAAACGTCATAAGGACGAGTAATAAAAGAGTAATAAAACAGATATTCTGAAATAATGCGTAAGATTAATCGGTATTAAATGCTAGCAATTTTCACAAAAGAGCTTTATTTGATGTAGATAAATAAAACTAAGCCCCGGCATTTTTAATAATCGATAAATCTGGTTATTATAAACATATTATGCGTTAATCAATCTCGATTTATATCAATTAAGGATGTCTATTAATCACAAATTTACCGCAATAAGTAAAATATAAATTAGATATAATCAAGTTGTAGATATTTTTCCATTTGTAAAAGTATTATAAGTATAACTAATTCTGGATACACGGATTATATTCCCTACATAAATTAATGCCATATTTATCCAAGCATATTATTGTTTTATTTTTTTACGCTTTCCATGTTATCAAATTGTGCGAATTCTAGATTGATTTTACCTTAGACCAAAATTTTATTATCAATATTATTAAATAACCCTAAAAAATTAAATATTTAATGGAAACATAAGCCTAAAAAAAATGTTTAAAAGTTTTGTCTGGTCACACCCCCAAAAAACGGTCGACGTCACAGCGTAGACCTGTGACGTCAGATGCTATTCACACGTGTGTCCCTAAATACAGCAGTGTGCTTTAATTCATATCTGTATAAGATTTCCATGCTTTCGGACAACACAGTAGGTACATACGTTGAGAAGAGTTAATTTGTCATTTGTGATATTAGGTCTTATTGTGTTAAATAGATATTGGTATTGAAAGTTGCAAAATAGACTCATAAAATGGGCACAGAACTGGGAAAATGGAAGAAGTATTGCATTGCGTCATTATGTACGAATGGATAACAGCATACAGCGCCTAATGAAAAATATTTCAGTGCCAACAAATGAAAAGAAAAATGTGATGTAAGGCGACGAAGCGCGACGAAAGGAAATATTGCAACATTGTTTGTTTGCAAAGACTATTTTAATGTAAATTTGGAAATACAGACTTAAGTTCATCGAAAATATTGCAAAGTTGTAAAGAATCAAGTAAACTTTTTTAATAAGCAATCAGAATTTATACAGGGCGTTTATAAAATCAATGGCAGAGCTGACTTACATTTTTTTTAATTATTGTATTCAGCGCTTCATTCCGATTCCAAATAACATGTTCTGCATTAGGCTAGTCAATGAATGACCGAAAAAGGGGTGTAGCATGCATTGAAGGGGGGAACAATTTTTGATGCAAGAATATGTTGGGAGTAGTTAGGACGTAAACATATTAAAAGTCCCCGCTCCTAGCCCATCCGCTTAAGGAGGGAGGGGTGTAGAAAGGATCTCTTTTTTGTTTTTTCCTTTACAATTCTTTACATAAAATTGAGAGCTTATAAAATTTTCAAAAAGATTAGTTCTATCCATTTTTTCGCTACAATGTACTGTTTCCGCGGTATCTGCTCTGAAAGATCGGCAATTAATGAAAAAAAAAATACACACGATTTTTGTTACATTTCTACATCAGTAAGGTAAGATCTTGGTCGTTTGTTTTAGACAAAAGTTTCATAAGGAAATATTTTAGAGAGATAAATTTTGTTCAAGAATATATGGACATAAATCTACTAATTTATCTTCAATGGGTCAAAAGTTACAGCAATTTGAATTTTTTGGTCAAATTTTTCAAGAGAACTCCCTAAAATTCAAGAGAATTCATTATCTTTGTTATTACAGAGTTTATCAGCTAATATATTGTGAATTTATACATAAATAGGTTAAGATTTTTCATTTATTACATTTTCTCCTTAAACAACAAATTTATTAATTTGTTATACAATCGCTTTCTCCTTAGGTTTTGAATCTTTTACAATTAATTGATAAACTTTTACCTATCTGCATGATACTGCACTACGATAAATATACCCTATTTATTTATAAATGCACAATACATTAGCTTATAAACTCTGTAATAACAAGGATAATGAATTCTCTTGAATTTTAGGGGGTTCTCTTGAAAAATTAATACTCAACCAAAAAATTCAAATTGCTGTAACTTTTGACCCATTGGGGATAAATTAGTATATTTGATACATGGTGATTTTCCGGGTTGTTATGCCGTGACCTCGGTAACTGGTAGCTGCCAGAAACAGAGTTAAAATGCACATCCCTAGCATTAGCTGGGATACTTTTACCTGCCCTGGTTGTTCTTGGGCTAGGCTCTGTGGGGACAGACCCGCTATCGGTGTCTCTGGGTCTGTCCATATATTGATTTCGGTTCCTACTGTTGGTATTACGACTCCTACGGTCGGAAGCGCTTCTCGGATACTGGTGGTCCTCCGAGGCGTTCCGTAGCCGCCGCTGACTGAGGACTGGCTCAGTGGCGGCGAAGCTTTTGCAGAGTCACCACTGAAGATGCCGACAGTGAAGAGCGGCGAAACGTTTGGAAGCATGGGATGCGACCAGTTACAGGGGCGGCTACGGAACGCCTCGGAGGACCACCAGTATCCGAGAAGCGGTTCCGACCGTAGCGGTCGTAATACCAACAGTAGGAACCGAAATCAATATATGGACAGGCCCAGAGACACCGATAGCGGGCCTGTCCCCACAGAGTCTAGCCCGAGAACAACCAGGGCAGGTAAAAGTATCCCAGCTAATGCTAGGGATGTGCATTTTAACTCTGTTTCTGGCAGCTACCAGTTACCGAGGTCACGGCATAACAACCCGGAAAATCACCATGTATCAAATTGCAGCACTGGCCGTGAAAGCCTAAAAACCACAAATTAGTATATGTCCATATATTCTTGAACAAAATTTATCGCTCTAAAACATTCCCTTATGGAACTTTTGTGTGAAACAAACGACCAAGGAGTTACCAGTAGAAATGTGACAAAAATCGTGTGTAAAATTTTTTCATTAATTGCCGACTTTTCAGAGCAGATATCGCGGAAACAGTACATTGTAGTGAAAAAATGGATAGAACTAATCTTTTTGAAAGTTTTATAAGCTCTTTTATGCTATATAAAGAATTTTTCGCTACGACGCACCGTTTTCGAGTTATAAGGGAAAAAACAAAGAAGATAACCTTGCAACCCCCCTCCTCCCTGAAGCGGACGGGCCAGGGGTGGGAACTTCTGCTATGTTTATGTCCTAACTACCCCAGACACATTCCCGCAGAGAAATATGTTCCCACAACAATGCACGCTACAACCCCTTTTTTTAAATGTTTAAGGACACAATATGCAATCAGTAGTATACATATATCCATAAAAACATATCAAATTAATTTAAAAAAATTAATAAATGTTTATGTTATATATTTTTAACACATTACTTATGGGACACATTTTACTAAAAATATTATCTATGATACGAAATAAAAAAAAACAAATATCTGAGCATCCTTTGTAAGAACCGATAAAATAAAACACGGAGATCTTGGAGGAATTACGGTGTATCATTTTTGCTTGACAGTTAAATGTTGTGTTCAGATTAGTTAATAATTCAAAGGAGTTCCCCAGGCAAAGCATAAATTTTAATTAATTTCACAGGAACAGGCGCAGAACTCGTTGGGAGGGTCGACCCATTTCATCCGAATTTCACTCTTAGGCCATCTTGCTTTGATGAAGCCCAAGAGGGAACGATTATAATTAAATATACACATAAGGATGAGGCCTAGTCCTGTATTGTACGAGAAACGGTGTTTGGAAAAGGGTTAGAATGTTTTCGAACTGGGATGAAGAATTTACTTGAATATGTAAATTTTAGCGAAGATGCTGGTGTTAGCCTGAGGTGTTGATATTAATTTGGTACCGCAGCACTGCCCAATATAAAGAAAGATACTTCTACAATCCACAAGATTAAGATCGCCGTATTTCTCGCCGTAAAATGGTATTTTTTTAAGTATAGAAATCTCGAAAAATAAAATACATACAACAAAAGTAACATAAATAATAAAATTCTAGATGTATTGTTTATTCACATTTACTATTTAAATTCTCAAATAAAATAATACCTTTTAATAAGCGACTGTAAGACACACATTATTTTGTCCATTACAACCCCACATTTTAACAATTATTTTCACATATTTATAAACAAAAGTGATCTTATATGCAGAAACAGGTAAGTTTATGTTATAACAATATTTACACCTAGAGTTAAATTTTCTATATTTTTTTTCGATTTGAGCCCTCCCTGCAGATATTCGCGTTGGTGGGATGAACCTAAAATTCGGTTTTAATTTTTTTTTCAAAAACGGCGTAACTTAAAATTTAGAAATTTGGTACGTGTGTTCTATACTGATGGAACTACGTTTTAGCAATAAATTTTTACTTGCCCCTTCACTTCGAAGTGTTTGAAACAAACAACTCTTCCTGATATTTTGGTCAGAACTTTTTTCTATATGGCTATGGATCAAAATTAAAATTACGGTTTTGTGGACCGCAATATCAACAGCACAAGCCGAAATCAATATATGGGCTGGCCTAGAGGTACCGATAGCGGATCTGCCCACACAGAACCTAGCCCGAGAACAACAAGGGCAGGTCAAAGAATCACAGTTAAAGCTAAGGATGTGCACTTTAATTCTGTTACTGGCAGCAACCAGTTACTGAGGTCACGGTATAACAACCCGGAAAATTACTATACGTGTATTGAATTCATAGCTGTTTGTTGAGACAGTCTAAAAAAAATCTAAATAAGTGAGAATATTTTGTATACGGCATTATAAACATTGATAAGGTACACACGGAAATGATTTAATTTCAGCATTATATTTTAGCACTACGCTAATAAGAACCTAGGTGAATTTTTTGTCCCTCTATAGATACGATTATTTGTCCTTGATACGCCAGCCTTAATGAGGAAAATTTTGCAAGCCACAACTTGAACGTAGATACTTCCATCATATATCATACAGTAAAATAATGGTTACGACGTAAACTTCATATTAACAAAAACAACGTAGGCTGTAAACTTTACCAAACTACAAAATTCAGGTTTAGTTCAGAATCGACACCTTAGGCAAGTTCAGAATTTTGCGTTGTTCATATTACTTCACTTTGTAATTATACACGTTGAAATTCCAGTGAAAATGAATATTCCCAGTACCTACATATATGATAACGTCAATTAATTATGTGCTTACCTCCCTACAGTTGGGTGGATATTGTACCATTAATTTCAATATTCTGCAAATAGGGAAATTAGAGAAGATGGAAAAATTATGACTAATAACTAAAAGATATATCTATATAAGTATGGTGGTAATATAACAACATATACTGAACTGTAATATTGTTATACATATAACTATATTTTAAATATTATATCTTCCAAAAAGATCAGAAATTGTATTTTCAATTACAATACAACAACAGAGTAACTTGGGGTAATATGGAACTTATTCTTAACATTAGGTACTGTAGTTTTATGACTTCCGGATAAATATAAACTGACTTATGAAGGCAAACCCCTCATATTTCTTTATTTTGCTTAATTAACATTAATAACAGCAGCAGTATACACGTCTGGAAAATATGGCAGCAACATTAGCAGATAAAGTAATATTGAAGCATATATGATTTGTGGCCAAATTAAAATTGACATATGAAGAAGAAGAAGACATATTACCCTTGGTGCATATTTTTCTAGTTTACTTTATTAATATTAATAAAAGAAAAATATAACGGTGAGGAATATGGCAGCATAATTAGATTACATATACAGGGTGTGACGTCTTTAATGTAATAAAACAGATTACGGAGAATATTCAGAATAAAAAAGTCTTATATCAAAAAAACCTACATGACAATATCAGAGCAAATAGGTTTGATCAAAACCTGGGAGTTGTCGTTATTCGACCTTCATAGTACCCCACAGAAAGTAATTACAGACAACACAGAAATAGCAGTATCTCCAAGAAGCCTGCATAGTAAACTGATGTGCTCCATATGTCTCGGACTGCTCAAAATACCATGACTACCAAGGAATGTCTACATTGGTTCTGTTCTGCATACTGATAGCTATATGATCAACAAAGAATGCCCTACGTACAGGAAGGAACTTCTTGCTAAGAAAATTGAACATAATAAATTCTAGTACGACTCTGTCCAAAATGTTACCGTTTGACAGCCTAACGGTTGCCCATCCAAACGCCGAGTCAGTGTTGCCAAATGGTAAAATTTTACGGAAACTTGTAAAATAAACAAATACAGAGATCAAGAATATTCATACGCTGACTAATTTCGAACTGGAATTCTTTTGAGGAAGTTTACACTAAGTGTTAATATAAACCTGGTATAACCAGGGGCCGCTCTAGCTATTTTGACGCCCTGGGCGACATTACATTTTGCCGCCCCCCTTCTATGTAATTAAGATAAAAGTTTTTTTTAAATAAGTATAAGATATTTTGATATATCTTGGGTCAATTTCAGTTATTACAAATTTTGTGACGACTGTAATAAATAAATAATACAGGGTGTCCAGAAATGATGAGCAAAACATTCAGGGGAAAATTCTAGACCGAAAATAAATGCTACCTCTTTCTATAGCATTGTTTCCAAAACTGATTAACTCATTATTAAATTAAATGTTAAATTTAAAATTTTATTTTCGATATTTGTAAATAACTTCTTAAAAAATCAAAATATTTACATAGAATTTGTAAATTGGGGGTTTTGCGGAAGAGAAATTCAAATATGTTTCCAATTTTGACGTCACTAGTAGAGGGCGCCACTTATGGCACACCATGTTTCTTTTAAATGGCAGAACTTTTTTGCATCTTATTGTATCCATCTGACTATCGAAACAATCGATTCTCCTACCTGTTTTATTTAAAAAAGGTATACCTTGCTAAAGTCGGTAGACGTAACCATTGTTGAAATAATCCTATTTGAAATGCTCAGTGCACCGAGTAAAAACTGTTTTGGTTTCAGGTAAAGTGCATTTTTTGCTGAAAATACAGCAAAATGTTACTTGAAAAAGTTGTGAATCGTAAATTATGGAGACGTGCAAAATTTCAAGAAGGTCGGCGAGGTTTGATGAAACCATTTTTCAACAAAGCACAAAGATTTTATCAAAGCAGGCCGATTTATTTTGAAGGTTTGCACATCTCCAGAATTTACCATTCTGAACAACTTTTTCAAGTAACATTTTCCTGTATTTTCAGTAGAAAAGGCACTTTAACTGAAACGATAACAGTTTTCAATTGGTGCACTGAATATTTCAAATAAGATTATTTCGAAAACTGTTACTCCTAACGACTAATAAGGTATACCTTTTTCAGATACAACAGGTAGGAGAATCGATTGTTTCATTAGTCAGATGGATACACTAAGAAGCAAAAAAGTTATGTCATTTAAAACAAACATGATGTGCCATAAGTGGCGCCCTCTCCTAGTGACGTCAAAATTAGAAACATATTTGTATTTCTCGTCCGCAAAAACCCCCGATTTACAAATTTTATGTAAGTATTTGGATTTCTTAATTATTTACAAATATCGAAAATAAAATTTTAACTTTAACACCCTGTAACTCTGTTAATAACCAGTTTTGGAAAAAAAATTATAGAAAGAGGTAGCACTTATTTTCGGTCTAGAATTATTCCCTGAATTTTTTGCTTCTTTCGCCGCTTGTCACACTAACAGGCAGTGTTAACAAGATTCTAAGTGCTACTATGACATTTGGAGTAAAGAGTAATTCAATGGCAATTTTACACCACACACCCTGAATAGGAAAATGACACATATTACTTACATACTAATAAATACAAGGGAACGCAAATGGATCGGCGCTGTAGATGCTGCAACTCCGCATACTGCGCAGTTAGCGGGTTCCGAGTCTACGGCAGAGATGCCGCCCCTACAATTGTGGCGCCCCGAGCGGTTGCTCAGTACGCTCACCGTCTGGAGCGGCCCCTGGGTATAACCTTAGCAACATCTCACAATTATTTTTATTGTTTATTCAGAGCTAGACTAGAATCAATAAAAATTAATTGCAAAAGGACGGTAAGATTTAAATAAGTGTTTTTTTTTGGTATAAATGTGGACAATAATTAATAATTTTAGGCACAGTTTAATGGAGTTCTCGTTTTAATAAAGATAAATAAATTGTAAAAGTGAATTGGTTACTTCTCTGTAAACGGTAATATGTGATCAGATAACAAAATACAGGTTATTACAGAAAAGACTGTAATTATTTAACAGGTGGTAGGTTGGATTTCTACAAACAAAATTGGATGAAAACTTACAGCTGTTGTGGACAATGTTGAACGCATCAACGCATCCAATTTAGGCGAACAAATAGCACCAGACATACTTATTTTTTACTAATTGTAACTTCCAATAACACTATTATAAACTTTTCTGTTACTCAAATCAAAACAAACAGGACACAATGCAAATACGTAACTTGAGTTGACAATTTTAACATTTCAACATGAACATAACAAAAACCTCAGAATTCTTCAATGTGAAGAAAATATTGACATCTGGTAACACTGATCTCGTAGTCTCCACTGCACTCCACTCCACGGTACATCCATCGCTGCATTACGGGGTACAAGATCGGCGCGCGAGATCATAATACGGTTAGGACAAGCGTTAACATTTTTGTAATTATTTTATAAAACATTTTTCATATTCAAATCTCATAATCAACCTTTGCTGGCCTATATTATTTTACTTCATTTGCTGTCAGGAATCTTGTTTTATTAACAATAAACATATTGCTCATAATAATGAGGAATTAACGAAAAACATATTGAAACACATTGAAGTAACATAGAATTTATAATACTCGTACACATGACTACCTATATTTTCATCATTTTTAGTCAGATGAATATAGACATATATATCATATTTATTTGATAGATATTCACTATTTTATTGTATAAATAATTGAGATAAAGAGGAATATAGAACAAATCCCTAACACGGGTTATGATTTTATGACTAAATGAAAATAGATGCAAAAAACGTTCATACTATACGTTTATCTATTTTACTCTATTAATATTAATAACTCAAACCCGCACTTAGTTCGCAGATAACATTATCAGGGACGCACTTAGGTCGCTAAGTTAATATTTGTAGAAATCGAGGTGCAAACATACTCGTACGTACAAAAAGTTGAAATAAACATCTTTCCTTGTACTGGTAATTTATAATATCCAACATTATTCATATTAAGTTAATTAGTTTATAAAACACTCTACATAACTATTCACTGTAGTACTGGAATAAAATTGAATAATCAGCAACTACTGCAAATGTTCAAGTGTGGTGTTTGTCACTAATAAGGGATCACTGGGACATATTTATAGTATATATCATTTTTTATGGATGACACATTTATGATAGCTTTAGAAAAATCTACTTATGTGCCATCAAAAAGACTATACGGCATAAAATTAACAATTCCGGATTGTTTCGTAAAACGGTATCAATTTTTTTCTTCACAACGTTCAACCATAGGACCTTATGACTAGGAAATAAACAGTCGCAATAACTGCGTTATTTATTGAATATCCTGATGCTGGCACAGTTTCTTCAAGACGGCGAATAACTGAAGGTATCCGTGAATAATTGAAATGTATTGTCACAGGATTTACCCCGATCGCACCCAATTTGGTGGCTGTTGGATTCACAACACGCTAGATTGGCCCCGATCGCCCGCAAACTAGTAAACGATGCTGCCGTCGATCAAGGCGCGCCAGGAAGATTCGCGAGGCGCATCAGGAATATTCGCAAACCGCTCAAGAATGTGATCCAGATATACTATAAAATACTTTGTCTATATAAGGAGAATAAGCGAACCGAACGAAAGATTTTCATTAGGATATTTCGGTGATATCAATTGGATAGTGATTAATTATTGGATTGTTTTTTATGGTAGTAGAAGAAGTTGGATAGAAAACCCGTAACAGTATGTATGCAAATTCTATAATATAATAAATAAAAAATAAAATAGAAGTAGCATCACATAAGTGTAGTCGCTGTAGAATACTTTTTATGCCGTCAAATAGAACGTAGTAATGTGACGTTGCTTCTAACTACGTATCCAACATCCATTGCAATTTTGTTTTACAAGTAGCAACTTGCTGTAAGTTTAAACGTGTCTAAATAAAAATAACACTCCTGCACCTCGATTCTCTAATGCCCAGTGACTGACTGAACTAAATTCGAGTGGGAATTCATTCCGCTTAAAAAAATCCTGAGTATATTATTGTCTATGTGTATACAGATTTGGAAAGTGAGGATCTTGATGGTGAATTGTGTTTTGCCGCTTGCGTGTATTTGTGTCATGCTACTACACGCATACTTCCACCACCGCGTGCTCCCACTCTTTGATAAGGCAGTGTTGCCAGGTGGGAAAAATTCAGTGCATGAGAATAATTTCAAAATAGCATGAGGTTTGGAGAAAAAAGCATGACATGGCTTAATTTATCAAAAAACACCTCTTGACACAGCTTAATTTTTAATTACGTTTGTAATGCCATTTTTATTTCATTAAAAAGCATTGTGTTATGCTATTTTATCATAATATTACATTGTATGTAGGTACTTACAGATACTTACTTAAAAGTTATTAACCACGTAACCTTTCTAATATATTTTATTGTTAGGCCGGGCGAACGTTGAGGCAGCACACACACCGCATATCCGTCGGCTGTCATACCTGTTTATGTATTCATTGCTAATTATTAAGAGAGCAGTCTACAAATAAAGGACATTTCAAGTATCCAAATATTGTAGATACCTACATTTCTATCTATTCAATTTTGCCCTCGATTTTGCCTTTATTTCTCGTTAGGTCTTTGTTTTGGTAGATTTCAAAGAGTAATATTAATAATTTTATTATTTCTTTTTGTGTCTATTAAAAAGCATGAGATTTTGTAATCAAAATATGAGAGCATGAGATCTCATGCAAAAGCATGATACCTGGCAACACTGGCATCAAGTTACCGGATTCATGTCTGTAATCTGTGGCCCATGGCTTATGGCTTGCCGTCTACGAATTGGCGTTGGCGATACGGAAGTTACGGAACGGATTACCGTAGTAGTGGGGGGGAATGCTAGACCAATGCACGGCGCCGCGCCATTTATACGTCGTACCCTCCGTGGAATGAAGCGGCAATTTCTACTTTCTCTGTAAAGATCCGCAATTTCCGAATCTGAATTTACAATTCTTGAAGCTTTATATTTCTTTAGCAAAAACAATGTGAAATAAATTCCCAATTTTTTATGGGAAACAACTACAATGAAAATTTACGTCACTGTTCCACTAAACTCGAGGATCGAGCCTCTGCAGGTAAATAAATGGGATGTTTCTGTCGATTAATAACAGTAGGTAGTAATAACAAAAATTGTACAACTTACCGCTTCTTCTTGTCCTTGAGCCCTTCGACGTCGAACTTGTCGGAGCTCTCGGTGTTGACGAAGGAGACCTTACGTTCCGGCGATAGGCCCTCATCTTCATGGGTGACGTAGTTGCAAGGGTCGGAGAGTACGCACTCTGATTCCGAGCTATTATCACCCGAGTCAGTCTCTTCCTGGTTCAGGGAGCCCGGTGGACCTACAAAGAGGATCGATAGTTTGAGAACAGACGGCTGGGGGCTTTCTAGCGGGATAACTGGGTTGTGCAACTGACAAATGGGAATACGGACGAAGAGGAATTGGACCTATCTACTTATTTTCGGAAGGAACTTATTTGCATCTACAGTTATTATAGACGAAGATATCAGAATTTCATTAAAATCCATTCCAAGCTGGGATGTATAAGCATAATTTATGAATTTTATAATACTATACTACATTTAATGAAATAACGTTTCCAATATTTGGAATGATGCAGACAAATGGTTGTTCTTCTATGAACTCTTTTTACAGTACATCTAAAATTATTGAGTTGGACGATCTCTGAAAATGAGAAATACCTCTTTTGGCAGAATGGTGCGTGTTGTTTTGTGGAAAAGGTCTACAAATTAATCGCTATACCAGTATACGCTGAGGCAGGTTTGGCAGTGTCTCAGTAACAATTTGAAAGTAATAAGTAACAAATAAGAGTTATTAACTGTTTACTTTAATTAATCTAATCAATTTATTACGTCCAGTAACATTAGAATATATTAGCTGTGTAATACTTTACCTATATCTATAAATTATTGTACACACAAATCTTACACCAACAACAGCATTGAGGACGCCGTATTCTTGAAATAGTGTTTTCTACAAATACAAGTAATTTTTGATATTTAAAAAGTGAATAATATAGAGTTTAACAAATAACAAGAATCTTGTCATGCCACCTGCGAATATTCAAAGGTACCAAAGTAAAATCAATATATAACATCAGAAAGCGATCTATCCAGCAAATTTTTAGGTACTGAAATCTTTCAAAATACGTATTTTTTTAAATTCAACTATAGATGTAAATATTGTTATATCATATACTTACGTAGTTCTGCATATAAGATTGTTCACTTTTGTTTATAAGTATGTGAAAATAAAAGTGTGGTGTTAGAATAGCGAAATAATGAGTGTCATACAAATGCATTTTAAAAGTTATTATATTATTTGAGGAAAGTTTAAATAGTAAATGTGGATAAACAAAACATCAGTAATTTTAATTTTGATATTACTTTTGCTCTACGTGTTTTAATTTTCGAGATTTCAGTACCTAAAGCACACCACAAATTTGATCATTTTACGGCGAGAAATACGGCGACCTTAACGGCGTCGCGATTTATAAACAGCTACGTTGAGGGATTTTTGAATTCGCCTCTGTATATCGTAATAATGGTAATAACTATGTTATAATGTGTATTGGCAATCTTTAAACGTTCATAAGAACAATAAGATAAATAAGGACGCATACCAATAAACATATAGGTAAGAAAGAGATGTAGAGAACCGTTGATAGCGAATTGCGGAAGAGAGACTGACTTCTGCCACCAAATTTAAATTTTCCAGTATCGGCAATGGAGTAACAAAAAAAAATTCTCCGGTTTTGGTAATTATAGCCAAATCTCGAATATTCAATCGATGGCTCTACCATTATTAATTAAAATTTTATTTGATTTTTTAAAGTGAATGGCAAATGTCAAATCTGAAAGTAAGGTGTCGTAAAAGTTTGGTAAAATCTTGCTAATAGTTGTAGTATTCTACTTCTACTCATTTTTTGCAATTTAGTGCAAAATATAAAGCAAACTATTAGTGTAGTATATATTTTTATTACTATCAGTTGCAGTTTCTTAAATATTTTGATGAAAATATAATGAATTATTCATTTGTTCGTATGACGTAAGTCGTCTGAATTCTTGTCGCGGGTATACATATAATGACTGTAATTCACTCGAGTGATTTATAACACTCCCCTACAGCTTGTGAAGTAACCTTCAGCCTCGTGAATTATAGCCATCATTATATTCTCGTTGACTAATATACTATAATAAAGTTCTTAATAGCATTAGTACGCTAGACGTAGCATGTGTCTACATCTAGTGGTTCCTGGATATTCTGCTCTCATACGGCATGCCATAAGAGAGGCAACCGGCAACTCTTAGTTGCTTGTGTTCTGTCATAAGTAACAGAAGGGCATAAGAACGCGAGACGTAGCAAGTGTCCATATCTAGTGTCTAGAAATAGCATTAATTCTCATTCAACAACTACAGAAACACTTACAAATTAAGTCACAACTGGACCTAACCTAACCTAATAATATATAAGTGAAAGAGTTCCTGCAAATACCCTAACCTACATGCCAGTGTACTCTAATGTGAAACAGATTAACATGTTAGAGAAATATGTTTATACATATGCATTTGTAAAATAAAAATAAACAATGCATCTTCAAAGTTTCCATACAACTGCTGCCACATTTCTTTCAACAGCAAAGATATTCTCATTCGATGTTAATCAATAAAACAAAAACTAATTTTATATTATTGCACTATGTATTGGAAATAATTGATAAAATTTTCCAATTAATGAAAAATTTCGGGACTAATATGACAACCCTGTTAGGGTTTACTAGGTCATTATTCACATCTTTATAATCTTAGATATACTATATTTCGATTTTTTTTGTGTGAAAACAACTAAGTAATTAAAAAAATCTCAACAATTTTTCAAATAGAAAAAACTACTAATGTAGAACAACCTACTTAATTTTGCTGACCCGCTCTCAAGTTACATAAGAGGAGGTAATTCTCGACCGCAAAAAATATATTTTTACAAGGAGAGAGCAGTGTATTCAGTCTGGTGGATGTGCTAAACCACATGAAACTAGCGCTGCTCCTGTTGCTCGGATATAAATCGAGCTGACAAGCGTCTCCTTTATGTCACTCTTAACGATAACATAATTCAAATCGCGTTATTTTTCCATTAAAACTTTACGTATGAGGGACTGTAAAAAATTAGGACACGATTTAACGTAGGATATTACTGCGGTAAGCAAGTTTTATGGGCGCTTAAAATTACATAAAAACTTTTTCAATTTGAGTGGTAAACTGATATTTTATTATGTCTCATTTTTATTCAGAGAAGCCCGTTTTATATAAAGTTTGCCTACAAATCGTTAAATAAACAAAGGTAAAAACATAATAAATATAAAGAACAACTGTATTTTTTAGTTTTAGATCAACTATATGACTAAAATCAATATTTTTGTCATTGATGAAAGTAGAAACACACCAATTTACTTTAGAACTTTTTCTATAGGTAACCACTTTAATTATTAGCTATATACAGGGTATCCGAAACATGAGTGCCTTAATTTTGTCATATGATAAATTGTACTAAACAAAACAATTTGACTTGACAATTTTTTTCTCATTGTCATTTCTCTCATGTCATTAATTTTAAGAGAAGATAGGGAAAAATGAGTATAAAACAAATACGCGATTTATAACGATTTTAAATGCATATTTACGCCCAAAAAATATTTTGAAATCATTATTTAAATCCCCTTTTCCGACTGTCACTGACCGCTGACAGCAATTCAAGTAGGTGTCGGCGTGATTCGACGTTGCCAAATTTAAATATTTTCCTATAGAATCTACTAATAATTGTAATATGTAATTAGTGCTATAAATTATTTTTAAATGTACATATGCAATTAACATATTAAGTTTCAACATAAAAAATATTTAATATTGAAATTATAAAACTACGACGGATCAAAATCAATCATTCACATTTTATTACATAAATAATGAAATAAAATCCAATACTAACTAGGTTCAATTATTAAGAGAGGCTGAAATGTTTTTCGTATTTAAATACCTACAGTTATAAAAGAACCCTCGTGCTGTCAACAAAAAACTGTCCGAGATATAACTATCAGTGATCAACAATCCGGCAATTCGAGTCTTGACCTACCGTATTAAAGTCAATAACCTTGTTTTTAATGTCTACTTAATGACAAGCTTTGCAGAGCTGCAGAACCGCTAAATAACAACAAAAGCAACTTACATATAATTAAATTTGCGTTTTCATAAACAACCGGTGTAATCAATAGGAAATTGTAAATTTTATAATAAATGCCAACCACAGTAATCAGCGCCGACATCAGATTAGGCTGTAATCATCCCCGCTAAAAAGTTCAAAATCCTGTTTAATACGTTACCAGCGGAATAAGTCGGACATCGCTCGGGTTCATTTTCCTGGAACAGATGCACGCGGCCCGACTTCTCTTCATCGATCATCATTCTTTTCACGTGGTAGAGGTTGGTGAATTTCGTGAGTTTGTATCGCCAGTGTATTTCATCATTATTATTAATAAAATGTGCTATTAGCCTAAATAAAAATGCAATTCAATTTGTGTAAAGTGAAGTAGTGAAATACCGCGGTTGTCTTCTACTGAACAGAGCCGTAGAAAAAATTATAAAAGACATTTTAGTAGACATTTGCGTCTATCTTTTCCGTGTGCGTCTGTGTTATTCGGTACCTACAGTTCATGAGTAATGGATTTGATTCTGATTCATAATCAAATGCGATTTGCATTATTTAGGAATATTAATGTACGAGCTCACCTTCTGCTTTTAATAACATAACGAAAAGGCGACAAAAATTAGTATGTTTTAATGTTTTATCCAAATAAAACTTTGCGGAGCTTTTGCACTTGCATTTGCAAATTAATGACTTAATCACCCTGTATAAACTTTTAAGATTACGGCACTCATATTCCGGAGACCCTGTAGTTTTAGTTATAGTTGATAGAAATTATAAATTAGTAGGTAGCAGAAGTAGTTAAAGAACGAAAACATATGTAACTAACCAGTTTAGTCAACGTTATAGCTTTAACATGAAAAAAGAAAATGGGTTTCTAAACGTAGTCAAATAGAAGAATACAACTTTCAACTTCAGATATTATCAACTACAAATCCGTGCTAAGCTCCTACAAAACTAATACCATTATCTTTCCGCATTTTATAAGATTGACCTTTACCTGTGTCGGAGTCCTCGTGCTTAGACTGGGTGCTGGACAAGGGGGTGGCAGTGGGGACGGGTAATTCTAGAGTGGGTGATTCTGTGACAGACTCCTGGGGAGTACCGGCGACTGATGGGGTGTTGGTGGGGGTGGTCTGCTGCGGGGTGCGGCGTCTCATCGACTTTGATCCGATCTTGAGGGGCTGGTGCATGTGCTGGTAATTTTTTCGGTGCTCTGAAATGAAGATGGTGAATGGTCAGATTGACATGAACTGAATGTTACCGCTTGTGGTGCTAAATGATGTGAAATGAGGAGGATCTAAAATGTGTATTATTACAAACCGTATAGATTATGTTTGGAAGAGTTAATAACCGAAGAACAAATTTCAATAACTTCTTTATTTGATGCTGCATTACATATCTTAAGTATCCTCGGCTCTTTTGACATTATTTCAAAAATTCAGGGGTGTATTCTGTGGCCCAAAATAAGGGTTTATAAATGTGTATTATTACAAACCTTATAGATTATGTTTGGAAGAGTTAATAACCGAAGAACAAATTTCAAGAACTTCTTTATTTGATGCTGCATTACATATCTTAAGTATCCTCGGCTCTTTTGACATTATTTCAAAAATTCAGGGGTGTATTCTGTGGCCCAAAATAAGGGTTTATAAATGTGTATTATTACAAACCTTATAGATTATGTTTGGAAGAGTTAATAACCGAAGAACAAATTTCAAGAACTTCTTTATTTGATGCTGCGGATGTGTATTTGCATCGTTACGAATTTCCTACAAAAAGTACTAGTCATGAAATAAATACCCGTCAGAAAGACGATTATCATATACCGTAGTACAAATATAAAATATCCTTAAATTCTCCTAATTGTTTAGGCACAGATTAATAAAATTTTAGGTTTGCACGTTATTAGCCACTTACCAGTGGAAATTAGGCAAATCACACTTTTTAAATCTTTTAAATATAAATTAAAATGTTTTTAACTGATATATGTTTTTATGATCTTAATGAGTTTTTGTTGTCTTAGTTTTAAGTGATTAAATGACTATTCCTATATAGGGTGTTAAAAAAGAGTGTAAAATATTGCAGGAGGTAATAGTATAAACCAAAATAAGCAGAAAAGTCATAAACATAGGTCCGCAAAGTAACGGTTGCGGAGATATGAACCACTATTCGTTTTTCAAACATTTTATTTTGTTAGGAATAAACCGACAAAGGAAGCTTTTAGCAAACAAAAAACACAGTTACAGAAAATGTTCAAAGTGCCCTCCGTCCATTTCCAAGCAGGCACGACATCTTCGATCTCTTTCGAAAACATCCTCCTTGGTTTGGATTTCTTGACACTTTTGATTAATCCGTAGCTACAGCTCTTCCAGGCTATTTACAGGAGTACCATACACTAATATCTTCAAATATCCCCAAACAAAGAAATCTAGAGGGTTCAGATCAGGCGATCTTGGCGGCCATATAACAGGTCCGGCCCTTCCTACCATCTATGTGGAAAAGTTTGATGTAAATGCTCTCTAACGGCCATGGCAAAATGAGCTGGAGCACCATCATGCTGGAACTACATTTGTTGCCTCTGATTCAAAGGAATGTCTTCCAAAAACTCATACAGTGTGTTCTGCAGAAAGTTGAGGTAAGCAGCGCCTGTTAATCGGTCTGGTAAAACAACAGGACCTAGAAACCTGTCACCTACAATACCCATCCAAATGTTTAATGAAAAACATGCCTGATGTCCAGATTCTATTAGAGCATGAGAATTTTCGTCGGCCCAAATATGCGTATTGTGAAAATTAAACACTCCATTTCTGGTGAATCCGGCCTCATCAGTAAAAACAATGTTTGCAAGAAAACAAGGGTCTTCAGCATCATGACGTAGAAACCAGGGGCAAAAAACCAAACGTGCTTGATAATCATTTATTGGCCTGCACTCGTTGCACATGGTATGGATAAAGCAGTTGCTTGTGAAGGATTCTCCAAACAAGAGGACCACTAATTCCTACCCCGGCTGATATTCTCCGCACACTCGTACCTGGATTCTGCTCTGCAGTGCTAGAATTTCTTCTTCTGCTCTAGGAGTGGATACCGACCTTGGTCTTCCGGATAAATGGCACTGTTTGCTCAAGGAACCGGTATCACGCAATCTTTGGTGAATTCTTCCAAACATGCGTTGTGAAGGAATCGCGATTTGGATAAGCGTCAACATAAAGACGTCGCGCTGCGGTGGCGTTTCCATTAGCACGACCATACATGAAATGCATGTCTGTTAGTTCTGCGTTAGAGTAACCACAGCGAAAGAAAACTTGTGCACTGAGAACAACTGTCAAATACGTACTGTTTATTTCACTAAACATCAACCAACTATTATAAAAAAATACGCAACGTTTTTGCAAAATAAAAAAAGCGGCTAAAAAACATAAAACATTCCATATCTCCGCAACCGTTACTTTGCGGACCCATGTTTATTAAAACTTTTCTGCTTATTTTGGTTCATACTATTACCTCCTTAAATATTTTACACTCTTTTTTTAACACCCTGTATATGTATGTGCATATCTTAAACGAAAATAAAGAGTTATTATTATTATTACTACATATTATTATTATTATTATTGCATGAATTGAATATGCATGTCATTAAAAACTTTATATTTTTTTAAAATAAGCTTAATTTGATAATACACAATGTTAAATACAATAACGGCTTCTTATTATTATCGTACCCTAAGATATGATTAAGTAATTTAAGTAACTATGTAAAAATGCACTCAATCAAATAAATCAATTGTTGTTAATCGGTTTAGAAGACAAAAAAGTGCAAAGAAACAAAAAGCGAAGATAATACAATGGCGCATATGATGACCTATTTTATTTGTAATATTATACTGGGTGATATATATTTTCTTCGCAAATAATGATCTATGATACCCACACCTCTGCCACTGGTAAGTTTCTAAGGTTGGTAATTTTTTGTTACATACCTATTACCATACTAAATATGCATACCAAATTTGGTTTCATTATCTCAAGCGGTTTAGAAATTATTATTTTTTTTAATATTTGCTGTCCTAAGACCTCACATCTATATGTATAACAAAAAATCCTTGTTCTTGGCTACAAAATACGCCTCTGGATTTTTGGTCTCTACTTAAGAAACACTTTGTATAAGGTTTCATTTAAAATAGACCTATTCAAAATTTCAATAGACATTTTTTAAGTTATGTAAATTTTAAAAATAAAAATGTTTGTAGATTTGATGCTCATTCGTTTATGTATCAATAAAAATATAAAGAGACCATTTGATGAAACATTCGCGATCCTTTTCAATCAACAAGACGTCACGATGTCAAAGTTAAAATAAAATAATTTTGTCAATATTTTGAGAATCATTGGGGCAAATATCAATAAATTGTTATAAATACAGGGTTAACTATGACTTAGTACAAATATTTTAGGAGGGGATAGGGAAAAATAAGAATTAACGGAATAACCCTTCAAAAAAGTTCCAAACTTATTTATAAAGCCAAAACAAATTTTTTTCGATATTATTTTAAATCCTTATTTAACGCCGCCAATGAACTTGCTTTTTGGTTGCATATTCTACAAGCATGCAACAGTCGCTCATCAGTCAGTATCGCTGTCATGTCACAAGACTGCCGCAGTTATATTAAAACGTCTATTTATTCCTTTCGTTCGATTTTGTTATAAGAAATTGGCATTATCTAATTGTACCTACGGGATGTGTCTTTTGTCGGTAGTGAGTGGCTGTAATGAGCGAATATGTAGTTCTACCAGTTTATAACAAAATAATGGAAAACGAATGCAAAATACTGGAGCTAAGTGGATTAACTGTTACCTATCTATCAGATATTATTACTAGTAAGAATGTTAATTTTCGTTTCTACATTTAGAAATGCTGCAAAAAAACGACGATAGTAGTAGATATTGTTGACAGATGTAAGTTTTCTTATCATAGGCGCCGACTTTCCGTAGGAAAAAGGGTTTTGCCCCATTTTTTAAATATCGAGCTAAATTTCTGGAATAATTTTTTTATTGTTTTTTAGGCTTCCCTGAGCACGTGGTTAAATTTTTTGTACTTAGTCATAGCTAACCCTGTGTACATAACTACGGATGCTATGCTGGACGGCCAGATGATGGCGAATTCTATAAAAACTGGAACGCAGAATTCCGGCGCTGACCTGCTTGAATCTGTTTTCACTGTTTTCCTAAGTGTCAATTTATTGTTAATATTATAATTTACGCATATAAGTACGAAAGCACCCTGGTGTCAACCATAGTTTTTATTTTTAGAAAACTCTATATATTGAGATTATTCTCAATATATTGAGAACAATCTCAATATCTAGACTTTTCTCTTCGTACTGTGATATTTTTATGTATTTATTCACATTCCACTAGCGATTTAGGTTGTAAAAGCGTGTTTAGTCATAGGCGTTACACATAGATTCGAAAATGAGGACCAGTTTTTCGAGAAATGACATTTGTGAATTTTTTGGGAAATTATTTTTGACGTATTCTTATTCAGTTTCATTTGAAACCCCTCTGTATACATTTTGACAACCTACTCTCAAAGGTTTAACTTCTCATACAGCCGTCCTTGTAACTTGCTTACAAGGGCGATTAGCTTGTTTCCCAATTGTTCTGAGTTTTTTGTTGTTTATATATACTTATAAAGTAGGTAACTATTTTGACACTGTGAGATGTTAATTTAGACACAGGCGTCGGACGTAGGATTGAAAAGGGAATCAGTTTTTCGAAAAATTATATTAGCGATTTTTTTTGGAAATTATTTTTAACGGATTCTTATTCAGCTTTATTAGAAACTTCTCTATACCAAAATTGGTAACCTACCTTCAACGCTTCATTACTTTTCAATAAATATCTCAAACATTTATGTCGCCGGATTCAGACCCCTGTCTTGTGTGAAACATGTTATTTAGACAGCTTCATGATAAGATACATAATAAAGAACAAATATTTATGTAATAATATTGTTATGGAAAAATATCTAATATACTAATAAATGTAAAGATTGTTATGGCAGACTTTAAAACATTTTTAGTGAAAGAAATATTTCTCAAGAATGTGATACTAAGCTTAATGAAAAACAAGCAGTGATACTAAGCTTAATGAAAAACAAGCAGTAAAACTAAACTCTTTGTCTAACTAATAGTTTTAATTAACAGATATGCGAACGTAAAAAAACTTAATTTTTCTGTGTTCATGTCTTGAATACTTAGATATTTCATTCAAATTTAGCACAAAGAGGTTTCCTTTTGAATCTCATATCGGACGCCTATAATTATTGAAATTCGATATTATTATGGGTCTGAAAGTGACGACATAAATGCTTAAAGTATTCATTGAAAAGTAAAGAATCGTTAACTGTAGATTGCCAAAATTTGGTACAGAGAAGTTTTTAACGAGGCTGAATAAGAATCTATAAAAAATAATTATCTAAAAAAATCGCAAATGTTATTTCTCAAAAAACTGGTCCCTTTTTTAATACCACGTGCGACGCCTATGATTAAATTAACATGCTTCTACTACTTAAATCGTTAGTGGAATGTAAATAAATACATAAAAATATCACAGTATTAAGAAAAGACAATATATTGAGTTTTCTAAAAATAAAAAGTATATTTGACACCAGGGTGCTTTCGTATGTAAGCGCTTATCGGCGCGGACTAGCAGTATGGAGAAAACCTACTTCCACTGTGTTTCTATCCTTAGATATGCAAAAGGTTACGTTTAACTATAGAGCACTCAAGCGCGAAAATGCTAACACCACCTATACCTATAGTATCTACAAAATAACCTCAGATATATTTAGCTCGTTTTCATTTCTACATTGAGGCATAAACGTTATCAGTAAAGATCTAGAATACTTTAATGAAATCAGTTACGATACTTCGTGAGAAGAAAATGGGATGTCCGAAAGTATACTCGTAAAAGCTGGCATAACTAAAATTAGTAAAATTTGTCAGATACGTTCGTGTTTTTAGGAACGAAAGTTATGAACAGCTCTACCATTTATTTTGACAGATGGTAAAAAAATTATCGATTTATTTCTCATATGACAGACACTGTTAATATATTTTAATTATCCTTACCCCCATGATGCCTAGATTCGTACGCAGAACAAATTACCATGTTTACGGCGCACAAATTCTTCTAGGGTATTTATTTAGTATTTCAACATCATCAAGCAAAAAAAAATTAAAACTGCATTGTCAGTTCGCGTGGTAGACGAATGTAAACATAGTTTCGCAACCGACTAACACTTTGAAATGACTAAACTCCATCATTAAATTGTTTTATCCAAATCACGTTCTGTGAAATCTTTGACCTATCTGTATAATTGGATTAACAACACTGACTGAAACTACTGTTTTACTTCAAAAGAATAATTAAATAAAAGACGAATTATAAAAAAAACGTATTTTTCCTATAACCTCGCCTGATCCAATCATTGGCCATTGCCATTTCTGTGTTTATCAATAGTCAGTATAAATAACAGTAGGCCAGATAGCGTACGACTTGAAGAAAAAACATCCTTGTTCGTCCATAGAACCGAAACGCGATCCGAATTGCGGTTAATTTAAATTTTTGAAAAAAATTGCATTGCTAATTCAAATATGAGCATATTGGCACGTTATACGGTGAAATGGTTTCGTGCAAAATGCAAAATAGTTATACGTAACCTGTAACCATTTTGCATGAACGTATAATCCATTCCTAAGGTCATTTTATTTAAATGTAGCAGCGAGTCATTTATAAGAATAAGATTTTGTTCTCTAGATATATGATCTATTTAGTATACTACAAAGCATTATCTTTTTTCTAGTTATCGATATAGAGATTTAAAGCTGGATTCATGAAACGGGCATAGCGTTAGTTGGACTAACCAGCTTTGCGCCCGTGTAAAACGCGTTAGTCGGACTAACCAGCTTTGCGCCCATTCACAAAACATGCGTTGCTAGGTAGGCTGTTTATTTACGTCCATATTTGTGCCAAAAGTTAGACCCGGTATTGTACCTGTCTAAAAATCGAGTAACTTCGGCCTCTAGTTCCTTGCGTTTCCCATTGTATATTTAGTATTTATATTCAAAAACAGTACTTTTCAGTGCTACGGATGAGTTAACATATAAAGTAAGTATTATACATAGTGTGCCTTTTATTTAAATTGGTGAAACAGAGGCGTAAATTTTTCGCGTAACCTCCGCTAGTCTGACTAACGTTACGTCTTGTTGATGAATCCGTATGTTAGGTACCAAATATGAACTTATATGAACATAGGTGCAATTCTTTAAAAAATTATAATTTCATATATCACAGTAGCTTCAATGTTAACTAATGTTTAAACTTTAAACACAAATAATAATTATTGTTATAGCAACCATTATTTTTATTTGTCAGGCTATTTTTAAATATAATGTCATAATTCAATGACATTATATATTTTTAAATGTTTGTAACTTCTAAATGAAAACGCAACATTAATCTAGTTATCATCTGCTAAAGTTTGTCATAGAGCTTGTAGAACACTTGTTTCATTATGTAAATTAATTAAGGAATAAGATAAATTCGAAATATTTTCATCAAATCGAAGAACAAGATTCAATCAATAATAACGATAGAAATGATTATCTTATCGCGGTGGCGAATTACTTCTTTTTTATAAGGAATGCTCGAAGGATATACGTGTGCCTATGTACCAAGTTAGTGAATTGACTAGAAAATTGCAGTTTTGGTGGTTTGTGTTGTGCTGACTATTAGGAGAGTTATCACTGAGTATCTTGGCATACTTATTATTTGTTTATTGGCTAATTTAGTATTTTATTAATGAATTATTTGAGATACGACTCACGATTTCATTTATATTATAGCCTATTATAGTTAGTTAGTATATTTAGTATAGTATAGTTTAGTTAGTTATTATAGTGACTAATTGCTAGCTTGTTAACTAGCGCGACGGGCGAAGCGTGCGGGGAGCAACATTTCATAGCGTACTAGATTTGAATGCGGCCAGATACAAAAAAATTTACAAAAATCACAAAAATAATTGCATTACATAACATCCAATATTTTTAGAGTAGAAACAGTGATATAACAGTTTTTACCAATTTTGAGGCGTTAAATAATAAATATAATAAGAATATGGTGTTATAAACAAAAGTCTATCCATCTTCAATATGAAATATAATAAGAATATTTCAAAATTTAAAGTTTTTATCTTGTATTATCAATTACCCAAGGTCGAAAATAATAGAGAGTGACTAATTCACAACACAGAGATGAGTACGGAAGATACGGGTGGTATGATTACCTAAGCGTGCCACATGAGATGAGTTAAAGCATACAAAATTATCAAAAATAAGTTGACGTCGGCTGAACCTAAGACAGTAACAATTAACAATTTACTTTAAATGTGCCACCTGTGTCATCCTCTCAAAAAATTAGAATGTAGGTCTGAAACAATTGGATCCGACAATTCATCGCAGCCAATGAAAAGCAGCAGCGCATGCGTAGCAGAAGCTGTGTAATAGGGTATGCTGTCACACGATTTTGTAGGAAGAATATACGGGCTGCATGTATATTTGTTTGTGTTGACTGCTATAAATTGTGAGCAGGTTATAACATTAGTCACTCTACAATTTTAGCCGCTGACTATAAAAATGTTTTTTTAATCTTCAAGTAAGCAATAAGTACCTATATCATTTCAGTATTCTTACATCATTTAATAATAATACTAATACTAATAATAATAATAATTTTATTTTGATCAAATTATAATGTTAAAAGAAAACAGAACGAAAACTACTGACATAAAAAAAATCTGTTTTACCTGTTACGAAAAATATGTCGCATAGACTTTTAGCCATGTCGCTAACAAATTTACAGGAGCCTAGGCTTTTAATATGTAACAATCAATTGTTTCCGCAATAAACGAGACACCTCCTCCAGAAAAAGGCGAGCTTCAAAAGGATACACCTAAAAATTCAATAACGTCGGAGAAATCTACCTCTCATAAAACTGACAGTCGAGGAAATTTTCCTTCCAATTCGTTACGTCCACATTCAGGCATTCAGATTAAATCTGGTCCTGAGTGGCGTTAATGCCCCGTTGCTTTTTTGATCGATATATGTAAGTCTGTACGAGCTGGTCTACGTGCAGGATGACTTGTAGTTCACGTGTGTTTGGAAATGGAGGATATTATTCAAGGTATAATGAAAACAAAAGATAAAAACGTATTTTTCCTAGACTGTCTCAGAAAAACAATGCTGTAAACGAATTTTGCAACCGTGTGTTTTTCACACAATATCCTTTCTTATAATTACTCACTTACATATAAACATATATGCCGCTGTTAGAGACAGCGTAAAAAATAAATATCGACAGAGCTGTAAATAAAAGTGCGGTTGTGAGAGCCATATCATAAAATACTTGAGACTTTGAGATGCATTTTTACCAGCGATTTGTAACAGGTACAAAAAATGTCTATTTGTATAATTATTTTTATTCAAAGAATCACAAACATGTACATATATATAAATAAAATTAGTGGGAAGTTTGGAGATGTTGGTTTTCACTAACCAGTGTATCAATATTAACATTCATATTTCTTGTTGACAAACGAAGCAACACCTATATTTTGACTATAAATTTCATGTTGGAAAAACTGCTTTCGCAACGATACGTGCTTCCCAGCATTGAGCCCATAAAGCCTTGTCCTCATGGACGCGAAATTCGCAAAAATTGTCGCGAATTTCGTAGATTTGGCTTAAATTATTAATGGCGGAAAAGTGTCAACGTTTAGCGAATTTCGCAAAACAGAAATGTTATCGTTATTTTCATCATTATGTGGGGTTAGTAAGTATAACTTGAGCTTCTAACAATCTACCATGACAGTCAATGACAGTTTTATGATGAATATTATAGAAAAAATACTTTATATCGTGTGATGTAGTAAAATGTCGTTTCATATTATATTATTTAGAAACTGATGGTACTTGCATACAAACAATACTCTGAAGATTATTATTATTATTTATGATTAAATAGTCTGATATCCAACGGTTATTATAAACTTGATTTTCGTTCGTTATTTTTCTGTTCTGCAAAGTATATTTCACTTAAAAAACTTTAAATTGACTTGCACCGTGCGTATTGCACACCAGAACAAAGTAACTACAATAATTATAAAGAAATAAACACTGGACCGGAACAATAAATTTCGCGAACTGTATTCAACGTTTTTCTGTTTATGAGTCTCTATTCCATACTATTAACTATTAACTATGCCCGTCCCGCTTGACTCAACCTTCTTATATACGCGCGTATGCCACTCGAATGTTTGAGAGCGGTCCAGTGAGATCTTCAATGTTCCATTAACTTGGTTCTGGTGTTCTATCCAACGCCAGTGGCGTCACATAGCCTCTGTATGTGTTAGGGCAGCCTTAATATAGGCTTAGATAGTACTATCAGTGATTAAACTGATGTTTGCTAATGGTGCTACTGTTTAAATAATTCAAACTGTTTGGCAAGAAGTATGATAGATGGCGACACTCTCGAAACCACCCTCATTCACGAAAAATCCATGGCGACGCCAGATTTTTCGGTCACCATATAGTAGGTATACTCACTCATTCCTGTTTAGCTGCTAAACTAATTACAAAAAAAATAATTTTATTACAAGGTACTCATGTATACTTTTTTTGATGCTGAAACATTTTTGTTTTTGAGTAACAAAAATAAGCGCGTTTAATTTTATTCGAGTGCTTTAATTCAGTTAACAACTTTAATAATTATAATAATTCTTGAATAGGAAAACGAGTTTATTAAAATCTGTTGACGCTCAAGTTATATAAAATTTCAAATGAAACCCAAATTAGGTATTTTATTAAAGCTAAAATACCCTTGAAAATTCAATTTCAGGACTTTAATTTAAGTAAAGCGGTAAAATGTATTTAATATATCTTATGTATATACAGATTGTCCCAGGCATCACTGTAACTATAAACAGTCCTATATATGTCTCATTAAACTAATTAAACATCATATACATATTTGGAGCTATCAGTTGGATGATATTCAATTTTTCTTTCAAATAGTACATTATATCAACTTTTAGTTGTTTTAATGCATATTTATGTTTTCGTTTATCCGTAAAATATAGTAAGGTTTGACTACAGTAATGAAGATGAATTCAAATGAACAGAAATGATAGTGTGTAGATTTAATTTTCCTAATAGGGACAAAATGCGAACATTAATTATTTACATTCCGAAAGGACTGACATGATTTGAATTTGACTACTACTACTACCAATAATTTTTAATTTTAAGCACTTTATTTTTTTCTTTTGAAAAATAACAGTTGAATGTGTCACCCAACTGATAGTTTTAATAAATGTTGCTTTTTTTCTACCACCCTGTAGAAAATTTTTTTGCATTTAGAAATATTTAGGGTTGGATACATAGTGATTTTTCGGGTTGTTATGTTACGTCGGTAATTGGTCGCTGCCAGAAATAGAATTAAAGTGCACATCCCTAGCATTATCGGCGATTCCTTGACTTGCCCTGGTTGTTATCGAGCTAGGCTCTGTGGGGACAGACCCGCTATTGGTATCTCTGGACCCGCCCATATATTGATTTCGGCTCCTGTTGTTGGTATTACGACTGATACGGTCGGATCGGATACATAGTGATTTTTCGGGTTGTTATGTTACCTGGGTAATTGGTCGCTGCCAGAAATAGAATTAAAGTGCACATCCCTAGCATTATCGGGGATTCTTTGACTTGCCCTGGTTGTTATCGAGCTAGGCTCTGTGGGGACAGACCCGCTATCGGTATCTCTGGACCCGCCCATATATTGATTTCGGCTCCTGTTGTTGGTATTACGACTGATACGGTCGGAACCGTTCCTCGTATAATGGTGGTCTTCCGAGACGTCTCGCAGCCGCCTCTGTGACTGGTCGCATCCCATGGTTCCAAACGTCTCGCCGCTCTTCACTATCGGTATCATAAATATGCCTCTTACACTTATATCCAAAGTGTGTATGCTTATCACGTTTGACAGGTTTCTTAATAAATTGTTGATACGTCCTAATATGCGTCTATAATCTTTGTAAATAATTTAACGAAATAAAATGTGTACTTGCGAAAAGAACCTCCAAATTGCTAATATAGTCGTAAACTGAGAAGTTCTAAATTTTACAGAATTGGAATTAAATTATTAGAAGTACTAATGAATAACATCAACAATGGTGAATTCCTACAAATCTAATGGTAGCAGCAGCGACAACAACAGTAGTAGTAGAGGAAGAAGAAAACAAGGTTAATACTTTGCAGTTTTTTTCCCTGTAAATATTTTTCGCTATTATTTTATTTACATACCTATTATAAAATGTAGGTATAGTTACATATCTTAAAGTTACTAAAAACAACAGACAAGAGACAAAATACTGCAATCCGGTCCTGAATTAGCAGCAATCTATTCCTTTCGATGATGATTCTCATAAAATGAAGCTAATAGTTAACGATGACTGCAATCTACGTAAACGAATTTATTTATGGCCACAGATAAACTATGCCCAGAAATTATATAGCAATTTAATAGCGAAATGTCATTGTATTTCCCGAATTTGTACACGCAAAGCATAACATACTAACGTTGACTGGTACAGACTTGCAGATTTATATAAAACTTTCAGTTTGCGAAATGAAAAGCAAATTGACGTAAACGATTATTCTAAGGATAAATAAAATTATTGAATAAAATGGAGCCTATATAAAAATGCCTCATTCCTCAAAATCTGGTATAAAACCATTTTAGAGTATGCTACTAAATCCAGTGCCGCAGTTTTAGATCTGAAACAAAAATAACCGCTAAACAGTTTTATTGTAAAATTTGACAGTAAAAAAAAAATCGAAGTAACGTTGGAATTAGAAAACAAATTTTAATATTTTGCAGCAGAATAGAGTTTTCACTGCTTCATGATTAGAAAAAACCGAAATAAATAGAATAAAAAGCACACATTGTATACAGGGTGAGTCAAGTTTATATAGTCAATATACAACATCTCTTGTATCTCGCTCTCCAACAGAAATATACAGGGTGATCAAGTTCAAGGAAAATATTAGAACCTGTTTGGAGAACATACATATGACTTCATTGATAGGAATTGTAGGAGATGTGATTTAATTAGCTTAAAATACCTTTCTAATACAGTAAAAAATTAGAACCTGCTTCCGCAACTTCACAGTCGTCTTTAAGCAAGTCTACATCGATATTTTAAGTATCTGTTTAATTTTACATGTAATGTCCAGTTGTCATAAAATTCATTTCACATATTTTTTTACCCTGTTCAGTGGCGTACCAAATTTTTTTTCTCAGGGGTGTTTTAGACCCCTCATATCTACGCCACTGGTTATAATTTGATTTCAGTTATTAGTTCATAATATGATCATCTCTTAGCAATTAATACCTACAGACATTTTTAAAAATGGCTCGTCATTTTAGAGTGAGCGGGTAAATTAGATTTTTTTTCACTGTACTTGATCATTCTGTATCTTTGCTGAGAGCGAGATAAAAGGTATGTTGTATGTACATTTGCCTTTGATTCTCCCTATATATTCAACATATCAAATAAACTTTTTATTTCTATTTTTTAGGTGTAGTTACATACTCTTGCAATAATAAAAACAGTTTTTGAACTGCTGGAAGTTCTGAGTAAAAATGTCATTAAACCTCTATTGGTGAGTGAAACAACTAAGAAAAGAAATCGCAAAATTAATTTTAAAGAGTGTTATTACTATTGCAAACGATTGTACTCGTACCTACCTACAATGCACATGCAGATCGTTTCTGGTAAACACAAAACGAGGACAAATAGAGGTCCAAATCTCTTTCAAATTCTAGTGATAGGTGGTTCAAAAAGAGCATTCTATCATTTACTTCAATTTATGTAAGACGTAAGTAAATAAAAATTGTGTTCGTGTATAGGCACCTATATATAAAACTGTACAGTGGAATCAGAGCCAGTATCAATCACCAAGAAGATTTTGTATGGAATCCCCAGGGATAATCCCCGGATTGGGCATATAATAAATCATTTTTTATCTCTTTCCGTATTCTTTGCCGTTTCGGCAATGCTACGACCTTCTTTGATCAGCCAACGTCGGAATGGCTAATGTGGGAGGCGAGATAGAAAATTATCCAGCCAAACGCTTCTAAAAATTAATGGGAATTTATAACGCGAAATTTAGTAATTACAGAAGCTTTTAGAAATGGTAATTAGAACGGACGCATTCCTGGCAATTTAGGGGTAAAGCGTTTCTGGTGAACTGGAAAGATTGTGGGGTTTGTAGGTATAAATGTTCAAGTGCTTATTTTTACGTTTCCGTCAAACGAGAATAATATAAAATAAAACATATTACCTATAATTATGATATACCTAAGTGCTAAAAATGACATTTTATTACGAACAAAATAAAATCTTTTTTAGCACATATATCATACACTATTTTTTTCTACAAATACCATTAAAATTACAAATCAACGCATTTCTTACGTTAGGTACCTATTAAATTTATGAAATATCATTTTGAAATTAAATTATTCATGAAGTTTATTGTTGCTGAGATACTGAAAGTTCGATCATTTATTGATAAGTAATGACAAATCTGGTGAAAAGTGATCAAGAAAATTAATTTCCCCTGGTTAAAATCGAAGAAAGCACTTTTGAGTTATTCAGCCCAAGTACGTATCCTATTCATAATAACATTTACGTTATTTCAAACTCGGCAAACAAGGAACCAAATAAAAACTGTATCAAGAACAGTTTAGTTTAAACAGCTTTAGTTTTATCATAATTAAATTAAGTATCCCATTTTTACATTTAATTAATAATTTATTTAATTAATCTTCATTTTTTCAGAAGTGTGACGAAACCCCCATCAAACTAAAGAAAAAGATTTTTACATATATTAAAATTAAAAAAAAAACAATAATCGAATGGTCAACAATCACTTAAGCATAATGGCATTCAAGAAACTTGCAGAAAGCAACTGTGTTCCTCAATAAATTGCCGAACCTTTACTAAATCTAAATAATTTTTTTAAACTTCATTAGGATTAAAATGGGTTAATTAAATTTTGTATCCTTCTTCATTAGACGTTTTGATAAAAATTTTACGATTAACTTACTTTCGATGTGCATTTATAAAACTGCGAATTTTTTCACAATTCAAATAACATAAACTATAGTGACACCTATTTGATTCCTTGTCTTTAAGAAACTCTACATAACGTGTAAGAAAATAACATCGCCGTTATTTCTTAACAGGGGGATACATACTACAAAAATTTATGTTGATGAAATAAAACATTTAACCTTGAAATAACGCAAAAAATGTTATAACCAAAATGAGATAACTACATACTTAGGCTGATTGCCTGGTCTGCAAAGCAACAGTACGAGTTTTCGTACCATCTGAAAAAAGTGATCTGAAAAATGTTCACAAAACATAAAATGACACTACACACATACTACAAAACAGTAAAATGATAATAACTATTCGCATTTAACACGTACATTGATTTGGAGTTTTAAGGTTAACAGAATGCGCGCGCAACTTGACACATGTTGCTTATGTACCTACCTACATATTAGGGTAGGTTAGGCTTACACAGTCAGGTCCAAAATTTGCAATAACTTTAAACTCAGTTGTCTCGGTTATTAAAAAACACTTAGTAAAGCAATTTTTGCATAATGATGTATTTTAATGCCTACTGCCATCTGTTAAAATTAATACTCTACTTTCAAAATCATCCTATACTGACAGTATCTTAGAAACTAATGCTCGAATATCAAAATATCCAGATCTGTATCAATACTATACCATCATCTTTCAATAATTGACATTATTTTTAAGTATTGACAGTACAATTAATAGTGTAAGGTCCGTATTTGAACTTAAAAATACACTATATATTGTTTGAGATTCAATCTTGCAGCAAAAACAATCAGGTGAATACACAGGCGTTATCATAGTCCCTTCTGTTGGGTTAGACAAATATAAAACAGCGGGTTATTCGTCAATTACCTGATCTACGGCATACTGATAAGAGCTAATATGCTCGAAATTGGTATTTGTCTGGTTGACCGCTAACGAATGACTGTTTGCTACAGGTCTTTCGGGTGTAATTCAATGCTGGGCCACTTTTTCATATGCTCAAATAAGAACATTTTTATCTTTTGTAATTGTCAAGTCAAGTAGTAAGTAATTGTCACCTTTTCAGGTCGGTCAGTGGTCGCGCGGTTTAAGGCGTCACTACTTGAATCGAGGTGACTAGATCGCCCCGCTGCCGGTAAACTGTATATAAGCTATATTCGTGGAGAGGATTGGTACCCTCTCTGCGGGTATGGTAGGGTGGAAGAATGTTAGCTTGGGTCAATGTGAGAGATTGATACCGGTTGATATTTGACTACCCCCCTAATTAATGATGTTTTCCAGGTTTCCCTCATTCCTGCTCTGAATAGTGGTTAGGGCGTACCAACGTAAGTCGTTCCTGGGCGCAAATGCGGCCTGCTTAATAGTAATATGCCGCCCTATCTCCCGACTTCTGGGCTAATCCCTGTGATTAGAATGAGGGGTAGAAATATATATAGGAAGAGAGAGGAGAATTCCTTTTCGTCGAGTAGTAGAAGGGATGCATTTTTTGGCATATTTCGTCTCTCTGCATCCTGATTCCATTTTGTGATTTTTAGGTGGTATTTCTTTTGAGACTTTTGGACGATATTGTTTATAAATTTTAAACGGGAAGTAATACATAAAAAAATCTCTAATACAAGTTTATTAGGAAAAATACAGCTTTTCAACAGAAAAAAATTTGGGTATATTTCTGGAAAAAAATATAATTGATGTCATTAGTCGCTTCTGTCAAACACCAAATATAGTTTTGATTGAAAATTGAGTTTACCTCATCCCAAGTTTTATTTATTTTTTTTTTATCCTCACAGTAGACCTATACTATCGAGTTTGACACATTGTACAAACTATTAAAGTGTATTATGAAAGTGCTGTTAATGGCGAAAAAATAACTGACTGATAACCCATTACTTTTTGGCCCAAACTGAATGTTATGAACTTTGTTACTTGTTACTTGTTACACTTTGTTAGGAAAAAGATTTTCAAAAATTCTCGCGGTGGCTAGTCACGAAGGTCCTGGAATTCAACGGCCTAATTTTTTTTAAAGGATTATCTAAAAGCCGGGGTGTATGCCAATGCAACGCAAATATCTGCAGATTTAAATACTAATATTGGAAGAGTTACTGATGAAGTTCGACCGACTTTATCTGAGAATGTTATCAAGAGTTGGGCATTTCGATTTAGCGATAGACGTGACGACGGTCATTTACTTCGACATCCTTTTTCATACACAAACAGTATTAACTGAATTAAAACCAAAAATACTTTGTTTGATTTCCGTTGGAAAATAGGACACTCTTATTGAAATACTCCTTAACTACCTTTATACAGGGTTAACTATGACTTAGTACAAATATTTTAAGAGGGGATAGGGAAAAATAAGAATTAACGGAATCACCCTTCAAAAAAATTCCAAACTTATTTATAAAGCCAAAAAAAATGTTTTTCGATATTATTTTAAATCCTTATTTAACGCCGCCAATGCTTGTTGGTTGCATAGTCTACAAGCATGCAGTCGCTCATTAGTCAGTGTCACTGTCATGTCATAATTGAATTCCTGTGTTTACGTTGTAATTTTGTGTTCTTCTGAAGTTTTTAGTGCCTTATTTTAATTTTTAAACGCTTTGTAGTTATTAAATAAAGATATTTGTGTTGGATGCAGATAATTTCCTACAATATAGTTCGCCGGTTTGGTTTTCTAGGTTATGGGACAAGACTCCCGCGGTTACATTAAAACGTCTATTATTCCTTTCGTTCGATTTTTTTATAATAAATAGAAATCTAATCTATCTAATTGTACCTACGGGAAGTGTCTTTTATCGGTAGTGAGTGGTTGTAATGAGCGAATATGTAGTTCTACCAGTTTATAACGAAATAATGAAAAACGAATGCAAAATACTGGAGCTAAGTGGATTAACTGTTACGTATCTATCAGGTATTATTACTATTAAGAATGTTAATTTTCGTTTCTACATTTAGAAATGCTGCAAAAACGACGATGGTAGTAGATATTGTTGACAGCTGTAAGTTTTATCTATGGATCTAAGCCATCTCAGTCGATTCTTATCATAGGCGCCGACTTTCTGTAGGAAAAAAGGGGTTTTGCCCCATTTTTTAAATATCGAGCTAAAATTCTGGAATAATTTTTTTATTGTCTTTTAGGCCTCCCTGAGCACGTGGTTAAATGTTTTGTACTTAGTCATAGTTAACCCTGTATATAGCAGCCGTCGTTTCGGAAAGTCGCGAGGATAATGAGCACCAACGAAGCTTTCTGCTACGATTCCCAAATGGGAACTCGGGAAAACGAAAATTAAGTAGCAAATATTCTACGTGTCTCAGAGGAAATGGATATTTACGCCCTTTTGGCAAATAAATTTTACACTTGAACGTCGAGCCTTTCAAGTTAATGAAAAGGTAATTAGATTGCGAAATATCTTCTACGTAATATTTTTTTCTTGCTAAAATAAACTCTATTTCTTTATAGACAAAAAACTTATTAGTTTTTTATTAAAATTAATTTACTTAGTTGTTCTGTTTCTGACACCTTGTTACGCAGAATACGTTTTCCATTATACTGAAACGTGGTAAGATTCCCAAATTGAATAAAAAGTTTTAACTCTAGTTATGTGGTGTTATCAAAACTTTATACACACCTCAGAAATATGATAAAAAATACCATGAAAATATGTATTCCATATTTTTTAGAATTAACTCCAATGTTTGATTAATTTAGAAGTAGCAGATATTATTGAAATTAAACTAACGATGTACCTACTCTGCGGACAAATACCCCGACCAGCATTTAATTACACCTGCAATATTATATTCACATATTCGAAATTCTTAGCTAAGCAAGCAAGTTTTAACCGTCTATAAAATCACATTTCTTTAAATACAACTCATATAAATTTTATCAGTACTAAATATAAAATAGTTTTGCTACAAACTTACAACTTTTTCGGTCAATATCCTTGACCCCTTCGCTTCAAGAAAGCAACAAGCTTGTAATACTTGCTTATGTCCTGATTCTTTATGTTCATCATTACAAAAATTTGACCAAAGCTTTGACGATTTTGGTTAAAAGAGGGTTTATTTTGTTCGAAAGAAAGTTATTTTATTTTGTTCGCCTTCGGTGTTGTGTCCCAAACATAAATACTATCTATTATTTTTATTTATAGTTATGTCCCATAATGATGTGCGCTCCTTTAGAGGGTGTGTTCCTTGGGTCATTTTTTTACTTTCTATAAAATTTTTCGATTTGAGCCCTCCGTTACGAGATAAGTTCTTCTAAAAATTTGGAAAATTTCGGTTTTCATCTTCTTTCTCAGGAACGGTTAAACTTATAAATCTGAAAATCGGTGACTACATTTAGTTAATTAAGTTACATTGTTGAGTACGATTTTTATTTTTACGAAATGTCTAAAAGGATGGCAACCACCAACCTCTGTTGTTTTTTTAATTAGAACTTTTTTATTCTAAACGTTTCTCGATATGAAAAAATTACAGTTAATTTACAAAATGTTCCCTCTCTCAGAATTTTTATGCAGACACGCGTTTTCTTAAAAAAAAAATAAAATCCACATACGTACATATCCTCGGGTGTGGAATATGCAAGTAAAATATCTCATATGAAATGTAGTAGGCTGCTGTCGCTTTGATGGTATGGTTTTATTGTTTGGATTGTCATTGACAATTATAAATGTCAGATATCTACCACCAAATTAGTTATTCTTTTCTGTTAATTATTATTGTATTATATTATTGCAATTATGAATTTTCAATATTTCCAACGAAATTAAAAATTCCCGTTAGGTAATGCGTAGTGTAAATTTAATTTTTTTACGAAGACTTCAGCTATGTGACCAATTTCTGGGAAGGCATTTTGAACACCACATGTAAACATTTAATAAAATTAAATTTAGCCTGCAGCTTCGTCTACGTATGTATTTACAACAACAAATATTAGTCAGTGTTCTTTACCGACTGCCACATTAGCCACCATATCGAAAAATGTTATAAAAAGTACACCCCCCCCCCTCCAAATGACCCAAGGGACACACCTTCCAAAGGAGCGCACATCATTATGGGACACCCTGTATAGCATCAGAATAGCAGCAAGACAAAGACATGTCCTGCAAACGCTATTTTTAAGTTATTATTTTATTCAATGACAATAGCGACAATAAATTTATTGTTCGATATTCAATACTTAGATATCTCAAATTTAATCATTTTGTGGCAAGAAATACGGCGACCTTAATTAAGCCATTTACATCAACTTTATTTCCTATCAAAGGGCATACAATCATTCACTGATAAAAATTGCAGTAAAATTGATTCGAATATAAAAAAATAATTTACTAATACTGTCCCATAAACAACTGATCTCTGACCTAGGCAAAAACTGAGCAAGTTAAAAGCAGGTTTTACGGCATTAACTTTATTTATCCTCGTATCCTTTCAATGAAACTGGGTTTAATTAAATATAATACTACCGAACTTGCCAAATGGAGAAGCATGCCAAACGAAATAATTTTCTCTGCTTTCAGATCCCACCAGCTAACCAAATTCTGCGAATACTCTCGAAAAAGCCAATTTAAAATTTTTCCCGAAAGGGCGTATTTTATTCGGCAAAATTGTATTCAAGTCTTGCTGTCGGCAGTGGCGTAGCCAGAAATTTGACATGGGGGGGGGGGTTTCAGTGAACAAAGTATTTCAAACTAGATTTTTTTTAATAAAAAAAAATTATTTTTAATAAATTGAAACAATAAAAAGTAAATAAAAAAATAATCTCATCATAAACATGTAAATAATAAACAGGTACGAACAATATTTGTAACAAAAATGACAAAAATAAAATTAGAACTTAGTTGCTAAATCTTGACGAATAGCGTGATTGCAGGTTTGTAGTCAGACATTACCTATATGACCCAACTAACCCAACCCATGGGGGGGTTCTGACCGCCAACCACACCCCCCCCCGTGGCTACGCCACTCCTTGTGGGTGATATTACGAAGGTTTTAGGAACTTCATATGTTCGTCCTCACACGGAAACATTGTTTTTTAACAGGAATACATTTTAAATTTTACGTTGTACCCTTCTCACAATTTATCTTATATAGTGATTTTGAAGAGTCTTTTTTAGTAATCAGAGACCGTTTAGATATGCTTTTACAATCTACCATGCCGGCTAAGTTACCAATCCACGGCCTTCTGTGATTTTTTCTTGTGTCATTTTTCGGAAATTATTAATTCGAAAATTAAATATTACCGACTTTTTTTATCAAAAATCTGGCAACATCCCTGTTCAGGGCCCTATAAAACCCAAGTATACCAAATTTCATATACAGGGTGTCCGGAAATAAATGCAACATAGAGCAAGATCTTTGACGACAAAATAATGCGATGTTGCCAAACTTACCTTAGTCGAAAGTTGATGGTTAAAAACATACAGGCTGTCAACATTTTATTTTCGATATTTGTAAATAACTTTTTAAAAAAGCCAAATGTTTGCATACATTTTGGAGTTGTTTTGGGAGTTTTTGGGGGTTAAAAATTGAAATTTGTTTCTAATTTAGACGTCACTAGTAGAGGGTGCCACTTTTCTTTTTAACCGTCAATATTTCACTAAGGTAAGTTTGACAAGTCGCATTATTTTGTCATCAGGGATATAATCTTGTTCTGTTGCATTTATTTCGGGATACTGTACAGGGCTTTGAATATTCCAAATATGGTAAAGTATTTATTTTAGTATAAACCTTCAAGAGATGTTGTGAATAAAACAATTTAAAAATTAGATGCAAAATATAGTAAGCTAGGCAACAGTTAGAACAAAAAATTATAACGGCCGTATGATTAAATATAATTCTAACCATTGTAATAATGACTAAATTGCGTTTCTTATGTTAATGTATAGTCGACAAAATGTTTCCAAACTGTCAGTTAATCGTTCTACATGTACAAATTTACTGTGGAAAAAACTTACAAACTATGGTAGAAATTCATTTAGGCTTATGGTGAGCGCTCTATCAAACGATATATAAGGTCTGTTCCAACAACCATCGAGAACTGGTTCAGAACCGTGAGAAATGTTTGACCAACACCGTCTTACGTCGAATTCGCCGAGAGTACATTAACAACTGAACTGACTGACTAATTCTGGACGGTTCGGAATCGATTCTTGCTGTGTTGGAACAAACCTATAGTTTTAGTTCAGTAACTCCTTAACGGATAATGATAAAAATATGCGTTTTTTTTAAATAATATTATAATATATTATTTTACGTCGATGCTGTGTTTTGAAATTTTGAAAAAGTGTAAAATAATTTTTTTTAAATGAATTTTGCATATTTTCAAAATTTCAAAACACAGCGTCGACGTTAATAATATTTGTAGTCTATTAAAAAAAACCGCATATTTTTATAATTTTTCGTTGAGCAGCTACTGAGCGAAAACTATACGATCCCTTTGGATCGAGCGCTCACCAAGCCTTAACAATTGCGGAAAGCGTAGAAATAGTCCGTTAGCTGGCGAAAATGACCGTTCTTTTAGAGAAGAAGTAGCACGCGTATTTAATAGAAGACATTTGCAGAGATGGATTAGCTTCAAGGCAGTAGCAAATATTAACAACACTGGCATATGTCTAAAGTAAGAGGGCCACATTTAAATAATAATAGAATTAATTCACAATTTGATGAAATTGTCTTGCTACTTGTGCGGGATAATCCGACATTTAGTATTACAAAAGTAGCCCCACAATTGGGAGATTTACAAAGTAAAGTGTGGCGATGTCTTAAACGTCACAATATGAAGGCATCTAAATCAAAATTTTTGCATAAAATTGAATGTGGCAATGAAACTAATCGTTTAGAATACTGGTTGTGGGCACAAGGTAATTTCTTAGAAGACAGAGATTTCTTTAAAAATATAATTTTTACCGATGAAGCAGCTTCACAACAAATGGAATAGTGTCTTCACAGAATTGCAGATGGTGGTCAGCAGAGAATACAAATTTTGTATATAACTGTATAACAATATTCGGAAGGTAAATGTTTGGTGCGGCATATGACCACCAACAAATTATGGGTCCATTTTTCTTTGATGGCATTTTAAACAGCCAAACAATTTTAGATTTTCTCAATATAAAATTTCAGAATGTTTTAAAAGAATTACCTCTGTGACAAAGAATAAACTCATACCTACAGTTAGATGGCTCATCAGTTCATAATGTCATAATTATTGTTGATTGACTGAATTAAAATTTTCCAATTCGTTGGATAGAACGTAATAGTCGTTTAATTATCTGGCCACAGAAATTCCCCGACTTGATCTTTATTTGCGGTGTTTATTGAAGCAGAAGGCATACAAACATTATATTGAAAATAGAGAAGATGAGAATGTCTGTAATAAAATTAAATGAAAATGTCAGGAAGTAACAGAAGAAGAGTTATAGAAAGTTGTTATTCATATCAGAAAACGTATAGAAAAGTGCATAGGACTTGACCGAGAGTTAGTCAAAAGGGATGCGATTTAGTTAAATTTAGTTTAGTCGCTTATTATTATTATTTCAATTATTTAAAGTTTAACTATGATGCAATGTTTAAGTTCTTAAGATCATTTGCTGTCCTTCAATTAAAAACTGAAATGTTAATAACAAGTTGATTTTTTTCGGAAGTACTAAACTACAAAAAAAGTATAAAGAAGTATTTCTTTGAACATTGCATTTATATTTTGCCCCAATTTTTTTTCCAAATGCTTCTGGATATATATACTAAAATAAATAGATACTTCCCTATATTTGGAATATTGAAAGCCACCTATAAGAATTATTTTTAGACATAATTTAATGAAACTTGGGAATACTTGGGCTTTAGAGGGCGCTGAACGTTGCCAAATTTTTGGTAAAAAAATTACATATGAGTTTCCGAAAATTGACGGGAAAAAATCACACAAGGCCGTGGATTTAGCTGTCAGAGTCACATCATCAAAATCGCCCTACCCACTACAATTTTACAGGGGTGTGAAGGTGAGAAGTGAAACACACTGTATAACAATTTCTCATAAACCATTTAATCCTTACACAAAATAAGTGTTAGTATGACATTTTCAAAGTCTATTTCAGTGAGACTGATTCACAAAATAATATATTTCAGGGTTGACTATAACCGCGTTGATAAATTTTTAAACGATATTATTTTAATACACAACTTTTTACCGAAAGTACCCATTAAAACATAAATATCGAATTAAATACTGTTGACCTCCGGTTTATTAATTGTAACCTTCACTTCAAATTGTATTTTGGCTGATAGGAGTTTATTTTCATATAATTTCAAATATAAACAAATCCATTCCCTAAATAAAACACAATCCTCTGATTTTTACGTGGTATACTTTCACAAAAAAATTAAATACGGAAAATTCGTTAAAATAAACGTATTTTCACATTCATTTTAACGGTGAGTGTCAAGGCATTAAAGAACAGGAAAGTATTTATTCCAATGTAAAACTTTTTAATTACAATTTAATGAAGTGAATCAAATCAAATTGATTTGAAATCTACGAGTTTCGTATAGTATTCCATATAATACTGGAATTACCTGGTTACTCTGAAATTTATCTTTGTATGTTCAATTATTTTATCATTATTTCGTTTTTATTATAATTTGATTTATTATTTGTATTATTTTTCCTCTTTTTTCTTCTTTTCGTTCAATAACTACGACAACCAAGCAAATGATTATATTGGTTGTTTTATTTTTAAGTTTGCTAGCAATTTCACAGCCATCCTCGCAAGAAATTGGATCATTTTAATTACTTATCACAAAACCGTCAATAACAGAACAATTAAAGGAGATAGGTAAGTGTAATATGGACAGATAGAGGGTAACATTCTACAACAGTTTTTAGTAAATATACAGGGTGTTGCATTCACAAAAAAAAGTTTTGGCGGTTCGAAGTTAAACAGATTTAGCAATAAATTTTCACCATTTCACCAATTAAACAGTTTTTAACATATCTGTAACAAATAATAAGCATCCCCCTTTTATACAGTGCTTTCGAAAAGTAACGAATAAATTCATTATTTTTGAAATTGAGAAGTTTTCGAAAAAATCCCCTGGCATGTCTATTTTGTTTTTAAAAAAGGCACTTTTTGACATACGACCCACATTTGTGACGTCATCGTTGTTCGAGATAAGACGTCATCGACAATTTTTTTAAATAGCAAACCCTAATACATCGGTGCTTTTATCTTATTATTATGCCCATTGTTTTTCAAGGCTAAAGTATGGGATATTTTTTTCGGGTTTATCTAGTCATGCAGACGGAGCTTTTAGAATGCAAAAAGGGCTATTAGAAATATTTTGTCATTAGGGGCAAAGGAGTCATGTGGATATAAGTTTAAAGTTAAGGCTTACGGTGAGCGCTCGATCCAAAGGGATATAGTTTTCGCTCAGTAACTTCTCAACGAAAAATGATAAAAATATGCGGTTTTTTTAATAGACTACAAATACTATTTTACGTCGGCGCTGTGTTTTGAAATTTTGAAAATATGCAAAATTCATTTAAAAAAATTTATTATACACTTTTTCAAAATTTCAAAACATAGCGCCGACGTAAAATAATATTTGAAGTCTATTAAAAAAACCGCATATTTTTATCATTATCCGTTAAGGAGTTACTGAGCGAAAACTATGGGTTTGTTCCAACACAGCAAGAATCGATTCCGAACCAGAATTAGTCAGTCAGTTTAGTTGCTAATGTACTATCGGCGAATGCGACGTAAGACGGTGTTGGTCAAACATTTCTCACGGTACTGAACAGTTCTCGACGGTTTTTGGAACAAATGTTATATATCGTTTGATAGAGCACTCACCGTAAGCCTTAATGCCGCTTCCATGTATTTATATTTTAGAGTTATTGTCGTATGCAAAAACCAATATTAGTGATTTTAGAATGGACAATTTTTATCATAACTATCTGAGATTTCGTCATGATTGTTCCTATACATAGTTTGACATTCTTTGAAAAGATCCCGCAATACATGGGTGTATTATTGTACAAGTTGGCTGATAGAATAAAATTAATAACTAATTTAAAAACTTATATGCGTAAAGTTGAAACTCTACTAATTGAACACTGCTTCTATTCCATACTCGAATATTTGTCTTGTGTGTTAATTTAATTTTAGATTTTGCAATTTTATTTTGTTTTCGTTACCTTTTTTGTTATTTTTATATGTAAATGTCTACCTACAGATACTTTCTACATCTTGCCATTTTTACCACCTATTTTAACGTGTCCATTCCCATCATTGTAATGATCTAACGGAGAATAAAATTATTATTATTATTAAGTAGTTTTCGAAATATTCTAATGAGCCGTTTCTAGAAAACAGCCTGTATAAACTTTAGTGAACTCTTAAATAATGTTTATTACTTGGGAATACCCACTTTGGTTTACCTGCAAAAACTATTAAATATTAAAATAACTTTGCATTATTAATAAACGATGGCCTACATTTTATAACAATAAATAATTACGTTATATAAGCATAAGCAAATCATTCTAGCAGAAGTTTCTACGACAGCTCTTACACCAGCTCGAGAACTGATGTAAACTCAAAATAGCTGCTAACACTTTAATAATACTGCTAATTGGCAAAACTTCGATATTAATTATTAAAGTTACCGAACTAAACCCAATTGTGAGGAATGTCGCGACAGTGCGAATCCACAAGGAATCTAGTTAATTGCAATCAGTTACACTTCATCCGAAGCCGCAAATTTCATAGAAAATGACATAAGCGGCGGTGGGTGTGCATTGAAATTAAATGTCCCAACAAGTGATGTTGAAGGTTAGAGAATTGATGGTTGGTGTCACCAACATAATATAAAATATTATAAATAACATCAACTACACTGACCAGAAAAAAAACAGCCATCTAAAATTTTCCGAGAATTATTTTATACAGGGTGTTTCTTAAGTAAAGATAAAAAATTCAGGGGCGTATTCTGTGGCCAAAAATAAGGGTTTTTTGTTATATAAATGTGGGATATTAGGAGAGCCATAATTGTCCACTTACAGCGTGTCAAAAATTAAAAAAAAAATAGTTTTTAATTTCTAAACCGCTTGAGATAATTTAACCAAATTCGGTGTGCATATTTAGTATGACCCAAAAATATGACCAGCTATATAACCTTACCAGTGGCGGATGTGTGGGTGTCATCGATCATTATTTGCCAAACAAAATTGTCATCCTATAAATTATTATAAGTAAAAGCTGTAGGTAACTCTCACTCGCACAGTTGACTCGAAAATTGCCCATTTTACCGCCACAAAAGCTTTTTTTGGGAGCCGTGCAGCGCCGAACGGCTAAACGCTGCGCCTTTCACCGTCTTTCTAGATTGCCTATGGCGTATTTTGATGCCGATTTTTTCGCATTTTCCTAGTTAAATTTCCATTTTCCCGAGGCTCCTCAGTCAAAAAACGGCGGATTTTTTTATGTGGAACGAGGATAGTTGAGTCGGTTACGCCCCTTTATAGAAGATAGCAATTCTTTCGAGTGGAACGAGGATAGAGCGAGTAGGTTACACCCCTTTCTAGACATTCGACAAATGGCAGACGAAATGCGTTTTGCACGGCATAAACGTCAGAAATGTCAAATTAATTTGTTGTTGTTTACTTCCTTTTGTAGAAATTTAACAAACGTCAAACGAAATGTCAATATGAATTAAAACATATTATGTGTTCTGGAACAATTTTCGGGAACTTCCAACTACGAGAAGTTGTTATTGTGTTGTCTGAGATATATCCGAGTCCTTTGGTGATGAATTTATAGCCCAAAATCTAAATTGGTATCTTTAAATATTTCTGTTTACATATTATGTGGTAATATAGACGCTGAAATAATATGGCAACAACATGTGCAAAAGTTGTAGTAGCTCGATAGGTAGCATTTAGATTTATCAGTCCAGAGGACGGTGGTTTGATTCCCGCACAGACCAACTTTTTTTATATAATATTTTTTTTACTATACTTACTCCATGAATTTTTTTGTCAAAACATATATACAAGTCAAGAAAAGACAATAATGCTTTTATAGAAACTTTAAATTTGAACCTTCTAAAATGTCCAGCATGGAGGTCTGGGTTTAAAATTCAATTTTATAACGAAAATTGCGCCGACCAAAATCACCTAAAACGTCAAACGTATGCTGCGGCGGTGACATCTCGGAATAAAACGTAGGATATTTGGAAAAATGGGCCGACTGGAGGCCGGCAAACACCAAAAACTGTAAATTTGGAGTCTAGAAAGTTTTCCGTACCCGACCGCCGGGGGTTGAGGTCGTTTATATATTGAACTTTGCATAAATACGAGTAAAAACGTGGTAAAAATAAGCTAGACAATATAGCTGCAGTCATTTCATTGCCGTGTCGCTTCAATTTATAGGGTGATTAAAAAAGGCTTGATAGACAGTGTTAAAATAAATATTGACAAAAAAATAAAATTCCAAATCCGAGGAAATTTTTGGTTTGTTCGCTTCGGAACGCTTGTCGCACATGCAAAAGACTGTTTCGTATACAAAGTGTTGGAAAATATGTTACCGTTAAAAAAAACTCAAGAAAATTTTTTGATGAAACTTCCGTCAATGATCTATGACGACACTAACTAACGGAGCAGAATGTTTAAAAATAACGAACCATTTTCTAAAAACCCTTTAGTCATGGAATTATTTTTTTTTTTTTTATGAAACTTTTAGCATCATATAAAGACCACCCGATTCAATATTTAAAATACAGGATGTTGAAAAAAATTAACCAAACTCGAGAAAACACTAAAAATTACCAAAATATGCCAACCACTCTCTAAATTATAGAGCGCCAGATTTTCCCCACCATAGAGAGTTCAGCCAAAGTCACGTTTACATTTTATTATTTACAGGCGTAGAGCCGTACGCAGTTATGGCAATTAAGTAAAAGGCACTACGCAGCAGTGGTCATGTTGCATGCAACGCGGCCAGAGGGATTTAGCCCGAAGAAAGGTTAAGTCGACGATAGCCGACTTGTCACCTTTCTAGTATTACAAATAAAATAGGTCATATCCTTGACTTTAATAGTCAAGGGTCATATGCACTATTGTATTAGCTTCACTTTTTGTTTCTTTCAAATTGCTTTATTTTATTAAGTGCATTTTTACACAGTTACTATGCTTGCTACATACAAAGTTCATATATGAACTTTGCTACATACTATGCGTGAATTCGTGATGCGTGGTTTGTATGCATTCGTGCATTGTGTGTGTAGGGTTTTTATGAATGGATTTTTAACGAACAAGACCCTACACACTATTCGCAAATTTCTCGCGTATCACGAATCGCGCATATAAAATCGCAAATTCACGCATAGTCTGTAGCGGGCCTTAGGGAGGCCATGCAAAACAATAATAGTAAGAAGTCGCCATCTTATTCAATTTATATTTGTATTTTTATGTAGCATCAAATTAAGGTTATTTTTTAAAAAATATTACGATTTAATAATGGCTTACACATATTCAAATGCTGAAATGGCCAATGTGGTTTACATTTATGGCCTTGGAAATGGTAATGAGGCTAGACGGATTTATGTGGAAAGATTTCCAAATCATATAATTCCAAGAATATTGATATGCCATATGTGTTTTTCAACGTTTTCGGAGTCAAACTCAATTCAGAAAGGTCTAATTCATGGAAGACCTTGGAGTGTTAGAACGCATAAGAAGAAGAAGCTATTCTACACGAAGTTGACGAAGAAGACCCAAATTAATTACCACTGCGTTAAGAATAGTCAATCTTACAGTTCGTTAGATTGTGGGCTCAAACTTTTACCAAAAATTATAAAAGATTCTGAACTACTAAAAAAAATATTGTCACAGAATTTGCACCGCTCGCACCCAATTCGACGACTGTGGTATCGCGAAAAGTTAGATTGCCCCAATCGCCCAAATATAATGAATTATTCATTTGTTTGTATGACGTAAGTCGTCTGAATTCTTACCGCGAGTACACTTGCATATGAGCAAGTTACTCTAAATAAGCGATCACCATATACTTATAAGAAGTTTCGATGCATCATACCAATGACGTCATTTACTACTTTGTGGGCGGAAGCGACGCGAAGGAAATCAGCAATCTACTAAGTTTAGGGATCTTCGTCTTTACAAAATAAGTCTTATAAGTTTAAATGTCAATTGTATATCATTAGGATTTGCAGAACAAATACGAGAGGAAACCTCTAATTTTCCACAATTTTCATGCTGAAAAATGTTTAAAAACCAAAACACATTCGTAGGTAGAATACTTAATATAAACGTGCAAAGCGAACTTTAATATACAAAAAGTTATAACGTACACTTTGAAATGTTAAAACTTTTATATAGTAGCGGCAATAATTCAGACGACTTAGGTACGTGTTATGGCTGACGTTATGAAAAATTTACGATATTTGGTCGCGTTAAAAACAATATTTTTTTTTGCAATTTAGTGCAATACATAGTGCAAACATTTAGTGTAGTATATAGTTTTATTATTCTCAGTTGCAGTTTCTTAAATATTTTGTTGAAAATATAAAATAATTTGTTCGTATGACCACAGATAAATTTAGCTTATTTATCTGTGGTATGACGTAAGTAATCCGAATTCTTGTCGCAATTATATATAAAGTTTTATTCTTCAAAACCATATTAGTAATTTTGAAAAAGAAATGATTCGTTTGAACTAGGCTAAACTCAGTTTTACTTTTACCCTTAGGATGGGAAAACAAAATATTTGCATAAATTATTCATACATTGTACCTCCCAAATACATAGAAATATTGGAACACAGTTTCTTTATTCAATTTGTTTGGAAAATCGAGCTCAAGGCACTTTAGCTACTTCTACCTCATTTTCTTCGAAATTGACCCACTCTGTATGTAGATAAAGTTAAAGTCTAAAACATATTTATCCAGCCTAAAGGAATATTCCTAGCCTGCCGACTTCTGTGGCGAATTTATTTCTAAGCGAACCCTTAAAATGAGAATGGCATCGATTATATTTATTAACTATTCAAATTTTCGGTTCAAAAGGTAATCTTAAAAAACCTGGGTAACAAGCTTCTTGAATTACATGATATAATATAAAAGTATATGCGACAAAATTAATGAATGTAGAAAAGATTATTGTTATTTCTTAATTGAAAGTCAAAAATAAATGCTATTTCTTTAGTCTAGTAATGTAGAATATTTTTTTTACATTTCCTTGAAAAATATATATTTGGCAACGTCGCCTAATATCATACTTTAGTGACAGAGATGTCAAATGTTTGAAATAAGTTAAAAAACGTAATTATGTTGTGGGATAGACTAGTGCAATATAATTTCAAACAAGTGACATAAAAATCATTAGAATATGTGGATAATATACTATCTTAATTCTAGATTATACCTATTTTAGTCATCTAACCCGATTATTGAAGATGGAGTGGTTAATAATGATGTATTTTATATCTCATCGTCAAATCAGTATTATTTTACCCCAATCGCACCCACTGCTCGAATATAAAAACTTGTATCGGAAAGACGGCTACAAACCGCTATTTGAATGCAACATCTCACACATTCTGTATATGGGTCCGTATCTTTATAAAATTAAGTCTTTTAAATAAAAATTTAAATATTTATATATGACGTTTCGAATTGTATGTAACTAACTTTTGGTAATTTTGTGTTTTTGAACCCTTGTCAAGTGGCACGCCTATGGAATAACGTCTCTTGCAACCTCCTGTGTTCATCTAGGTGCTATGACTGCTGTGAATGAATCACTATCAACTATTTTAGACCTTATGTATGGAAATAATAACGTCATGCATGGCCAAAATCACTACTATACAAAAAAAATCCTTTGACTCGTGTCCGAAATACCGACAAAGAAGCGAGCGCTGGCAAGAGGGGGCGAGTCATCTCGAGGCGAGACAAGTCCACCCTTCACACTCTCATGCTCGATTGATCTCAGCAAGAGTAGGCAGCATTACACCAACACCACCTAAAAGGTAGTGTTGATTACACTCATGTCCCAAATACCGACACCGAAGCGAGAGCTGGTAAGAGGTAGCGAGACATCTCGAGGCGAGATAAGTCCTTCATCCACACTCTCGTGCTCGACCGGTCTCGTACTGTCTCGGCGAGAGTGTGGAGGTGCCATTACAACTGAGTACGCGTCTTTACATGTGTATAAGCGGCTTAAAACGGCAATACTTACGCATGTAATCTTTCTCTCCATATTTAGTTTGGCCAGAAAAGGGGGTATCGTGAAAGTCGAAGCCAGGTACGTCGGTGTCCATGGCAAAGACTTTTGCGCATTCCTCGTCGAGCTGGGGTTCCCCACCATTGCTGCTGCCATCATTCTGCAAAAGAACAGATAAAACAGTTAGTAAACAGTTAAGTACTTTAAATTTATTTATGACATGCCACATAGCGACTACATTCGCTATCTATGTTATAAACTTTCTTACATTAAAGGTATTGCCGTGAACATCTTATATAATCTATGTAATTACTATTCATCCAGGTTTTGCACAGTTGAATTTGACGTCAGCCAATTTAACTACAAGTTTAGAAGCCGTAAAACTTTGTAAGTAAGTTATAAGTGGATCTAAGTTTTGTGCAAGTCGAATTAGAGAAGTTGGGGACTATAAAGAAAATGTGAACTTTCCGCCATTATTTACATTATTTATGCTACAAGCTCCAGGATGGAAAGTTAAAAAATAATATGTAAGAGGTTTGATCATTATTTCCACAGATTTGAACCAAACACATAGGCCCGTACTGTGAAGATTTTTCAAAAAGGTCAAGGTCATTGTGTCTGCTTTTTTATGTAAGGCTACATAACTGTATTAAAATATTAATAATGGCCTCAATGGATATGATGAACAAATACTGAACAAACAGGTTTAATGTATCAGCATAAGCCACTGGATGATGCTGTGTATACCTGTGTAAGGCGTTTGACACATGGCACTTTATCAAAATAGATAATGTTGTATGTTCGTAATAGACCACAATGTGACAAAATTAACACTTGTTCTTCGTCTTATGCTGATGTCACTTCTGGTGTTTCACAAGGGTCGCATCTTGGACCTCTCCTTTTCTCTTTATTTTGATATGATATTGATTATAGTGGAATTATAAATTTAATGGATTGTTATAATTTACAGGATCTGGCTAGATTTCAGAAATACGGCCAAAGGAATAAATTATTATTAAATATAGATATATGCTGTTCCATAACTTTTTCTGGACTTCCTGCTAAAATCGACTGCAATTACTTGACCAATAATTGTAAACCTATGAAAATCAATTCGGTAAAAGACTTGGGAATTTTACTCGACTCAAAACTAACCTTTGATTTACATATTGAATCCGTTGTCAGGATAGCTTACCGTAATTTAGGTTTTATTATGAGGACAACTAGAGCATTTACTGATCCTAAATTTTTGCTATATAATTCCTTTGTTCGAAGTGTTCTTGAATATGCTGGTATACTTTGGAATCCTACTTATAATAGATATGCGATACTTTTTTATCTAGGATGTCATTATGTCTTCCTCCTATTTCAGTTCTGGTTAAATCAGTTTCTTATCGCTCATTTTGAATACAAGAAATACGCTATATAAAATGTATAGAAATGCGTTCTCGAAAAATAGCTGTGTTTGCAAAATGGCAAAAATACTGGCGATACTATCCGAAAGACGAGAACTCGGCGATAGGTTTTATAAAAATACGTTCCAGATGTGGAGAAGGAGATTAGCCACAGTAGGGTCGTTTATCTCGCGTGGAACTTTCGCGAATAAGAATCCCGAATAATTTCCATATGCGGAAATGTATTTCATGCAATTTTGTCCGCCACGAAAATGTATGTATGCTTCCAGAATTCGAGGCACGCCCGTCCGGAAAGTGGGAATGATGAATGGGTAGCCTTCGCGATAATGTTAATGCGTGAAAAAGGCGGTTTTTCATTTATTACGGTCTCTCGATCCCCGAAGGCATTGTAAGTTCCTGAAAGATACTGCAAATCTATACTCGCATAAGTAAAGTCTAAAATATTTATTGGTAAAAAACATTTAAATAATTCAACATCAATTGGGTTACAAAAAGGACATGACAAACAAGAGTTTAAAAGAAGTTGATGATTAAGTTCATTATAAGGTTTGTTCCTGCAACAGTTGGAACGATCAGAAATATCTGTCCACCTACTTAATTACTGGTAACTGCTCGACTATTTTTTACAGTTACAAATTGTTTCCAACTGCTGCAGGAACAAACTTGTAGACTAATAAATATATTGCGTTGCATAAGATGAGTTTCCATAGCAATACTATCTTGTAAATCAATAGCTAGACATGTTTCAAAATGATATACCTAAACGCTTCGTAATATGCGGATTTAAGTTGGTTAAGGAAGGAAGGAAGAATATGGGAATGTCAAGCAGAAAAACGAGCATTTCCTTCATGCGTCTTTGCTTGACTTCAATAGGAGTTAAGGCATCGGATGTTGCTAAAACTATTTAAACTGTACCGTTTACGAAAAGAAAAAACGCCATTAAGCCGGCCACAGATCTCGTGATTTTTATCGGTGATCGGTGATCGCGACAAAACCGAAGTGTATGGGGTAGAAAGTGTCACGATACCCTGTCACAAAGGCATGTCATTGGCAGATGCCAATGACAATCACGACGGTCACGATAACCCATGAAAAATCACGACGTCTGTGGCCGGTTTTAGAGTGTAACACCAACAAAATATCCAAAAAGAGTCATTTTGACACACGTGATTCTCTCCATTCAGGAAGATCATCTGACTTTGATAAAAATCATTTGATTGTTCACGTCAATGAACCTGGAAATTGGAAAGATCGAAACGGCAAAATATGTACCTTTATATCGGCTAGACATCATTTAGCATGCCAACAACATCAACCGCGTTCCAGGTTGTTTCTGGTGACGCAAAATGGAGCCTTTACGCTGCCCAAAATGAAAAAGATTAAGCCATTCTTTCAATTCATACAAATGTAACTACTCATCCGCGTAAGCTGATATTGTGCATCTGGTGAGAGAAGAAAACTCCATACAAAATCATTGATTTTGTAGCGTGATACCCCACCTACACTAGGAACAATTCGTTAATTAAACGAAATTAAACTGTTTCTTATAGCCGATATAAGAAAAACGATAATCACAAAGAATATTCAAATTATGTAGTTTTCTTGTAAATATATTTCACGTTTTATTGTTTCCAGAATATAATGTTTCTACTCGTACTATTATTGTAATATAACCATGTTATTACCGTCTTCCAAATTGGCGTATTCGTCACTCTTCCCTTCTTATATTTTTACTTTGCCATAGACGCTGAACCATCAGACTGTGGTTTTACACGTGTTGAGACAAGTGTTTTTAAATGTAAATTTTCATTTTTAATTAATTCAATCTTGTTTACATTCATACATAGGTATGACAATGAGTATCATATATTCATATTTAAGTAGTTTGTACCAACGAATTCTAATTCGTATAAAAAGCTTTGTGAATGAAATATATTACTCATTAATTGTAGCCAACACCAAGAACTACCAATTGAATAAGAAAAGAATATAATCACGTATACCCGAAGAGACACAACAGCAGTGGCAGCACTGGGATACATTTTTTGACATGCATAAAAATGATACCATATTATAGTTTACTCAGCATTTAATGTTGAAAGTCTCACCTTTATCAATATTTATGTAAATACATATAGTATAGAATGTTACCCAATGAATTTATTTCTTCCAATGCAAACTTAAAAAAAAACATTATTACATTGTTAGAAAAAGCGCGCGCTAATGACCGCCGCATCCAACTATCTTCATCTCGGAACTCTCGCCGATGACGCCCGATTATACTGAAAACTTGTGTCCCTTGTTGGCAATTGCTTTGTTTATCCGTATTCGCAAACAAAGCCTGAAAGGCTTCCTTCTAGGGGTTAGAAGTTGTTGGTTTGTACCTTGAGTTAAAAAGTGGAAAACAATGTCAAAATAAAAGTTTCCATTTATTAAAAATAGGTAGTACAAACTTAACTTTAAACTAAAAAATTTCCCTATTACATCCCCACCAACAAAAATGCTCAATGCACTCCTGATACATTTATTGCAGTACTGAATTATTGACAAAAAAACATACCAAAAGAGGATTGCACGTCATTGTAATGAACAACATCTAAGACGTTCTTTGATATAAATAAACAATACGATTTCTATCGGTAAAATAAGTTCCAAAATATACAAATATTAATGAAACTAGAAGACGACACCCTATCAAACAACATCTATCTAATTCATTACTTTCAATGTTATTTAATGAACAGAAAGCAACCCAATTAGACACTAAAATAAAATACTAAGGCTCAATGATGTAAATATCGTATCACTTTCAGAATAAAATAATGCCGATTGTTTTATATTCTCATCAAGTACAATTAACTAGCTCTGTTTCTAAATAATAACAGATTACGTAATTACGTCCTTATTATATCCCATAATAACTTATCGATTCTCTTGTACTGTGGTAATTACCGACAATGTCATAGTTTTATCTGATGCAGGCATACGATGAAAGAGGTGCTCAAACAGATAACATAAATTCATAAATAAATAAGTGGTAAATTAATACAAATTAGATAATTAAGTTTAAAAGCCAATAATGGTTTACACGAAGGAGTATAGTATGCACTTATTTATACAGGTTCGGAAACTTCAGGTCTTTTTATTGCTTTTGTACAAGAGAAACAGAAAAAGTCAATACACATGTGCGATATACAATAATGGTTATATTCCAAACGCTTCATATTCTAAATAATACCATAAGACTCAGAGGATCTCAAATTTTTACTAAATGAAATGAACATTTTTTCATCCAAGGCCGTAACGAATCACTGGTAAACCGCTATCGATATTGAGTTGGTAGGCAGGAAGAAAAGCATTGCACGAAGGACATCTAAGAGAAAAACAGAGATTAAACCTACTTATTGGAGTATAACAATAATAATAATACTATGGCGTTTATTGCCCAACAGAATACACATTCCAATTACAGGACAAAACATATTATAACACTATAAATAATTAATAGTGTTTTAATTACTAATAATATTTCATATTTACTAAATTAAATCAGACTGAAAGCTACAGCATAGTATAGATGAGGCCAATTAAACGTTTCTAAAAAATTAGTAACCAACTGATAATAATTGTTTGAGTATCGAAATTTAGGTCACATAAGCGAAAAATTTGAGTAAAATTAGTTGACATAGTGTATACAGGGGATTTTGTTCTAGCAATACAACAATAAACTATCCAGTCATCATGAGGTTCTGGTCTAGGTACACGTAGATTATTTTTAATATCTCTGGTGAGCCAATGATGTTATGAAATATTTTACATAAAAACGATAAACTTGTGAGAACTCTCCTCAACTGCAACGATTTGATATCGAATCTCTGTAACAGAAGGCTATGATCAAATCCTCTAGTGGGATAAATGCTATCAACACGATATGCCATGAATTTTAAAAAGCGACGTTGAACATTTTCAAGACGCTTAATATTAACATGATAGCACAAGGTACCATATAAGGCGAGCATATTCTAATCTGGAACGGACTAACGAAAAGTATAAAGATTTCAGAGTACTAATATTGTTAAACGATGTAGAGTTATGGACAATAAAGCCCAAAGTTTTAAAGGCACTTACTGGATATTTTGTTAATATGTCCCGAAAATGAGAGTTTAATATCAAATATTACCCCTAAGTCTTTAATATTACTACTACGTGTCACTGGATTTGAATCTAGATTACAAACAAGTGAAATTATATGTTTTTTAAACTGAAAGAGCAAACTTGACTTTTATCAATATTTATAGAAACCATGTTTTCTTTACACACACCTGTATTGTCTTCAATGCTTGACGATCATCATAACAGTTAATGCTACGAAAAAGAATTAGATCATCTGCGAAAAAAGCGATTATATTGCAAAGTTGACCACAAATCATTTATATAAAGAATAATCAGAAGCGGTCCGAAGGTACCCCTTGTGGTACCCCTGAAAGCGCTATGAAAATATTAGAACGGGATCCATTATGTGACACATACAATTCACGACACTCAACATAAGATTTTGTAAGAAGTAGCAAAGAATCATCAAATCCAAATGATTTCAATTTCTATAATAATATAGAGTGATTTACCTTGTCAAAATCTGTATACATTACGTCTACTTGGCCTTTACTGTCAATATGATTTGAGACAAACTGAGTAAATTCAACTAAGTTAGTTACAGTAGAACGACGTGCAACGAACCCAAGTTGATTAGAAGGGTAGGTACTGACATTGTTATAAATATATGCATGACATTAGCAAAGTTTGACAAGGTTTACCACTTTTCAAAACAGGGCAAACACTTGTCACCTTCCACATGGCAGGAAAAGTGGCTGTTGGCAACATGACAAATTAAATACGTCAGAACAGCCTTTACTTATCGTATAGTATCGTGTGTACACTCCCACTTGCATTTCACATTTCATTGAATGAAGATGAAACGAACAAAATAAAATCAAACAAAGATACCAGAGGAAACGTTCTGAATTTTCCGAGTCTGCATAATATATCCGTTGGTAAATGAACAGTTTGTTTAATATCCATTTATCTCTGGATTGGTAGTTCTCTCATACTTTTGCTGCTGCTATTTCGTGGTTACAATGCATAAATAAGAAAAAAGGAGCTACTCTTATAGCAACTGCATAACTAAACTCGTACCAGCAGATAACTGCTTGATTTTCGATTTGAATTTGGACATCCTGTGGAGAAAAGTATGGCTGGAAATGGATCAAGTGATATGGGCTTTGGAAAAGTCATAAAAATAATATAGCTGCATGTTATGAAAAATTTGAGATTTTTTTGATGCTGTAATTAAATTAAATTGCTTTTCTGACTTTCAAACAACACCAAAAGACGGATTATTAATAAATGTACATCATATTGAGTTTGTTATCTTTCTAAATGGAGAGAACGATACAATACAAGCTTTGCAGATACTGATTTCATGCCTCTTTCATAAACTTGAATATATTGACATTGATGCTGGAGAAATCAGAAACATTGGTTGATAATTGCTTTTCGATTTAAATTTGGATATCCTGTGAAGAAAATGAAGGAAAAATATGTATAAAAATGGATCAAGTGATATGGGCTTTGGAAACGTATATTTGTTGTTCCAAAAATAATCCCTGCATATGAGAAATTTGAGATATTTTTTTGATAATATAATAAAAATTTTTCTGAATGGAGAAAACGATACAATAGAGGCTTTGCAGATATGGATTTCATGCCTGTCTCATAAACTTGAATGTATTGACATTGATGTTGGAGAGATTAGAAACAATGGTTGATAAATTAGCTAATGATATTATATTGACATCGTTTTTATCTGCACTTGGCATACGTTTGTTTTCAAACGGATGCTTTCAACTACAAGCAAGGTTTCTTTGTGGGTGGATTTTATCTTAGCTTGATTCAATTAATTGATTATTTTTAGTTTTTATTTCACTTAGTCACTTTAACATTATGTAATAAATCACAAATATAATAATCTAAACAACTGAATATCTTTTTTTTTGTGAAACATCTTTCGTTTCTCTTAAATTCCCCTATTCAAATCCAATAACATTTGTGGAAAAGGCGCGTCTCACGCATAAAAAGCTTCTGACTTCAATCTATAAAAAATAAATCATCTACATAAAATAAACAGAGAGCATTTTTGTGAAGTAGCTCATAAGAAATCGACATTTTATGGTCCCCTATAACTGCTTTTATGTTTAATACGGATCGAGAACAACGAAGCATGAACTTTATGTGAATTTTATTTCGCAGAAGAGCCACAATTGAAAACTTATTTCCGAGAGATCCTAATTATATAAAATTAATCTTAGAGCAAGTAAAAGATTAATTAAATTAGGATTTTTTCATAGAAATAAGCATTTTTAGTTTGTACAACTATGCAAGTAAAATAAAACACTTCCCACTGGTACAAAATGGTTCTTCAGTGGAACACCAGCTACCCTGCACAGTGTAAATATCATCGTTTCAATAAGTTTGCTATTAAAAATCAGGAAAAAAAGGAAAAGCGATAATGACTTTTATTAAGTACATATAAATAAAATTCTGTTATAGATGAAACAACAATAAGAAATCATCCAAATTGGGCAGAACGCCGAAGGGGTTGGATTGTGCTTTTTAGGGTGGAGACTCAGGAGACAAACCTCGAAGAACCTTGCAAATCCAGCTCGTCAGCCTTTTGTTTGTATTTTACTAAACTATAATATGATAATTTTTCTTTATATAATGAGTGGTTAAAGTTAAAAAAAAGTTTTATAAAGCAAAGTGGTAGAGAACAGTACAGAGTGGGCAATGTTTTTATAGGCTTTCGTTAACTACAGGCAATAGAAACAAATTATAAACTGATTTAAATCAACTGATTTTTTAAATTTAAATCATGATTTAAATCAAGTTGTGTAAAGCCAATAATAATAATAATAATAAATCTTTATTGTCATAAATTCAACAAATATGAACATTGACATTGTCAAGGTAGGAGAGTGTACATGAGAATAACAATAACAAATAATAAAATACAAGTAAGTATGTACATCACAATATCACATACATTTAACTGTACTATACAAAATATAAAAATATTAAAAATATAAAAAGTATAAAAATATTAAAAATATAAAATATCAATATTATTTAATAGCCTTTTACTGGTCAATATATTCATTAAATGAGTAGAAGCACTTACTTATAAAAATTGCTTTGTTTGTTTTTAAACATATTATAATTATTTATCAACTTGTATTCCGAAGGAAGGCAATTATAGGCTTTATAGCTCTATAGTGAACACTTTTGAATAAAAACTTGTGTAATGCTGTACAAACTGGAAAAAATAAAAAAAAGAAACACCATTAACGCAAAAAACCGAGTGCGATTTTTTGGTTAGAGACAGTCCTTCATCCACCCTGAAAAAATAAGCTTGTCCGCATTTAATTTTTTAGAAAGAGGTGTTTGTTTGTTTTGACAAAGTTAACCAGACGGTAGATATATAAAGAAGGTAAGGATAATATACCCAAAGATATAAAATGCTGTTTACAGGGTGTTCGATTTGGTAGTCCCAACATGCATCGGATATATTTTTTTTGCGCTGAAAACAATCTGCAGATGTGGGAGTCTGCACCCCAGAATATAACGCCATAAAGCAAATGAGATTGTATGTGGGCAAAATAATACACTTTTAAAGAATCTGTTGATACTTGCTGTAAATAACAATAATTTAAGTAAATCAAACTTAGGGAAAATCAAATAAAATGTACAGTTTATTTAAAATTTAGACATAAATTAAACTGAAAAAATTCAAATAAAAAGAAGAAAGGAACAGTTAGGTTACACGTATAAAACAAAAGTTACCTTCTTAAATGTGCATTATAAATTAGTTGCCTACTCAAAAGCAGAAACATAAAGTAAACAAATTAAACAGAACCAACTCTAAAAGAAAATAAAACATGATTTACTTTAAAACAAAAATTTTAAATTAGGTAATTTATTGCAAAGTTTGCACAACAAAACTAATTTAGCTGCTTTTTCTGATCCTAAACGACTTTGAATCTTAGAATGAATCAAACCAAATGTCGTTGTTTATTACTCGAAAACAAAAGACGCCATTTTAGTATTGACCATCAATTTTCTCTTAAAAAAAGAGATCGAGAGTGGGGAGGTTATTTTTTTCTATCTTCTGTAGTTAACGAGAACCTATAAAAATATAGAAATTTGCACACCCTGTACAAACTGGAAAAAATAAAAAAAAGAAACACCATTAACTCAAAAAAACCGAGTGCGATTTTTTGGCTAGAGACAGTCCTCCATCCACCTTGAAAAAATCAGCTTGCCCGCATTTAATTTTTTGAAAAATTATATCTTTACTGGATTTAGACATTTTAACAGTTAGTACGCATTGTTTACTTTAACTAAAAGATAGTAAACAAACGCATTAAGATTCCCTTTGAGTAATTAACGTCTCAGATTTTACTCTTCATCACAGCACATTTTTTCCTGTGTTCATAGGTAAACGACACATTTACTGTATAGTATTGTTTTTGTTTTGTCTCTGGTGGAAAAGCGACAGGCAGGTTATTTTCCCATTATATTTTTTAAGAAAAAAAGAAAGAAATAACCAATTAAAGTTATCAAGGCGATACGGTAAAGATATTAATTTGATCTCCGCTTTCGACTACTGAGACCTCTCACTCTCCAGAGCTTTAAACATATACCCGCATCCGGCCGAAAACTTGGAAGAAAATTAGAAACTCCAACGCGGGCAAGTAAACAACCCGGGCAAATTGTAAGATGATCCCCCGGGATAGCACCGGCAATATCCCCCTGATATACCCCTAATTTTCCCCTTGGAATATGCACGACTCAGGTGCCTGAATATTCTACGTGACGAGATGGTGAATTAGAAGAAAAATTAATGGCAAATATATAGTGAATTAGAAGAAGAAATCATGAAGAATGGAGGGAAATGGGAATTAATATGTAATAATAATTTTTGCTCCGGACTATATTCAAAATGTCTATGTACAAGTACATCGATATAAGGAAATACAAAAAATTTCAAAAGCCGCCGAAATTAAATCGTGGGATATAGAGTGGTGCCATATAATTTCAAGCAAGTGACATAAAAATCATTAGAGTATGTGGATATATGCATAATTCTACAATGACGTCTATTTTAGTCATCTAACTCGATATTATTCAAAGCAGGGTAGTTATTAAGGAAATATTTTATATCTCGTCGTCAAAACAATATTATTTTACTTCAATTGAGCCCACTGCTCAAATTTAAAAACTTATATCGGAACGGCGGTTCCAAGCTGTTATTTGAATGCAACGTTGTAACATCACACAAAATAAGGTAACCGCTTTCTGTACATCGCGGAAATGGGTTCTTGTCTTTATAAAATTTAGTCTTAACAGGTGTCAAATAAGTACCTACATGACATTTCAAATTATTAGTACTTTGCAAATTCGCAATGACTTGGCAACTATGCAATCTCTCGTCTACCAACTTGCCGGCAGTGCAGGACAGTACTTTTCAGTGCTAGGTGATTTCGCAGCCTTGAGCGTGTGTTATAATTTTTGCTTTCCCGATATACTAGGTGTTTTCGTTGGCTCATTATAAATTAGTGTTGTGAATATATAATTGTTTAAACAGTAATGTGAACAATACATTAGTGTTGAGGTTACGCCGGGGCGGAACGACCTCAGTTAATTAGATAGATGTAAAATTACATTATGTATTTCTTCATCTCAATAAAGACATTATTATTATATAATCTAGATAATAATATAAAATACAATGAGGTAGACAACGCTCTCTATCATTCAAACTTTCAGAAAGGATTTCCGATACTGGCACAAGCAAAAAGAGTAAGACAGAAAGATGAGTTGCTTTATATACATACAAGGACATACCGTTCTACGATTGCATTCATACTACTGTATTTTTAATCCCATTGAATTAATATAGAACTAATTCATTATAAAATAAAAAATGATTTTCACACATCTTTGAGTTAATTTTCGCTACTTAATCTCAAACAACGTGTCAGTGCTAACCTTTGTAGTTTCGTATTATGACACAGATTTTAAGAATAAACACAATACATGGAATAACACAACAATCAGCTTGATGTATGCTTTCAATATCAAGAGAAAGCAAAGTAAAATATGTAAAAGCAGTGTCAATCGCATGTAAAAGCTGATACCGTAGGTATTACGGGCAGTAGGCGAAATGTCTCGCACCAGCCCCATCCATTAGAACTGATAGTCAGTGAGATTGAGGTGTGAGAGGTTATGTTGATAACGGTACACTGCTTTAGGACAAAGGCAAGGTACAAGTGGAAACAAAACATGTACCTAATATTTGTGGAAAGGGATATGATAAATACACATAAATTGAAAGTTAATACGAGATACTTTTACATCTTCTGAAATCGAACTAAGTTAGTGGTTTCTTTAAGTAATGCATTACTTGACGCATCCGTTTTAAAAATTGCGGTATAACGTATAAAACGTATTTAAATCGTTTTATTATTTTCACGGACAGTGTCTTTCTCTTGTGTCTAGTATACTTAATTTTTTTGGTAAAATACAGTATAATATGGCGCATTATTCAAACATTGAAAAGGTTGACATGCTAAAAGCATAATTACTAAGCAGTGATAATCACTGATTGTGATAACGATAGTATGTATCGTGATAAATCAGTTGCAGTGTAGCAAGAATGGACAATGACCAAATTCTGGGTAACTGTGAGTAGATAATCTGGTTTATATTTTCAATTTCATGTAGGTACTTAGATACATGGACATACTTTACTGGTGAGGTATAGGAATGGCAAAAGGGTAGGAGGTTGTCATTAATATTTTTATAAATAAACATATTTCAAACATTCTCTGGCATGCCTAAAAATTCTAGCTATTAACTTTCTTGAAGCCTACTCTAAAACATTAGTGTAGGCAACGCTGTGGAATACACATCCACTATGACACTTAAAAATTTTAATATCGGAGTCGGATCAGTGATCCTTATCAAGTTCTCTGTTGAAAAATCAAGAAACTTCTTTAAAATTTGACTTTTCTATTCCTGACTTTTTGTAAAAAAAACTAAGTAATTATATGTTCTACAAAGTGAACTGTACTGCTGGTCTTAGTATTTGTATTTATTTAAGGTTCGCTCTGTATAATATACTGTTTTAATCATTCTCGATTATTTATGACGTTTATTTATCGTTAGACGAATAATTAGACATCAAGTTGAGTTAGTTCATACTATTGACGATGAGATCAGACAGCACATCATAATGAATGGAACAGTAATACAATAGTTTGGACTTTATCACTGTCAAATTCAGGATCCATTGAAACAGTTCACCCTCCCAAACATTCTAAACCCTTCGATTAAAAACGGGCTCTCGAACCGAGATCGCAAGCAAAACGTGTTGACTGCTCGCCGTCTTCCGCACACAATTCTAATTCATTTCATTACATTCGCTTTGTTTCATCACCGTGCGATAATGTGTAGAAGAACATCCCGCTTAAGGGTATAATGTTCGGCCAAACCGTGTAGCTTTTATCAGGCTCCGCCCATCAGCACCTTCAACGGCAAAATTAACTTTGTGCCCCTGTACGTTAGGCAATTGTATGTAGAAATTTAGCAAGACTTGTCTTCTTGGCGGACAGATTTCATGAATATAAATGCAAAAAATTGAAATCTGAGGCAATTGTCTGTTATATGAAGACTTGATTTACTAGCCTACAGCTTTCTTTTTTATAATAGTGCCTAACAACGTCTTACCGCAGTCCTAAATGTGGGTAATATTGCGACCGAAATATTGTTCAGATATATATATTTTTGAAGTTATACTTCTTTGCGCCCGTTAGACACATTGGGATGGGATGTTGGTCGAGAAACCGCGTCACGCTCAAAAGGAAGAACAAATTTTTAAGAACTTTTTTTTTTTTTTTAAGAAGTATAACTTCCACCGTCTGGTCCGACGCAGACCCAGTTTTTTTTTAAATATGGCTCTGCTGTCTAGTAAAATAGACTTTTATTAGTCGATTAAACTTGCTCCATCTTAATACGAAATTCCATTGAGGAGAAATATGAAAGCGCGGGGACGTCTAAAAACGGCTTTGTAAAATTGCGAACATTACAGCCTTAACGAAGACTAAACACCCGGTTTGCAATAAAAGATAGCGGGTTGCTTCTGGAGGTTTATCCTCCATGTAGCAAAACGAATTTTGGGATATTATGTTATTTCAGAAATGAGTTCCGTCACGATATAAATAGGCTTAGAGCTAATGGGAGTTTGGGTGAGGCGTTCAATGGTCCAGAGCATTACATTAATTTCGTACGAAATTGGAAACATAATGCAATATATCTGTCAGTAATAATTAAAGGAAAATCGTGGAAGTAACATGAGGGCCACAAAGTATACGAGATATAGGTATTTGGAGGCAGCATCAAAAAGAGCAGAAAATAAGATCCAGGTCAAAATTTATTGTCAACGAAAGTAAATAAGTAAGGTCAATGAAAGATTGTATAACTTTTCAAGCATCCTTGACAAGTGATTTGGTTTTAAATGCTGAAGAAGTGGACAGCCTCTTCGATGTGGGCAAAATATTCCATGCTAAAATCGATGTTGAAAGTACATAAAAGTATTGCTATTTCGAAGTATGGTAAACTTCATAAGTATTTGAAAGTAGAATCATGAAATTATAAACCAAAGAAATCAAAGATACTGGATAGAAACCAAATCTAAGAATTTTTGAAAAAAGCACCGGATGAGGAGTATACAATTCTATAAATTAAGCGTTTTATTTTGAACTCATTACAGGTTGCAACGATCATGGGAGTCGCAGGTGCTTGTCGATGCAATGAATGAATCTTTTTGGATATCACCCATGTCCAAGACAAAGGCAGTTACCTGAACGTACTCATTCCGAATACGAAAACAAATATTTCAAGAACTTCCGTCATGAAATAAGCTTTTTAAGTACATGCGGTAGAAATGTGTCGAAAATACATCAATCTGCGACCTAAAATGCCCGTGGGTGATTTTTCTGCGATATGTGGCTGCAACATGTAGTACACAACATGTAGGCATCAACACAATTTCGAAAACGTTTTTAAAAGTGGCTGCATTTTTGGCCTCCCTGATCCAGAAACTTTTACCGGACATGGAGTGAACCATTCTTCAGAAACATTACTGGCCAAAGCGGGGGGTGATATTACCACTGTGAAGTGTCGTGGTGGTTGGAAACGATAAGTTGGTACGGTAAAGGACAGTTATATTGAAGATTCACTGTCCAGCAAGATGGCAATTTATGAAAAAATCCAGGTCCTACCTGGCGAAGTTGTGGGCCCCTCCAACCATTCAAAAACTCCTTATTGATTGAATTTAAATAATCCCAGTCAAAATGACAACATCGTTCTTGAGATAAATGTTAATGTTAATAATAATAATTCTAAATAAAATGCTATAAAATCGAAGAGTGGTATTATGAATTATAATCCACTAGTGTGTTAAAAGGCATTTAATCTACGGAAAACACACGTGTTAAACCTTCTTAATATTTTAATAGTCGTGGATAAAGAAAGTATTATTTTTTATATGCGAATCTAATTATCAAAATAAAACCTCCAATAGTATCTTCCTAAAATAGTGCTCAGTTAAATAGTAAAAATTATTTTCTACGGGCATTTTCTGATGAAATATTGAGGCACGCGATATTTTGAAATAGTCTAAGAGCCAGTGGCCGGCAACCTATAAGTAAATGATTATACCTGAAATTTTGCACAGTGAGTCTCTTATACCTATCACTCATGATGTGGGGACTCGCTAAGCCCGGCGAGGCCGACTCAAGAGTTACTCAGGTGCGAGAAGTATGAAAATGTAACCAACTTCGTTATTAAATTAACAAAGCTGCCGTTTGAAAATTTTAAAATATACAATTATTATTATATAAAAATAACAAAGGCAGACGATTACCGTGCTTCTAAAGTCATGGCAGACACTTGTGAAATTGGCAAAAATTATAAATTTGGAAAGTATTTGATTAAATATGATTTTTGACGTTAAAAAACTGTCAGAAATGTCAAGCATTGTAATCGACATCACCAAATCTCAGAACCTGTGCCAGAAATAGAGGTTATTTGTTACTTATATTATTTTAATATAAAAAGGTGCTAAATATAATAAATATTATAAATAAATGCCTAATTTGTTAGATCTGAAATTTTAAAATTTTCAAACGGCAGCTTTGTTAATTTAATAACGAAGTTGGTTAAATTTTCATACCACTCGCACCTGAGTAACAGTTGGGTCGGCCTCGCCGGGCTTAGCGAGTCATCATCTCATGATTGATCGGTATAAGAGACTCACTGTGCAAAATTTCAGGTATAATCATTTACTTATAGGTTGCCGGTCACTGGCTCTTAGACTAAAACGATGTGTAACAAAACGGTCAAGTTTTAATTAGAACTGGGCGGATAGGTGATAGGTCCATATTAAAAATAATTTTTCGGGCCATCACTCGATCCTCAGCCGTCCGTGAAAGCACAGAGGACCTAATATACAGAGGCGAAGGCCAGCGCTCCCTCGAAAACTTAAAATTTATGCGCATGCGCCAATTCGCCATGTTTTAAATGGTATTGTAATCAACCTCACTTCTTTGTTGTGGTTTGGTTATATCTCGTTATTTCTGATTTGTGCTTGGTTATTATTTGTTTTATATTGGTGTGCGTTGTGTTGTGCGGTAAAGTGACATTATTATACTTAATTAATTATTATTTTGGATTTAAAAGTCTTCCCAATGGCTCGTAAAGGTGGAACTGCCTGTGCTTATCGTGCATGTTCTTCCAAGACAGGTGGCAAAATTTCCCTGTTTACCTTCCCGAAAGACCGTTCGAGGTAAGCAGACAGTTATTTTATTGTATATAGTATTTAGAATTTGGCTTAACTTATTTTTTTACGAGTACTTATTTTAATTTTTTACAAATACTTACATATTTTATTTCTTTAAGAGCTGAACTATGGCTGAAAGCTTGTAATAGGGAAGATTTACTTGAGAAAACTGTAGAAGAGTTATCAAAAAATTATAAACTTTGTGAAAAACATTTTGAGGAGAAATATATATCCAAAGGCAGTGAAACGCGTAAACATTTATTTGAGCAGGCTGTGCCAACAATTTTTCCACACCTCATGAAACGTAGTGCTACTGAAATCAGTACATCTGAAGAACCTGCAAAGAAGGTGGTTATTATTTCAGGTGAGTAATATTGTTTTCCACTCTATTTTACAAATGTGAATTACGACGACTTAGATGATATTTTACTTAAGCTGAATTCGCCTAATCCTGACGTCGTCGACATGTTAGAGACTGATCATAGTTTAGAATGCAAGGCTATTTCACTCCCCAATTACGATTACAGAAATGAAGACATTAAAACACAAAATGCTTTTACATATGTATGTGGATATTTGAATAAAAAAGCATTGCAAATCCATACCTGCCCAATGTGTCTATCAATTTCTAAAGAATGTGAAGAATTGGATGTAAGTAAATTATTAACCCACTTTAAAGCATTCGACACGGACAAAAGTATTTATGGTGGTTTAAGGGCACCCAGCGAGCAATTTATAAATTATATATATAAGTTAGAACAAATGTTTTTAGCAATATATGAGGATGTTTGCACTAAAAATCAAATATCTCATACATATTTTCATAAAATGAAAAATACTCAATTATCACATCCTTGTCCTGAATTTCCTGTAATTTATCTGTTAAAATTATTTATTAGGTTAACATTATTCTATTCATTAAAATATGTAAATAGGGATCTAAAATCTAAGAAACAAAAAAAAAATGTAAAGATAAATATATTATCTCATATTTAATTCAGATTATGTATGTTATTTAAAATTTGATAATTTTTAATACAAGTTCATAATATATCTCCTTTTTCTGTTATAGTGTGATTTTTTTATTTTTTATTTTTGTAATATTTTTCTAATGTGAAAAATAAACTGCTTATCATTTGTAACTATTTATTGGACATAATGATAGGTTTTTGCTATAAATTTAATAGCATATCAATAGTAATTTAAATTGAAAGCATGTGTTCTATTTTCTGTGATGTTTACTCTGTACAATATGTATGTGTATGTACCTCATCTTAATATATTTGAAATAAAATTTTAAAATTGATAACAGTTTTGTTACTTTCGTTCAAATTAATAAAATCCTGCATTTCCTACATTTTTTCTAAGTATAAAAGAGTCCTTTACAATTTTATGTCATTAAATTCACATATTTGCATTTTTAAATATTAAATTTCATGTATTCATAACTACAACTACATTGATAACAGTTTTGTTACTTTCGTTCAAATTAATAAAATCCTGCATTTCCTACATTTTTTCTAAGTATAAAAGAGTCCCTTACAATTTCATGTCATTAAATTCACATATTTGCATTTTTAAATATTAAATTTCATGTATTCATAACTACAACTACATTGCATCTGTTTTGATAAAGTCAAAATAATATGTTATTTTAATAACTTTATGAATTCAGGAAAAAATATAAAAATTTCACGTCAGATATTTCTTTAGAATTAATTATTTTTTTTTCTATATAAGATAAACGTGGACACTTTTTTATAAAGAATAAAAACTGAAATACATATCTTTTCTTTTAGTATTCCTATCCGTTCAATTCTATGAACTTTTCTCTTAATATTACCCTTTATTCACCTGTCACATACATAATTTTCTTAAGTTATTTTTTCTTTGCAATCTTATATTTGACATTTTTAAGTAATGTAGTTCTCTCAGGCTATAATAGTTTTTCAAATGAAAATTTTTCTTAGTGTATACGTAAGTGGTTCAAGGTCACCCAAATAGAGCCAGCTAACATCAAAGGTACCGCCGTTGCTTTCGCCTCTGTATATTAGGTCCTCTGTGGTGAAAGCCTATAATGGGCGTTATATCTCTCCCATCCCCGAATGGCTTTATCTCATCGTATATACATCAGGGAACCGGCACGTGTTTATGATCGAGCGGAAAGAAAATAAATAGATCCACGCTCGCCATATGTTTATTACTTTACTGTTATTTGTATTTACTCATTTGTTTCGGTCGACAACGGCAATAATAAGTAGCCTAGCAGCTAGATAATATAAACAAACAGGTAAGTCTCGACCATAGGCGCAGTAGAGAATTTGTCACAGGGTGTTGACATATTGGTATTTCTACAAAAGTTTATACTGTATCAGAATGCAAATATAGATGAATATATCTACGTTTATTAAGGTCGCCGTATTTCTCGCCGTAAAATTGTCAAATTTGTGGTGTTTTTAGATACAGAAATCTCGAAAAATATATAGTATCTTATAATCTTCGTAGCATTTACTGTATTTTGTACTCTTTGTGTTTCACAGTAGAAGATTTGCCAGAGCCGAGGGTCTAAAAATCAAAACAATAAAAAATTAATAAAAAGTCATAATTCTATGATTTTTTTTAACGAAATAGTCTTTGAAATATTCTAATGGGCTGTCACCGTATGACAGCCGTATTATCGTATGTAGGACTATTTGCAATTTTTTGTCAGCATAGATGATTATAAGTTTAAACGCTTAGTTTTAACACGGGCACACACAGCACGAGAGTACATTTGCAACCGAATAGTGGAAAACATGGGAGGTCCAGGGCGTCCACGGCGTATTGCAAAGGTGTGGCGTATCATACACGAGGCTCAATTATATCCGTACCATGTACAGCATGTCCAAGCAGTAATACCTAGGGATTGGACGAACAGGATCGGTACTATGGTCGCCATGATATCCTGACTTTAAATCCATTGGACTAATTTTTGCGGAGATATTTAAAAAATGAAGTGTATCGCACCGACATAGATATTATTGCTGCCAATAACTTAAGAGTTCAAAACGAACAAAAAGCAGAAACATTTGTGTTAGCTTGTAGAAACGGGTTAAGACGAGTCCAAAATTTGGATGTTGTAACATCATGCATATCAAACTATTTAATATAAAACAACAAATTAATTCTATTAAGAATTAATAACAACAGCGGTAAAAGCAGTTGAATTTGCTGTATAAAATAGCTGTTATAAAAGGTTATTTCTTTCTTTCCTTAAATTTTTTGTCCAGTCGCCTGCTTGCATGCTTTGCCTTCTCAGGTTTTACAGTGGACAAGTTTCTAGTGCTGGGCAGAAGTATATTTCTTAATCATTTTCGAACTGCCTTTTTTGATTTACTTTTTATAAAATTGTATTTGTAGGAGTGCTCTGTACATTAGGTATTCTTTATAGATAAGTTCTGAAAAGCCCAGTATATTTTAAATATACATACAATTAGTAGTTTTGTACAGATAATGATTAATGAAAAACTATTTTATTTTATGTCCATTCACACCTTGTTAAAGTTTGAACAATAGTATTCCAAGTCTGATACAGGGACATAGAATAATACGATACTGGTGTAAATCAATACTTTGCGTTGTGAATAGGGTGAACAAACTGACTCATGTTTTTAATTCCTAAAACATAATAATTGGTGAATCAGAAGAAATCAATTTATGTGTCTTTTGAGGACTCAGGATCAGAATACGTCTAGAAAATGTTGATGTTGACAGTGTGCTGTCAGTTGTGTTACAGCTTTTGGTACTGGTCAGAGGATTTGTAGGAAAGAAACGCATGTTCATGATTCATGTTTGATCCAGATAGAGTTGAAATAAAAAAAACTACTATTAAAAATAAAGAAGACTTAAAACTGCTTCCAAAAGTCAACAAAATGATCAGAAATTGTTATTTAATTTAATATATGTCCAATACTTTTATGTAATTTATATTTTTTTACTCTGTATAGTGTATAAGTGAATTCTGAAAAAACATAAACATATTACGTATTATTTACTAATAGCGTAGACTAAATTTATTTCCAAAATAGTAATTCAAATTAGAAAAATTTATCTGGTACAAAAAATATTCTCATATTCTGTAAAATTGAATAAAATGGACATAGAATCAGTGTGGTTGTCAGGTATGTCTACATTGCCTTACTTCCGAAATTTGTACAATTGTTGTGGGACATATTAATGTATCCAAAGGATAGGCCAACTCATCATACCATTACCACAGTTTATACAGTTCGTCGAGTGAAGGTTCCAGAGGTTGTGGCTAAATCACGGCTAAATGCGCAATGAACACCAATGAAATTCATTTGTACACGACGAAGTGGGAGAAAATCTATTTCTTGACAAATCACCGTGCCCCTTGAGCGCGCGAATGTGCGCGACTAAATGCGCAGTCGTCTAAAAAAACGAAATCTGGGACCTCGACATCATAGGAGCCGACGTGAAAATGACGGACTGTAATAGACTGTGCCATTACTGGAAGTAGGTATATATACCTATATATACTATCTATAATTTAACCACAGTCTATATACAGTCCGGCGTCTTCACGTCGGCTCCTTTGATGTCGAGGTCCCAGATTTCGTTTTTTTAGACGACCAATAGACGACTGCTCATTCAGTCGCGCACATTCGCGAGCTCAAGGGGCACGGTGATTGGCCAAGAAATAGAATTTTTCCCACTTCGTCGTGTACAGTGGCGGCTGGTGTATAGGTGCTGGAGAGCTGCAGAACTGCCAAAAAAATTAGATATTTAGATATTTTCGCGGCGTAATAATTACTAAAATTTATGAATAAAATAATTTGGTTAATTGGTGCAGCTAAACAGCATCCCACGCCTGCCGACGCTGTCCACTGTGTCGAGCCGACGTGCTTTCGTTAAAATCGTATTCTGCCCGCCCTTCTCTATTGAGCAGTAGACCAGATGAATTATCGGGGTCTCTACGCGAGCGCGTCGCGGTACATTGACTGGGCCACACGAGGTAGTTCTGTGCACGGTTCAGGACACCCGTCTTCCCCTTCAACTCCCGCGGCGATTGACACAATTGACGCTCGCATATGCACGAATTTACACGATTACACGGTCAGTGAGCTGCATTCTCCGCAGCAAAGGCAACATCAGTGAATGTACTACTCGTAGAATTGCGGGCGTAAATCGTACCTATTTCGTATTTCCTGTTAATTTGAGATTTTAAATACTGTTTTGGTGTTTTGTGAATTTGTATAGTGATTTATTGTACTAATTATTAATATTTATATTAGTAACAATGGATTTAGTTTATAATTTAGTTCATGTGATGCGATTTTTTAAATACTCTTATGAAGAAAAATTGATTTAAAAACCATTGCCCGATATTGTTATTGAGACTGCAGGTGTTAGCCTCAGAAAATCATATAAACGTCAATTTAATAGAGACATTATTTTATTCGAAGAACAATTGGATTTGTGGGTGCAACAAAATAAAATGCGTTATTTTGTTTCCCTTGTTTACTTTTTGGCGGTAATAAAGCATAGACAGAGGTAGGGGTGACAGATTTGGTGCACTTAACTGAAAAAATAAAAAAGCACAACTTCAAAAGCCATCTACATAATACAATGGAATTAGCTTTATTAGGGACAATTAATATTAAACACAAAATAATTTAGACGAAACATTTCGGGAAACAAAAAAAATATTAGAAATTGTTGCAACAACACCCATGTCAACATCAGAAGCTGAAAGACGCTTTTCAACTTTAAAAATAATCAAGACTTCGAAATTCAATGTCCCAGGATTGTTTGAAAGCTCTATCGATGCTTTCCATTGAAAAAATATTTATTTCACAAATTGATGGCTTCAACGAGAAGGTTATAGACAAGTTTGCTTCTATGAAGGATCGCAGGATTGAATTGACTTTCCAAAAATAGGTGAGTAAATATTTGCAGAACACCCGTTTCATTTCATCACGAGCCGCCACTGGTCGTGTACATATGAATTTCATTGGTGTTCATTGCGCATTTAGCCGCGTTTTAGCCACACCCTCTGGAACCTTCACTCGACGAACTGTATAATAAACTGTGATTTAACCAACCCAACTATACATAAATGACATATGAAATATCCTCAACGGTAGCAGAAGTTAGCAATCCAACTCTCTGAGGTAGTTATGGCTGGCTCTATAATAATCAAGCAAGAGATTCGAGTCAGTGACAGATGTAGCTGGCTAACATGAGACAACTATGCTCTATTCGCAGTATTCGCATCCCTGCAACTGACACGCCGTTGTCGCACTAGTGCAGGATATTCAGGTAAGTTCCCCGGATGTAGCTACCAATCACGGTTAAGTGCAGCCTGCGAAAGACAATAATCGGTTGTAGACGCAAGCGTGTAAATGAAATGGAGGGTGAGTCGTAAGGAGCGTCGTAATAAACATCCGGATTTTACGAGTAATAGAATTGGAGAATTCGGAATTAATTGACAGTAGAACAAATAATAATAATACCAAAGAGACACCGGAACTTTAAGAACATGCTAAAGGAAAACTTTAAAAGTACCTAACACATTTAGAAAAATGCGTGTAATATAATTATAATTAAACAGGGTGTTTCCAAAGAAGTAGCACAAATGGTACCGGTGAATTTACAGCTACATGTTTTGCATAAAAATGACCTAAGTAAAATATACACACCTTAGTAATTATAACAGTCAAATCTTACACAATATCCAACTTCCCAATAATTTTTCGAAAATGTTTGCCTCTTGGATTGGTGGGAATTGAAACAAACATCGCCTAAGCTATTTTTTGCTACAACTCGTTTGACAAAAATTGAGTAATTCAAAAATCAAATAGTCTTATTTACTTTCAAACTTATACTTTTCTTATTTTTGCTTTAATACTAACCGTCTATTAACAAAAAATATAATTTATTATCATTCGCATTACAACTCTCACAACTAAGAAATATTTAAGTAGGCTACTGTCATGCTAATGTCGGTCACTTGAGAAGAATTATGGCAAATAATAACTATATCTCTTCTTTTTTTCATTAGTACTTATTTCTCTTCTAATCTCTTTATTCTAGATTAGATATACTTATCTTCTTTCGCGTCGGTTAGGACACAGTCTATTATACAGTCCGTCGTCTTCACGTGGCTTCTTTGATGTTGTGATCCCAGACGCGCACATTCTCGCTCTCAAGGGGCACGGCGATTTGTCAAGAAATAGATTTTCTCCCACTTCGTCGTGTACAAATGAATTTCATTGGCGTTAATTGCGCATTTAGCCGCGATTTAGCCACACCGTCTGGAACCTCCACTCGACGAACTGTATAAACTGTGGTTAGGATAGAAACACAGTGGAAGCAAATTTCCTGCTCGCGCTTATAGGCGCGGTTTTCTCGCTCCGACACCCGCACTGAGTAAAAGCGAACATTTTTATTTTCTTGCTAAATGCCATCATGTGATAATGAAATTAAATTAAACAACAAAATTATAATCACAAAAGAAGAAATAAACAAACATTTCATACTTATAAAAGCCAGCGCGCAGGTTTCCGGCGCTGATCTGCTCCAATCTACGTTCGCCTCGACTTTACCTGTGTACAGGGTGTCTCAAACTCGATAGTATGGGTCTACTGAGAGGATACAAAACATTTAAATAATACACGATAACTTACGCTGTTAATTGTATGTTCATAAAAATAAGGCCTAATCAAATGCCGATGATGCCGCACCATACATTCACTCCAAAATGGCCTTGGTTTTGGACTAGATTTACAATGTGGGGATTTTCAATGAACCAGTAGTGTTCGTTGCGCACACCATCACTGACTTTCGTCCGTCCAAAGAACGTACCGAAAAAGGTTCTGATCAACATTTTCTACACTGACTACAATTTGAGCTATAAAATTAAGTCTGTTTTCAATGTGACGCTACGCCAAATTATGAATTATGTAGTCATGATATCCATTGGCCTTTAAAATACGTTGAACGCTTGATTTATCCAAATTCAATTCCCGACTAGCCTGCTGTATAAAATTTCGTGGATTTTGTTCGAAATACTACTAACAGTCTGGCTGTATTAATATTGTTTATTACCCTTCGGTCAATTATTTGATTCTTCCGAACAGAAAATGCATCTTCATTTCATCGCAAGGTCACCTAAAATATTGTAAAGGTTATGAGGCTATGATTATGGTCAGTGGTCGCGCGGTTTAAGGCGTTAGTACTTGAATCGAGGCGACTAGACGGAGTTGGTTCGAGCCCAGCTGCCGGTAGACCGTATATAAGCTATATTCATACAGAGGATTGGCACCCTCTCTGTGGGTATGGTAGGGTAGAATAATGTTAGCTTGGGTCAATGTGAGAGATTGATGCCGGTTGATATTTGACTACCCCCCTAATTAATGAGGTTTTCCAGGTTTTCCTCATTCCTGCACTGAATAGTCTAGTCTATAGAATAGGGTCTACCAACGTAAGTCGTTCCTGGGCGCAAATGCGGCCTGCTTAATAATAATATGCCGCCCCCTCTCCCGCACAAGTCTCCGACGTCTGGGCTAATCCCTGTGATTAGAATGAGGGGTAGAAATATTATTATTATTATTAGGTTGATCGCTACATTTTGGAAATATATCTAAATACTAACACTACCTAAGTTGAACTTTATAATATCCAATAATGCATTATTCTTTTTAGTAACTTTAACATGGTTTAAAATTCGTAACTATAAAGTTACACCGACATTCCCCTATTTTGAGCCACAAATATGGCCACCTTAAATATCAAATTTATATCTAAATCCGTGCCTCTTTCCAAGCTCAATTATTTTAAAATTAAAAGTATCAGACTTCTATCTATTTAATAGCTAAATGAAAAACATTTCATTTTCAGCAAGGACAAAAAAGGACACCGGCAATTCCTAGTCTAGCCGTAATAACAAACCACATTAAATTGCGACTGTGAAAATAAAACGTCGCAAATTACCATGACACAGTTATGAGATCGCCGAGCGAAGCAAAACGGATGTTTATCTTGAAAAGAAAACCAACAGGCGCAATCCAATTACAGTGGAAAATTAACGTGCGACTGTAGGTAACATGATTAGGCAAAAACATAATATCATCGAACAGCAGAGATAAAATTAATATATTAATTATTTAAAATTTTTAATAATTTATTTTGTAACTATTTGCACATACTGTTTAACCTTAAAAAAATGTACAGGGGGTTAATACTGTATAGGACACAATATTTTTGCAGCCGCTTAAACTAGAAATATGTCTCCCGTGATAGTGTTGTCTCATTTTTAGATTATGGATCAGTAAATGGATAACGGGGGAAGAAACGGTTGTTGCCGTTTTTCGTTTTATGTCAAAATGTGTGTTAATATTATGTTCACAGATTTAATACAAGTACTAGTGTATTTTCCTAATCAAAAAAATAAAACGCAGTTAAAAACCGACTATATAAGGTGTTTCAAAAAGGCAGTGGCAATATTTTTAGGGTTGATAGAACACTGACAAATAAGTGGGATTTGCTCATTTTTGAGATACGTGTAAAATAATTTTAAGAAATCAAATTCTGGATGTAAATTTTTTCAAGGCCAAGAGATTTGACGCTCATTGTCAAATTTTAATCATATATTGACCTTTAAACAAAATTACATCAAAAATTTGATTTTTTTAAATTATCGTACACGCCCTGTATCTCAAAAATGAGTTGCTCTATGGCATAGGTACAGGTAAACTTATCAAATATGTTGTTTCAAATGCGTTTTTAGATACAGAAATTTCGAAATATAAAACACGTAGAACAAAAGTAGGTAATATCAAAAATAAAATTTATAATGTTTTGTCTATCCACTTTTACTATTTAAATTCTCCTTAAATAAAATAACTTAAAAAACGATTGTAAGACACATTATTTTGATATTCTAACCCCACATTTTAACAACTATTTTCATATACTTATAAACAAAAGTGAACAATTTTATATGCAGAACTACGTATTTAGTTTATGTTTGAACAATATCTACATTTAAATTGGAAAAATACGTATTTGTACCTAAAAATTTGTAGGTTAAACCGCTTTCTGTCATTCCTTCGGTATCTGAATATTCATATGAAAACAATCCTGTTATTTGTTAAGATCTGAATTATCCAGTACTTAAATACCTAAAATTAATTATTATTGTAGAGAACACTACTTCAAGAATAAGTTTGCAAATTCCACTTATTTTTTAATGTTCTATCAGCTCTAGTAATACTGCCATGTCCTTTTAAAATACGCTGTATGTTTTTTTATTTTTTGCATTGTTCTTCTTTCTAGTTTAATTATTCTTCTATTTTTTTTTCTGCAACGAACCCATCTTATCATTTAAGAGAAGTAATTTATTTTAATGACAAGAAAATAAAATCTCACAATTCCAGATTCAAGACCTATGATAATATTGATAATAAAATTCTATTGTTCATTCTTGTATATTTCAATGCTAATTTATGTAAACATTCCATTGTTGATATTGTGTTGGTTGTGTTTACCTAACTTCTAGCGGATACCAGTACATATAATATGAGGAAACAGAAAAATCTTAAAAATACAAACATATTTCTCCATAAAAAAACAAGCAGGAATTTCAAGAAGCAATATTCGGAACTCCTGAAAATTTAGCAGGCGATTGTTTTCCAGGCAATTTGATTTATTTTATGTAAATATTCTTCGTGTATATTTTTTTAAACTGAATTAAATTACAGTCCTCTTAAACCGTTGATCAATTATATTCTCTCATTTTCTTTTGTCAGCCTTGACCTTAAAATAACGACAGTTTGCGACACAATTCCTTAACAAATTGATTGATCTTTTATTACACAATGGCAGTGGAATGAGCTCCATAACAGAACTAAAATAAACATCGCATCAGACATAACTCCGTGAACATTAAATATAATAAATGTTGGTCGATGTTTAGTTGCCATTATAACTCATGCACAGGTACTATTATTATCTATGTTGATAACAATGCACAAAGTTAAAGACGCTGAAAAGTAATAATTAATATTATCGCTCGAAGTTAGCCTCTACAGCAACAAAAAAGTTAATTTACCTGTAGAAATGCAATTATACCTGAACAAATTAATGGTGCTGTTTACTAATAACAATTATCGCTATAATAATATCCATTTAACTATTAAACTGAAAAACATATTAATGCGATATTGTGAATTTTTGCAAGAAAGTAAAAGTTTAACATTAAATAGTAAAACATACAAGGTATTTCAAAAACTAGTGGTCAAAAATGATGAGCATACAGAGGCAGGAAAAATAATGTCAGTATTTCATATATATATTGTCACAGAATTTGCCCCGCTCGCACCCAATTCGCCGACTGTGGTATCACGAAACGCTAGATTGCCCCGATCGCCCCTACGCGACGAGAATCGTTCGAGAAATAGATTTAGAGATGCTAGAAAATACCTGGAATATTAGTTTGGTCTATAAAAGAAGAATAAACGGCCGAGTCAGTCAGTCTTGAATTACAGTCTTGAGTGAGAGTCTTGAATTGGAGTGTTTAGTTGGAAATTTCCTGGAGTTTCAAAGTAAAATACATGCTTCATTATACAGGTAACGTCAGAATTAAGCTTTAGAATTTATACAACTTTGAGGATGTTGCCAAATTTGACATTTTGCATTCCCAGTTCAATTTCCTATCATTTGCATTTGAAAAGTTGTATCTTGCTTTATTTGATACCTCTTACAAATTTCGAGGTAAACGCATGTAGGTATATATAGCTGTGGCACGAATTCAGACAAATTACGTCATACGAACAATAATTCAATATATTTTTATTAAAATATTAAAGCATCTTCTGAGAATAATAAAACTATATACTACGCTAAATGTTTGCACTATACAGGGTGGTTTTGAAAATGGGTATTAATTTTAACTGATGACAGTAGGCATTAAAATAAATCAGTTTAGAAAATATTAAGTTTAAAGTTATTGTAATTGTAATTTTTGTATAACTATGAGTTACTACCATCAGTCAAATTTCGAGGTTGCCAAGCATGGGCGAAGTTAAGGGGAGCTTAGTCCCCCCAAAAATATTCATAAACATCTTACATACATTTCAGAACCGAAATTAGAACACAGTCCACTCGGGGCTTTAGACCCTCCCATATTTGATGACTTAACCCATGTTGCCAAGGTAACGGTTTAGAAATTTTGACTGAAATCCAATATTTAACTTATTCCTTGGAAGCCCTGTATATTCGTAAGAGAGCCAGACAAGACAAAAATGTATATAAAGTACTGACATTATTTGGACTCCCTTCTGTATACTCTACCATTTTTGACCACTAGTTTCTGGACACTCTAAATATGGAACTTTATTTAAATGACAATAGGACTTCAAAAGCGCACGTATGCTAAAAACAGATTTTTACATCCAATTTGAGGCGCACGCGTTGCTTTTGAGATCAATGCTCTATACTCTCTCTATTCTTCCACCCCTCGTCTCTTTCCACCATCCCTATTTCACTGGTATATTTCTTTAAATTTCAAAGTATAAAACAATGTAAAAGACGAATTTATGTAGGCATTTCATAAATTTAATCAATACAGTACATACACATTACACTACAAATGTTTAGCTCTTTAAGAAAAAAAAAAATAAAAGTAGATTTCTGAATATTTTAAAGAAGTTAAAAGACAGTTGAACATGACATTAAAATATACAAAATAAATATTCTTTCTGATTAATCAAAAGCATACAAATACATATTTTTATTATCAAAACTCTGATAATAGGCTAGTTAAATTGATTACTTTTTTATATAATTATCCGTGTGTCTTTAAAATTCAGTTTTTGGTATTGCGGTTATACCGTCTCTTGTAAAATTCATATAAAAGGAGTTGTTGATTTTTGCAATAAGGCTGCTCAATTTGTCTATCCCGATTTTCAAATTCAAAATCCTTCACTAAAAGAAATAAATCAATATGACTAAACATGACTAGACAAAGTGTAATAAGATGAAAGTATAGCGAATTTGGTAATTGTAACTGGTAATTATTTCACATTATAAAATTACGGTAACCAGTTAATAATGATATTAATGGCAGCAAGAGTAAGTATAATTACTTTTAATTACGCTACGGTTCTTTGAATTCATATAATTACCACATTTGTTCCAACCGTGACAAACTTGTGAAAATTAACAGTTTTGCCTCAAAATTTGGAAACATTATCTATTAATTAATAATTAATTAACGTAAATAATTTACAGAGTAACAGAATAGTTTTAAACTGTATCTCGATATTTATATGAAAAATAGTACATAATAAATAAGGATTCCATTTACACAGAGTGATTTACAGCTTACAAGAAATGAGAATAGATGCGTCATAAAAAAATGGAATCAATATCCTTAGTAAAACGTTATAGTTTCCGAGAAAAATATTGAAGTTGTAATATTGTCAATCTTTACATCGATAAGCTACTGCAGTCTCTAGAGTGATCGGAATTCTATCGCATTTTTGTATTAACTCTTTTGTGATAGTGTTTACATGTGCAAAAATGGCTTAGTAGTGTAAATAATAATTGTCAAATTCAAATTGCAGAAACTATTCCTCAAAGAATTTGTCTTAGTGAGAAGATAAACTTGGTTGAAGAAGCTTATTAAAATCTATGACAGTAGAGCTTTTCCTAATGCTGGTTAAAACGGTACAGTGAAAATTTCCATGAATGAATGGAATAGAAGATGCTTCTAACACTGACAGATATTATGGCATCTTTGTTAGGTGGTTAGATAATAGGTCTGTGCAAGCAAGGAATTCGGACTGATTTCAAACTGACTGGACGAATATTTTTGACAGTTTGAAACCAATTTGGATTTCTTGCTTTAACAGACCCAATAATGTCACCAATCTCCATTTGCCAAGGGATACGCCCTATTGGTCGCGCATTTCCTTTACCAGAGTATCGGACGACCTGCGACATGATGGAAGAGGCCATCTTTTGACAATGATCTTGGATAACAGACGTTGCGCTAGTGAAGGTTGCATTACAACCAACTCAATGCACAAAATGTGACATAACTTATTACTTCACACTAAAACTATGTAAATAGTAACTATAATAAACGAATTTGACAATATGCGACCTACTAGTATACTTTACCTTCTCATTTTGGTATATATTATATAACTATAAAAATAACATTATAATAAAAAAATCAGGTCATAATGGTACCTCTGTTCTCAGAGAGTTTTCCGAAACGTCAATAATATGGAAGTGCGCGATAGTGATGGGATTTTTGTTATTTTTTACTTATCTGCTTTTTCAGTGTGAGATTTTTTGGTTAGGCAAACTTAGTTTCATAAAATAACCCTTGACTGATCCGTTTGGCGCAAGGGCTTATTTAATTAATCTTTATTATTTTTCAGAAGTGTGGCAAAAACCCAATAAAACTAAAGAAAAACTAAAATTATGCCACAAATAAATAGCTTCATACAATATATAATTTTATTATGTAAAAGTTTATATAGAAAACAAGATACCAACCTGGTGACTCAAGTGACGTATCCAGTTCAGAAGTTTCTGGCGAGCCCTTTGCAGCAGCGATCTTTGGGCTCTGGCTTTCTCCGTAGGCATAACAAGGCTTTCATTGTAACACAACTCACACGCGGGGGCGGAATATCATCGCAAAAGGTTTAATTTGATCTATCCCGAATAGTTTATAGTGTTTATCCTTTTTTACGTTTCACTAAATTGCAAAGCAAATTTAAAAAACGAACCAATACAAACATTATCCTGCTGTAGATATTTTGTAGAAACGTAGTTGGTGCTCAGTCAGGACGACATATCAAGAGTGACGTTATAAATAGATCAGGTTGATACAATCTGATAAAAGGTTTTGTGTATCGTCTGCTGTATGTCTTGTTAAATATTTAGGCGCTAATTGCAGATATCGGTATGATCCTGCATTCATATTTCTTTATCGTGTACAAAGACAGAGACGACAGACGACGCACATATATAAGTGATGCTGCGGAAAGGTGCAATTTTTTCATAAAAGGCAAGAATAACAGCAAGTGGTTGTTTTTACTTTTGAAAGGTTTCATAAACTTTATATTATCGTCTTTATTTACTATAAGTTTTATGTATTTCATATCATGAATCTTATAAACTAACAAATAAACCTAAAGATACATCGAAAAGATTAATATATTTAGTACACTAAAATAGTGCTAACTGAAACAATAAATCTTGCAAAATTTGAAAAAGTCTTATCTGCTCTTGCAAAACAAGACAAGAGTTTCGTCTTATTAACGTTCTGCACGATTCTTGCTGAATTCTTGCATACAAAAGAGAAATATGGAATTTATTATGAATTTGGTAACAGTGGTGGTTACTTTCGGTCGGCTAAGGTTCCGCCTAGAATTCACTACATTTTAATATTGAAAACACTCAAATACTTTGATTCCACATGTTTCGAAAGAATGTGGCACATTTAATTTTTAAATTAATAGTAGTTCTTCTGATTCTTATATTCATATTTAGGTATAAACTTGCTGTTCACATTAATTGAAAAGATATTATCAGACTCGCGTTTTCTCCATAGATTCACTATTTTCGGTACCTCTTTCGGCGTTCTATATATTTTATGATTTCTATGGTTGAGAACCCTAATAAGGTTGTCGATAAGCTTTTGGGGTATCTTGTTCCAAGATATTTGAACTTCATGAGTAAGACCTGCTAAAGTGTTGCAAATGCGGCAGTATGTGGCCAACCATATCCCAGACATGTCAATACGAGACAGATTCGGCGATCTTGGTAGCTAGGGTAAAGGGTTTATCTCATGTTGATCCATAAAAGCTATTGTTTGTCTAGCAAGAAGAGGTCTACCATTGTCTTGTTGAAAAATGTCGTTTTGGATGGTGCGAAGATATGGAATGCTATATGGCTCCGACACTTCCAGGATATAGCATTGGGCCGTAATATTGCCTCTAATGAAAACTTGTGGTGATCTGCTACCCTACGCACACCATACCATAACGCCTACTATTATGGACATGACGAATTGTGGATCGTGTCCTTCACCACGTCACCTTCTCACCCTTGCACGACCATCGTGCAGAAACCGTACTTCTCACTAAAGATTACCTGATTCCATCCTTAGTTCCTCCGCATCCTCTATCTACACTATTCTAAGTGGTAAGTTCGATGTTGACTAGTGAGAAGCAGCATCCAATGTGGACGGTAAGACAAGAGGCCAAAACTTCATATTCGGCAACAAACCGGCCATCCCCCATGTTCTTCTCAATCGGTTTCTGAGAGCTAAAAGTCGCAATTGACAATCTTTACGCTCTGTGGTTCCTTTGTGATGACCAATGCTCCCGCTAGGTGTCCACGGCCTTCCTGAGTCCACGTCTGGTAACACCATAATAAGTTACGTAAGGATCTGTTAGTCCTTCTAGAAATTTCTCTCGCCGACAAACCTGTTTCGTGCGACCCAACAACCTGCCCCCTCTCAATGTCACTAAGCTGGGAGATCTGCCCAAATCTACGTACGCTAGGCATAATCAGCTATAAAAAAAAATGTCGATTGCACTAAGCTTCACAATACTTGCAACACAAATGTGAACAGAAGTTCCTAAAAATTTAATTAATTTTATTTTCACCGAGAGAACTAAACATGCAAAAAAGTACCAAACCACGGTGATATTTAACGGGTGTTTACGTTTCTTTGTCACGTAGTATATTTATAAAAGAATACTGATGACAGTATGCTGATAAAACAATAACTACTGTTGTACCTCACTGAAAAGATAAACTTGAATTGAATGTGAAATTGACTTGTGACTTGATGAATAACTAGTCTCTAAAGATTTTTAAGTCTAACAAAATAATACAAGACAACTCATGTGTGAAGACTGTGAAGGGGATATCGAACGGTTTGCCAACGTACCCCAAAGTAATCCCATAAGCAGATTTCTCAAGAGCGTCTCCTACGGAATATAAAAAGTTGGATATTCGCACGTAGAAAGTAATTTCTTACATTTTACTTTTTAAAAATTCAGGTGAAGTAAATTCTATATAAAGAAACTGTAAGAACGAAACTGCGTTATTCTCGTATACTATCATAGTAATTTTATTTGAGGTAACAAATAAATAAATTCACTTAAAAAAGCCGTAAAAATGGCATAAAACCGCATTGAATAAACAGAAATGATCGCACGTAATTCTGTTCCCTGTGTACACAAAGCAGTAGCTATAAATATCTTTTTGGCAAAAAATATTTCAAGGTTAATGTCAATTAAACTGTCGTTATATTTTATAACAAATTCTGTTCTCTGGTGCAATTACAATTATTTATTTAAACTCTATTTTTAAAAATATAATTGATGGACAATCTGGCGACACAACCAGATTCCATAACAAATTAATCATGCTCCACGAGTTCTGCACAAGCAGTATTGAGCGGCTTGCTGGCTATTTAAATTTTCTGCAATACACTTAAATGTATTGAACCTATCTGGGGCCGTATTAAAAAGTATAATTCAAACTCCTTGCGATGTTTACACAACGCGTCTGTGCGACCGTTTTCTTGTCTCGGAAAATACGTTTGTCGATAAATGGCAAACCCATACATTCGTCTCTCCAAAAGTGTCTTTAGTCTGTTAAAATAAAGAATGAACCTCAAATAAGTACCAATATTTTGACTGCTGATAGTGAGTTGAACAGATAAGGACACATATTGTTTAAAAGTCACCAAATAGTAAGTTATGCAGATGACGTGGCCATTATTGCTAGAGATAGTAGGGAATTAGAAGAAGTAACGAGAAAACTTGTGGAGGAAGCAAGTAAAGTGGGATTGCAGATAAATCAAGAGAAAAGTAAGCTGCTGAGAATAGGAGAACAAAAAAAGGATACAAATTTTAAATTGAGAACAGAGCATGGAGAGATGGAGTTTGAAGAAGTTCAAGAATATGTGTATTTGGGGGCGCTAATAACAGATAACTGTGATGAGGAACAAGAAATAAATAGGAGAATAATAAAAGCAAACAGAAGTTCGACAGCAGTCAACCAATTATTGAAATCAAAAAATTTGTCCAGACGAGTAAAATTTAGAATGTATAAAACAATTTTGAGACCGACAGCGCTGTATGGTAGTGAAACCTGGGTTCTCAATAAGAAGTCAAGAGAAAACCTTTTAAGGTGGGAAAGGAAGATCTTAAGAAGAATTCTAGGTGGTAAGAGGATAGAGGAAGGCTATGTAAGGAGAAATAATGAGGAAATATATGGAATGTACCAGGCACCAACAATAGACGAAGTTGTAAAAGCCAGGAGAGTGCAGTGGCTAGGGCATCTAGAACGTATGGAGGATGAAAGGGCAGTTAAGAAAATAGTAGGGAGTAAACCTAACTACAAGAAAAAAAGAGGTAGACCGAGGAAGCGATGGAGAGAGGCAGTGGCAATAGATCTAAGGGAGAAAAATGTAACGGATTGGAAAAGAAAGGCGAAGGACAGAATGGAGTGGAGGAGAATAACACAGCTCTGGGCCTAAAAGGCCTGTAAACAGCTTTATATATATATATATATATATATATATATATATATATATATATATATATATATATATATATTTTGACTGCAGGTGTAGCTCGTCATATAGATAATTAAAAATTTGAAATATTTACGGATATTTTTTTTAAATACCCACATTTTGAGGTCCGCTGTCCAGATAGATTAGTGACGTAACCTAATAAACCATATGATTTACTGAAGGCGAGGTTGTCATATCTTCAAGATAAATAATTTTTGCGGTTGATTCTACGCAATAATATTAACCCAAACTGTAACATCTTAACTGACCTTACCATAAACGATTAAAAAATGAATTTACGCAAGTTCAATAGTACCAATTAAAGGATTTTAAGAAGAATCATCCATAAACGTGCATAAAAGCTTACCTACTTGCTGAAAAACCAACTATTTAAACAGTTATCCACATTTCACGTAAAGTTAATACCATTGTACACTGATAGAAAGATAGACAAATACCCCCTTAATCTATTTTAAAAAAGAATAACAAAAAACTATGAATTTCACAAAACACCTTAAAATTTTCATCACATCACATAACCTCAAACAACGTGTCAGTGCTAACCATTTCGTACTTTGTAGTGGGTGAAACAGATTTTAGAAATAAACACAAAACATGGAATAACAAAATAACCAGCTTGATGTATGTGTTCAATATCAAGAGAAGGGAAAGTAAAATATTTAAAAGCAGTGTCAACACTAGCTACAAATAAGTTGGTGTCGTAGGCACAGAGAATAGGTAACAGGTAATTGTCACAGAGAGGAGGTGAAATGTCCCGCACCAGCCCCATCCTCTAGAATTGATAGACAGCGAGGTCGACGAAGTGGTTATGTTGATACCATGGCAAAGGAATAAGCTGTGGCAAAGGCAATGTGGAAACAAAACATGTAATATTTGTAGAAATGGATTTGATAATTTCAATACACGTAAATTGGAAGTTAAGGCTTACGATGAGCGCTCTATCAAACGATATATAACATCTGTTCCAAAAACCGTCGAGAACTGTTCAGTACCGTGAGAAATGTTTGACCAACACCGTCTTACGTCGCATTCGCCGAGAGTACATTAACAACTAAACTGACCGACTAATTCTGCACGGTTCGGAATCGATTCTTGCTGTGTTGGAACAAACCAATAGTTTTCGCTCAGTAACTCCTTAACGGATAATGATAAAAATATGCAGTTTTTTTTAATAGACTTCAAATATTATTTTACGTCGGCGCTGTGTTTTGAAATTTTGAAAAAGTGTAAAATAAATTTTTTTAAAATGAATTTTGCATATTTTCAAAATTTCAAAACACAGCGCCGACGTAAAATAGTATTTGTAGTCTATTAAAAAAACCGCATATTTTTATCATTTTTCGTTGAGAAGTTACTTAGTGAAAACTATATCCCTTTGGATCGAGCGCTCACCGTAAGCCTTAATATGAAATACGTGTGCCTCATCTGAAACCGACCTAAGCTGATGGTTTCTTTAAGTAATGCACTGTTTTAAGAATTGCGACACTAACGTATAAAAAGTCGTTTTATTGTTTTCATGGACAGTGTTTTTCTCTTAATTAATATTTTTTGAGGGAATATAGTGTTATAAAACAAAATATGGAGCATTTTGCAAACAGTGAAAAGGTTGACATGCTAAAAGCATATTTGTTAAGCAGTGATAGTGATTACGATATTATGTATTGTGATAAATCAGTTGGAATGTAGTAAAAATGGATAATGACCAAATTATGGATAACTGTGAGTAAAGAACCTGGTTTATATTTTAAATTTCATGTACTTAGATACATGGACATATTTTATTGGTGAGGGATAGGAATGACAAAGGGGATGAGGTGGTCATTAATATTTTTATAAATAAACATATTTCAATCATTTTTTGACATGTCTAAAAAATGTAATTGTTAACTTTCTTGATGCCTATTCCAAGACATTAGTGTAACACTTTTAACGCTGAGAAATACAGTGATCATGACTGTTTTTTTTTTTTGTAAAAAAATATATGCACATAGTGAACAGTACTCCTTGTAAAAATATTTGTACGAATCTTATTGATTAAGAAATAAATTGTCCTAACTAAACATAAATAGCACACGTGCTAAACATTGCACTTTATGATATTCTATGCACAAAATTACAGATATTGCTAAACTAAATGCACTTTTGCACATAAAACTGGATATCTTGTTATGCATGACCTCTTTTTGTTAAAATTATGGCAGTCAAACATCTAACACCCTTTATACAAAATAATTATCATTTTAATGGCTACGTTATGTTGTTTTTAATAAGCGACTTCTGTTGGAATTTTCAAAAGTGATAATATGAATAAAAATCCCTTTTCAAACAGGTAGAACAAGGCGGTAGTTTCAATCGATAGTTCTGAAATTTCTTTCGCATCTGAAAATGCGTTTTCGCTTCCCCGGCTAAGAACCACTACTTTCAAACATAATTATTTTTAACCAATAGCTTAATTTTGGTCTCAAAATTAGCTGTTACGATGTAGAGAAGAAAGTGGATTAGAAATGAAATAAAACTAGGATGCCGGTAACGATTTTCTGCAACAGCTGCCGCATCTAGATCGAAATGGGTGTAGCTGGGAAGTTGCATCCAGAACATAGCACTAATCTGAGGGTAGCGGAATAACCATTGCCCTTACAATGATGCAAAAGAACACAACTTATGCAAAAAATTAACACCAACTGGTTACCTTTCAATGACTAAATATAAATAAACAATTAGACCATTCTCACAAAAATTGTTTAGATGAATAAATTAATTTCTTTTAGATTTAGATTTTATAGATATATACAGGGTGATTCAGTCATAATGTCACATTTAAGAGAAGAAAAATGAGTAAAATACTAATACGCGATTTAAAAAACAATAGATGCATATTTACGCAGGAAAAAAATATTTTCAAATTTTTATTTAAACCCGCTGGCGGTAATTGAACGCGAGGTCGGCCTGACGCGACCTTGCCAAATTTAAATATTTTCCTATAGTACCTACTTATTGTAATATGTAATTAATGCTATAAATTATTTTTTAAAAGCATACAACGTATATTAAGTTTCAATATAAAAATTATTTAATATTGAAATTACAAAACTACAACGGATCAAAATAAACCATCACATTTCATTACATAAATAGTGAAATAAAATCCAATAGTAACTAGATTAAATTATTAAAAAAGGCTGAACCGTTTTCTGTATTTAAATACCTTCGTGCTGTCAACAAAAAACAGTCCGATACATACCTATTCAGTGATCAACAATCCGGCAAGCAATAAGTCGAACATCGTTCGAGTCCGTTTTCCTATGCAAATGATCCCGCCATTCGATATGAAACAGATGCTCGCGGCCCATTTCTTTCCCGTCTTTGTCCATCATTATTTTCGCGTGGTAGAGGTTGGTGAATTTTGTGTGTTTGTATCGCCAACGTAGTTTATAATTATTAATAAAATTTGCTATTAGCCTAAATAAAAATGCAATTCAAGTTAGGTAAAGTGAAGTAGTGAAAGACAGCGGTTGTCCTCTGCTGAACAGAGCCGTGGAAAAATTTGTCAAAGACATTTTAATAGACATGTGCATCTGCATTTTCCGTGTGCGTCTGTGTTATTCGGTTCTGATCATGAGTAATGGATTTGATACCGATTCACATTCATAATCAAATGTAATTTGCATTATTTGGGAATATCAACGTACGAGCTCAACCTGACTCTGCTTTCAAGAATATAACGAAAAGGTGACAAAAAAATTGGTATGTTTTAATATTTTATCCAAAATTATTTACTGTATAAAATTTTGCGGAGCTTTTGAACTTGCATTACGAGGGCATGATGAATGAATTTTACGTCAGAACTTGACAAAACGCTTAATGAATACCTTAAAAATGCAACAATTTTTAAAGGTACTTCAAAGAATATACAAAATGCATACATTATAAAACAAAATCTATCACTCCACTCACCGAATATGCTGTTATTATATGCATGCGGCCCTGGCAACGCTGCTGGACTTCTATATAGCTTCAATACTCGTACGCGTACGTACGCGTCGTCAGAAAATGTGTAGCGTACCAGGACCTGATTGTTATAGCGTGATTTGCTTGTCTTTTGAAAGATCGAGTAATTTTTTTGTTGCTTAAAACTACTTGGTTAAAATTATAACTGAATCACCTTGTATCATACTCAGAAAGACCTATGGAACTTGTTCTTTAAGCTTGTCCAGAACGTCATACAATACTCTGTATGCTAAATTTGTGTTTGCGCTATTAATCATGAGTTCTATTTTATTGAGAAGCTGTCAAAATAATTTTATTTTGAAGGTAGTAGCAGTAAATGTTTGATTTAGAAGAAAACCGAAATTATCATAATTCTTCCTGTTGGGAAATCGGGAGGCAATATAATTCGCCAAAAATGCGGATATATTTAGAATTTCTCGTTAATATTCCTGGCTTGATTGAAGCTGCGGGTTTCGTAAATAATGTAAACGAGAGTATGAAAAATGTGGAAGCAGGGCTAATACACAAAATAACCAGATATAAACTCCATATATTACGGAAATTAATAAATGAAAAGGAAGCAGTAATCAACGGAAATGAGAGATTACTTATTTATAATATGCAGACCGCATTGGTAACCATACAGGCCAAATAATACAACTGGAAAAAATAATCAAGTGATGTGAATAATTTTTAATAGTTATCCAATATAATTTTTAAAAATTCTAATGCTGTGCGGTATGATTCGTTATCGATAAAAAAGTTGAACTAGTTTTAGATCCTGTATTCTAAAATAAAAGCCCACTTCTAATATGTGAAAATAATTTGATGATCCCGTTTCATTTTTGTTTTACTTACTATTCCACTCTCTGCAAAATGTAATTCGTTGTGCGCTTTGATCTTTAAATGCCCATATCTTGTAAATTATTAAGCCAATACCAGATGTTTCCTCAGAATTTTAATGAGAATAATAATTCGTAATTAAAAATATGGATTCCCATTTAAACAAAAATGATGACGTCACAGTGAGGCAGACTAGAGGGGGCGAGTAGTAAAAAAATCGACCTGCCTGAACGTTTTGCATTTAGGTGAACATGGAATTATACAGGGTGATTCACAACTTGTCTAAAACAATTTAGGAATTTTTGTAAAATCCTTATAGTTTTCGGGTAAAAAATTATTGAAGTTGTAGTATTTTCAACCTTTACATCGCTGGGCTACTGCAGTGTCTAGCCAGGTGATTCCAAATACTTATAGTATGTATTAACGTTTTTGTGATGCTAGTATTTACATTTGTTTTTCAGGTGTTCAAAAATGGCTTCCGTGTATAGCAACTCGGAGTTGATGGATATCGTTTTAATTTATGGTGATTTGAAAATGCTGTAACAGAACGATTTCCCGGTAAACATGTGCCAAATGCAGCTACTTTTACCGCGGTGTGCAGTGAGTGCAAGTGTAGTGTAACGCAAACGTGATATGGGAAATTTGAAACCGAATCGTAGAACAGATGGAGGTTTAGGGCGTCCACGGCATCCAAAATTTGTTGCTGTAACACCAGGTATATTAAACAACTTTATTAATTAAAACCTCTATTAATAATTAATAACAAAAGCAGTTGAATTTGCTATATAAAACAGGTATTGTAAATTATTATTTATTTATTTCTTTGAGAATTTCTTTCAATTTTTTGTCCGTTCGCCGATTGCACGCTTTTGACTTGTCAGGTCTTACAGTAGACCAGTTTCCAGCCGTGCAGAAGTGCATTTTTAAATCATTTTTGAACTGCTTTTGATTATTTCTTTACAAATTTGTTTTTGTAAAATCCACTTGCGCACTCTAATTTTTTTAAGATAAGTTCTGCATCACCCTGTATATTTAGAGAATAACACAGCTGTTCTTTTTTGACAATAAAATATGTAAGCTTAATCATAATTTCAGTTGCCGTTCAAAAATTTATCTGAAAGATTCAAGTACATAAGTACATTTCATAATTTCAATCTACATGTCAATTTGAATCGTGTCGTTCTGTCGTTCGTTCGTCATCGCAACGAGCTTGAAGTCCGTTAATATCATTAAGAAAATCCTTTTAAACTGGTACTCATCGATTAATAGGTAATTTACTGTTTAATAACTACCAACATTTTAAATCAATTACTGCATGGAGGCACGCTGCCATATTTAGTTAATGCATACTATTAATATCGAACTAAAAGGATGTCGGAAGAGGCAGTTAGGTTCTATTTATACGAAGGAGATCCTATAACCTGAATACAGAAATGATGATAGATGATGGAAAACGACATGAGGAAAATTTTCGGTACCTGCGTGAACTGAAAACACTCAAATATAACACAGTAAAATTATTTCAGCAGATTGCAATTTATGCATTGAAAAGTTTTAACCGTTAATTAAAAAAAAACGAATATTTGTAGATATATCAACAATTTGAATCTATCTATACACGCAATTATAAAATATAAGACTGTCAGAGCTGGACATAAATATAGGAAAAGTATTCAATCCATGAACAACGAGTATTCTGTTAAAAACATATTCATGATTACTTGAATCTTGAATGCAGCATTCAAAGAGTACTTGAATATTTAAATCCAACTATGCCCAACCTCTGAAAATCTAGAGACTGACTCATGTTATAAACCCGCCCACAATTTATAGTAGTCAACACGAAGAAAAATGCATCCACCTATTTCATCTCCAGCGCTATCATGGGCGGGCAAAATATTGGGAATATCTTTCTGCTAATTTAATTATGAATGTAATTAATTTATTAGTGATTTTGTGTTCTTAAGAATTGAGAATAATTCTAGCTTTACAACGTATGCTCAAAATCGTAAACGCCCTAATTTAACAAATGAATGATGACATGTATGAAAGGATTAGGGAGCAAGATCAAAATATGAGTGTAAGTGGTGTGATTGAAATATGAAGTTCATTAACAAGAATGTCTGTGAGAAGTGCATATGTATAGTGCAAACTGGCAAAGTAGTGCGACTGCGCAACTGCGAAACGGAAAATAGTGGAAACTCCCGGAGTAAAGATGGTATTTTAAAAATTAGCTTTTGACAACTGACATTTTGACGAAACATGTATAAAGTCAAGGATGAAGGTCATATGAAAGGCGGTACGATACAGTATAAGAAATGTTAATGTGTGACCGTCATAGTGATGGTGCTAAGTAGTGAGTTGTTCTCTAGTGCTAGTAACCAACTGAATACTATGCGAAATACAGCAAAGCTACATTTAGTGGCCATTAGCTAGTCGTACATCTGGCAGGCCACAAAGCCATAAAGCGTCCTACCAAGCTGTAGGCACCATTGACCCCTCTGATCTCTATCGCACTTTGGCGATAACGATATTCACAAATCGGAATACGGCCTTTAACTGAATACTACATTAAATGCATCTAAACCAAAGTCCTTGATTGCATAATATTTTGGTAAATTTACTAGACTTGCACAATGAAAGGTCAAGATTGCGAAGTACTAAACAAACCCTTACACTTTTTATTATAGATTATAGAAGACCCATATAAAGTTTTAAACCTCATCGAGGGTACCAATTTCATTCAATATTGTATCACTTAGGTCAGTCATTTAAATAATGTAGACTTTAATGTTCACATCCCATTGCAGTGAAAAGTCCATAGAGGTCAAATGAGGACTTCTTGCGGTGTTCATTTATAAGAGAAAATTACTTAGTATGGAAGCGGATGGGGTATGATAGAATTTAAAAGTTTATTTATTAAATTTAATAGCAATCTTGACTGTGTTTATTAGCATGGTCAGTAAATATGCCAAAACAGCCAATATAAATATATGACATAATAAACAACAGTTTTATTTATAAATATTTTAATATGAAGCAAATTTTACTATTATTTTTTCTAGAAGTTGAAACCGAGGTTGAAACTAAAAGACAATTCTACTGCTTTACTTATTCAATTTTGGCATCAAAATTATATTATACAGACAAAAAAAAAGTTCCACAGAAAATTTTGTATTTTTTCATTCTTGAACCAAAAAATATAACAATATATGTGTGTATACAGAATGTTCAGTTACTTAATCGGTTGAACGTTACCACTACATTCTACGATGAAAATTAAATGACAGTTCAAATTAAATTTTGTTAAAAGATCTTTGGTTTCCGAGAGTTTCAGGCACATATCAGAAATTTGTTAAGGTCGCCGTAAAATTAATCAAATTTGTTCTGTCTTTATATGCAGAAATCTCTAAAAATAAAATACGTAGAACAAAAGCAATATAAATAAAATTCTTGATGTTTTATCCCTTTTACTAATTAAATTCTGCACAAAGTAATAACTTTTAAAAAGTGTTTACAAGACCACATTATTTTGCTATAACCTCACATTTTAACAATTACTTTCACATACTTATACAAAAGTGAACAATCCTAAAGGCAGAACTATGTAAGTTTACGTTGTAATCATATTTTTTCTTCTACAGTTAAATTTAAAAAAATACTAAACATTTGTTGATTAGACCGCTTTCCGTCGTTAACTATATATTCGTTATAATTCTATACCTTTGAATATTCGCAGGTGGTATGAGGTAGCATTTCTGTTATTTACTAAGCTTTATATTATTTAGTTTTTAAATGTTTAAAATTATCTGAATTTGTAGAATACAGCTTCCTTAAGCAGTTAGAAAATTAAAAACCATTTTTCTCTTACCGATATCTAACAAATACAACAAAATGTTTACATTTTTTTTACATTATGTAGAAACATCATTGAAAAATTTTAATATAATATTATTCTTT